>OY744527.1:93441649-93646649 GCA_963556195.1 Sepiola atlantica | reverse complement strand
GATTATTAGTCTTTAGTATTCATGTAAGGGTTAAATTAAGATCAAATCAATGCAACAAGAGTGAGATGTGAAACTTATCAGACTGGAAATGATGATCCTAATTCGAGTAGGTGATTTATCTGGAAACATAATTTCATATTAGTATCGATTCTTTTATTCGATAGTTGCCAACGTTTCTCTCCGTCGCTAGGATATCAATCTTGGATGATTTGCTGGTATTGCAACATGCGTGGATGTATTTGTGGAAGGAATGGGTGTGTTTTTGTAGGTGTTCTTTTACTCTAATATGTAAGGGCCTCACCGTACTTCCAATGTATATTTTGTTGCATGTGGTACACTGTATACGATATACAGTGTATGTGCGGTGACATTTGTCTGCAGTGTTCATGGGACAGTCCGGCAGAGGGCAGGGAAGGATTGTTTAAATCGGTGTTCCGTGTTGTCAATTGTTGTTATATGGAAGGACCGGTATGTGTTAGTTGAATGTCGAGATTCTCTTTACGTATAGCTTAGTGGATAGCTGTGGTGATCCTGTCGATGAAATGCGGTGTCTTATTAGCTCCAACTTGTGTCTATCTGTCACACGTTTGCATTGCATTGCCTTCCAAGTATGACATTTCTTTGTATATATATATATATATATATATATATATATATATATATATATATATATATATATATATATATATATGTAGGCAGCAAGTTGTTGTTGATAAAAGTCTGATGTAAGATTACGTAATTTTCTCATGTCGCACCTTTTGTAATTACTGTTTCGACTCGACGAACAGGTTTCCGGGTCTCGGGCTGTAATTCGTAGAGTCGCTCCGGGAGTTCTTTTATCAGCTATCTCGATCGCTTTCGATCTTTGCAATCGTGTGCCCACCAAAACTACCACGAAAATAAAAACAATATTACAAAAATAAAACCAACCAACTTCTGAAGACGATCACATTGATAAAAATTGCGCAAGAGAGCCAATAAAATAACTCTCAGAGCAATATTCTACAACCTACAACCGAGACCCTGAACTTGCTCTTTTGTTTGAGCCAGTAATTTAAAAATATTAAAGTCTTCAATAAAACTTGTACGAATATATATATATATATATATATATATATATATATATATATATATATATAGCTTGAGAAGCCGGCGTATGTAAGTATAATCATTTATATTTACTTAATAAATATTGTTATAAACCCCTTTATGGAATTACAGTTCAGCTTTGTTCGGGTAGTGAAACATATTCTGTCATTTAGCTTTACACAAAATTCCGACAAAGTTCGTTGAACACTCTCGATTGTACACTTAATGTTGACCGCTTTTTTATGCACAAATACAACTTCAAGTGGTGATTTACCGTGTTCGTCGGGTTCCAGTCTAGGCTTATTCTATTACTGGGTTAAAATCTTTTGACCGTCTGAAATTAACACTTCCTACACTAATGATAGCGAAAGCTTGAAACGTATGTATATGTTACAGCTTTCTATGGACAACAATAGGACTTTTGCGTACTTTGAGTACACTTTTTTTCAATTTTTTTTATATACAACATTTTTATTGGGGTAGATTGCCCTAATTAATGACCGTTTTACCCCCATTATCTTTATATACAAGTCTACATTTTCAAAGTTTAATATCACCGGAAATACTTACATAATCTGTTTTTTTTCTCTGATAAAAATGTTTTTTTTCGAAAATCCATGGATTAAGATAATGAGATACCTCTTCGTTTTGGAACTTCTGATGATTTACTAAATATTGTAATTGTACAACTTTTATTTCCTATCATTCATTTTCTGAATCTCTGTATGTCTGTCTGTCTGTCTCTCTCTCTCTCTCTCTAACTATATATATATATATATATATATATATATATATATATATATATATATATATAACGCTCAATTCAGTCTTTAAGAAAATGGATCTCCCCTGTAAACGTGCCTATACCTGTAATTTTTAAGCATGGGATGCACAATCATAACCACACCTCCTCTGAGTCGGCACTACTTTGTTTCAGTAGCAAGGAGAAATATTGAGATAAACAGAGAACACATACAACATCTGGTATTACCACATAGTCAACCATGTTAGTACTGATCAGGATCAACGTCGTTTAACATAAATATATATATATATATATATATATATATATATATATATATATATATATATATATATATCACGTTGGAAAGAAAGTAATGTCGTGTTTGTCAAACACATTTATTTCATTTGAAACATTCACATCAGGGCATTTTTAATCTTTACAATAATTTCCCTCATTTACTATGACTTCTGTCCAACAATCAGCTAGCTTCTTGATGCCTTCTTCAGAAAATTTCTCTGATTGTTTAGAGAAACAAAAATTTAAATTTGTTTAAGTTATGCTGCAACGACCGGAAAAGATGGTAGCTGGATAGAGCAATGTAAGGTTTATGAGGCGGATGATGCCAAACTTCCCAATTGAAACTCATGACCTTTTTCTGTGTGAATGTTGCTGTGTGAGGTCTGGCGTTATCATGCTGAAGCACTACACCATTCTTATTGAGTAATGCTGTGCGTGTTTTGACAGAGCAATTCTTAGATCATCCAGCTGCGAACAATATTCTATTGCTGTGATTCTTTGATTAGGCTATAGTAACTCATAAATAATCAGCCCTCTCATGTTCCGCCATAAAGATAACATAACCTTCTTGAGGTGTAGTTCTTGTTTTGGAACAGGCTAGGGACTTTGGTTTCGGTCTAACCATTTTCTTTCACATTGGCAATTCTTGTAAAGAACCCATTTTTAATCTCAAGTTCCAATTCTTTGCAAAAATTGTTCTTGATAATTCCTGGAAAGCAAAGATGTGCAAACAGTCAATGTTTCATTTCGTTGAGCGTCGGTCAACTCGTGGGGAACCCAGAGTTCAAGTTTTGAAACTTTTCCTAACTCGTGAAGACATGAAATAATTGTGGTATGGGTTATATTGAATTGTTGGGTTAATTCTCCGCTGATTAACTTTGCATTGGCCTCCATAGTATCTTTAATGGCGTCTTTTCAATTGATTTTGGATGTCCTGAACGTCACCGATCTGACAGGTTAAAGTCTCCAGAAGAAAATTTTGCACACCACCGTTGACATTTTCGATCATTCAGAACATTTATCCAGTTCCAATATTCCTTGTAGCCTCTGCAGCTGAGTTTCCTTTTTTGAATGCATAGAACATTTTGATGCTCCTCGCTAATATCCATTGTTTACGGCTGAGACAGTTAAATTTTCTTAACTAATTACTATATCTGAAAGGCAAAGCAAGATATTAAGACACCAATTCATCAAAGTATCTAGAACTCTGTACAACTTAGGAGGCTGCAAAGTGATGAAATAAAAAAATACATTACTTTCTTTCCAACCTGATATATATATATATATATATATATATATATATATATATATATATATATATATATATATGTAATATATATGTATATATACATATAACATGTCTGTACATATATATATATATATATATATATATATATATATATATATACACCTTTTTTCCAAAACACAGTATTCCCTCACCAATCGATTTAAACTAGTATAATTGAGCTAGCGTTTAAATATCACTAAAATCAAAACTCACATCATTTTAATTCAAATTTAATTTTACTTTTATCTCTGCAAGTTGCAGTTAACACATAAATAAACAGGACACAACTTATATGTTATCTTTTTATTAGCTGTTTGCGCGCATTTACGCAGTTAATATATTTTACGATGCCCAACTCGACTTTCTTCTGTTTAAGGCCGATAACAGGTTTCAATGAATAACTTATTTATTTAGGCTGGACGGACTAGATCAGTTTTGTCGCTTTTGCATCATAACTTTTATTGACTCGGCCATGTTCTTCACAATCCTTGCGTCATTTTGAACGTATCCATATCATAATGTAAACGAGTATGCTCCCAAGCGAAGGTCTACCATTGTCATACTTCCAGCAATATATGAACGTACGAGTAAACGAATAGAAGTAATTGTGGATATTTATTTGCAGTAATATACTGTTGAAGCGGAAGGTACCGGTGTTGAAGTGTATACTAGTGCGGACTGAAGACTTGGCATGTTATAACCGGGTCAAATTGTTACTATGTCATAATTTCCACTACGGATATCAGCAACGGCAACGTGTGAGAGCCGGGTTTTCAATAAGATCGAGTAAATATATTCTAACAACATAATCAAACATGTAAAAAACTAAAAAATGTGTTATAAATACGACTAACATTTTCTTGTATTTGAGTTGAAATTAATTGCTTATTCAGGATAACGGACGGGCAATTATGTCAGAGTTATCCGGAATCAAACATCAACACTAATTGGTTGATTCATGCAGGAAATTGAAAACACATTCAGATAGTACTTAAATTATAGCGAAGTCACACATCGTATAAGGTCCTGAGAAATTGATGTGCTACAACTTATCATACCTACTTTAAAATAGCTAGGCAGTAATAAATAGTAAATGAATAATAACTCTATTTAGTTAAATGCATAACATCCAGTTCAACTTTAAAATGACCGGCGTCAGGACATACCAAAGCAACAGTAGAAAAATAGAGTGAAAATCCGTTATTTCTGTCGGGCATGCTTTGATAACAAACTGTTTTAGTGACGGAATTAGCGTGATATTGTAAAGGTGATAAAAATCCAACCATCTGTAGAGATAAATGAATGTGTGAGTGGGCCAATTGATTCCATCGTGAACGATGGACGTGACGATATCGGGTGCAAGAGCTGTCAGATCTATTATGTATGACGTCAGAAATAATACTGTTTGTGAACCCTTATACATTACAAAAATGGATAAATGATTAATGCAATTTTACTCAAAAGAAGTTTTGCTGAACTTCGCTTTATTGTATATCAACTTGTTGTTATAGTTGTTATCCTGTCGTCATCATAGTAGCGCCAAAGTGAAGGTTCACAGCAGAACGTACAAGGAAACGCAATTTGAAATTTGGAAATTTTTCTTTTCTTTTACTTTTCGGACGCTGATTTGATGATGCTTCCCGATCTCCAAACACCAATGTGTGCGTGTGTGCACAAGGTCGGTTGCCTCCAAATCGGGTGTTCGGAATAGCGTTCTTGGATAGTTTTTACCCACGACACAAAAATTAACTCATTCTCCATCCCCTTTCTCTCTCACTGTGTGGTAATGTTTATCCGTATATATATATATATATATATATATATATATATATATATATATATATATATATATATATATATATATATATATATATATATATATATACAGATAGATAGATAGATAGAGAGAGAGAAAGGAAAAATCACACACATGTTGTATCTGTCGGCACTATAATTAATTTAGACCTCTAACACACACACTATATATATATATATATATATACACTGGCACTAATACTGGTTACATTCGTTAAATATGTGGAAATATATTATTTTGTTTTCAATTCCCTCTAGCCTAATTCCTTCTTTTCAATTTAACGCAAACTTAATTCTTTGTTTTTGATCAGCCAATCCCTTAAATATCTGATTTATATTTAAGGTTAAATTCTTTTATTGCAAAGTTCTTTTTTTCAGAATGTTATCTTCAAATGCATAGGTTTTAATTTCTACGTTTTATTACCTCAATTGCACTGGAAAACGTTATCTTCATTTGTCTTTTTGCCATACCTTATATCGCCACATCGAGAAGGATATCTGCACGTAATTCTCTCACAACTACGATCAACAATATACGTGTATCTTATTATATACAACGAACTCGTTATAATAGATGTGATTCAGCATGAAAGAAGCTCTTCCAAGACTAGTTGATATGCCGTTAAATAGACAAATCAACTAACTCTTGATTTAATAACAGATTATTTTTCACGATATAAATGTGATGTTTATTTCTTTGTGTCCGGCGATGTAAGTAAAAGAATACTTATTTAAAGACGAAATACAACTTTTCCTTGTAAAACCTTATGAGCTATCCAACGGTGTCATTACTAGTTAATGACGTTTTACAATGATATCGTTAAATTGTTTTTCATGCCAGACATACATAAACAGCAGACATGGCGTGTTACTTTACTTGTATCACACAGCCATAAACCTTGGAATCGACACATTGTTTTAAAATGAAAACATACCCGGCACGATATTCGATCATTGTATTTCTACACCGATCTAAGTCTTCCAAAAAGCAATAACTTTTGTTTGTGTGAATTTGACACCCATATTTCATAGAAAATAATTACCACACGTGTTATTTAAACCCATAAATACGACAAGTTAAACGGGTCAATTACAGTTATCAACTTATTTATCAAAAAAGTTGTTTACTTACGAATCCTAGCAACGACTTAACATATATCTACTGCAACCCAGTCATGAGCATAACCTGAACTAACACCAGATTGTGAAGACCAAATATGGGAGCTTTGCATAGTGTAGGCTAACACGTACGTTCTCATTATTCCAAAGTCTACTCTGTCATGTTGGTGGAGTCAACCTGATTTAGTTATATTCATACTAGTCAAGTATTCGTCCTCGACAATTATTTCGATAGAATCTAAGACATTGTGATGGTAATCCTGCTGTGGTTGGGCTGTGGTATAGTTCTATGCAGTTATAGAAGTTTCAATCTTCCATTCTTTACCCTCTCTCGTTGAAAAAGTGCTAGTTTAGTGCTACTCGCCTTAAGCACCCATGCCGGAAAATGATGTCGGGCTGCTCAGGGATTTTTGTGGGCCAGTTTTTACCCTTTTTATGCGATAGCTTTTCAATCCTCACGTTCTGTTCATGTGTCACACCTTCCCGCGGCGATGGTGGCGGGGGGAAGTAAATACTAATAATGGTTGAAATAGAATGACTCGTTTGTAGACTATTTACAAAAAATCATCTATAAATATCTTAAAATATTAACAAACTAGCAGGGCTATCCGGCGTTGCCCGGGAACAGAAAAAAAACAATATAGAAGAGGTTAAACGTGTGGTAATGATCTTTATATTAAAACTTCTATTTTTATCCCAATCTCAATTTGTACCTCTATCTTTATCTATTTCTGCCTTCCATATTTTCCGACATACATCTCCCCCACCCTCTTTCACCTGCACCTAGCTCATTTTCTCTCTCCTGTTTTAATGTATTGAAAATAATAATAATAATAATAATAATAATAATAATAATAATAATAATAATAATAATAATATTAATGTAAGTTATTCACCTTAGCTTTGTGTTTTAAAGTTATTGCTACCGAGCAACACTAAGATTATTCCCCACCCACTACCTCAGAAAATAATGAACTCCATATTTGTTAGGATGTATTCCTGAGCAACGCCGAGTTTCTTTATCTTCCCTTTACCCTATTAATAATATAATTACATTGTTATTTATTTTAGTGTATTCCAAGGCAACGCTGAGTTTCTTTTCTTCCCTTTTCTCTATCAAGCATATACTACATTGAAAATATACTACTCTATTATTGCACAGACCTGCTCTATCGAGAATATTGAACACTGACTTCCACGTAACACAGCGGGGCTTTTCTGGTATATAATACTATAACAAAATTCTGTGACAATCTTTATTCCGGCCAACGTGAGGTTGAAAAAAAAACTTGCTCTATGTAGGGTTGCTCTATCTATTGTATAAATGACACCCGGTCAACACCGACTAACTACACCATGCTCTATCATTAATACTGAGTGTTTTCGATACACATATACTACTTACTAAATAGAATACTGGAATATTATTATTATGGCTTCCAGGCAAGTCCGTGTTAACAAAGGACAGATAATTTGTTTCATCCAGGCAACGCTGAGTTTAAGCACATCTGTTCTATCTAGGATGTTGAGTATTTATGCATTACTATATGGCATTTACATTTTTTTCTTCCGTTTGTAAGAGACCTCAAAGTCGCTACTGAAACCAGCCAGATAAAATGAAGATGCCTCCAGAGCACTGCTAAAACCACCATTTACTACATATTCGTTTAATAAAACAGACAGGCCAATATACATAGCCAGGGAGAAGTGTCCATTTTATTGGGAGTTGATATATCAGAAAAAGCGAGTTTGATGATTGCGAAAGGCTAGTGTATTAAATTGTGTTAAACATTATAATATACATACGAACATTAAATGCCTTCGCGTATTATTAAATAGATATTGAATATGTGTGAAAGGTGATAACGTATGTACGGACATGAAATGCTTGAGCGTAGTATTAGATAGAGTTTAAATTGTGTGTGAAAGGCGATAACGTACGTGCAAACATGAAATGCTTTAGCGTATTATAGAGATATCAAATGTGTGTAAAATTGACAGTGTACGTACAAACATGCAATTCCTTGGTGTATTATTAGATAGATTTTACTGGTGTGTGATAGATGATAACATACGTACCAACCTGAAATGCCATAGCGTATTATTATATAGATTTGAAATGTCTGTAAAAAGCGATAACGTACGTACGAACATGAAATGCCTTAGCATATTACTATATAAATTTTAAATGTGTTTGAAAGGTGATAACGTACGTAGGAACATGAAATTACACTGCGTATTATTATAGAGATATAAAATGTGTGTGAAAGGTGCTAACGTACGTGTGTACTTTAAATGACATAGCGTATTATTATATAGATTTTTAATGTGTGTTGAAAGTGATAGCAGCCAAATAAAATGAAATTTACAAAATCTGTACATTTTTTCTGTAATAAAAAAATAGTTCTTTCTGAAGCTCGTTTACGCGAGATAGAACTTTTCTTTTCGGCAACCATCGAATTTCTGGGTGCAATCGTAAACGGGCATGTTGACAATCCATATCCTATACCAGAAACTAAAAAAAAATCGGCTGATAAAGGCCGATTTCTATTTAATTAAACATTTCAATCACATGATTCAACACATCTTTTAGTTATTTTTATGTTATCTTTGAAACTAAAACTTCTTTGTAAATATTAGCAGAACAGAAGTTTATCCATTATGTTATCATCATGAATGACACGCAGAAATACAATTAACGGTGCATGATTATTGATTTCAGTAGATTCATCGATTTAGAGAGTTAACAGACTATTTTGAAATGTGTTTATTACACTCTCAATATTATTAAACAAGTCAAGAATACTTCTCAAAATTGTATTATTTGAAAGAGGGATCTTTTTAATTTTTTTTATTCGACCTTATCTCCAAGCATACTTTTTCACCATTAGTTGTATGCTGAGAAAAATAACTGATGTTTCAATAACATGATACTTCGATTTAAAAACTGCACTTCCTGTCACCTCAAATCGAGATAATTGAGCTTAAATAGTATACTTCGCGTTACATTTAATTCTAACACATGTTAGGAATGTCCGACACTTTCAGTGTGAAGGCTTAGCTGATTAGTAGTTAAATGCTTTTTCATCTCTCTTGGAACCATTGCTTCATTAGACAGCGTTTGCCGCAGACAACACACAGAGGAGAAGGAATATGTGTATCTCTAGCCCAGTGAAATCCAAATTTCAAGTAATTATAGCTATACAATTGGTGAACTTGTTTTTTTTTTTAAATGAAGTTGTTGAATTATTTTAGAAAACGAAGTATCTATAGTGGAACAGAAAATAAATAAAAGAAGATCTTTATCATATTCAATCATGTTTTTATTTTCCCGATTAAAACCTTAATTTAAAACATATAAATATGAGATAAGAGACACCTACAACACATATGTTAATATTGTAAACGAGATAGATAGATGATATAAAGCATAGCAACGCTTACCAATGTTTATTATTATCGAAAAATGAAAAATATAAAACAATTTAAAAAATGATTTATCATACATTTTTTTTACTTTTCATATATATTGGAGCATCAATATCACGCCCGTAATAATGTGGGAGTAAGTATTAATAAATACTTACTTATGGGAGTAAGTATTTATTAATACAAACAACTTCACTTGTAACGATATGAAAGCTGTTTCCCTACACTTAACATCTTGTAACTTCCATCTATAACCTCTTCGCGCCACACCGAATTACTGTGGTATGGGAATAGCTGGATTAGTCATTTATGGAAAGTTGCTTATGGTATTTAATAAGCGGTTACATCTGTGTAAATCGAACTTTGTAGGGAGGTGAGGTGGCAGGTAAAACGGAGAAAGATGGTTGTCCTAATCATAAAAATGTGTGTATTATTATTAAAGACACATTATATATCAGGACATTTTAACACACATACATTGAATTACCTACTAAACACACTCCTTGAGTGTCTTCGGTCTCACTGTACAAGGGTTTGTTCTGACAACCTGACATGAGAATACTTCTCCCTACAAGCAAACCCGGACCAACTATTCAAAATAACATAGTATTCTCTGCACATATATGATCTTTTCGGTATGCCTATACATTGGCTTATACGGGAAATACTGCACTTTCTCCTACTGATGTTTCATGAAGAAACACTACTTAGCTGGATACTCCACCAGACTAGATGAATACTTGTTCTGGAATCCGGTAGGACCAAGAGACCACAAGAAAGATATACTATAACATAGTTAATAGGTCAATTTGAGAGAAGAACACTAATGTTTTTAACTTCTTTACTAGCTCAACGTTTGACAAGTAAAAAACTTTATTGACATGTATCTCATCAGGAAGGTGGCCCTTGATTTCTGAAACCTTCGACTGAAGTAAAATGAGTGAATATATATGCATATATATGTATATATATATATTTATATATATATATATATATATTTATATATATATATATATATATATATATATATATATACATATATATATATATATATATACATATATATATATATATATATATATATATATATATATATATATATATATAGAGAGAGAGAGAGAGAGAGAGAGAGAGAGAGAGAGAGAGAGAGAAGGAGGTTGTGTAGCATCAGTGCAGTTCCAACGAGAGAAAAATGTGTATTTAAAGAATTGTGGTTACCAACGCTAGTAAAAAAAAACTTTTTCAATAATTATTTATTATCTTATCATTTTAACATTTTAAGTTTTTTTAATATAATTTCATAACGCGTTTCAAGCATTTATTGTTTATCAATTATGCTCTCTTCAGATGTATATTCCATTTGATAAAAGTGTTTCATTTCAGAAAATATTTCATTTTTCTTTCATTTAAAAGTGTCTGTTCCATTTGACAGAAAAATGTTATGGGGAATGTCTTGTTGAGTTAAAAATATATTCCGTTTGGCAAGTGTTTGGTCATTGGAGTACATTTGTGTATTAGGTTTTATTACTTCAATTGCTTTTATGGTGCCGGTCGAATCTGTTTGGTATGTGTGTGTGTGGTACTATATATATATATATATATATATATATATATATATATATATATATATATATATATATATATAGTATTGCTAGATTTAAGTAAATCGTTACTGGACGACGGATTATATTATAATATGTTAGCCGTTTTCGTTAGTTAATTATAACTATATAATTACTTGGTGTTTAAATTATTCTCAGCAAAATACATACATTTCCATAATGATTTTAATTGCTTATTCGTCTACTTTATGATGGTGATACTTTTATTGCAATTACATAAATTGATACTGCTAATATTATTGCTGTCTGCAGTTTTAGATATAGCAGTTAAATACCTCGTAGATCAATAAATAAGTCATTTCTTATCCAGATCATCGGACAAGCAAACATTTTAATAAATTGTACAAGATGAAGACTTATATTTCCGTGAGACGTATACCCTTCCATTGCTGACAAAACGAGAATGAACAACCCCACTGATTAAATAAAGGCTTCAGTTCGAAATTCCATATAAATTCCCGAGTTTTACAAGATGAAACTGAAGAAGGTAGGAGGTAACGTTGATCGAAACGTTGTGAGAATAGCATTCAAGGTAAAAATAGTAGTTCGAATAATACAGATAATACAAATATATTCCATTGTTTGCTTAATTAGAAGTTCACGATATTTTGCAGAAGCTACAAAATGGCAGGTTATATTGTAGCAGCGTTGACCGTGGTTTAGAAAAAAGTGTTTATGGTGGTTGTCTCTTAGAAAATATGCAGAAAATCTACGTTGACAATAAAATTGTTATACAACTGTTGGAAATTAGATAAAAAGTGATATAAACATAAATGTTGAATGCACGATCACAAACTGCTTGGTAGTGAAACACGTGTAGGAAAAAACATTTAATTTGAATAAATAATATTTGTAAGAAAAAATATCTTTAATGGTGATCATTGGTGTCCTGAAAGGAATGCTTTGGTAAGCCTTCATAAAATCACATATAAATGCTCTGTACTCTGTAATCGAGTCTCATCGAGCTTGTTTTTATTGGAACAACCCCGGTCTTCACTGAATGATCTATTTTATAAGTGAAAAATCTAAATATATATATATATATATATATATATATATATATATATATATATATATATATATACATTATTTTTCATGTGAATAATTGTTCATTTGAAGTTGAGTTCTCTGTGTATATATAGTATTAGTTTTCTGTCAGTTTATATCTGCGTGAGACAGTCCTGCTTTTTTCGCCCAACTGTCTTACTTTGGTCGCGAAAAGTACATCATGTCGTCCGTGCAAATCGATAAAGTTAATAAGCCGGACGCAACAACATTTAAATAAATAAAATAAAATATAAAATATAAAATTTACAATTTCAAGTTTCACACTTTTCTAGCGACCGCTCTGTAATTTCAAGCGCAGAAAGTTATTTTGCTGTGCGGACGCAGATGAGAGCAAGATCACACGACCGTTACATTAACGGCTTGATATAAATATTACTCTGAAACTCAGTTTTGTATGAAACATATAATAACATCTGAGCGTGGCTTGTGTGTTTTCGCACACGCAGTTGGTCAATTAATATGCATAAGATATGGATGCATGTCAATCCTATATCAAACAAAATACTAATATATTCTGAAAAAGCAAGACGTTTTAATTTCTTTAGCATATTCGGATTTCAGATAACCGTAAGTTCGTTTCTTAAGGTACAAGTTTGAATCAATTTAATCTCATACTTCCTTTGTTCACTTATATCTGCAGATAATTATACAAGACTTTCACCTATCATAAAGTTTATAAATAATACAATGCATGCAATTAAAACTTTATTTACAAACAGTGGAAACATGTTTCAGCTTATATGAGTAAATTCACAATTATATAACTTCCAAGTTTTATAAATACAAATCTGGTAATGTTTAGCTCCATTTATATTATCAACAAAACACATTTCTTATTTTCTTGGAGAGAATCACGCATCGATCAAAGTCAATAGAAGTTTGCTATTTTTTACTTTTTTTTTTTCTTTTGTATCCAAAATGAAAAGTCAATCTCGTTGACCTCAATTTACCTGTCGACATCTGGTAATCGATTGCAATTACATTCGCACCTGTTTACTTTTCCTTCTGTTCTGTATTCTTTTAAAATCATTCATCATCTTACAAGTGTTTTGTTTTGAGTTTTCTGCTGAAATGAGCGACAAAAATATGAGCACAAATTGTCGCTCTTTTAATTTGTAGTTGACTGAGTATGACGCTATTAACATAATACAGTAGCAACTTCGAGTTAAACAAATTAGAATCATGTTTAGTTAAAATCCGCATTCATTATTCAAACGCGAATGTTCAAACTTTGTAGAGAAAGGGTACAAGACAACAACATTAACCATCTCTCCTGATATGGGGACAACAGCACAAAGTTAATATATTATTTAAGACATGCACTAAACAAGGACAACTTGAAATACAGAGAAAAAGGACAGACAGACATAGAACATTGAACGTCTTAGCAAATTGATGTATAATTTCTTTGAAATCTGTGGAATTAAGTGCGCATTAATGTCTGAAAATAAATAATGTTTTTAAAGACTTTTGGAATCTGTAAATATTTACGACAATTTTACTTACTTAATATTTGCTTAAAAGTGGAGATAAACATATTTTTTTACGAAAGGTGCATGCATACATATGGCGATTTAAGGAATACATTTATAACAATAAAGGAAAAATATTAATAAGAACTCGATTCTTTGAAGTATGTCTTCTAATGCGTATTTATGAGCCAAATGTTCAGATGTAATGAACTTGTAATAAACATTGATTAGGAATTAAAAGATTACAATATTATATGATCCATGGGAGAATAAAAATAAATCATGTTTAAACTATAAGGAAAATCATGTTTATATTTTTGTGGCAAAGTAATGGTCAAATATCGCAAGCTGTCGCTACTGCTGTTTACAGTTGCGGATATAAAATAGATGAGTTGTTTATTTGACTATTTACAGGTGCCCAACTGTTGTCTCCAGTTTGATCGTTGTTCCAAAATAAAATTATGTCGCTCCGTCTACTAAAACAGTAGACTTTCAAATAAATATATTGGCAATAAGTGACACTTTTTTTTTATTGATTTGAAGATTATTTATCATGCGATACTTAAATGTGTTGATTAATCTGACAATTTACAGGAGTCAGACTGTTCTCTCAAGCTGGATTGCTATTATGTTCTCACTATTAAGGCAGTTTAACTTTTCAATAACTTTTATAATCTATCGAATAATACAATTTCATATTCGTACAACGTTATCACCCTTAGCCGATTGTTTTAAAATATAGGGTCGTCTAATTAATTTTTAAAAGATGTTTGGAATCTGTAAATATTAATCTGATGTCACTAAGGTAAACAATTCCAGATTTAGGTATTTTATAATGAATTGTTCGAAATAAAATTATGCCGCTCCGTTGACTAAAACAGAACAATTTGAAATAACTACATTTTAAGAAGTGAAATTTCTTTTATTGATTTGAAAATATTAATTAAACAATACTATACATGTGTGGATTTATTAAGCAATTTACAGGTTCGCACTGTTGTCCACAAGTGGATTTCTGTAACGTGTTCACTGTCTAACAGTTTTAGTTTCTCATGCTTATTAAATGTTCTGGCAGTCGGTAACCTTCCCGGAATTCAGAACTTATATATTTAATGAAACATCTTTGATGAAATGTATTCATTCTATGTTCAATAAAATTTAGATATTTCGTATCATGAAAGTTTATTACCTTTTCTTCAACAGAGAAATTTATCGAACACGACAGCAGCATACATCAAACATTGAAGAATCTGTAAACAACAGTCGAAACCTGCAAATAGTTGAAATACAATACGAACTGTAAAATTTCATGAAATATGTATTTCATTAATTGAAGATAAAACTTGCAAATAATATTTCAATAAATACAGGGTGGGCCAAAATAAGGGTCCTATCTTTAAATTTGAATAACTTGAATTTGAATAACTTCCACAAAATAAAAGTTAAACTCACCAAACTTTATGTGTGTGTAGACTGACCCTTCCGAGATTTTTTGAAATAAACAAAACAAATTTTAGCCGAAAAACACTTCGTAAAACTCGCAAAAACTAAAGTATTGTTTTTTACACTGTTTTGAGTTTTTAAGCAAAATAATGTTTTCTAAATGAGGGTACGTTCCTTAGGGCTAATACGGCTCATGCTTGCTTCGGAAGGGGTCCTTTACTTATTCTAAAAAAAAAAAAAAAATCAATAAATGAAAAAGTTATGAATTTTTAAAAATAGGACCCTTATTTTTGCCCACCCTGTATTTCTTCTGTTGAAATTAAACCTATAAACTTGTCTAATGGTCATTTAACTACCTGATCTTTATATTTGTAAAATAATATTTATTTAATTAGCTGCGGATATAATTGGTAAACAATAGTCCAATATTAATTTAATTAAATGAAGAGAACTTTTCTAGACAATCGCTCAATATCTATTTAATGAGCTGAATATAAAATTGGTAGTAGATAGTGCTACATTTATTTAAGTCATTGTAGATAAAATCGATACAGAGCTTCCGATAATTATTTAATAAGCTTAATATATATTTTATATTAACTGTTCAATACTTATTTACTTAACTATATGAAACAATCGTAAAACAATCGACTAATATTTGTTTAATCTAAGATAAACTATCGTCTATCATTTATTTAATTAACAGAATAGTAAATGTGTACATAATCGGCTAACATTTATTTTATTAACTGAATATTACTGTTGTAAACAATTTATCAATATTTCTGTCTTTAGGAAAATATATAATCAGTAAACATTGTCCAAAATTTATTAAATTAAGTGCAAAACAAATTTGTGAGTATTCGTTGCAAATGTATTTAATTAGTAGAATATAGAATGTGTGAGTAATGTTCGAATATTTATTTAAAACACTAAATATGAAATTTGTGAACAATTGTCCAATGTTTATTGACTAAACTGAATATATGATTTGTAAGTAATGTTCCAAAAGTTATTTAATCAACGGAATATAAATTTGTTGGTAACTGTCCGATATGTATTTAATTAACTAGATATATAATTTGTAATCAATCTTTCAATATATACTCAATTAACTAAATATTAAATTTGAAAATAATCATCCAATATATAGTAAATAAACTGAATACGTAATTTGTAAGCAAAATTCCAATACTTATTTTATTAACTGACTATGACATTTTTGAATAATATCTGAACATGTATTTAATATACTCAAGTTTTTATTTATATGTACTTTTCTAATATTTATTTGATTAACTGAATATAAAATTTGAGAATAATCACCCACTATATATTTTATTAGCTCAATATATAATTTGTATGTCAACTTCTTCTTTCGTGTGAAATTCAGGTGTTGGCATTAGTGCCCCCGATGTTTTTTTCTATTTGAACACTTTTCTGGAAAACATGTTTTTCTATTTAAAAACCTTTCTGGAAAAACATCGGGTACTTACGGGAAGGACCACGAGAAGGTTGCCAACATCCCTAAGTGAAAGTGGTACTGTGGAACCGACTGGATTCGAACTTAAAACCCCCAGGTCTTCAGTCCGAGACGATAACCACTTAACCACCGTCACCTCCCATTACAACCTTCTAATATTAATTTAATCAAAACAATATTTTATTGACGAATAATAGTCCAATAGATATTTAATTAGCTGAATATATTGTTTATAAGCAGAATATATAGTTTATAAGCAATGCTCCTATATTTATATTATTACTTGAATATGAAACCTGCGAATAATCGTATAATATATATATATATATATATATATATTTTTTTTTAATTATCTGAATATATAATTTGTAAGCTACCTTACAATATTCATTAAATTATCTGCATAGCAAATTCGTAAATAATCCACTAATATTTATTTAATTTTCCGAAGGAAGAATTTATGAATAGTCGTCGAATATTTATTGAATAAATCATAGATAAAATTGGTAAAGAGTCATCTAATATTTATTTCATTAGTTTGATATAATATCTGTTAGTAATTGTCCAATACGTATTTAATTAACTCTGCTAAACAATTGCCCAATATTATTGAATTAGCTGAATAGCAAGATTTTAAAGAATCTTGAAATATGTTTTAAATTAGCTGTAGTAAAGAATTATAAATAATCGTCGAGTATTTATTAAATTAGCTGAATAAAATAATTGTAAATAACTGTGCAATATTTATAGAATTAGACGGAGACCACTTTTATAAACATTCGACTAATATTTCTTAAACTAGCTTTATATACAATTTGTAAACGAACGACTAATATGTATTTAATGATCTGAAAACAATTATAAAGAATCGTCCTATACTAATTACATTATCTGAAGTAAAGAAATTGTAAATAATCGTCTTGTATTTACTTAAAACATTAAATCTTAGAATAATTGTCTAATATTTAGTAATTTATTGAAGATTAAACGTATTCCGTTTGCTGTAAAGATTTTCACAAAATTTCAGCCTCATAAGATAAATAGTTTTTTTTAGCTATCAACGTTTCCATTGCATAATTTCAGAGATACTTCACACAATATCAAAGAGCAAGGCTAAGATAATACCCTGGTCCAAACTCGTTAAACTGTTCTCTTTAAATACAGGGTGTTGCAGCAAAATCTGAAGTTAGAGCTACGTCAAGATCGCCGATGTTATGGGCTGTCACAAGTCGAAGACATGATGAACGCTGAACACCATGTTCATCACAAAAGCTTCCAAAAAGTCGAAGCAGCGTAGCTGCACGAACTCAAGCACAGGTCTTCCTATGCTGAATTTCTTTACTGATGAAAAAATAAATCCGACCAAGAGAAACAAGTAAAACGAAGGTTGATCTGCAAAGACATCGATGACGTTCCCGTCGTGAAATATACGAAGTTACTCTCCTTCTGTTATGGCCCTTGGCGTCATCTCCCGCGAGGGGGACGTCATGCCTCCATTCTTCAATCAAAAATGCATGATAGCCAACGCTGAGATATATCAGGAGAGGTTGAGAGGCGCCGTGAAGCTCTGTATGGACGACATCGCCACCGGATGCCCCTACGTCTTCCAGCAAGACTATGTTCCTGCATACAAGTCCAAGACCACTCAGGCGTGGATGCTCAACAATGTTCCCGCTACTGATCGTCTGACTTGTGGCCGCCATCTTCATACGACTGCCACCACTTGACTATTTCTTTTAAGGTCTGATTGAGGCCAAGGCCAACAATCACGCCCACAACACAGTTAACTCTCTGAAGCCTGCCAAATCGTGTAACTTTTTCGCGCTTGCTTTGATATAGTCGTCTACGCCGGCGGCGGTTACATTGGAAAATAATGTAGTATGTTACTCTAACGGTTGCTAAATAAACTGTCGGGTCCCCGCATATAAAAGTTTTGTTTCTAGTGCCTATTTCAATTTCTTTTGTCAAGTGTCATATTTTGCTGCAAGACTATGTATTGAATTTAATTTATTTATATAAAAACCTATAGACTAGGACTTCTAATATCAGACTCAAGTTGGGTTAATCAACGTTTACTACTCTAAGACATTTTTAAATTAATTTTATTCACACAAAATTCATATTAAAACATTTCTTACATTGGGATTGGGTTATATTTTATAATAATCTATTTTATTGCTATAATTAGCTGTAATATCAAATTTACTCACCGATTTACCCATCTCTTCTTTTATACTAATATGTTACCGCTTATCAAGGCTGAAAGCAACTTAAGAATACTTCGATGGATTGATTATCATATATGAAGAGGATTGAACCTGATGAATGTAATGAAAATACTTTGATTACTTAGGAGGACGGTTTATGAAGACCATATTGTAAACTTCGGGGAAACCGTCGCGTGGTAACTTGTTACACATATGGGAAACATGTTAACAAAAACTCGTTTCATGGAAATTCGATGTGATTTTACGCACACGGAAAACCCAATCAAACTTGTTTGCAGTTGTGGATGAAGAATCAGTATTTGCTCTGAATCGATTAACAGGGGAAGTAGTGGTTGAGATTAAGTCGAGCATCTTCCAGGGAAATAATAAGAATCGGGATTTAAATAGCAGAAGAGATCATCCCCTACTAGATTTCGAAGTCGAAGTTGTTATCACCTGTTATCATTTTACAAAGTTTATATTAATCTCTCTCATCTCTCTCTCTTTCTCTCTCGCTCTCTCTCTCTCTCTCTGTGTTTACTAACAGTTAACGGTAATAAAACTAGCTATGAAACATGATACTGTAATAGTCAATCTTAACCAATAGGAAATGCCACTAAACATTATTAATGCTGTTAAACATATAGCTAAGAGTAAAAAAGATAGCATGATTGAGGGGGGGGGGAGAGAGAGAGGGAGATGTAGATAGGGGTGTATAGCGAACAGAAAAATACGAATTTTGGATTGGCTTTAAAAAAAGTTTACCTGGCTTTGTGAACTCATTGCCCTCCGAGTAAACTACTCTAACCCGAGCTAAATTTCACACATTTGTCCCGTAACTCGATGGAAATTCGCCCAGCTAAACATTTGAGTGAAAAATATTATGTGTAACAAGATCATATGATGTTAAGGTGCTAAGGAGGCCAAAGTACAATTTTTTAGTGGTTGGTATGATTCGACCGAAGATTGAAACGTTCTCCCAGCCTATTAGCGAACTCTGACCATTATACCAAAAATGGTTGGTAGTGAAACGCGAGCAAGACTAGCTTTCTATCATGGAGGGTTCAGAAACCTACTCATTTAGACTCATATACTTGCTTTAGTTATTATTATACAATCATAATAAGTGTATTCAATCTACTCTAGATCATCTGCTATTTCCAGCAGTGTATATCTAGACTTTAGACCAGTTGTATGCCATGGAATTATTAGTTGCTTTCTCAAGACGTGCTATTGATCGCGTATAAGTATTTACCTGTGATGCAAATATCAGGTTTACCGTAGCATAATGTATTCTGGTTATATATATGGTTATAAGTTAGGCGAAGTTAAGCAATGTTGACAATTGTCAGTTTTCAGATACGTAACAATTTGAGAATATTAGGTGCTGTACGTGAAAAAAAACCACCAAGGTATATAAATAGGTATGGACCTTGCTGAGAATTAAATTTGAGGAGTTTCTTGGTTCTGTTGACAAATTAGTTTTCAGAAAGGAGACAAAACTCAGAGACAGTTTTTCTCAGAGATGGATTCGATTCTTTTATTCAATCTGTCTTGGTTATGGAGGGTTTTCCATCCATTCGTCTCATTCATACTTGTCGTTGTGGCGTGCGACGGATGCATGGGGATATTTGTCGGATCTCATTCGATGTCCAGACTATAAGACGAGCGGCTACATCGTGGACTTTTCGCTCTCACTTCCAAAGCGTTCCCTTTCAAAAACTCTAGTTTTTGAGAAAAACAAATTACGTAACAGATACTTGTTTCCGTCGGCCAATCAGATACGACATTCAACAATCGTACCATATCTGACTTTCTCTAACCCGAGATTCCCCGTTTCGGCGCCGAATTTGTAACTTTGTTATGGTTTAACAAAAATGATTCACTCATAACAATCTCCTCCAGTGCATCTCAGCTTAACCCGCACTTATTGTCTCAACTAACCCCAGCAATAATTCATATTAGCTAACTTAATCGTTTCCGAATATATGGGGCCTCCTCTATAATATAACATTAACAGCATAGCAAAATATATTAAACTTTTCCACCAATAATATATATTATTGTTTTATATAACTGAATTAACTAATAATGTATTGTATATATATATATATATATATATATATGTATTTCTAGGCAGCAACTTCTCTTGCATACAAGTATTGTTGAATATAAGAGACAACTCATGTCTAGATATCCTTTAGTAGACCATTTCAATAGTCCGAATCAGGATTTTAATTTCGGAGGAGAGTTGGCTGATTAATATGCCATAGTTTTAGTTTATCTCCCAAGTACTTTCATTACTGTACCTGATTAACCTCATTCCGCTGAAGTTGAACCCAAATAGGTCTGAAAATACTTCGGAGACAAATCTAAACTATGGCAAATTCATCAGCCAATTTCCCTCCGAAATTAAAATCATGTAGTTGAAACCTTTGTACTTTTGATAATGTATCTTATATATGTGTTTATAATCATATGTCTTTATATATATATATTTATGAAAAGGACTAGAAAATATTGTTATTTGAAAATGAATGTTTCAGTAAATATGACGTTTCTGTATATTTATATATCACACAGGAGAAGATCATGTTTCTATATTGGAGAGATAGCCTTACTAATAAATATTTTAAAAATAAATGTAAGGAAAGAAGAAGATAGAATAAACACAAATATGGAATGAAAGGAGAGAAAAGTGCAATTCTTGAAGTTGTCAAAATTACGTTTCTCTAATTCTATTACATTTTGAATTTGTTGGTGCGAAAGTTTATTGAGAAGTGTTGGAGGGAGCGATTAGGCGGATATCTATACTAAAATAATGACCGAACAAAAACTAGTAGCATTCCCCACTAGTTTTCTCATATTGTATATTGTTATCACAATGTTTCAGCCATTTTCTTTTCTGGCCTTCCTCCAGTACCGAGATTTGAACGCAACTTTATGCTTGAGCTATTGGACTAAAATTGCAGCATTCCCCTCTATAGAACTTATGACTTTCATTTAGTAAACTTGTTATATCGCGTTGCTGCCTCAGCGCAGTAATGGACGCAGAATTGCAAAAAAACTTTGCACAGTCTCATATGGTCAAGGTGAGAACGTCAGTTTAATCCTTAGCAAAGACAGATAGATGATACAAAACGTTAATGAAACATATACCATGAAGCCTGACTCAAAGAAAAATGTAAAATGTTTAATATCCTGTGACGTTCGGCGGGTGTAATAAAGATCGGAGTGAAGGAAATAAGGAACGTTTTGATGACAACAACGATAATTAGTAATCAAGTTCGAAAGTTGTAATTAAGTTTACGTCATATATCTCGTATTAGAATGGTCGTATTTCATACACTATTCGGTATGGTTCGAAATATAAGATACCATACTTCGATGTTTTTTTGTGTGATGTTCTTTATTCAATATGAATATAAATACAACATTGCGCCGTATAACATTTTCTATTTTTATTCCCAATCTGTCGAGTTTTACTTTTATTCATGAACTTTCAAATAGAAAGGATGCTTCTTGCGTACTTACTAGCCTAAGAATAAGTCAAACACAGCTCATTTAACTCCTTAAAAAATCTATTATCAATATTTGATAAAAAATAATCCAGTAGCATACTGGCTACTGCCGTGTTGTCCCCCACCCCCCAAAAAATATTCTGTGGAATAATTGATGTATTGCTTGTCTTCAAAGTCCCCATTTTTCGAAAAGGATTACTGACACGACTATACATGACTTTTTCCAATCCAGAGTGCCACATTTAAAGAATTAAATTTCCCAACATAGAAAACCGACGAACAATATGCTCTTAGTCTTTTTATTCATGCTTAAACATATCAGTGAGCCAAGTAAAATGATATATAGAAGAACGTAAATGAAAAAGAAAAAAGCGACAAACGACATATTTGACCTAAATAAAATATTCTTTAAAAAGAAAGAAATATTTGATTAAACCGTTTTGTTTCTATTTACTATTGTGCAGAAATTTTATGCAAATCAGAAATGTTTCAATTTTAATAGGGCGTCCTTTATGATTTCCTAACGTGTCTTAAAATATTTTGAAAAAAATAAAGAAACTTGCTTCAGTTCAAATTCTATGGAAATTGAGTATATTGAGATGTACATAAGGAATTAAATCTTTTGTCTTAAATATTCGGTTTGTCGTTAATTTGTGGGTTTATTTCATGATAGGTCTCTTATATTTATGGTTCTAATTTGATAAAAATAAGATATATTTGACTTAAATGGGGGTTTAGCGTATATATCATGACGGCTTAACATTCACACATTATCGAAATGTATGCCAACTGTAAATAGTATATCCTGATAAACCTGCTTATTACAAATATTGAATTGATTTTGCTAGGAAAAAAACCGTTTACGACTATTTTGAGACACATTTTTGCTATATAGATATAACTAATACATATATAATAACATGAAAATAAACATCTCAATATCGTAATCAAGTCAGTCGACATTGCACAAACAAAAGTGTTAATATACTTTCAGTTGAGCTTACAACAATAAAATGATAAATGCGGCTTATCTTATATATCAGTTATTCCCTGCTATGTTTTAGGTAGTTCGTGTTTATAAAGTACACAAACAATCCTATATAATCGATATCGCCATCAACATCTGGTACCGATTCTGCTTATAGTAGATAACAAATCGTGGACAGGTGTTAAGCTGTCCACGTCTAGTCCACACACACATACATCGATGTAGAAAATACAACGGACTAGCAGGGAAGTGGAAAGCCATTCGTCGCAATTGAAAATATTAGCAATTAAATCGATAAACATCGAAATATAGTCAAGCAAACACAATATAACTATTGATTTCTTGTTATTAAAGTGAGTCTGAAATATTCGCTTATAACGAATGATGCTGTAGAAGCAAGCCATATATATATATATATATATATATATATATATGTATATATGTATATGTATATATATGTATATATATATACATATGTATATATATATTTATGAATATATATAAAGAGAGAAATATATATATATAAAGTATAAATTTCTTTGTCAATACACATATTATTTGACTACACATTTGAAGATACATTTCTGTCAGAGCTGAGAATAGTCAGGAAAAGGAATGAAACAATATGTATTTCTGTGTGAACATATAATCTACTCATATAAAGCCAATTCAAAGTACACACAAAGTTTGTTAACTTTCTATTTAGTTTTAAATTTATATTTTTTATATTTTATTTTTTATTCATTTATAATTTATTTTAGATTTAATATAAATGTCGGTCAGACGTTTTGACCTCAACTATCAGGTCAGGTTTGTCATAATTCACAGACTAACACAAGCTTTCACAGCTCGTACAACTTTAAGAGACTCTTACTCAGACATAAAACGGAAGATGTCTCAAGAACACATTCAACATCTACGTTTTCGACAAGCAAACACACGCAGACGGTAGATAAACAGACAAAGTATAACGTAAAAAAAAAATGTGATGAAATTTAAAAAATATTAAATAACATATCTCAATTATTTTTTTAAATTAACAAATGAACGCATATGTATATATATATAACTATATATAACTATATATATATATATATATATATATATATATATATATATATATATATATGCATGAATACATACACATGTATTATCACTAAATAAGGATAAACATCTACTGATCAAACTAAAGTTCAAATTTAAAATATTCAAAAACATATTACACGAATTTTAAACTGGATAAATATAAACCCAACTACACACTAAGCATCATACAGAGGCACACATGTATGCACATACATATGTGATATTAAATGGAAATACGAAGACATACAGCTAAATGATATATCTGAACGTTTCGCCAAACATTCATGAGAGCTTCATCAAGAGTATAGTCGAAGCAAAAAGAAGTATTCTCATTTTTTTACGCTGTTTCGATTCGCTCTTGATATCCCCCCTCGTAACACTTTTGCGAAAAGTTGAGATATATTTTTGAGTTGTGAATCTTCTTTTTTTCTATTTTACCTCATACCGTCATAATTATTTTTTCTTTTATTTGGCATACATATATGCACATACACAAAATATATCAAAGCGACCAATATATATATATATATATATATATATATATATATATATATATATATATATATATATAACCATACAACTTCATCATGGACGCGTCCACACATATACATACATATTAAAAATATACACACATATGTATATATAAATATCGGTCCTTACAAATACTGAAAACGGGCATATATTCACAAATTGAAAACATAATTCTTGTCAACTTCATACAGATACAGACACAAAACCCGATATATCTGCATGCACAAATACGCACATGTCTAATCATATACTCATTGATAACTACATCAGTTTTCACATACATATATGTACACATATGCATGCACACATATAAGCATATATATACATATATATATATATATACATATATATATATACATATATATATACATATATATATATATACATATATATATATATACATATATATATATATATACATATATATATATATATACATATATATATATACATATATATATATATATACATATATATATATATATATACATATATATATATATATATATATATATATATATATATATATATATATATATATACATATATATATATATATATATATATATATATATATATATATATATATATATATATATACATGTCCAACCTACTACATACACACATATGCACGCTGTTATATAAAGCACTTGTGAAGGTAATAAAACACACACAAATTAAAGCTGATCCTATACACGTAACCATATGCACGTAACTTAATACATGCAGAACTCCATGAATGTGCAGGCATATACCTATACGTACCTAGTCAAACAAATATACACATATATGTACATATATGCATATACACCCAAATGTGTACATAATACACAGGTGCGCGCATGGAAACAAACACATATACACATATGTATAGAAGATGGCCTAGGATTTTATACTAACAACGTAATATATTTCTAGTCAATATTTTTCAAATCTATGGGATTCTCTGGAAGTTATAAAGGGTGTATAAATTGTTCTGTTTACAATTGTTACAGATTACCGATATTTTGTCAACAAAAAGTTTACCTCTTTCACTAAATCTAATAATTTCTTATTCATCATTTAGACTAAGCTAACAAGGTGTGTTTAGATATTTGCATCTTCTAGCGTTTTTAATATTTCCCCATTTAATTATTAGCGTGTTGTTACTATCGATTGAAATATGTAAAAATATTGAGAGAGAGGATGTTTTATTTTAGTAGAATTAACATTTGCGGAATATTTGTTTAAATGTATTTGCTGCACTAGGTTTATAGATTATAATGAAAATTCGCAATTGGTAAAAGTGCTAAAAGTTGATAACCTCCCACAGACTGATCATTCGGGTTCTGTTTCGATTTTATAGTTGGCTGTGGTCGGTTTAGAAATTCAAAGAAAATGTTTCTTCTATTTAATTACTAGTGTGCACTTACGTAAACAAAAACAACAGAAACATTTAATGTTTCGCCAGTGTTCGTACTCGCTATTTATCTAGATATATTAATACAACTACTAATAATATACTGTCCGGTCGAATATTTCCGCTAGTATATATGACGAATGAACATATACTACGCAGTGTCCCTAAATGTGTGTGAGTATAGTAGCATGAAGACAAACATATACTACCCCCAAGGTAGAGGTAATACATGGGAGGATGGTTTTCTGACATCAGATCTGATAATACATTACCCCTAAAGAAATAATTATGGGAGGATGATCTATATGAAGGACAAAATGTCAGCTTTGTCAGTGTTCGCAGTCACTATTTATCGAAATATATTACTAAAGTATCGATATATAATGATAGAATTACGTCAGTAATTCATTTTTCATGTATAAATTATTAATACCATTTCTGATAACTAAAAAAAAAAAACACTTGCTGTTGACTGTTTTGGTTACAGAGTAGGTTATTTCTTTCTGAATTCATTTTATACGCCGGGTTAGGGTTAAGGTTGTCTTCTTACTTGTATTAGTTTTTTCGCTTCCCCTCACCAATTGAAACCCTAGAAAACTGCACGTGATTTATTCACTATTTTGTAACGGAATAGAAGGGCATATATATATATATATATATATATATATATATATATATATGCATAAGTACGTATTATAGAGGGGTGGATAATAAGGAGAATATTAATTTATTTTAATTCATTTGAAGCTGTTATTAATTTTTCCGTTATAGATTTTTTAATGTAGTGTTCACATTCCACTTTGAAAATATTCTAGTTGTAAAGAAAAAAATAAAAAGTAGAGTCCTTATGGTATTTCTATCTTGAGAAAAAAATGTACAGTCAAAAGAAGATATTCAATATTTTAACATGGTCCTCCCTCCTCAGCGTTCTGGACAAAAAATAGCATAGACATGTCTGCGTATGCAAAAAAACGGAGGCAATGGTTACAAGCCGGAACAACAACAGCCAACGGAAATAAACAAACACCCGGAGAAATGAATCAACATGAAAAAAAACATGAAAAATGAATTGCGAAAAGTACGAGAAAGATAGTTTGTTGGTTGTTTTGTTTTACGGCATATCAACCCTTTTCGAGTTATTTAATGCCGAATCCGGTCATTTTGGTAAAAGTTTTTAATCTTAAAGTTCTTTATATCTTCAAATATTTATTTATGGCGTTTGGTTTGGTTGTTTTGTTTCATGGCATATCAACCCTTTTGTAATGCCCGATTGTTTGTGCTCTCTTGATAATGCCGACTGTTGTAAAAGAAGTATCGTCAAATGTTAACCCAGTTATGAAAAGTATTCGGAGTTCTTAACGCTTAGCATTATTCACACGAGGTGAATCTAATATTTTTCGCAAAATTTTTCACAGCAAGGATGATACATTTAATGTTTAAACAGCTTCCAAGTTCCAGCCCTTGTCGCATCGCCGCAGTGTTATATCCTGTGTTTAACGTACAATAACTTCTACGAATGTGGGTCAATGAAACTATTGCACTTGTACCCCCTCAAAGAAAATACCACCGACACAACCAACTAATGTCTAAATTCCACCATTAACTGTAGGAGTCCCTAAATGCTGAGAAAAATGTGTACTCTGATAGCTTCTTTCCTCGGAATGCCTGCCTTTAGTATTCACTTTCTATTTTAAAGACAACCATCTAATCATGCAGAGAGTAAAATGTAATATGAACACACCCTCTGACCTAGATTTTTTTTTATTAATATGGGCTTCATCACAGTAGCTTATTTCGCTTCATTTATAATATGCCTAGTTTTAGGATAATAAAAGTAATATAATCGTAAAAAAAAAGTATGGTTATTTTTAATAGCAACTTGTTTTAACCATAGTTCTTGTCGTAAAGTAACATTTTAGACTAAAACATAGATTGGAAAATGTTACTTAATATAGATGTTTTTAATATTAAACTTGATTTCATAATTTACGGGCCTTCTACGCAAAATATTTTCAAAGGATGGCTGAAATTAAATGTCACAATCTGACTATACCATTGAAAATAAAAGCTCAATGTACCTCTAAAAACGATATATATATATATATATATATATATATATATATATATATATATATATATATATATATATATATAGAGAGAGAGAGAGAGAGAGAGAGAGAGATTTTCATTTCTAAAAACATCATTGGTTACATATGTGCATACATGTTTCGGTTGTACTCTTCGCAGAGAGTCAACATCTTCGGACCAAAGCAGACAGAGAAGTGAGATGAATTTGGAAAAATGTCCCTTTAAATAAATATGTGTTTTTATAATTTAGTATCGGGTTACATTCTTTACTTGTTAACTCTTTCAATTAGTTTCTATCTTTTTTATCATTTTTATTACCTGCCTTATAATTCCTACCTTTTTCTATTTTTATTACCCACTTAGTCTGGATTCCTTACTTCTCTATTTAACACTTAAAAGTTTTAATCTATTTAAAAACGTATTCAAGCATAAATATTTGATTTTTATATAAAATACACACGTGTGCACACAATAATAGATACACAAGTACATATATAAACAAACATATATATACATGTATAAGAAATAAAAAAATAAAAAAATAACAAACACAAATATATACGCAAATATCCATACACGGATATACACATATATACACATATATGGAAAGAATTAGAAGGCAGGTAATAAAAATGATAAAAAAATATAGAAACTAATTGAAAGAGTTAACAAGTAAAGAATGTAACTGTTGTGAACCTAGGTAAGGCCGAATGAATGACACAGGAACACATGGTTTAAATGAACAAAGGTATATATTATATAATAGAAAGAAAGAGATACAAGGAGATGGTGCTCTCAACCGCCATTGCCGGTTTGCCGGGGAAGAAGAGAGCAAGTGTCACGTGCTTCCCGTATTTATAAGGTGGACGAGTCCATTAGTTCCTCGTAGGTAGGTACGGCACCATAACACCCCCCTTCCAAGCCTTACCTCCTCAGGAGTCTTAATAACGTTTCCTTTTCGGATCTATCTCTAGGTAGTCCGGAGCCATTAGTTTTCTTTTTGGTTGTCGTTTACGTGTGACTACCTGGGGTGCTGGTAAGTTGAAGGTGTCATATATCACGTCCATCACGTCTTCTCCTTGTGGGGCGCTGTCAGTGTCATCTGACAGTCTTTTTCTGATCTGATTTAGATGTCTCTTATGCGAGAACCGTGGTCCTTTTATGATATAGACCATCGATCCGATCCTCTTTTCAATTGTACCGGGTTCCCAGAGCGATGCATTGTTTTTGAACATCTTAAAATATACCCTATCTCCTGGGTTGTATTTTTTCTTCGGTACCGTAGAGATTCGGTCATAATTATTATGTTTAGGTAATAATTTATCAAACACGGACTTCACATTCCGAGCAAACATCATCTCTGCGGGGGATAATGATGATGCTATGTTCATGTTTTTGTAATTCTATATACTTGTAAGAACTGTTGTAAAGCCTTCTCCTTAGGAGTATCACTGACCTTTTTTAATGCTCTTTTTAATGTGTCTACGAAGCGTTCCGCATGTCCGTTTGACCTAGGATGATACGGGGGCGTCGTTATATGTCTGATTGTAAACGTCGCGCAGAACTCCTCAAAATCTGATGACGTGAACTGCGTCCCATTATCACTCACCAAACAATCCACTACCCCAAAACGGGCAAATAGTTCATGTAGGAATCTTATCGTAACCTCTGACGTGGGACTCTTGCAACGTAGTACCACGAGCCACTTTGAAAAACTGTCGACTACGATTAAGTAGTAAAATCCTTCCAATGGTCCCGCGAAATCCACGTGAATTCTTTCCCACGGACGGTCGGTCTTTGGCCATGGGCTATGCTTTATATGCGGTGCTTTAGCCGCTAAGGCACAGCCTTTACACAGCTTTACTGCTTTTTCAATGTCGTTGTCCATACCTGGCCAGTACACAAAACTCCTCATTAACCCCTTCATCCTGGTTACTCCTGGATGGCCAACATGAAAATCTTTCAGAATTTGCTTTCGTAGTTTTTCTGGGATGACCACCCTTTCGTTATGCATGAGTACGTCATCACAGCGTAAGAAACTCTTTTCCGCATGTAAATCCTTATCTACCAATTTCATTTTTGTTCTGGTGATAAATTCATCCTCTTGAGCTTCTTTTTTATCTCGTATAGTGTCACCGGGAGCTCTCTCACTGCGTTGCACAAAATCTCTTTAAAATCTCCTTCTGTTTGAAGAGACGCAATCACTGTGTCTTCTAGAGTCTCTCTCTGTTTTGGCACTAATCTCGACAATCCATCTGCATGATAGATTTTATTTGAATGCAAATGTTGCATTTTAAAGTTGTTGTTTAATAAGATAGTTCCCCATCTTTGTAGTCTATTAGCTGTATATACAGGTATGTATCGGTGAAACTTTGTTACTGCAAATATTATTGCTAGGGCTTCTTTCTCGATTTGAGAATACTGTTTTTCCGCTGGGAGCAAGGTCCTTGATGCATGTGCAATGGGTTTATGGGTTCCATCAGGCATTTTGTGTAGGATACATGCTCCTAAACCATATGAACTAGCGTCGCTAGCTACGATTATGTCCAATTCTGGGTTGTAATGTGTTAGAAATAACTCTGACGTAAGTCTTTCTATGATTTTATTAAATGCATCCTGACATTCAGGTGTCCATACCCAGGCTTTACCTTTTTTAATAGCTCATTTAATGGAGCCCGCAAATTTTGCATTTCTGGGATAAAAGCCTGGTAGTAATTTGCTAGGCCCAGAAAACTCTGTACTGTCATGACGTTTTCTGGCGCCGGCATGTTTTTTATTGCGGTAGCCCTTTCTGGGTTTGGTCTTCTGCCGTCCTTGTCGATCACATGACCCAGATATTTTATTTCCTCCAGGAAAAAATCACATTTTTCTTCTTTTACTTTGAACCAATAATCTTGGATTCTCGCAAACACTTGATTTACATGTTTTTGGTGTTGTTCGATATCTTTGCTGTTAATCAAGATGTCATCGAGATACGCTATTGCGAAATCCAGTCCGCCCAGCATTGTGTCTATTACTTGTTGGAAAATGGCTGGCGCGACCTTAACTCCGAACGCTAATCTTTCGAATTTATATAAACCACGATGTGTGTTTATACATAACAGCTTAGAACAATCTTTATCCACCGGTATTTGTAGGTATGCCTCACTTAGGTCTATTTTTGAAAAAATCTTTCTCCATTTAAGCTTGCAAACACTTCTTCCGGGGTATGGAGTGGGTAGTGATAGTCCGCGAGGGCAGTATTCAGTCCTGTTGAAAAATCTGCACATACACGAATCTCATTAGATTTTTTCTTTACATAAACCGTGGGTGCTGCCTACTTGCTGTGTTGTACTTTTGATAAAATACCCATCTTTACCAGTCGGTCTAATTCAGCGTTTATTTTTTCAATCGAGGCGAAGGGTACTTTCTTTTCTTTTCTAAATACCGGCAGTACATTTTCTTTTAGACGGAATTTTGCAGTCATTTTGGTGCAGCATCCAAGACCGCCAGAAAAAACCTCTGGAAACGATTTTTTTAATTCTCGTTGTAGTTTTTCTGATTCTGTTGCGCGACTATTTATTTTTTTACAAAATGTATTTATCGGCAGCTTCCATAAATCAAATGCCTGCATAAAATCTGAACCAAAAAGATTATTCGAATCCTTCAGTACCAGTAGTTTGAGTTTTTTAGTAGTTCCCATTAGGGACACATTTGTGATTAATTCTCCTTCAAATGTAATTCTTTCACCAGTAACTGTGCTTGCCAGCCTGTTTGTTCTTGATAGAGTAGGTTTATTTAATCTCCTCCATGTATGTAAATTTATAATGGAAACGTCTGAACCAGAATCCAATTGCAATTTTATATTTTTATCCAGGATGTTTACCTGTACATATTTTCTTATGTTCATGCATTTTTCCTTCTTTGTCCTAGTGGCTTGAATCCGCATTTTATTTCGTCTGCCCGTTCTGCAGTGCGAACTTTTATGTCCAACTGTTTTGCATTTCATACAGGTTTTAAAACGGAATGGGCAATCATTGTACCAATGTGGATTACCACAGCGTGAACAAGGGCTTGGTAGCGATTTATTTATTTTTTTACTGGTTTGGTTTGTCTTTGTTACATCAAAATTATTATTTCTTATTTTTTCTTATCTTTTGTTTTTTGATGTACCTTTTTTATATGCGCAATGCCGGACAATTCAATGTCTTTTGAGTCCTGTTTTACATTTACAAATCTTTGACAGTCCTCAGCCAACTTTTGCAGCGTAAGGCTTGGTTCATTCTCTAATTTATTTAGAACTCTTCGCCTTATCTCCGTGTCATTTCCTGAGATTAAACCTTGTACAAAAATTAGACACTTGAAATTATCTGCACTTAATTCAGCTAGTTTAAAATCGTCACAATGCTTGTTCACTATCGATGCAAAAGTAGCGTAGTCTTCCTCGTTTTTCTTTACCAGGGTCATGCACTTCCATTGTTTGTGGAATAGTGTAGTTCTTGGACTAAACAGTTCTGTCAATAAACCAACCGCTTCTATGAAAGTTAGCTCGCTAGTTTTCCGAGGCAAAATGAAATCCACGAATTTCGTATGTTCTGTGGTATTTAGTCTTCTATGAAGGAGGCGTAGCTTCTTCGCATCACTCCAACTACCGCAGTCAATTTTATATAGGTCTTCATATCTTCGGAAATATTCTTCAAATGTATTAGGTTCCGTGTATGAGTAATTATCAATACTGTTCCAAATTGCGTTCTGCGAAAACGTGTCGTCTTTTTCATTTTTCTGGTCACTGCGCGATATTGTTTGTATCAGAAATTCCAATCTTTCATCATGCTCCTTTTGTGTAATAAAACTTTTTGGTTCTGTTCTAATAAAATCTTTTGAAATCTTTCCTCAGTTTGTTGTTGCTGGGAGATTTGGAATTTAGCTAGTTCGGCGATTATAGACTTAATATCTTCCATATTCAACCATTTAGTTTCTGATTTTATTTAGAAAATTAATATTTTCTCATTATCTTATTATTTAATAAGAGTTCTTTTCTTTAAATTAGCGTTTGCTAGGCGCCGTTTTAATTATGAAAAGATTATGAAACTTTTCCTTTTCTCTATATACGCGTATATTCACTTATTTTTATTTTTTTATTTTGAAAATTAATATTTTCTCGTTATTTAATGAATTTACAAGAAGTTCTTTTCTTTAAATTAGCGCTGGCAAGACGCCCTTTTTAATTATGAAAAGATTATGTAATGTTCTTTTCTTATACACGTTTTTAATTTTAACGAAGAGAAAAAAAATCTGTTTCACAATTAATTCTTTCTGCATTTTGAAATATTTCAGTACAAGTCGGAAAAGAGAGAGAGAAAATAAAACTGACCTTTTTTTATCGTGCGTCTTTTTTTATGGAGTAGCGCACGTGTGATTCATTTCATGTTTTGTTTCTTTTATCTGGTTTCTTAAAATGAAGCACGTGGTGTCGGTTTCATTTTTTGTTGTGTGCTCGTCAAAAAAAACTCGCTATGACGTTCGTCTAAAAAAAACAATGCTCGCTTCCTTCGTGTTCGGTATTCTTTTTTTTGTTGTTAGTTTTCCAAACTAGAGTAAAAAAAAACGCGCATTCAATTTCAGTTGTTTTTTTTTTAACTAGTTTTCCCAAACTAGAGGAAACGCGCACTTAATTTCAAGCTGTTTTTTTTTTCGATAAGCAGTTTTCAATTAGAGCACAACATGTCCATTTCAGTTTTCTTTTTCTTAAAAGAAAACAATTTTCTCGCACTTAAGAATTCAACGTGTTTTTTTTTTGTTGTTTTTTATGTTTCAGTTGAGTTCCCTTTTCTTCTCTCGACCGCTCGGCAAACACCTTTGTTTTTCATGCGTGCGGCTTCCTGCATTAACCGTGTGAGTGCCTTTTCTACGTGGTATTTTCAGTTTTTTGACCCTAGAGTTCGAATTCTTTCGTCGCCATTTGTTGTGGACCTAGGTAAGGCCGAATGAATGACACAGGAACACATGGTTTAAATGAACAAAGGTATATATTATATAATAGAAAGAAAGAGATACAAGGAGATGGTGCTCTCAACCGCCATTGCCGGTTTGCCGGGGAAGAAGAGAGCAAGTGTCACGTGCTTCCCGTATTTATAAGGTGGACGGGCCAATTAGTTCTCCGTAGGTAGGTACGGCACCATAACAGTAACCCGATACTAAATTATGAAAGAATATATCATCCCCACAAAAAGATTTATTTAAAGGGGAATTTTTCCAAATTCATCTTCTTTGGTTTGAAGAGGTTGACTCTCTGTGAAGAGTACAACCGAAACATGTATGCACATATATCACCAATAATATTCGTATGAATAACAATTTATACTTGAAAACAGCTCTACCTCTCTTCGGTAAATATTCGAGATTGCATGTCGTATCACCACACATTTTGTTGATAAAAGTGCGACAGGGAGGTCAATATTGGTGAAACTATTTTCAAGTTAACATAACAATGTATCGTTGATGAGTTTCATTTTTACTATTGGATCACCGTTTATCAATGCTAAGTGCCACACGAGGATAAGGGATTATAAGACTGGAATTATTGTCCGCTGAAATATAAGGAAAACTATGAGAACACTAACATTTGGTATTGACTTATTACTTATGGTGCGATTTGTAACAAGTATTTGTTAACATTGGACTTGAAAACAACCAAATTGTTACCAGAAAGAAATCAGTCCCGTGGTAACGTATTCTAATGACGGGAGGTATTTGCAAATAAGCCTTGTCTATGAAAATTCCCCCTGACGCTAGGCACATAGAGGGAGAAACGAAAGTTCTACATTAAACGTGGTAGCAAAGCGAGGGAGAGAGAGAGAGAGAAAGAGAGAGATACAGACAGACAGAGACAGAGACAGAGATAGATACAGAGACAGATACGGAGACAGAGACAGAGAGAGATACAGACAGAACAGAGACTAGCAACGTCTCATGTATAGGAAAGGGATTGCAAAGAAGAGAAAAGATCAATCTGCCCCAGATTTCAAAGTCGGTTTTGTACTCTGTCAGGTTAGGAAAAAGAGTCTTGTAGAGCTCATCCTCATTTGTCACAGCAGTATTCACTCTGTTGATTATCCGACTCTTATATAAGTAGTGGGTTTAATTAGGTGTCAGGTATTTTCTGGGGCGGTAAAATGATCCAATCATTTTTTCCAGTAATCTCACAAACGGACTCGATACACGTCTTCCATTTTACATCCATGGTGAATGTTACATATCGTAGCTTATTTAAATAAGTGACTTTTTGAAAAGAAAACCATTCATTCGTATCTGGGCAAAACAGGGGTTCGACCGTGAGTGGTGAACAGGGAGATGCTTGGTTTTAGAGATGTTAAATGTAACAAGCTACTTTTCCTTAGTGCTCAAATAGCCTGAAGTGAGAATTAACGAGATTTTCATCATTAGTGTGCTTCGAAGTGCAGCCATAGAATGTTGCGTCGTGTCGTCTCCGTAGATGTCAATAAATTATCCCCAGATATGATTCGGGGGATCAGTAATGAAGATTCGTAAGAATGTTGAATACATAAAATATTCTTGTGTCACGCCGGCATGTCTTATCTGTGCGTCAGAGTTCTGCTATTTAACAACTACTTTTATAAACTTATCCAAGAGAAATTGTAGGGTGGCTGTGAGAACATCGCCTTACATTTTAAAGTGTGTTAGTTTGGTAAGTGACCATTCATTTGTGTCAGTTCTTGCCGAACGCATTCGATAGATCAAGGGCTATTGCTCTAGAAACAAAACGCTGTCAAGAGAGTCGCTGATCCTGCAATATTACACCCAGCACATTAGCAATTGTCTTTGCACTACGCGCTTTTGCATGATTTATGACAGTTTCAAGCAGCTTAATCATGAAACATACGAGGTTTATAAGTCTGTACTGAGATGAAGCGGACTGATCACCAGTATTTATAAATAATGGTCGTACCAGCAATGTTTTCCAAATAGATTGAAAGCCTATGGAATTAAGCATCGATTGTATAATTTTGTTTTGATAGGATAAAGTTTCGGTAACAGCTTCTTGAGCACAATACCTGGAATGCTGTCAGGACTTGCTTGCACCGAGTTTCCTGATAACTTTGGCTACATCTTGGGCCAATATATATATATATATATATATATATATATATATATATATATATATATATATATATATATATATATATATATCGCTCAGAGTAGTTTCATTAACATTAAAAAATTGATGGGCTTGATCGAAAAAAGTGGAGTTTGTAACAAAGTAATTTGCGATATGTTTAGCTCCATCAAATATTTTTGCTTTTTTTGTCTAGACCTGTGACGTGAAAATCTAGTTTTTATATTCTCCGATGGGTTTTGATATGGGCGAAACCTTCTTCAACATTTACTGGACCTAAAAACAATAGTGTATAATCAAAAACTACATTGTTGGTACTGTATTGTATTTTTTTCTCATAGTTGAAACATTTTGTAACTTGTATAATGTTTTCTTCTTCTAATCGAATGATATATGAGAAACAAACTATGCCAATAGACTTATTTGAATTTGCACTTATGTGATAGACGTACGTGTGTCTACGTTTTATGTGTGAGTGAACACTTCTTCAGGCTTTTAAAGAAATGAATAGTTTTATAGAAGTTGTCCCTTTCCCCATAGACACTGTAATAAAGCTATGTTTTTCTCATAATAGAGCCTGTAAAGGAGCATTAAATAAGTCAACTGAAGTTTTAGCTTATCTCTGATTTTAAGGAGTTTCAAACAATCTTTCTTCATTTTTTTCATCCAAAACAAGCCATATTGCCACTGATAGGTAAGGTCCTACTGTGGGAGATTTATAGATTCCTATCTTGGTAGGAGTATGACGACAAGATATATGTTTGATTACACTATTTCAAATAAAATGATGGTAGCCTGTTGTTATCACTCGTAATAAATGTATGTAAATACTTTAACCCCAGATATTACATTTACGTTTTCTTCAATTTGCTACTTGCTATACTATTCTATCCTTATGTCGTAGTATTAATGTTATTGTCCGTTTTTGACCTTTAATTTCTGTCGTCACTAAACAATATTTTTGAAGAACGCTCGTAAATTATGAAGTCAAATCTGATAGTGGCGTTAAGTTTATGATTACATTCATAACAAGTGAGATTGGTTAATTAATATTTCGTTCAAAAACGTCACTCTACGATAACAACTCGAGTAAAAATGAAGTTAATATAAAAAAATCACTTTTTTTTACCATTTTATTACTTTTATTCAGGCTAAAAAACTGAAGAATAAGAGGCTACGGTAATAGGGGCCACATTTATAGAGGGAAAACCTTGGTTGACGTTTTGGCAGTAAGATGTTTGTTAATATTACGTTTACATTTCTTCAGGGTGGTACAGTCGGTAAAACAGGAAACATGGAAGGAATTCTAAAGTTTAGCGGTTCGCGGAAAGAAGCTATTAGAGTAGAACTCATTTCGGCATCTAGAGGTCTGTAAAATGAAGGGGTGGGTTTTTGCTGCTGGTTGGTTAGTTTGGGAGTATTTACATTTAGGGAGTACACGCGCGTTAAGTTCGTCGACACACATTCCGTAGAATTACTTGTAAAACAAGTAGAGGGATGCAACACTGCAGCGATGTGACAGGGCCTAGAGATTAACAGATATTCCGAGACCTATTAGGTTAGTAACTCTTTTTCTTACCTTGTCGAAGAGTGAAGCAGCCCAGATTTGTTCAATTTGTTTGTAGTACATTATTCATGAGGGATATTAGCAACCTTTACGTGGTGCCTTCCATGAGCAATCCACACATTAAAATTTGCTGTAGGTTATACGATCGAGCCCGAATTGTGTTGTTTGTCTTGTTAATCCTAAGTGTCGGAAGCAAGAGAAATACTTTAACTCACTCTCCCGTTTATCGTCGAAGGAAAGTTGCTTACCTTTGTATAAATAAGCAACACAGCTTTTTGTTATAAAAAATGCTTTTTATTTCTTAGTTACATTTATATACAAATGAACGAACGGGTTTCGGATCTGGGCCAATGTGTCATGACAACTATATATTTTTGTTCACGTGTCTGTCTTTCTGTCTCTCAGACTCTTATACCTACCGACACCACAACACACCTGTTGAATACACTTTGTTTACGTCATTTGATCTCAGATCTGAAATAAATTGCTCTGACCCGATTCCTGATCACAGATTCATCGGACAATGACATTCTTGGCTGATAGTTTCCTTTCAAAATACGAACGTTCTGGACAAAATATGTATTAGCTTTCTTATTTTTTACGGAAATACTACTTTGTTTTTTATTCATTTACATTTAATGTAACGGCAGACGATCAGGAGTAAAACTCGCGGCCTCCTAATGACAGCAAAAGTGCGTCTTTAATCATTGCCTTTTATCATTTCAGAGTCGTATATATATGTACATTTCATTTAAAAATCAAAGGCTTTCTTAATATTACACAGGATAATCATTGCTAATTGTTGAGATTACAAAGAAGTGTTTAAAAGGGGACCCTCTATCGTTTATAATAATGGCATAGATTATGTTGCAGACAAACAATAAATTACCGTTCTTGCAAGATTAAATTATTAAATTAACTATTATGACATAAATTGGGCTCTAAATCATTTCATGACTGAAAGTTTATTAGATTTAATTGCACTTCACCTTGCCGTTATATTAGCAAGGATACGTTTGCGTTTTATGATATGTTTTCAACCACAAACACTTAAGGTCATAAAATTAATGCGATGTGACGTTTTTGTTTTAAATCATTTCGGCTTGTCGGTGTTATACATTGTTGATAAAATCACGGGTATAATTACCCAGCTATCAACGTCTCTCATCTTGGGAAATAACTGTCATCCTCTTCGTAACTCATAAAACTTAAGTTGTTTCAAAATGGAGATTAGAAAGAAAATAATTAAATATAACGCTATTACGTAAATAATTTAGACTCAGTCTGGAAATATGCTCACATGGCCCCTTGTAAGATTTCACTCTAGTAATTGCTTGAAATATTTTTAACTTAAGATTTACTGAAAATATTTAAAACTAGCAAGATCTGATAGCAATTCCACAGTTGCTTACCCACCGTCTTCCCTCTTTTCTTACCGTAAAATACTTGTCAGATAAATATTTTAAATAAATGAAAGGAACGTTTTCACCTATTGAATCGTTTATATATGGTAACCATTAATACACTTTTAACATAAATAGTTACATTATTTAAAATTATAACAACTAGATTAATTGTAATCAAATAGAATACAGAAGTTGTAAAACTGTTTAAGTTCAGGAGTCAGCAGAATTTTATTTACAACGGTTTCTTCAATTTTTAAATAATTAATGTTCAAATGGGTAAAATGTCAATTGTTAGCAAACAGCTACATCAGATATTTATTCGTTACATTTCATATTTGGCGAATGGATGATCGAACTTTTGAAAATGAATTTGAAAGGTGATAACTTACAAACGGATACTAACTGCCTTGATGTATTATTATTATTATAGTAAATTCATACAACTTGGTTAGAAGTTATGAAAACAAAATAACCAGAGGGTCAGATCTTTAAAAGTGGATGGTATATTATAACGTATATATCTGGTACAAATAAAATAGCACAACCAGTAATCTAGGGTTAATATAATACACTCGAATACAGTCGAATACACATACTACTGTTCGTAGTCATACATATATATTCCTGACTAGTTCAGTTAGTGACGGAAGTGAATCCGGTAGCCCTCACAACACCTCTTCTAGAAGCTGAAAATCTCCCTCAAAATGTCTGCTTCTAATATTTTTTCTTTATTGGATCCGGGCTGACGCATTCCACTGGTTTTCTTTCACGTTCGCAATTTCTTTTATTTTGAACTAATGGAATTGGATCCTATCTAGTTTGGGTGGAAGACAAAGTGTGTTCAGCTTGTAACGCTGGTCCAGTAGATGTATACATATGTTTGTGTACACTATTGGATTATGGCATGTCAAGAGCATTACATAGAATCTCCATTGGCACTTCTTCCTCACCTTTTTCATTATTTTCAACATATCGTGGTCTAATTTCTGACATTTTATTGTTTAGACCACGTTGTCAATCATTATTTCTATCATAGCATCTATCCAATAACTATTTCCATCTTGGAAATTAAAAAATATATACTTCATCTCCTAGAGAGTATATTCTTATGTTGATATTTTCTTTCTTTTTTAGCAACTTTTCTCTTTGGATAGAGTACAATCTATCGAAAACTGATTGTATTTTCCTTGCGAACATATGTTCTGCAGGCGAAAACTTCGAGTCGTTGTTTCCATTAGAAGTCACCCTATAAATTGTTAAAAATGTCTGGATAGTTTTTTCTGCCGTGCCCATATATATATATATATATTTGTATAGCACGCTTAAAAGTGTCAACACATTTTTCGGCTTGACTGTTCGATCTAGGATGATATACTGGTGTAGTAATGTGTTCTGTGTTCAAGGAAGTACATGAATCTTCAAATTCGTTTTCTGTGAACGCCGTACCATTGTGGCTGACTAGTGTCCGGGGAACTCCGAAACGACTGAAAATGTTATCTAATGCACTGATAGTGTTTCTAGATGTAGGATGCTTGCAATTTAATAACATAAGGCTATGTAGAGAAAGAGTCTACCAAGATCAAGTAATAATATCCATTAATCGGTCGAGCATAGTCTATATGCAGACGTGCCCACGGTAAATCCGTTTTTGGTTAAGGACTCGTTTTTACCGAAGACGAACTTGCAGCCAATTGAAAACCTCGGCAATTTTTTACAAAACTTTCTATTTTCTTAGTCCATACCTGGCCAGTATACGTAGCATTACATGAGTGATTTCATCCAGGATATGCCAGGACGACCGGTATGCAATTCTGTCAAAATAACTTTACTTAGAGATTGAGGTATTGGAATTCTATCTACGTATATTAAAATGTTGTCGCATATCGAAAAAGGGAAAATCTGGGTTCCCTCTTTCTTTCTTTCGTTCAATCTCGCCTGGTCCTTTATTTTATTTAATATAACATTATCTTTTTCGGCTTCTTTTTTTATTTGTTCCAAAGTTACAGTAATTCTCTGATAGTGTTTAACAACTTACCTGAGATGTCTTTTCTTCTTTTAGTGCTGCTATAATTGTCTCTTCTAAAACCCCTCCATTTTTGGGGATTACTCTTGACAGTCCATCCGCATGCCGATGTTTTGTGGATGCGATGTATTCCATCCTAAAATGATAGTTCACTGTAGACGGTTAACAGTGTGGGTAGGAATGCCTTTTTTATCCAAATATAGTTATTAACAGTATATAATCTGTTTGAAGTATAAATGATCTTCCATGCAAAAAGCGATGGTATTTTCTAACCCAAAACACAAACGATAATGCCTCTGTATCAATCGGCCTTCTATGGGTCCGGTTTCCTGCTTTCACTATCTATCACATGTACGAGGTATTTAATTCTTCTAATGAAGAATTGACACTTCTTGGGACTTAATTTTTAACCGAATTCTTTTAGTCGTTTGATGACAGCTCTGCTGTGTTTTCTTGTGTTCGTGAACATTTTTGACTAGAATATCGTCTTAATAGACGATAGCAAACTCAAGACCCGCCAGCATAGTGCCCATAATCTACTGGAACAAAGCTGACAGCGACGATTAAACCAAAAGGGAGCCTATTTAGTTGTAAAATGCCCTCATGTGTATTGATGCACAAATATTTTGAGCATTCCTCGTTCACGTTAACCTGCAAGTATGCGTCAGATAGATCGATTTTTGGAAAAAAATCCTCCATTAAACTTCGATAAAATATCTTCTAGCGAAAGAAATGGATAACTTTGAATCCTTCAGGCAACTGTTACACCCGATTGAAAAATTAACGCACCCTCTTATTTTCTTGTTTTACATTTTGACGTAGACGGTGGGCGACACTCAGATAAAAAAAACATTATTTGTAATCTTCCCAGTTCCTTTTTTATTGTGTTAAACGAGAAAAAAAAACGTTTCTCTTTGGTTTAAAAATTTTAGGGACATTTTCCTAAAGTTTAAACTTGACTTCTGTCTTTGTACATAAACTGTGTTTCTCGCTTTATTGCAGATCATAATATTGTTAATAACTTCAATAATATAAATCGCACAAGGTTGAAACTTTGCACACTGAAGGAGTGCTTCTTAGTAGGTAAGATACCAACATATATTGCAAATCTATACGATATTTCTAAAGTTATAGATATTCATGCATTTGTTAGCCACTTTCTCTGTTTCTCGCTTTATTGCAGGTTTATAAAAAATGCCCAAAATCGAAGTTTGACTGCTACTGAAAGACAAATGGTTGTAGCTGGCCTTGCAGAAGGACTGACACTTATGAATTTAGCCAAATAACTGGGAAAGGATAAGAGAAGCCCAACACTGCACCAAGGAAAGATAAGGGTACAAGAAGGAGCATTTCCCCTCGCGATATGCGAAAAAGACGCGGACAGATCATTAGGGAAGCAAATAGCACTAGCACCTCCATTTTTGGCAAAGCTGGTGTTGTTCTGATGTCCAGGAAGACCAGATGCAGTGTCTTGAAAGAGATGGCCAGGAACGTGAAGCCCATAAGGGAAAACACATTGCGTAGGCAGTAAAATACATGAAAACGGAATTCCAACAGGTTCTATTCACAGATGAAGCTAGAGCCACACTTGATGGTCCGGATGGATGGGCTAAAGTTTGGAGTCCTACCGGAGCTGCTATCTCACATCGCGTTCGTCGCCAACAAGGTGGCGAAGGGAGTTATGTTTTGGGCGGGTATCATAGGTGATAAATTAATTGGACCTTTCCGAGTGCCAGAGGGTGTGAAACGCACAAGCCAAGCATACATATCGTTCTTAGATGAGCATTTGTCACCTTGGCTGGACGACCTGCCTTTACTTCGTCTACGTCAACTGATTTTCTATGCACAACAATGCTCCATCTCGCATAGCAAAGGCTACGACTACCTTCCTCGCATATCTGGGCATCAAGGGAGAGAGTCTCATGACTTGGCCGCCTTGTTCTTCTGACTGAAACCCGATTGAGCAGCTCTGGTCAATTTTAAAGAGGGAGGTTTATGAAGAAGGACAACAATTTACATCAAAACCCCCTGGAATAAAATTGTTGATGTTGCTAGTAGCATAACACCTTCCCAAATCAACAGATTAACTTCCTCTGTTGATGGGAGAATGCAGAGGGTAATTTCAAGAAATGGGAGATTTTGTTTATTAATGATTCAATTTTGTGGTGCATATCTGGTGATTTCTTCCTTACATTTTATTCATATTGTTACTTATGATTTAAATGATGAAAAAATAATTAACCCTGCTAAGTCAACTTTTTTCTATCACCTATGGACTGTATTTAAACAAACCTGCAATAAAGCGAGAAACAGTAAAATGGCTAACAAATACATAAATGTCTATAACTTTAGAAATATAGTATAGATTTGCAAGATATTTTGGTATCTTACCTACTTAGGAGCACTCTTTCAGACTTGCGCGATTTATATTATTGAATTTATTAACAATATTATGATCTGCAATAAAGCGAGAAACACAGTTTAAACCCAAACCTTCAGAAAAAAACTCTGGGATATTCTTCTTTCAAGTCATTCATGAATTTATCATTTTTAATATATTTTTATTTCGTTGCAAAACGAGTTCAAATAAATTGAACAGTCTTTTCCCAAATAACATGAATTAAAACTTTGAATCACATATAGTTTTGTTTTTGCAGTTTTGCCACAGAAAAATATCGCACTTTAATTCTTCTTTAAAGTTTTTTTTCCTGAAACCTCTCTGGCAATTTTCTTGGTTTCATATAATTCGGGTTTTTCAATTTTTCTTCATGTCTGTTCGTCAATAATACTTATGTCTGAGCCAGAATCCAGTAAAATATGATTGTACGACTATTTTTACGTACGCTAATGTATTTTCGATTTTCACTGCTCTGGATTACTTTGTTTTACTGCACAACGTTAACTTTTTCAAAATTCTTTTTCTTATTCTTGCGGCAAACATATCATTTATGATCCTAAATTCCGCACGAATTTGTTCTCATACTAACATACATCTTTAGTATGCGTATTAGTTTTGCACATTTCACATTTCCCTGTCTTTTTGAATTCAAAGGTGTTTTTGATTTTTATGCGCTGTACTTTAGTAACAAGTGTTTCCTAAATTGTGTATGATCCATTTTTACATTAATGAGACGCCGACATTCTTCTGCCACTCTTTGTAACTTGACTTTCGTGTCTTGCTTCTCCATTGTTAACATTTTAGACCTTATTTATTTGTACTTCGGGCCTGCTAGTCATTGAACAAAGATTAGGTATGTGAATAAATCTTTGGGGATTTTATCTACTTTGAACTGCCTAACAAAAGGGTTTACTGTTCCTGCGTGTACCAAAAAAATCCTCGTCGTCCCTGTTTACGATTTTTAGACTATTTTCTCCGTCGAATATATTCCACAGTATATTTATAGTTTCAGCGAATAAAAATTCCTAAGGTTTGTTGGCCTATATCAAGTTCGTATATGTGGTATTCTTCTCTGTTCCCGGTTTCTGTAATAACAGGGTTGCTTGTTCTTAATCCGACCAATCTAAGTACCTTTTAGTAAATATGTAACGCCCAACTCAGGTTCATATACAGATTCAGTTCACGAATTTGCAATTCCTTAAGCAGAAATAAAAACTGTTTTTGCTTTCACTTCTAAATTTTAAAAGAAGTTTTCCTCTTTGACACGTTTTCTTGAGAATGTCTTTTAGTTGTACTGTAAATAAAACAAAATCCACAGTAATCTTTGTTCGTTAGCGCACAATTACGGCCGACGATAAAGATTGTTTGTTGGATGCTTTTTGTACCTTGTAGATGTTACTCCTTCTTTGTAGTGTATATTCGATTAACGAACCGCGTTTCCAGCTGATATCTTTAAATCAACGTCAGTCGAATTATTTGGTCCACAACATGACTTGCATGTATTTACTGAATGAAAACAAAGAACGCGCGATACTGAATATATTCCAAGATTTAGTTTCGTTTCAAATCTTTGTTTGTCAGTTTATATATTTTACTTTATCATATCTTTTCTGGGTTCGTTTTCGAAACCCCCGCCGCCAGCTGATATAATAATAACATAACTAGAGTGTAAGGTCTTTAAAAGATTGTTTTTTACAACGTACATATATGGTAGAAAACAATAGCACTACCGATAATCCGATAGGATAAACATAATACAGTGGAAAACACATACTACTGTTTGTAGTCATATATATATATATACATATACATATATATATATATATATATGTATATATATATATATATATATTATATATATATATATATTCTTCAGACTAGTTCACTTAGTGACTGAGATGGGTCCGGTATCCCATCTCAACATAAATATTGTATGTTTTTTTAGATTTTCATTTCAGTCTCATTAGTTAGATGTTGGCAAACCTAAGGATGGTCTTACAATTGGTTCGCAACTAGCAAAATGCGACTATTAAACACACGTACTCGTAGTTCTTCAGACACCACAATGAAAGGCATTCATATGATGTTATTTCGCGCGCAATGTCTGAAGAGAATAAAATAAACAACTGACAGAAAACAACACTCACGTTTTACCACCGTGGCAGTAAGATGACAGACTATTAATTAAAGCGCAATTTTAAAACTGCAATTTTAATAATTTGAGATTTCCTATTTAGGATTATATATAAAATATATATATTGTCTATATAAAACTATACACACAAATATATATATATATATATATATATATATATATATATATATATATATATAATATTAAATTATTTTTAATATTTACCTACGTACGACGTCGTTTCGAGTTTATGGCTCTCATCAGTGCAGGAGAATAACAATCTCAGATGGACCCCATTAACATATACATCTTAAATCTGTAGGCGTTCACCTTGTTCTATTAGGCCACGTGGGATTGTCACGTAATAATGGATGGATTAAGAATGTTTATACTAAAAGTTGCGAGTGTAGACCCCTAAACATTCGATAACAATCAACGACATTATTGGAGCATTACACTGAAACTATTAGGTGAATATTTATTTTTAATTTTTCCGTCAGTTCTCAACTTTCAATTTTACTTGGAATGGGGCTTATAATAATATTAAATGATTTTAAATATTTTACCTACGTACGACCTCATCTCGATATATATATATATATATATATATATATATATATATATATATATATATATATAGTAAGCAATGAAAATATATATGGCAATCAAGCTACACAGAGGCTCCCGTGTTTCATCCCTGGGGGGAATCGTCAGGCTAAATTCATTTACTGACGATTTCAAAAAGAAGAAACGTATACGTATTAGGCTAAACAAGTATTTATAATTATATATATATATATATATATATATATATATATATATATATATATTAGTACTTCATGTATCCACATAAAATATTATAAGGAGATATAATTTTTTATGTGTCAGTTTTCAGTATTTACTTCAACAGTGCTCGATACGTAAGTAGAGCTAGGTAGTGTAGCTTGATTGCCATATATATTTTCATTGCTTACTACCTAGCTCTACTTACGTATCGAGCACTGTTGAAGTAAATACTGAAAACTGACACATAAAAAATTATATCTCCTTATAATATTTTATGTGGATACATGAAGTACTAATATATATATATATATATATATATATATATATATATAATTATAAATACTTGTTTAGCCTAATACGTATACGTTTCTTCTTTTTGAAATCGTCAGTGTCGAGATAATTATTCAAGCCGGTCGCAAGATTTAGAACCACAGAATACGAGTAACGTGTTTAACTCAACTTCTGACTTAACTTACGCAGTCACAGTGAACAACTTCATAAATCGGTGAGAGTTTAAAACTTCTCGTAGGATTTGAAACACTAAATGCTAAAATTATATATAAATACAGCAGAACCCGTTGCCTGGCGCTGCGCGGTAGGAGTATGAAATAATGAATTAAACAGCCGACCTTACGCAAATATGGCACATAGGAGAGTTTTAATGTTTACACAAAAGGTTGGTTTTAAGTAGTTGAATATATATGTAGTGACTAAAATGACAACTTAATATTGGAACAAAATAGAAATTGGCCCAGTTCTCTAATGATTTTCACTATATTTGTGTGGTCAAGTTTTAACTGCAGCGTTTCACTTGTACGATGCAACTTGCTGTAATGTATGTGTTTTCTACTTCTTACTAATTTTAATAGAAGTGTCTTTTGTATTACACTTACCGCTTCTGTTGAAGCGCTTTGCTTAAGGCCAACATTATCTCGACTTTTATTTCGTAAAAAGTCAGCTATTTTCCGAGGTCAAAAGTCACTGGTAGTCTAACCTATGTTATATATCGGCCAAAGTCGCTTATGTCACGGTGGGCGTTGTTAGATCAGGTTAACATTCTGTAGAAATTTTTTTTTGTGGATTAAATTTTTCAATTAAATTATTTTCAATAGTTTTTTGTAAATGTCGTGCTATTTAATGCGCTATATTATTTTCTATCTGAATAAATATTCGATTACTAATACGAAATAAAAATAAATAATGTAAACCACGTAAAGATGCTAAAATTATATTGTTCAAAAATGAATAATCAGCTCTTTGGTACAATAGGGTGCGTTCGAAAAATAATATTTTCTTTGGTTTACGAGCCCAAATGAATCATAATAATTGTTAAAGTTAAATTCAATTTGGAGGGGGGCGCGAGGACTTAGGGTTAGAGATGGTAGTAGGTAGGATAGAGTGTTTTGCAATGCTAAAATTGTTTTCAGGGCAGTCGAAAACTCGTAAGTTTGTAGATTAACACCCTCAGCTAAACTATTGGAATTATCATTAAGCGCAGTAAATTCTAAATGCCCTGTGATTGGATGAAAATTAGCCAATCACATACCACTGCTTCAATCTCTGCAGAAAACCCAGGAGAGAGCCTATTTTGAAAATATAGATATATTCTCTCCAGCCTTCGCTGCTGTCAACATCGCTTCTCCTTTGCTGCGACAGATGCGAGCGCGCACATGCTTTTTTAGCGTATAGAATACGCACGAGGCCATAATGAATAGGCCCGCCGATCTTTACAGCAGTCGGCTATCCCACCCTATAACCGATAAGACAGTAGCCACTGTCTTTTCACACGATGCGGGCTAATTCAGTCAAGCGTGTATGCAGTGCCCAATTTGAGCGAAAGAAGCCATCATGATATTCTGAACTATTTTTCACAGCCTTGTCACCAGAAGGAATCCTGTTACAAGACAACTGGCATTTTCAGTGAGTCCGCAAAGGCACTTCTTTTACAAGCAACAATCCCTTTCTTTCTTCTCTTTTTTATCCATATAAATATCCTTTCGTTATCTACTTACGTTGTGTGTTATCTCTGTTCTTGTCTAGTCATGTTTATATGCCACCAACTTTTCTTCCAGCGGACTGCAGTCTTCGTCCTTCATTCTAACGGGAGCAATCCAAACAAAACAACCCAATTCTTTCCCATAAAATAAGAGTCTGCTTCTGTTTTATCGATTACGTGTAAACACCCGTAAAGATTTGGTGTAACAATTAAAGCAAAAAACAATAAATTTCGAAATTATAGTGTAGCAGTAATTTCGTATATAAATTTAACGTAAAATGACCCCCCTATTACCTGACCATTCTAACTATTGAGGACAGAAAATTACATGAAATTATTTTCCCTTTCCGCCAATTCAATCAGGGTGTATACTGTCTACGCGTTACCGCCACAAACAGTAGAATCTCATTTTTTGTGTAGTTTTTCTTCTGAAGGTTTTACCCCAAAAACGCATAATACTACCCAAAAACCACATGATTTTAGACGGGATTGATTTAAGAAAATTATCATTTTTACATGACTTACATAAGTTCTTGTTTTTTTATTTTTTATTTCATGCCAACGAAAAATAAATTTGGTTCGATTTTAGTATAGGGACCGTAGGATATCTCGCTTATTTCGCTGTTTGTGCTCCTAGTGATAAGAAGGGTTGTAGATTATTCAGTTCAATTCACCGTACAAAACGTTTAATAATAAAAATATAAAAACGAACATATATGTCTAATAATAATGTTAACGCAACAATGTGTACGAGGCAAGTTTAGTCATTTTCGTTGTTGTTAGAAATCACCGGAAGAGGAATAAAACAGAACATAATTAGGTGTTTAACTATTGGATTATATATATTAATGAAAAGTAACGTAAAAAGTTGATGTTTAATTACTAAATGTCAGTATAATGTGAAAAATACTTACCTGGTTGCTCGAAAGTTTATATTTGTTTAAAATGTGACGTTGTCTTTTGGCGAACAATTTGATGCGTAATGGCCATGTAGCTGTGCTGTGATTGGATATTTTACAAAGTGTGAAACGGTGCAACTTGATCGCATTTTTTTGTGAAATAATTCTAAAACGGTGTTTGAGGAGTGTCAGAGTTATTAATTCATTGAAAGAAATTAGCGTTCTACCCTCTCTATGGAGTATGCAGTTTCGAGAGTTAGGCGTATGGGATAAATAATAAGAATTAATGTTAGTTTTTTTAAAATATGTGTAAGTTACTAGAAACACGGTAGAGGTAAGGGTGTCTATGTAGTATTGATTTTCGATGTGAGGCATTAGTTTTCATGCCTACTCGAACTGATTTGGATTGGAAAAATTAAGTTTACTTTATATAGAATAAATATTCCTTGTTGGTCGCATTTTTTGCTACGCTACCGCGTCACTATAATAGAAACAAATGAAAAGTAAAATAAACGCAGACACCACATTTTTTGTAAACAACATTATTTCGTTTTTTATAGATGTCAAACGCGATTTAGGCCGCGGATAAAAGTTCGTTTTTAAATATTTAAAAAATAAATTAGAATTTTATTTCGAGATAATAAAAACAATTTAAGACTAATATACTTTATCCGAAATATGTGCGACAATTAAGCGAAATAAGCGAGATTTTCAAATAATACCTGTATTCTATCCCTTTTTTCAATCTAATTTTCATATCGGCGTTTTGACGTCTACGATGAAACTTTACGTGAATGAAGCTTTTAAATAGCTTTTTTTATTCAAACATTGTTGAAGAAAATGACACTATAAGTTGATAATGAGTATTTTACTCTAAATAATTGACGTCACTGAAATAGGAATTAACCTCAAATGTCAGTAGTTTATTTATGGCTTATTAATGAAAATGTTAAATAAATACTTTTCAACACTAGTGATAATGTTACCAATTTTCATTTCTTATCATGGCTCATGTTTTGAAACATAACGTACAGCATACATCTATGACGTCACGCTGAAGCAGTAATTATTTTGTTATGGGAATATTTTAAGATCAGTTAGTAGAATGACATACAACATTTATTATTATTTAATGGTTGAGATGTAAGTTTAAAATACAGAGGTAAAGTATTGTGGTGATTTCGTGAATCAAAGCAAAAACGTCATTATTTCTGAAATAATCCACTTTTGATTGAGATAATATACTTTTGATTCAACTTATTATAGGTAAAATTTGAGAAAATCAGGAGAAGAAGCGACCTGGAGTCAGCGTGCCTCTATTCCGAATTCACAAAGCCACCTGCAAGACTGTATCTCCGGTCATAATTTTTAAATAGTCAAAATCTTTTTCATGTAAAAGTTTATGATACAAACTTGCTTGTAAATCGTTTTTTAAATGAAAACTAATTATAAAGAAAAAATAGACTATATTTGATACATGCGATCCGACAGCAATATGATTGGTAGGGAAATTCATATTGCAATGTCCTGAAAAAAAACACTGATTTTATTACTTCTTAAAAAAAACAATTATCTAAATTAAAAATACGAAACTCTTTTATATTTTTGATATGCTACCGCGTCAGCCCTTTCTGCCTGGGTAGAATTTATCATGACGAATGTAGATATATATACACAGAATTAACATACCCGTTTAAATCGAAGGAAATAATGTGACATAATCCTTTTTGTAATATGAATAATTATTTTAAATAATCCTTTACTTGTCTTTTTCTATATATAGTGTAATAATTCGCATTTGCGCACGCCCGGGTCAACGTTTCTCGCGCACCACTAAAAAATCGAAACAACACGAAACTCACTGCGAAGGTTAGAAACGTCTTCCGGACCTCTTAGTAAATTTAGCGTTCATCTGAATGCAGAATAATAAACATTTTAACAATCGTCTTTAAGCCTTTAAACTGGCTTCAAACTTATAATGTCCTTAACATGTTTCAAATTGTTCTTACGGTCCAAATCAATATTAAAAGTTACCTTACAGATTTCTGCCTCACTGTTTGTCGTGGGTTTGCTCGCAAACTCATCTCCGTTGCTGGCTCGTGATCGTAGTGGTGTACCTGTCTTGTGGTTAAACTCTGTTTTCATGCACGGAGACAAAAACGTTCGAAGGCAATACGTTTTGAGAGAGATTTCATTCGTTTATTTCACACTTTAATCGGAGAGATTTCCATTCGTCGGTTCGTTCACTCAAACTCTCCTCTTTCTGTCATGCTGATTTGGTGGAATGTGACGGATGCAATCGGCTATATTATTCCACGTCTTAGCCCATATCTGGCGATGTCACCCCAAACCTGTGCATTGCAGCACTCAGTTTATGAACGTCTGTCTATCTAGCGCCTCCATGGTGAACTGTCTTGAAAGTTATTTTCTCACCAGAGATCTGTGACGTCAGAACCCTTTGACCCTTCAACGAATGTCATAACAAAACTCAATATCGCTTTTCGTCTAACCTTTTAGATCCGAGCGTTTCATCCCGGCCAACATACATCCAGTATGTTATGATTCCCAGAATGAATCATTTTCTTTGTTCCAAATTATCAATGCACCTTATGTGCACTTCATTCTATTTCTCTCACTCAGTTCATAATTTATACTAGCTACTTTACCCGTTTTCAAAATACAAAGCCCGTCATAATGTAACAATTACACTATGGTTGCAAACGATTGAGGCATTGAATTAAAGTTTTATTTTCAAGTCTTAAAAAAATAAATAAATATTTGATTTCGAGACAAAAATGCAATTAAAGACTAATTAATAGATGCCATACAAAAAGTGTGCGAACATCAACCAAAATAATCGAATGAAAACTCTCCCCACCATAAAGAAGTAGGAGTTTATTTCTTGGAACATAAGAACGAAAGTTGGTGTACAAAAGAATAAAAAGTTTACAGACGCGAAGGTGGTGCAATAATATTGTGATGTCTGCGTTCACGGAAATATCTCACTGACTCATTTTAAGCACAGCAGGAATATAAAACAGATGAAGGATCTAACTGTTGAATTTTCACGTGTCACGCTAGTGTTATAATTGAATAATATATAAAATTAACCATTCTTCATAACATTCAAATTATTTATCCCTGTTATAGAGAATAATAAATTATAAGTTACTTTAAAATTGCCATTTCTATCAGTGTTGATCATTTTTTCAATGTTTATTTTTCTATTCACTTTTCAATGTCTTTTAACTAATTCATTTTGTAGCATACACTAACATAAAACTATTGCTTGAATTAACAAAATCATTTGGAACATTTTGTGTTGGCATGGTCACATTATACGTATATGTCTCTGTGATCCAACTGTTTGCCAGGAATGTAACTTAGTGTGTACGCGCCGGGAGGACTTTCTTGGAAGGGCTCTTTGGTCCTGACACGGTACCACGCTATCTCTCCGGAATAAACGAGAGGCACATCCGTTTTAACATAAGGAGTTCATACCCAGTCGTCAGGTTGGGCAGGTATTTTCTTCAGTGTCTTTAGAGGGACTCATTAGGCGTTATTAATTCTCTTCTGAGAATAAATTATAGCTCGTACTATCGTTGGAAATTGACAAGAGCAATATTTATTCATGGATTTCATATGTTCAGTTCGAAATTCCATACTGATTCTCTTGTGGAGTAAAAATCCAAACTTGGCCTGACATTCTCACATAACATTAAGTAGAATAAGTTCATAAAAGATTCTTCAAAGTTTGTGCAAATATGGTAGTCTCCCTTTACCAGCTAGAAAAATTCTTACACCTGTCAGTATCCTATATCTTTATCAAGCCACTATTGTTCCGTGTATAGATTATTGTTACTAGTGCACAAACAAAAAGCCAGGGTAGTACAAATAATTGCTAACCTAACATAATAAGTCCTGCACTGTCTTCCCAGCTCTACTCTATATCAAATCGTTGCAGTGTTGCATTCCTGTGCTTATTTTACACGTACTTAAACGGCCTCACTCGAATCGCAAGAACATAATAAACCCTTTTACTGTAGAGACCATTAAATGGTAAAATATTTTCTACTATAAAGGCTTCTTTCCTTAGACCGCATTCTTTGGGAATTTCCTGATGTTTTCCTGAACGTTCCAATATGGTGGAATTCAAATATGACATTAATAAACATCTTTCTGCACAACTCCCCATCTAGATTGCTTCTCTATAAATCTGGCGCATATCACAGTAACGCCTTTAGCTTCAGTTGCAATATGCCTTGCTTGAGGCGAACATAAAGTAGCATGCCAATAACAAGTGCCAACTCCAAAGGGCAGACTGAATACTCCAATGAAACAGATTTAGCAACTGATACAGATGTAACATAACAATATTCTATAAGATCACTTAATTAGCGTGAAACATAAATGACAAGTCTAAAGTTTGAAATGCAATTAGGGCTGTAAAGCATGGGGCATGTTCGTCCTGCCAACTAGAAGCAATGTATTTGAATATACAAGAGGAAGCGGCACAAGTTCACACATTTGACACACCTTCCTCTTCTGGATCTTGAGGGCGTGGTAAAAATGCAACAGTTATTGTAGTTATAAATTTGCAATTTTATAAATGTCGTTTATTGCGTTTTGAATTCGAATTCTTCAAATATAGAAACTATGATAGATGTATCTAGAAACATATATAGCTCATCTCATTAAAAAATATTTAGTATCTTTTAGGGTAATGGTATTAATGTTAAAACATTTGTAACCTACAATGCCTGTGCAACACATGTATGCACTTTCTCAGTTCATCAATTTGCTCAACAATTCTAGTAACTGTGTATTTAATTTATTTTGAATCATGATACCTCACTTTCTCAAGAAAGAATTAGCTGTGGACAAAACTGCCATCCATCCAGCACCAGCAAAGTATCTTAACTATTTTTCCGTCGGAAAGCAAGCATGGTTCTAAATGTTTTTGGTTCGAAATTGACATATGACGAAAGTCGTAGTAATCGGAATTGCCTATTCTGTGACTATGAGTTAGATTCTATTATCAGTTAATCAATTACACAATATCCTTGAAAACGGACATCGGAATTAGGAGATATATTAAAGGGTTCAGATAGATTATTTTCCAGAGGCAATCGATTAAAATAATGTCAAGAACGCTGAATAGTAATACCTTAAAGGTTCACCCCACTAGATCCAATTATATGGCATTGGTGATACAATAACCAGACAAGCATTAAAAAAATTAAGACCGAACTTTTAGAGAAACGGATGGTCCGAATAGCGTATAAGTTGCAACCTTACCTCATAAAGACGTGTTTAGTCTAATAATAGCACACCAAAACTACCGATGGTAATATATCTATTATTAATGGATAAGCATCTGTCTGTCTCAAGCCCAAACTATACTATTTAATACTATTGTACTTATTATAAAATAGTATAGTATATACTATTCCGACTAATATACTATCTTTTAATGTTCAATTCAGGGGCATAGTGTAGTGTAGTATATGCTCTGTTGCTATGATACAATCCCCCAGGCATTACCTCTTCCTTTTTAGAGGTGTGGAGGTAGTGTAGTATCTGTTCTGTTGTCATGATATCATCCTCACACGCATTACCTCCTCCTATTTTGAAAGGTGTGGAGGTAGTGTAGTATTTGTTCTGTTGTCAGAATTCCATCCTCCAAAACATTACCTCCTCCTTTTTTGAGAGATGTAGCGGTAGTGTAGTATATGTTCTGTTGCCGTTTTACCATCCTCCCAGGCATTAGTTTCACTTTTTTGAGAATTGTAGAGGTAGTTCAGTATCTGTTTTGTGTCTATGCTACTATATTCCTTGACATTACCTCCTTCTTTTTTGAGAGATGTGGAGATAGTGTTGTATCTGTTCTGTTGTCATGATACCATCCCACAAGGATTACCTCCTTTTTTGAGAGGTGTGGAGTTAGGGTAGTATCTGTTCTGTTGTAATGATACTATTTTCCGAGGCATTACCTCCTCCTTTTTTTAGAAGTGTGGAGGTAGTGTAGTATCTGTTCTGTTTGCATTGTGTCAACCTCCCATACATTACCTTTTATTTTTTAGACGTGTGGATGTAGTGTAATAACCCTCCTCCCAGGCATTACCTCTTACTATTTTGAGAGGTGTAGAGGTAGTGGAGTATGTGGTCAGTTGTCATGATACCATCTTCCCAGGTATTAGCTCTTCATTTTTCTAGAGGTGTGGAGGTAGTGTAGTATATTTTATGTTTCATGATACTATTTTCCCAGGCATTGTCTCCTCCTTTTTTGAGAGGGTTGGAGGTAGTGTAGTATCTGTTCTGTTGTCATGATACAATCCTCTTAGGCATTACTTCTCATTTTTGGCAGGGGATGTAGAATTTGTTCTATGGTCATAATACTACCATCCTAAGCATTACCTTCTCCTTTACTTTTTTTGAGCCGGGGATAGTGTAGTATAGTATCTAATTCTGTTGTAATTTTATCATCCGCCCAGGCAATACCTCCTTCTTTATTGAGAAGGGTGTTAATTCTGTATATGTCTTACCAACCCTCTGATTATTAAGTATAATGTTCTATTTTGAACGCACAGAAAGTTCTATTTCAAGAAAGAGAGAGCAAGAGAGGAGTACACAAGACATGGCGCGTTATTCGATTAATAACATGTAAAGAACAGATTCTCTGAAATTTATTGTACGAGTCGCTCAAAAATGATATATATTAAATTAATTTTTTTCAAACGTTTTTTTTTAATATAATTTGAAATTATTTTTAAAGCACAAATTTATTGCATCAGATTATTTAATTTTAAAAATAATTAATTATTTGTAAAGAAAACCAAATACATTTTAACGAGCAATTAGATAACTCTATTTTATTCTTTAAAATGTTTATTACATTTTAGCTACACCTTTTTTTCGAGTTAAAAAACTTCAAATAGTTTTATCTTTTTACGGCATTAAGTGAGTTTAGGACTTTTGTTTTACATTTTACGCCGTAAAAGGGTATTTAAAAAAAACTGTTTTTATGATCTCGTGATTTATTTATTAAAATCAAGGATGGGGTGATTTTCCCCCTTGTTTTTGTAAAAGAAACCAACACAGACCTTTTACTGAGCAATTACATAAAACAACTAGCAAAGATATGCGACTGGGGGGAGCATATATTTGCTAGTCCATATAATTTAAAATATATTCTAATAAGTGGCAAGCGGTCGTAAACGCGTTAGATAGAAAACAGAGAAGAAAAACTAACGATTGTCGAGAAATAAAAAAACATGAACGAAGACAAAATCAGTTCGACGAGGAACGGGTGGAAAAAAGACTAGAAGATAGATCGGATGTGTACGTAGATATATTAGTATGCGATTGTAGCTTTAATATTATGTAACTTGCCTCGTGTTAAAAATAGCGTGGTAAACGGATATGATTATAGGTTCTAAAGGATTTCCATAATTATAAATAAGTCTGGTTTTGATAAGTATACGCATGTTTCCTTGTTACATGATCAGTGTAAGACGGACTCGAGAACCGCGAGAGTAAAAACGTCCGGACTTCCATAGCATGGAAATATGGTACACACTTCCACAACGCTTTTGTAGATAGGCCATTATAACTAGATATATTCTGGAAGTACATTAACAAGTTTACTTATATAAGTATGTTTTATGGTGATGAAAAAAGGTGTAAGAATAATATTTCGCGGACGTCCATAGAATGGAAATTATTTTAGGAACGGCAGCAATATAGAACAGATGAAGAAAAGACTATGTAATTTCCAAGGGCCCCTCTAGTAAATTATAAGAGTAAACGAAAATATTTTAGCGAAGATTAACATTTTAGTCAATTGTAGAACATAAAAAATATCAGGAAATATATTTGGAAATAAATTCTAATTATTATCAGGTTAGTTAAACGAATGTAAATATGAAATTAGCGTTTTTACAAGAAACGTTAAGTAAGTTCTCAATGTTAAATGGAAGAAATCCGTTTAACATGATAATACTACTGTACACTCTCCGTCTAAAAAGGCGGGAAACATTATGCTTCGCCAGTGTTCGCACTCGCTAGATATATAGAAATATTACTAAAATATTGATACGAAATGATAGAATTACGTCAATAATATAATTGGTTCATATATAAATTATCATTATCATTACTGATGACCTAAAGAAAAGAAACACCCACCGTTGTCTTTTATTATAGAGTGATGGATTGTTTAAATCGTTCGCTTGAAATGATTTCGTACGAGGAGTAAAGAACAACACAAGTTTTATTCGCTAACTTTTGCGTGGTTTGATAGAAGTGTATATATATTGACAATCAATAAAAAAAAAAATAGATAGTATGAATCAATGTCAACATATGATTTTAGTACTCTTTATAAAAGAATAATAATATAATTAAATAATAAGAAAGAAAAATACTGCAGATACTGTTACAGGAGTGAAAAGTAAATACATTGATTTTTTAAAATGTAAGTCTTTTTGGTATAACACAAAGAAAGGTAAGACACGGTGTTGACGATACTTAAAAGTTGTTTTATTAACGAATAGTATTTTCAAATAGAAAATAAAGTATTATATCCAAACTATACGTATTCGAATAGACATTAGTCTTGCACCCTTTTAAGCAAATGTATATCGATATAGACATGCATAAATGGATATGGCATCATTAATCAGAAATTATATATCTGGATCCTATAATTTCTCATGGGTGCAAATGGTTTATTGACGACCTATTGTGTTAATGATAAAGATGAGTTTCTAATGAATTGAAATTAAAATGTGAACACCCTACATTTCTTGATTTGAATATAAAAATTGAGGATATAATAGTTATCTATATAATGTTTAACAAAATGAATTTCTCCTTTGATATGGTTCATATTCCGCATTAAAATAGTACTAGCTCGATGTATATTTTTTCCAGGAGCATTATGTTCGCATTTCTGAGTATAGATCGCACTACCGTAAGATTAACATATTTTATACCTTCAGTTACTGCTTCAGTAGTAAGAATGATAAAGTAAAGTGAGGGTTGGAATACAAGTTTTAGACTGTTAAATAATGCAAAAATGTGTAATTCTTAAACTTTAAAGCAACATAAATTCAATTATAGTACACTAATAAAGCAACCCAAGGATTATATAGGAAATGTATTAAGAAATGTATAGGTTACCTATATAACACACATATTAAATAAATAATAATTAAAAAATAAATAATTAAATAAAAATAAGAAAAATTGAATACGGAAGGTTGATAATATAGTTACAAAATATAAATAGATTCATCTAAACGCTAAAGAATGTATTAGTTTTGAAAATAAATGATATATTTTCTTATAGCATAGAGCAAGGACGAACCACACAGGTTGAAACATATTTTTTAATCACAACATATGTTAGGTTACTACGAATCAAAGGCAAAACAGGATCTGGTATTCGGACCGTTGACGTTTTGCTTTGAGGCGGCTGGTGTCTGATAAACACAGCTGGGAGCCATTAAAAAAAATTATGTTTTGTTTTGAAATCCCCAAAACAGATGTTTATGGTAAACAACTGAGAAACCCTAAAAGAATATTAATATAATAGTTCTTCGTGAAAACTGGCGTAAATACCTTGGAGCAACGTACTATGGCAATTGCAAGGAACTGACTAACTTACAAAACAGGGATAATTTAAAACGAAGAGGTTGAGACTAAATATATTTTAAATAACATCTTGAATATGTTTATTTATTGAAGACTTTCAAGGCTATATATATATATATATATATATATATATATATATATATATATATATATATGAATATAAATATACAAATAAATACAGATTGGTTCTGATTATAGAGTAAAAGTTTCTTAAATAATGAAAATACAAGATTTTCTGTGAATTATAGGTTGATTTTCAGATGGATAGAAAAGTTTAGAAGACTTTCAAGGCTATATATATATATATATATATATATATATATATATATATATATATATATATATATATATATATATATATATATTTATATGTATATATGTATGAATATAAATATACAAATAAATACAGATTGGTTCTGACTATAGAGTGAAAGTTTCTTAAATAATGAAAATATGAGATTTTCTGTGAATTATATGTTGATTTTCAGATGGATAGAAAAGTTATCAGAAGATTAATTCAGAGTAGAGAGAAAACATTCAATGGAAACAGTGTAGGAAAGAAAACAACTACGTGTATTATTAAGATACGTCTATTCAATATACGCAGTGAGTGATGAAAATACGATTGGAGGCTGAAGCAGGATAGACCAACGGATATTGGGTTTGAAACGTAACCGTGAGTAATCAGTGAACATACTACTTAAAATCTATTAATGATAAACCAACGAAAATATTATTGCAAACCTTTTTCTTGTACGAATAATTTCCGCTTATCAAGGCCCGAAGGCAACTCGAGGATAAGTGTTAATGGGTTTCTCAGGTGGATGGTAGAACAAACACGTATCGAATATGAGGTGGTGGTTTAAACTGGTAGTATTTTCTCATTTAAAGAGGCGGATCAACAATAATTTGTAAACATTAGACTTTTAAACGACCCGGTTGCAGTCAGCTGGGAGGCAGCCTCGTGGTATGTGTTTCTCATACATTTAGTTCTAGTAGAGAAACAATCATTTTAGATGTTACGTTTAGGTACGGGTACATATAAAAAGGATTTTTTTTACAGTGGTTGTAGGTAGACGGGTTTTTATTGCGAATGTTTTACAACGGAAACAAGAAATGTGAGCCCAGTCAAGTAGAAAAAACAAATCGGTCATAACTGGTGTGGCATTTAGCCTTGGCCGGCCTATGCCAATTTCCTCCTCCGAAGAATGAAAGTTCACAGGGAATACCAAATTTAGAAGCGGGCTCCAGCCGCATGTATACCCCAGTCATGGAAAAGTGACATACATTGACAACTCGTCAGCCACCTGGTAGTAGACAGGCTCAACGTCGCATAACTTTGGTGATCTAACGAGAACCGGTGCGTCAACGTGATGATGCAGTCGAGTACCTACCATTAAAATAACGATAGAGTAGAGAAAGCGTGACCGATCGTCAAATGGACAAAACGTTGTAAAATAACTTTTGAATGTGTTTGATGAAAAAAAATATTCACTTAATCATTTTGTTCAGCGATAATAAAACCATTGAAAACGAAATCGTGATTTAACGCCTCCGTAATAAAACCTCTTCTAACTATTTAAGAAACCACTTTCAAAGCAACTGCAAATTGCACAACCAATGGCACCAAGAAGCGCCTGCAATATTACAACTTTTCATTATTATTTACTTTTAGACTCATGTTTACTAGTGACTGAAAAATCATCAACATCATACTGCAAGAACTTGCTTAGTATGCCTTTACTGTCTCTGAGAACATCACTACATAGTTTAGCTGTTTGAGATATCAAGAAGTCCATGAAGATATGAGAGCACACGATATTTTCTGGGCCACGTCTCATTTTTCTGCACTCTTTCACAATGCAGTCTTGAATACTTTTCTTCACACCGAAAGAATCTTTATGTGAATCAGTATATTTTCCCATTAAATTACAAACACACATAGGCGCGAGTTACATCTTTACTAAAATATTATTTATACTAATATTATCCGTTATCTTCACTCCATAGTTATTTTTAGACAGTGAGTTCTTCAATTATTTTAGCTAACCGTTAGACTCACTCCATACCATATAGCACTGATGAGAGTGTATATGAATGTATGATATCAGATTTCATAAGATATGCGGTTTGAAGAGAAAACTAGCTTGTTTTTTAGAGCCGCCCATTTTATGTAGGGTTATAATGCTTTGTAAAAGAATTGAATTTTTGTCGTTTTCATTATCTTGAGCTTAGAAAGACAAACTCTACCTTTAAGTTGTTTTTTTTAAGTTATGAACACATTTTAAGATAAAGGTTGAGAAAAAAGTGTTCTATGACGGTTGTGAGTTGGGATGAAGGCACGCAGCACATCTAATCTGGTCGACGTCCCGAATTCAACTGCCTAAAATGGGTAAAAAGAACTACATAAACACGCAAAGTGTTCATGTTGAATAATACACAAATCACCCCGCGTAGGTACGTAAGCTTACACAAAAGAAAATAGTTTATTAAAATGAAATTGCTACACCTTCATAGGGACTATTTCTAGAAGAAATCGTATGTCCTAAGATGTCAATTGCACCAACCGGTGAGATAGTTAAATTAAACTGTTTACTGCTTCATCGACACACTGTTCTTTAACAAATTATTTAAAAAGGCTGACTTAAAATTACGTTGATATCATTGCTTTGGTATACAATATTTGATTTCAGTTCAATGATAAAACATACATTCACAGATGCACCAATTCGATAGGTGCGTTAGCGATGAAAATACTATTTTAATTCATACGTGAATGATCGATGGGCAGATCGACAAAACTTTATTTAAAAATTAAATGTGACCGACCGACTGTCGAACTAAACGACCGACGGATATACGATTTATTTAACTTTTATTCACGTCAAACAAGAAATATTGTCACTGATGCGTAAGGGTTACTATGATAGGTGTACGATTTGGAAGGCACAGCCTTGGTGGGAAGATGAGCAGCGATGTTATTGCTCAGGGAACTGGCAGAGAATTCTAAAAGCTAGCGGTCCGAGGAAAGAAGCTGACAGAGTAAAACACCGACCGACATCGAGTCAACTCTATAGTTAATGGGTGTTTCTTTCTACTCGGTCGGTATCGGAAGTATTTACGAGTCAGTTATTTCGTCGGAGCACATTGCGTTGAAGTACTTGTTAACAGGTACAGAACTGCGGCGATGTAGCAGCCTCTTATAAAATTGCGTGGACGCCTCTTATGTAATGTGTATCTTAACCTCCGTCTCACTAGCTTCATTCAATCTGCGCGTTGAACAATTTTTTTCAGACGTCGCTGATATAGTATAATTAGCAATAAAACAGAGTGCCCCATGTGCGAAACATCTACAGTGTCAATCGAAATGAGTTCATTTGTCTTATTTCAACATTACGAAATACGTTTATTAACCGCTTTTCTTGTTCCCTCTCGTTGGAGCTTGATTAAAGAAAAATGGGCGCGACAACAATTTAATATGAACTCAAAATCTTAATTATTTAATGGAACATCTATCTTCCTATGCGAAGACTTGCTCCTTAATTAACATGAATACTTTATGACCCATTCATCTATTTTTTCAACAAAAAAGATTATCGTCAACCAGAGCTACGCATGATAGGTGTTGGTGCATTTAACCCTACTGTGTCTGTATCGTTGCACAATAAGGCAATACTCTGAAAGAAATAGCACTTAGGTTTACATTATCTCGAAAAACTGAAGACAACAAATTATATTAGCTTTTTATACATTTATATGATGTAACTCAAATGTTCATAGTTGCCTTAGGAGCAACTATGATAATGTGATAATGGATTATAATAATAGCCCAACCATTCAACATCATTTTAATGTCCTATTTTAGTAAGGCACATAAACATCGTTCGGAACAAAACGATGTCACTAGGCACAGCTGTAATAATCTGGCACTTTTTGCGTTTTCTCACACCAGACGCAAATGGACACGAATCACATAGATAACTCCATGAAACGTCTGTTCCTGGCGTAATCTTTTGTTCACGTTTTTTGTGACGTTTTCGTTTTGGCGAACTGTAGTTCTCAAGCAACCAAGCGCATTTCTGAGAACTTCTGGCACTGGATTAGAATTGTCGAACAACATCAAATATGTTACAGTTGTACAATACATATCTTACAGTCTTGTTGTAAGTTACAGTCATAGTTGGTTAGTTAAAAGTGAAATATACAAGTTGAAATAGGATTCTCATAGTAGCCTCCTGTGTTAAAGTAAACCCGATTTACGGTATACGTCTATCTACTGATTTATTTGAGTAGATCAACCAACAGAGGTGTAAAGTATGGGCAGAGTGTCAACGTGCGTCTATCGTTCTGTCTCAATTAAAAACATAATAACAGAGCTACAAAGCCAAAATTATGTCAACGTTAAGCGTGAGAGATAGACGTACAGATAAACAGGCGGACAGAACATTGTATAGATAGTGCGTTGGTACATCTTACTTTCAAATCCTCATCACTAATTTAAATTAAATTTCTGCGAATAACCATGGACATTTTACTTTAAATTTAAGCGTGACACACTAAACAACAGACCTAGCGTATTTTACAAGTGCGTGGACGTGTCTAAAACATTCATATTATTTACCCTTTTGCCAATAGGTTAGGCATATGGTTAGGTGTGAGTTTGATAAGTCAGTGCCATAGGATAAGCGTACTCTAGCCGAGAAAATGCTTGAGCAGCCACGTTGAATATTCCCGGTAGGAACTCTCTGGACAATTAGCAATAAACTAACTTTTTCTCAGACAGAAGGAAAAGCCTGGAAAAGTGGACCACTTAGGACTGAACAGAACCATACCGTAGCCCGAGAGCCAACAAGTCACTGTCGGAATAACGTTTATTAATAACAGTTACTGACTCACTTTGATAGCATTTTTCACGAATAAAGTTGAATATCAATCGAAACAGATCAAAAACAAAAAAAAAGGTCAAGTTTGTGTTCATCAGATTTAAACATATATATTTAACGAATACAAAGGATTTTTGTTACAGATTTTTTTTTCATCACAGGAGCGGTTACCTTAACTCGAGCTAAATCGCATTTTGCTTCGTAACACGATGTGATCAATTACGTCACACCTTAATTGTTTTCTAGCGATGTTGGCTAAATGTTGTTTTATTGCTATTTTTGACTTTGATAGAATGCTATTTTTAAAAAATGGTTTAACATAGATCACCCCAAACAAGAGAGGTCGCCACTGTAGACATGAGGGGCTTCTGAAAAAAGTGGTGACAGTTTGAGGGGGGATGTAAACCTAAATTAGGAGCTGCGCAGCGAAATGTGTGTTTAAATATTTTTTTAATTTCTGCATGTCAGTACCGTCAGGTAAACAGGAAGCAGGGAGGGGGTTCCAGAGTCCAGCAGCACGAGGAAAGAAGTTTTTGGAGTAGAAAGCTCTTTAGCATCTGGGGACCTCCACAGTGAATGGATGAGATCTGGCAGATTTTCGGGTTGGTCTAGTTAATTTACGTCGTGGGGGTGCCAGTGCAGCAAGCTACACAGAGCACAATCCATTGAAGTACTTGTAAAACAGGCACTAGGCAGCATTATTGCGGCGATAGGACAGGGCTAGAGCTTGGTAGATAGTAAGGGACATATCAAGTTTGCGACTCTTTTTGGACCTTGTCTAAAAGGGAGAAACTAGTGGATGATACACCAGCCCATATGTGGCAACAATACCCCTTACATGGGCGGATGGTGGCTTTGTAAGATATAGGATAATCTCACGTGTGAGACATTTACTAGCACGGTAGAAGGATCCCACCTTCTTTGCTGCAGCCTTGGCAATCTATTCAATGTATTTGTTCCAATTTGTTATCTGTGAAAGTTAGGCCGATGAGTTTGAATGATGAACTCCCAGGTAGAGTGTAATTTGCCATGACAATCGGTGGTCGAATAGGTTTCTTGTAGTTATTGAAGGAAAGTAGCTTTGTCTTTGCGGCATTAAAAGTTACCATCCATGTTAACCCTATTCCACTACAAACTGGAGATCATTTTCTAAGGATTCAGTCATTGCCTCCTATATGTGCCCGTCGGCTTTGCCCACATGACGAGAGTAGAGCGTGGCGTCGCAAGCTAATATTTATATCTCAGTCTCAATGACATCAGGGAGGTCATTTATGAAAATCAGGGACGGTAGAGGTCCAATAATAGATCCCTGGGATACACCAGCATTTATGTCATGTCGCTTAGAAGAACGACCATCGAAAATAACCTGGATCATTATTTTTGTTAGGAATGATTTAATTATATTAAGTATTTGTCCAGTATTACCATATGAGTTGAGTTTTAGTAGAAGCCCTTCATGCCAGACCGTGTTAAAGGCTTTGGATATATCGAGCGCTACTACCCTAGCTTCACCTTCCTTGTTTAGTGTATGGTTTATGCGTTCAGAGTTGGCCGTAAAGATATCTGCAATAGATCGTGCTTGTCTAAATCCGTATTGATGATCAGAAAGACGTTTAGCATTAACTAGGTGCCGGACTATCGCTAGATTGATTAATGATTCAAAGATTTTAGCAAAGATCGGGAGTAGACTGATTTGGTGTTAGTTTAGACGATCAGTTCTATCTCCAGAATTATTGAAGAATGGTACCACAGAAGCAATTTTCCAACTATAAGAAAAACAAGATTTTTCAAGGCATTTGTTGTATAGTTTGGAGAGGACATGGGGCCAGCTCAGCAGAGTATTTCTTTATTATTATTACTGGTATAAGATCAGGCCCACAGGCTTTGGAGGTGTCAAAGTTTTTTATGATGTCTTTAGTCTGAGATGGGGTGATGACCAGGTTCTCAAGTGTAGCTTCAGTCCGCACTCGGAATTTAAGGAGGTGTGGTTTGCTGAGTCAAAAGTAGAGTTTTAGGCGAAACGCTGGGCAAGTAGTTCAGTCTCATCAGTTGCCGTGCAAACAACATCGTTGTGATTTGATAGCGGGGGAATTGTCGATTGTTCATTGTTTATTACACTATTGTAGATTTTCCAGAAATCACGAGTACCTAGTTTCTATGACTGAATGCGTTTTTTTATTATCTCTGTATACCTTCCTTTGATTCATCTATTACTACTTTGAAATCATGTCTTCTCTCTATAATTTTTATCTATTCGCAGTTGACTAATGGCGGTCGAATTTTCAAAATGCCTTTTGCCTCTCAGCAATAGCAGCTGCACATTCTGAGGTGAACCATTGAGCAGACTGGGGTTCGCTGAATAATTTTCGCATGGGTACACACACATCAATGCTTGCTTTGACCCATTCGGTTAGCTTATTTGAACACTGATCAGCAGGGAGTGAGAAGGTTTGGGGGTGTCACTGATGTGATCCCTGAGGGATTCAAAATCAGCCTGCTCATAGTTTCTCGTAATTTTGAGTAACGGCTCTTCATCAATTGGAGAGTTTTTTTTATGTGATAAGTATAATTACCACAACGTGATCAGAGTTTCCGAGCGGGCTATTGGCATTCGTCACAGAAGCCTCGGGTAGTGAGGTCAATAACTGGTCGAGAAGTGAGGCTTGCTGGTCTGCACGATCAGGAAGACGGGTCGGAAAAGTTACAGTCTGTGAGAAGAGAAATTGAAGTTAGAGTTCCCAGCTTAATCAGTAACGCTGTAGAATCCCAACCCGTCTCGAAATACATGTATTTGGGTATTCCACTCGAATGAGAGTGCTCTATCTAAGCTTTCAGAGACAGAATCAAGCAGGCCACAGTCATGTGTCGAAGGAGAACGGTATAAGAAATATAAGTAACTAATTCTATGATGTACGGTAAATCTAAAGCACATGTAGGCTTGGTAATTTGATTCTAACTTATGTTCTATAGTTATGAAGAGGGTGTGCCGAACATAAACTTCTAGCCTGTGCATATGTTTGTCAGCCCTTACGGTAGAGTGGAAGGTGATCAGTCATGTCAAAGTGGCGAGAGAAGATTTAGGATTGACGGTTCGTTTCATTTTTTGCTAGGATATCCGGGGAGTCTGTCAAGAGAAATGTTTCTACATCGTTAATGTTGGTTCTACGTCCCCGGATATGTGTGAGTGCGAACCTCAAGGGCGGAAGCGAAGATGTTTTTTTGTTGAGTGTCTGGTTTATGTTTAACCTATTCAAAATATATTCTCATATTTTCAGATTTGTTTAGGGGCTCACCCCATCGACGTAGAACTACACCGTTTTGATTGTTTTGATACAAATGTATCATCACAAAAACGACCACCAACAAGTTTATGATCAAAACGCGAAAAATTGGTGATATTTATTAAAAGAAAAGAAAATGTTTCGAAATATTATGTTTAATTTTTATTATGATATAAGTAGGTTGATTGTTGCTATCTATCTTCTTCTTTTATATATATATATATATATATATATATATATATATATATATATATATAGTATCCATCCGGTCATCAAGAAAATCATGACAGTACATATAAAGATGTGGTAAACAACTATTATATTAGGACACACTAACGGAACGATAACAATCAATGACGTAAAGATCCGAAGAGAGATCTTCCACGGAGATTACTCATCTCCTCTTCTCTTTTGCCTGGCGATAGATCCGATCACTAAATTACTGAACAAAAGCCGGAGTGCCTACAACCTGAGACAGGGCCGCCAACAAAACCAAAATAAAAGAGTCTTCGTGGATGACCTCAAGCTGTATACCACGTTAGACGCTGACTTAAGCCGACTCCTTCAAGTTGTCCATACCTTCTCCAAAGATATCGGAATGAATTTTGACCTGGACAAATCTGCCAAGTTCTTCCTCAAAGCCTGGAAGGTGATCCAAACGGAAAACTGGCATCAACGATCTTGAAGAGCAGGAACCATACAATACTTAGGTATAAAATAAAACGATTAAATTCAACATGCCAAAGTGAGAGAAAAGATTTTCAGAGAATATGTACGCTGTGTTAGAAACTTTGCAAAACATAGCTTACAAACAAAAACAAAGTAACTCACATTAACCAATTAGCTATGCCACTGATAACATACAATTCTTTTCATTATTGATTAGCCACAAAAGGACATTAATAAGCTAGACATAAAAACAAGAAAAAATGTTGACACTGTACAGAGTAATGTACAGAAACCAGTGTCTAGAAAGGCTGTATCGGCCAAGTGGAGCAGAAGGTATGTGTCTCTCAGAAATAGACCATTAACATCAACAATATTATGAGCACCTGCCAATATTTAATAGGCTCCCAGAACCAAAGCCTTTTTTCTACTGTTATCCCAATAAACATCGTTTTCGTAGGCGCCGAATATTTTTCAAATAGTTACGCACGTTCCGAATACATCCTGTTTTGCTTTGTTTGCCCTATTCTTGGCCGTTTTCCAATAAATTTAAAATCATCACTTTTTCGGAAGACATTGATACATTTTCAAATATATATGCATGTGTCTATATTCTGTACATTTTCTGTCTGTATGCAACATATTTTGACTCATCTCTATCTATCTAAATAGTTTTGTTCTGCCAGCTTGTATATCTATTTTCTGTTACTTTCTCTTTCTAATAATATATCACTTAATCCTACACTTCTCTATATATCTAAATATTTACCTATCTATATACAATGATAATCTTTAATACAAGACGATCGGTATTGCTCACATTTCTTTTTCGAGAACAGAATCCTTTTCTCTTGTTTAATATTTATTAGCCTGCACATATTTTCAGAGTCAAATAACAGACACAGAGAAAAGGAAGAATTATCTAGACTACATCTATATTGGCCACTAATCAGAATTTATTTAAATGCCAGGAGTTTTCGTCTGAGGTCGTTCGGCTAGATTCAGAAATAAATGCCCAATCTTCTTTTTGTATATTGACCAACACCATTTCCATCTTTTCCGAGTTTTCTGAGATCTTTAAAAAATAAGGAGATTATATTTGGAAAGGTGTTTACGACAAATAAATGTAGTGCTCTTTGTACTCAGATTTATCCTAGGGAAATTATCTATCAAATACAGTTTGTAAAGTATATATCATGTTCTCACAAATGAAAGGAATAATTATTTGTGAAAAGTTATAAAAATAGTATGGGAAGAAGAAAAAAATGCGAATGGAAGTGTAAATATAATGTAATGATGAGACTTTCAACGCTCCTATAATCACCCAAAAATGATAGTTGCACATTTTGGTAGTGGCAATGAATTGCACCTACGTATGAAACAGGAAAAACAATCGAAATCTCTGTTTTAATTTATGCACAAGTGATACTAATAAATAGTTTATGGGTTAGATAAATCTATAAACTTAACAAGATAGAAGGCCAAGTAGTCATGAAATATCTGGCAAGGAATGATATGAAACACGAGCAAATTAATAAAGATATCGTAAAGATAGCTAGTAATGATTTCCTTTCTTAGAAAGTTTGTGAAAATAAGCTGCAGTATTCTAGCAGAACTTGTAGAATTGATTATGTCAGCCAAGACAAACTCAACCACGTAAAAGCAAGTTGATGGCACTAATTGTATGGTTTTGGATAACATATGCCTAACTGTTCCGCAGATTATTTCTCTATCGCTAGGCGTGAGAAGTATATAGTCTACTCTTCTTTTCACTAAGGGGTGATTGTCTTACACCTCGTAATAATGTTTGATTAAATCTATGTTAACGGATATCTAGTCTCTTCTTAAATTCTTCGTTTCAGCTAAGCACAATTTTAATTTCAAAACAATTAAACAAAACCAAGCATCCAACTCTTAATGCGTAAAAAAAAACAAGTATTAAAATTGACGTTTCAATAATTATCTTTTAATAGAGCCGATGAGACCGGAAACAGACTTCTTTGCGTTGATAAATAGCTCATCGGCGGAAGTATTCTAACGTTTAAGTGACGCAAACGCCTATACTTCCGCCATAACCGCATTTGATTCTGAATATATAATGCTCACAACTATTGTATACAACATAATCAGTTGATAACGCTAGAACAGCGATTAGTTAAAATTGTAGATACTGGAATGTTACAATTGGGAAACCTTGTTCAATCTTGCTGCTTTCAAGCTGAAAGTACTAAATTAAAAAATAAAAATAAAACAATATGTGAAAATTTCATCAATGGTATATATTACAACGTATTAATCATTTTAAAAACATAAACGAATATAGTTTAACACTAACTAAATACACCAGATTAAGCGGAGATTGATAGGTTTCACGCAAGTAATTAGGACTGACCGGAGTGATCGACCAGATGTGTATCACTCATAGAATGTCTGTTTTTAGCGTTGCTAGGTGAAGATATGCTAGGATCTCATAAAAATTACAGTAGAGATGCAATTAGATTTGTTAGTGATCTAGTAAGCAAGTAGGCATAAACATTACAACCACTTTGGATTATTCGTCAAATAATTTTCAGGTGACAAAACCAATGAACAAAATGCTTTAGAACAAAAAGAGAGATTTTCAAATGACAGTCAATATCACAGTATTTGTGGTCTTTAAACGTCAACCCAACAACCAAGTGTAGTTCCAGAAGAACGCTTTAAGGTTACAATTCCAGAACGACAGAATTAGCGTCCAAGGATAAATTGTACGTATGGTAAACGTGCGAACATTATTAGTCTCATATGGTAGTGCTATTTATTGAAATTGCTCGATTTTAAGAAAAATAACTTCAAGTATTTAAACAAAAATTAAATTGGTTTTTGAATGTATTATTTTCGCGTCATAAACTAACATTTGTTTTAAATAGTTATGTATTTTTAGATGCTGGTGAATCAAACTAGAACATACCAAATGCATAGTGGGCCTATGGGAAGGGGTAGTAGAAGAAACACCAAAGTAGCGATTAGTTTTATTATCATTATTATTATTATTATTATTATCTTATAATTGGGGGTAACATATTAGTATTTATATTAATATAATTATTATTATCATTGTTAAATGATAGTTATTTCTATCATTTATAATTATAATTACTGTTTTTATTGATATAATAACTGTAAGTATTGATATAAATAGCATTGTAACTAGTAATATAACTATAATTATTGATATAATTATTTTACTAAAATTGCTATTATTAATATGATTATAATTATGGTTATTATTATTTGCACACGTTAGAAGTTCTCACACAAGTGATTGCTCACTGATAATAACCGGTGGTGTTCCCTGGAGTCTGAGTGACAACAATGCACCCCAGATGTTCAGTACTCTCCACCTCTTCTCGATAATCATTGCAAATTACTTTGCAGTATCGCAGCAGCCCTTACCATTGATTTCTCGTTAGTTACGATCACTGGTCTCCTCTGGGAATTCGATGACAATAAGCCTCCCCAAGATCCCAGTACTCACCGAACTCTTCCAGCGAAGATCCGGTTAATGTTCTCTCATCGGTTTTCCATCTTCCTCTACAGTTTATGACTATTTTGTGAAGAATCAGCCTTGGCTGGTATTATCACTTTTTTGGGGGAAGGAGGGTCTTTATGAAGTGTATTGCATTTTCTGTTCCTTGAGTTCATGTGGTAGTGTTATTGCTGTGGATTAGTTTTCTTTCTATTGTAAAATCCATGCGACTGGTTGTCATTCGTAGCTTATGCGGGTAACTTTCCGCATTTGAGAATTTGCCATAAGATTGCAGCTGTTTTCAGCATTGCCGACATTTGTATAATCTCAGTGATCCTTTCGATTCTAATTTCATCCAGCCTTTTTTTCAGTTTTTTTTTTACTTTTCCTAGTGCTCCTACGATTATTGGTATTATATTTACTTTCTTTATGCTCCATATCCCTTTTAATTCTCTGGCCAATTTTGTGTATTTGCTTCGTTTTTCCGTCTCTCTAGTCCTCACTCTGTTGTCTGTTCAAACAGTAAAACAAATGATTGGCAAGATTTTTTCTTCTTGTTGACTATTATGACATCCGATCTATTTGCTTGTATAAGTTTATCTGTTTGCACCTCCATGTCTTAGAGGATTTTGCAATTTTCGTTTTTCTTGTACTCACTCTGGTTTATGTTTATACCATTTGTTTATGAGTTCGAAACACAGTTATTTTAATAGTTTCAAGTGTACTGCTTTCCACACGCAGTCGTGTCTGTTCCCGTATTTCGGGGGCCAGTTTGCTGCATTCACTTATGTGCTTTACTGTTTCATCTCTTTGTCCACACAGTCTGCATTAACTGTTTTCCCTGGGTTTTATTTACTTATCTTTAATGTTGGAAGTCCTAATCGCACTGCTCTGTGCAGCTGTCAGTAGAGATTCCGTTTCTCTGTTCAAGCGTAGTTTTCGTAGCCATGCCCAGGATTGTTGGTGGGTTTCGTCTATGGTCATTCTTATGAAACGTCCATGTAGTTATTTTTCTTTCTTATTGTTTTCTTGCATTATTGTTTCTGGTTTTAGTGTTTCCCAAGTTTTTCATTAAGACTGTGTCACTTGCTGCGGTGATCAGTCTTTCCGTGTTCTGGGTTATGTATTTTTTCAGCACTTTTTGTTGTCTTTCTCACAGTATTCTATACTTACCAGTCTTTTCCCTCTTTGTTTATTTTCATGTATAGTCTGTCCGTATCGAGTTGTGGGTGTAGTGCGTTGTGCATGATCATGGATTGTCTAGTCTTCTGCTCAAGGTACCTACATTCTTTTTTTGTCCAGCCTATGAATCGACCAGGGTATATTTTTAGTGATACTGCCCAGGTTTTTATTCCTTTTACTAGATTTGTGCTGTATAATTTCGTTTTTAAGAGTTTCCTTGTTCTTTCTCAGATATTCTTTTCAAATTTTCCTTTTCATTTTTTAAGTACTCCCAATATATTTCAATATGTTATTTTCGCCTAGCGCCCTTATCTCCTCTTGGTTGGGCAGTTCCATACCCTCATATATCTCCAGCTTTCCCTTTTATTATATTTTATTGTTTTTATTGTAAGTTGTAGTAGTAGAAGAAGTAGTAGTAGAACAAGTAGAATTAGTATCTATATCATTATGTTAGTTTTTTTAATGTTTGTTTAATATGTATTTTTAATGTCCTTTTTATAATTTTTGTACATTATCTAAAGGATGTTATTGCTTATACTCAAATTTCTGTTGATGGCCTTAGTATATGGCGCTGAGCAAGAGACATATTGTGTATCATATACATGAATAAGAACATTGAATATGGTTCATAATCGTCTCTAAAACGAGCATACGTCAGACTTTTATTGACTTTAAATTTTGGGAACTGGACTAAATAATGTTATAAATCTTTTGATTTATTTATTCATGACTATTTATTCTGTCTCTGTATTTATATATATATATATATATATATATATATATATATATATATATATATATATATATATATATATACAAACAGAACCACGTCGGGCATTTGTCATTACGTAATCGATACATAATCTATATGAAGAAATACTTTGCAAAATCGTTTATTTCAGCTTCTTAAATTTCAAGATATCCATATACATTCGATATGATAAGCCTAGCGTTTTACCGGTGTTACTTGACCTAATATCAATTTGAATGATGCAAGAGACATCGTGTGGCAATTTGAAATAAATGAAAAACAATGTTTCAAACTACAACAGCATAGAAAGTTTAGTGCAATGACAATTTAGAGGAATTGTTTCTAACTTTTATTAGTATGATGCAATCTTGTGATGTCTACTCTATGCCTAAAATGGCCATCGTAAATGAATAATCGGACCTAATCCCTAAATGTTAGAACCGATTTACTTTTGTACATATTTTGTTTTTAAACTATTTAATTATCACTTCATAATTTAAGAATAACTCGTTTCTATTCGTTATTTTAATTGTCTAATACATATCGAAGTTCAACGAATTGATATCCGTCTTATCTATGTCGCTACTATGCGTAGACTTGGCTTTAACTAGACAAAGTACACATACACTGCAGGGAAACATCACACACACGAACACACACGCACACTTCAATATTTCCACAAAAGTAAAGATTTAACTTTATAGGATGGGGGGTGGAGAACACCAATGCGGATTGAGGAAATGGCGTAGTGTGTTCTGGTTCAGGCGCAGTCATAGCACCACTATCACTATGAATGTCGGCAGTTCTCACGTGGTACCTCCTGTGATTAGTTGGTTTTAAAAATCAGTTTGAGAAACAAATGTAAACAAGAGAAGCAAACAGGTCAAAACGCCGTATCTTTCTGAAGAAGTGCGTTTTTCACTAAAAAGAAACACAATAAAGAGGATAGAGAAATAAGGTAAGGAGGACCAGATGAAAGCAGCAATGAAAACACACATAAATGTACGTTTCGTTTTTAGTACTAAGCTTTCTAGCCTTGTAAATAAGTTTTTTAAGTGTATCATCATCATCATCATTGGGTTACCATCCACCTTGGTTCGTCCCTTGCTAGGCTTCGCAATGTAAGCCCCAGTTGGCTGTCGAGGTTGTCTCTCAAATGGGTTTTTAGCCTTCCTAATGGTATTATCCTTTTTTTAAGTTATATATATTAAATATGTAAATGTTTGTTAGTTTTTCTAAAAAGTCACACGTTATCGAAGAAAAAAAACACTCGAATATAAGAGGTAATGAGATTCATTTATTTTCAGTGAAATGATTAATACCATTATGAGAGGATTAAAATGATGAATGGAATGGATACTTTTATGAAGATGATTTATGTCACGTATTTGCAATCTGCAAGTTGCAATCTGCATTTTATTTACCTCCTCTCCAAGAGGTTAAACACAAGGCCAAGTGTGATTTTGAAAAGCTAACACACTAGGATTAGCTTACTCTTGTCTACAACCTATCCCTGAACAGTCCCGGTGTAATGTGTTCCACAGATCAGAATATTTTAAAATTACAATATTTGTTGTTTTTGTAGTTAAATGACGATTTCTTGCTGCGAATGTCTAGCAAGGAGTACCCAGAGACTGGAAATACGTATGGATCACAGAAAGACTAGCAACGTTTCTTCTATATGGAATGAGTTGTAGAGAGTAGAAGACACCATCCACTACTTGTTGCGAAGTCTATTTTGTACTCTGTCAAGGCAGGAAAGATCTGCTGAGCTTCAGATCCCCAGATGTGGCATCACAAATACATATTTTTGTTTGATTTAAAATGCAAACGATCGTAGTATGAATGTGAAGAATTAATATAGACCATCCAAGACTATGCTCGTCAAATCTAACAATATTAGGGAACTATTTTCTTCACTGGTTCGTAATTTGCAGACATCGGTGTAGTATGAAAATACCCCAACCGCTGTCTTTACTAATAAACGGGTAGCTCAAACATGTTTTATGGAAATATTTCTAGACAAGGATAAACCACTTCATGTGCATCACTAAAAATACCGAAAAATTATGAACGCAGCAACAGGAGATGCCAATTGATATTAGTCTAGGAGGGATAAATACTATAAGTGTTAGGAAAACAAGTAAAGAAAGAGAGTTAAACTTTCCCGTAGTTTTTTAAAAGAATCTACTCGAATAAGATGATTTATCACAACTAAGTACCTGAATTGATGAGTCCACGATACCAACGAGTAAAACGAGCTTGAACAAAGGATGTAAAGAAATAACTCAGACAATTTTGAAGAAGAAATGCCATAATAATACGTATAAAAAAGACTGAGAAAAGCAAGATCACGCCTGTGAAAAAGATGCTGCAGAAATGGAAGAGCAAACCAGATTAAAGATATGTTTAACTACTATAAATCGCTGCATCCGGTGTTAATGACCCATTTTGGGAGCTTCTAAGGTGCCATTCACCTCTTTGTTCACATTAGTTCTAAGTCCGTTTCACTCCGCAGATTTAGCGCCTCGCAGAATTGCATATAGTGGTTAAATAGAACATACTTTCCATACTATTAAATTAAAATTATACGCCTACGAAATAAATTAATCCATAAATATTTCAAGACACTAATTACCTAAAGCATAAAACATGTTATCAAAATGACCTGTTGAGCATAAAAATAATTTAACCATTGTTGGTTTGTCGTGGAAAATAATAACATGATCTCATAACACTAATTAAAATAATGATATAATGACATACAATTAATTTAAAAAATAACATAATGTAATAAAACTAATTAAAATAAGTGCATAATGTCTTGTGTAAATTCTAAAAATAACAAATAAATCAAAAAGATTTCTAAAAGCAATAAATGTTTTAAGATATTAGAACTTGATAATTTTGATTATATAATAATTTTCAGAATTTAGTAAACCGGAAAGTGTGATACAACAGAAAACGCAATAATCAATAACCGCCCTATCGCCCCTTCTCTTCCAGGAGAAAAATCAATGAATGTGAAGTCAGAAAATACATTTTCTTTCATCTAATAAAATAAATCAAGGTAATAAATGTGTAGCTTTAAGGTTATTTTCTCTGAATTAATTAAAATTTAAAATTATAGAAATTAAAAATAAGAATAAAAATTGAAAATATAAACGATCAAAGCTATGAACAGGGTACACGGAGACCCTTAGGCATTCCCAGTCATCGCTTTGTATTCATATGAATAAAACATAAAAGATCATAAAAATTATCACATCATACTTGAACTCGGTTCACCAATTGTATTGTCAGAGCTGATATGTGTTAAGTTACATTTTCCGCAATGTCAAACTCGTCACCTTCTAAAGCCGAATAAGTATTCAGGTTAATTTCATTTTCATTACCCGAGGAGTAGTAATGACCTTGGGGTGATTCGCGTGATGATGGTCATAATTGGGGGTCACCATCGACATAATTGTTAGACTGTTTCTTAATGGGCCTGGACGCTAGGGTTCACTCCTCGGTCGAGTCATACCGAAGCCTCAAACATGGTACTTTATGCTTCTAGGCTTACACTCTCAGCATTATACGATGGCGATTAAAGGTAAGTGAAGTAAACTTGGGAAACAGTGGCACCCTCCCCTACATCTCTGTACAGTAGATAATAGAAATGGAACCTTAGGGTTGCCCTCGACTGTGGTCGACGACATTCCTTTTTATTCAGCTAATGCTAAATTCACCCTATCTGCTTATGACGGTGAACAATTTAAAGGAAACTAATAACAGTGTTTGTCTTATTACATAGCATCGGATTGTTAACACGAAAGAAAGATTAGTTGGAGATGCTGTATGGAAAATTAGTTAAACATCATATTTTGGATTGGAATACATTTTCTAAAGTCAGGCCACATCGTTCTTTCATATTTCACTACACATCTTTAATGAAAGAAATTAATGTTGTGAATTGCCCCTTTATTTCGTAACTTCCATGCTTTGCGAGTGAATCCATACAGTGGAGTTCAACCCAAAATACTTCGGTTGGTGTAAAACCTAACAATAGATGACGGTCGTCACGAGTTCACTTGGCAGTATATTGCCGCAGGAATTATTTGCAAGATTTCACCCGACTTTGTAGCCAGACAGAAAACAGACATCTAAACGATTTTCTTGGCACGACCATTTATTCTCACTGTGGCGTTCAGATTTAGACTCTGAAAGGTCACCGTGACCAAACAGTTTCAACAGCCAAGGATTCAGTCCGTGAATCATTGCTTGTAAGTCTTCTGTTTATTCGCTTAGAGGGTCGCGTCTACAAACACGACTAAATATAAATGCACATTGCAGAGGCAGATAAATGGGGGAAGGGTATGGAATTAATCGGCAACTCTTTTACACGTGTGTGATAATTTTTCTTAGTAGAATTTTATAAACATTATTTCGATGACAAGTAATTAATTTTAGATTTACTTTTAATGCAGCATAATTATTTACATATGTGCATAAACAGTAAAATATTATCGCCTTTTAGAAACAGTGCGTCAATAGTTACTAATATGTGCGAGAAAGTTTTATCAACGCACATTTTTAAAATATAATAATATGGAATAACTCGGAGGTTAATAGATATTATTATATTTTTCGATGAAAAAGCCCGTCTCAATCAATCTATATTCAGCCTCTCTCTAATATTTCTTACTGTCACTGTGAAAATTTAGAAAACGTGTGACTCTTTATTTTTGTCGACATCTGATTTATATACGTTTGTCTGTATACACACACACACACACACACACACACACACATATATATATATATCTTAATCAGATAATATAATAATGATCTCTTTACTTATATAGATGAATAATAAATGATAATAATACCTTTTTTATGGAGGTCGCCCCATACAAGGAATGAAGCCACTTGATGAAAGAAACTAAAAAAACTACGTCAAACTCAAACACTAGCCAGCGATAATGATTAGGTTAATAAATGCCGAACTAGAAAACAACAATTATTCCCCTTTGTGAGAAACATCGCTCATGGAATGTGAGCACTAATGGACAAAAAATTAATAATAATAATAATAATAATAATAATAATAATAATAATAATAATAATAATAATAATAATAATTACAACAACGACAATTATAAGAAGAGAAAGAAGAAGAATTATTATTACCATTATTCTTATTCTTATATTTTATAATATAATTATACATACATATATATATATATATATATATATATATATATATATATATATATATATATCGACTGACACCACAAAAATAGTCGTAGAGGATCAAGGAGGATAGGAAGACGGACAATGAACAGCACTAACAAGACCTCCACTGGAAGAGTGCAGAGAGTGTTGTTAGTTTGGAGAGGCTTATTGCCACTCAAATCCCAGGGAAGACCAATGGTCGTAGCCAGCGAGAAATAAATGGTAGGCGGCTGTTGCGATACCGTAAGATTATTAGCGGTGGTGATCGAAAAGAGGTGGAAAGTACTGAAACTCTAGGAAGGCTTGTTGCTACTCAGACTCCAAAGAACACCACTGGTTGTTGTCGGTGAGCAATCACTGACCACACATTTTGTGAGAACTCTTAGTGGGTACAAATAATAATACACGGAACTAGCCAGAGAACTGAAAAGAATATGTAACATGAGAGAAGCATGAATAACACTAGAACCAATCCCGACAATTTGAACATAAATTACTGGGAAAACTTGTAATTAATACAACAATACAACAGACGACAATAAGCAAAACAGCTGAAATCTTAAAGAAAATCCTCGAATAAGGAAACCAACCCACATGAACTGTAAACGCTTACCAGTCAAATGAAAAGCTGCAATACAAATAAAATGGAAAGAAAATTTAGAACGAACACCATCACATACACCTAAGGAATTTGAAACTGCCGGAAATTTTATGAACTGCCTTCACGCTCAAAGGAAAATAAAAACTAAATTGATAGCACCAGCCTCAGTTGATACCACACGAAATAGTGGCGGACGATTACAGAGGAATGAAAGACCAAAGAGATAGAGCATTAACCAGACCTCCACTTGAAGGGTTCACAGAGAACTGGTACCTTGGAGAAGCAAATTGATTTACAATGATTATCTAAAGAGATGAATAGTATTAAAATTCTGAGGATACTTGTCACTCATACTCCAGGAAAACAACCGGTTATTATCAGGGAACAATTAGTGATGATGATCTGTGTGAACACCTACAGTAAGCTAAAAGTAATGATAATAGATTGCTGTCACTCATACTCCAGGAAAACAACCGGTTATTATCAGGGAACAATTAGTGATGATGATCTGTGTGAACACCTACAGTAAGCTAAAAGTAATTATAATAGATTGCTGTCACTCATACTCCAGGAAAACAACCGGTTATTATCAGGGAACAATTAGTGATGATGATCTGTGTGAACACCTACAGTAAGCTAAAAGTAATGATAATAGATTGCTGTTACTCAGACTCCAGTGAAACAACCGGTTATTATCAGGGAACAATTAGTGATGATGATCTGTGTGAACACCTACAGTAAGCTAAAAGTAATGATAATAGATTGCTGTTACTCAGACTCCAGGAAAACAACCGGTTATTATCAGGGAACAATTAGTGATGATGATCTGTGTGAACACCTACAGTAAGCTAAAAGTAATTATAATAGATTGCTGTTACTCAGACTCCAGGAAAACAACCGGTTATTATCAGGGAACAATTAGTGATGATGATCTGTGTGAACACCTACAGTAAGCTAAAAGTAATGATAATAGATTGCTGTTACTCAGACTCCAGGGAAACAACCGGTTATTATCAGGGAACAATTAGTGATGATGATCTGTGTGAACACCTACAGTAAGCTAAAAGTAATGATAATAGATTGTTGTTACTCAGACTCCAGGGAAACAACCGGTTATTATCAGGGAACAATTAGTGATGATGATCTGTGTGAACACCTACAGTAAGCTAAAAGTAATGATAATAGATTGCTGTTACTCAGACTCCAGGGAAACAACCGGTTATTATCAGGGAACAATTAGTGATGATGATCTGTGTGAACACCTACAGTAAGCTAAAAGTAATGATAATAGATTGCTGTTACTCAGACTCCAGGAAAACAACCGGTTATTATCAGGGAACAATTAGTGATGATGATCTGTGTGAACACCTACAGTAAGCTAAAAGTAATGATAATAGATTGCTGTTACTCAGACTCCAGGAAAACAACCGGTTATTATCAGGGAACAATTAGTGATGATGATCTGTGTGAACACCTACAGTAAGCTAAAAGTAATGATAATAGATTGCTGTTACTCAGACTCCAGGAAAACAACCGGTTATTATCAGGGAACAATTAGTGATGATGATCTGTGTGAACACCTACAGTAAGCTAAAAGTAATGATAATAGATTGCTGTTACTCAGACTCCAGGGAAACAACCGGTTATTATCAGGGAACAATTAGTGATGATGATCTGTGTGAACACCTACAGTAAGCTAAAAGTAATGATAATAGATTGCTGTTACTCAGACTCCAGGGAAACAACCGGTTATTATCAGGGAACAATTAGTGATGATGATCTGTGTGAACACCTACAGTAAGCTAAAAGTAATGATAATAGATTGTTGTTACTCAGACTCCAGGGAAACAACCGGTTATTATCAGGGAACAATTAGTGATGATGATCTGTGTGAACACCTACAGTAAGCTAAAAGTAATGATAATAGATTGCTGTTACTCAGACTCCAGGGAAACAACCGGTTATTATCAGGGAACAATTAGTGATGATGATCTGTGTGAACACCTACAGTAAGCTAAAAGTAATGATAATAGATTGCTGTCACTCATACTCCAGGAAAACAACCGGTTATTATCAGGGAACAATTAGTGATGATGATCTGTGTGAACACCTACAGTAAGCTAAAAGTAATTATAATAGATTGCTGTTACTCAGACTCAAGGGAAACAATCTGCTATCATCAGTGAGCTATCACGGATAATGAATATGTTGATAACTCATAATGGGTATAATAATCATAAGATGATGGGTTTGTTCATAAACACATCATTAAGAAATATGACAATAACTATTGACATCTCATTTATTGCATTTTAATCTATTTAAATATATGAGTGTACGCTTCTTAAAAATATGTTAATATCTATTAAATCAATGTTTCTAATTAACAATATCATTTAATCATTTTTATGCTTAACAGAAAGAGTTTTAGAATCTTCTAGTTGTTTCAACAACGGATACACACTGGAAAGATTCAATGTTCAAACGCGTACTTGCTACCACGGGCGCGACCGGCTATCTAGTAACAACTGATTGGGAGAAAATAAGAAGAAAAACATGAATATATATTGTTACGCAAGAGAGGGTTAACACCTTGATAACCGGTATGACCAAATCACTAATCAATAGATCTGCACCGTAAGCGAAGACATAAATAGCTTTAATCATATTGATTTTCCTTGTCCAATCACAATTAAGTTTTAATCGTATCAGGAATATTTTAATTATATTAAGAATATTTTTTAGATGTTTTCATTAGTATATTTACACTATATCCGAAATATTTTTTTCGTTTTTATTACATCGTAAATACTGTCACTTTTAACTGCACCAGTAATAATATTTCTATTTGTATAGCCATTTATTTTTGTATTTCATCAGTAATTATTTAATTATAATTTGTCTCAGTATTGTTAAAAATTCTATTGTATCATGAATATTCCAATTTTTAATTGCATTAGGCATATTGGAGAATCTAAAATAGTGTTGTCTATAGTGGTAAGTCTGCTACTACTCCTCTTTTTAATGATCTTCAAGTTATTTCATCTTCTAAGAATAACCCTGATCTCTGCTCGTCTTTTTACTGACCATTCTTTTCTTGATAATTTTGGTGCTGTTCTACCTGAGTTTCCTTGGAAAACTGCTCATATTCTTCACTCTGGCATTGTGACTTCGAAGATAGTTGTTAGGGTTCTTTCTGATCTTGAACAGCCTAAGACTTCCGGTCCTTATTCAATTCCTTTTGTAGTACTAACACATTGCGCTCCTGAACTTTGTTCTGTCTTCTCGAATTTTTTCAAGTTCTGTTTGTCTCAATCCTGTTTCCCTTCTTGTTGGAAAAAGTTCTCTATTGCCCCTATCTTTAAAAATGCTGGTGATTAATCTGACCCAACTAATTTTCTTCCTGTTAATCTCTTCTCTCTTATTAGCAATGTTTTAGAAAGGTGAGTAAACGACAGCCTACTTCATTTTCTAGAAGGTTTAGGCATCTTTATTGATGTTCGATGCGGCTTTCGTGGTTTTTGTTTAACTGCTGATCTTCTACCTGTAGTAATTGAGCGGTTAAGTCGATTTATGAATAATTCTGGAGAGAATAGAGGGGTTGAGCTTGACATTTCAAATGCGTGTGAACGAGTACGGGTTTCAGATCTTCTACACAAACTTAAGGTTGTATGGTATTAGTGGTAAGGTTCTTGACATTATTAGGTGTTTTCTTCCTGATCAAAGCTTGCGAGTAACTCTGGATAGTGTCTCTCCATTCTCTGTTTCTATCAATGTTGGTGTTCCTCAAGGCTCTATTCTAGGCCCGACACTGTTTCTTCTCTACATCAATTATCTATTTTCCAGAGAATATTATTTAAAAGAGTAACATCTATGCTGATGATCCAACTCTCTATTTTGGCGTTGTTTCTTGCCCATCTCTTTGAAATCAGTTGAAGTATGCAGCTGATCTAAAGGGTTATCTGGATTCGGTTGTGGAAATTGCTACGAAATCGCTTGTTTTGTTTAATCCTGTGAAGACTCAGCTGGTGTATGTCAATTGTAGGTGTGCCCCATTTACTTACTCACTTTTGGCTAAGATCAAAGTGTAGTATCTGTTCCGATGGATACTGCACCCCATAGACTGGTATTGTCTTGGCCTTCGGGGCTTGATTTACGCCGGTCTATGGGTCTGTCCTGTGCAGTTCTAGGAGGTCCACCCTCCCAGGCTTTGCCTCCCCTCTTTGGGGAGGAGTAAGTTTATTGCTTACTGTCAGAGGCGCCCCTACCGGGGAATGCCGACGGGGCTGCCCAGGCAATTTTTAAACCCCACTTTCCCGACCCGACCTTGGGTCACATCTTACTTGTGGGAGTAAGATAAAAACTGGCCTTGTGCCTAACTCCTGGAGAGGAGTAAATCAATACTCATGGATGGCTCTGTTGCTGAGAAAAATTGACTCTGAAACTTCTTAATTTATGTTTCTCATCAATTTTTACGTTGGGTTCATACCTTAGATCGATTGCCCTTTCTGCTTCTCGTAAAATAGGTTCTCTCTATCGCCCCAAACACCTAAGGCTATCTCTAAAAATCTACTATCAGACCTTATATGGAGGACTGTTGTCATATTTGTGCTGGTGAATCTCCGTCCCATTTAAGGTTCAGAAACGTATCAGTAATTTGATTGGCCACAACCTTTCTCTTTTTCACATACCTGATGTGGCTAGTCTCACTAGTTTTCTATAAATACTATTATGACACGTGTTCTTCAGAATTATCTGATCTAATCCCTGCTTCTTTTGTTCAAGCTCGTTAGACTCGTTGGTCTAGTGGTTCCATCAATTCGCTGTTTTGATACCTCACTATAATACAGCTTCTTATACCAGTAGCTTCTTTCCAAGAACTTCAGATTGGTAAAACTCTCTTGCTGCTAAGTGTTTCCTACCTACTTATATCCTTAATTTTTCAATACTACGGCTTATAGGTATCTCCCGTCTTTGTAATAATCATATTTCGCTCTTGTTATCTGTTTACATCAAGTGGCTCCATGGCTTTTCTGTAGCGATTTTCATTAAACTAATATTTTTAATGGGTTAAGGGATATTTCCATTTAAAATTTTATTATAAATATTTAAATTTTATATTGTATTGCGTGTATTGTATTGTATTGCAAATATGTAGTTGCAACAATATATATATATATATATATATATTAAATTGCTCTATTAAATATATTAAGCTTTGCACTATCACGAAAGATTATTATTATTAAACGATAATTCAATTATCCTTATATAATTCAACATTTAAATAGTATTATATATATATATATATATATATATATATATATATATATATATATATATATATATATATATATATAGCAAAACATTTTCTTATGTAATTGTATCAGGAATATTTTCCGTCTTTATTTGCTTCGGAAATATTCCATATTTTAGTTTTTCAGGAAGATTTTGAATTTGAATTTTATCCAGAATAATTTCATTCTTAATTAGTCAAAAATTATTTCAATTTTTAATTGTATGCGGGATATTTTAATTCGTAATTGTATCGTAAAGATTCTAATTTTTAACTTTACTGGGAATATTTTACTTTTTAATTCACTAGAAATATGTCGAAGTTTTATTGTATCTGAAATAGTTTGATTTTTAATTGTATTGATGATAATTTCATTTTTAATACTCTCGGGAATATTTCAGTTTCAATAGTATAGGGATAATTTTCGTTTTTGGTGAGGGAATGCAATACATTTCTATTAGTATTGTTTTACATATATGTTATGATGTGAAGAATTCTTGAAATCTTTCGAGAAATAGTAGAGATAGAACCATATGGACGGAGATCCGGTAATTTATAATGATATGCGTTTGTTATGGAAAGCCTTGTTATGTTGTGGGGGGGGGAACAGTGTGAATTGCTTTTAATTTCGCCCGATACAAGCCGTGTTCTTTCCGTTGTCGGCATAAAGTAAAGCAAGAACACCAGTCAGTCATTGAACTGTCATTCACTGGTAGAATCTGATTCGCTGTGTGTTCTCATTCAAATTTGCTTCACATTCACGTCGACTCCTATTCACGGGACATTCAATTAGCAATTGCTTGCAGACAGACGGTCATTAACGGAGACTTTGCGCCGCTAAGACTGGCAACATGGCTGGAATTGTTCTCTTACTGGGCTTAATGGCAGGAACACGGGTTCTTGGCACGCTCGGCAGGAATTAAAGAGACCTGTAATGATAGGTTACGGACAATCGAGGAAAAAGTGTCGAAAGGAATGGAACATTTAACGATAAAAAAATATATAAAAATGTATAAATGAGGAAAAACAAAGAGGGATAGAGACAGAAAGGGAGGGAGAGGGAGAGAGAGAAAGAGAGCGAGTGAAAGAGTACGAGGAGGTAAGAGATACATACAATAATATAATGGGGTGGATAGATACCGAAAAAAATAATATAGGAATTGATTAAACGGTGAATGGGAGAAGGATCAATCAATGACAGGGGAGATAATCAAAAGGAATAAAAAATAACGCACACACACACGCATATATATATATATATATATATATATATATATATATATATATATATATATATATATGTGCATAGCATGTGTCGCGTGTCAGCAGAAGCTAAACCATGTAAGTCTTCCAGAACCAAGGTCCGTGAATAGTTGAGTAACGCGCCCAGATCTTTTTAACCGGAAGATATATAAAATCTGCCACGGATCAAATATGCAAAACGTTGGTACCTAAAATAGTTACTTAAGCATGTAGTATCTAAATAATAAACGTATATATATATATATATATATTACAGAAAAGTCACCCTAAAAGAAACATATGGCTGACGAAAGCGGGAGAACAGTTTATGATGAAAACTCAAGGATCCCCAGAGTGTTTTACATCTGTATCCGCCACTCATTATCTCTTAACTAAATGTATGATGCCAATCTAAACTGATATACTATTATAAATAATATAACGCTCACATTATTAAATAATCGAGTACTTTGTTGGAATTAATTGTAGCCAACGGAACCTAGAATTACATTTATACATATATATATATATATATATATATATATATATATATATATATATATATATATATATATATATATATATAAAATATAATAACACGAAATCACATAGTTGTCGATGCAATAATTTATTTCAACCGTGCCGTTTTTTCAAGCATCACTCAGACAATTACATTTTTGAGACTGATAGAAAATTGAATTTCCCTATGACAATTCAAACACAACCAGAGAGAGTGGTGGTAGCAACCAATTAGATACATCTTTTATAGAGAGGGGGAAATTTAAAACTTATATTTAACTATGGCGGTCAAAGGGGAGGGATCTTTAAGTTAATCAACTAAAAACTGCCGTGTCAAAATTATGACACATACGACTTGACGATATCATACATATAGACAACTTTAGTCACGCGCATACACAAAACTAAATACGCACACATCCTATGCGCACGCACATACATAATCTCACTCGCACATTACCATAACTAAGCATAATCACATACACAACTTTTATTCATACATCTCTAGCCGAGACGAAATGCGTCCGGCGAAACTCGTGTTCTCAAACTCGGTAGGAGAAAAGAAAGAAAGAAACAAGAGAAGAAATAGACAAACCGCGTGTCATAGATTCCCAGTCCGTCTGGATTCCAAGAAAGAGAATCTAATTGAAATAAAATTATACGCACATACATATATGTATACATACAAATCCATACGGCCATGTATCTAGGGAGATTCTAAGAAATATTATTAATGTAACTCTGGAAGCTACCAAATTTAATCTTTGGAAGGACTCGGCGGATACTATCGAATGGTTTAAATCAATTGAAAATAAGAGGAATGCCTGTTTTATACAATTCGATATTATGGATTTTTACCCCTCGATTTCCAAGGAATTACTTACGAACAGCATTAACTATGCTGGGAACTTCGTGGATATATCCGATGAGCAGGTAAGATTAATTATGGCTTGTCGCAGATCCATCCTTATAAACAATCGAGAAACATGGATTAAATTGAACAACAACAAATTTGATGTCCCGATGGGTGCTTTTGACTCAGCCCAGATTGCCGATTTGGTGGGCATTTTTAGCAGAATTGTAGAGCCTAATTTAGTGGGGTTATATAGGGATGATGGACTAATTGTTATCCCTAATAGTGACGCCCCCCTGGTATCCAAAATACATAAACAATTAATAAGAGCATTCAAATACCTTGGATTTAAAATAGATATAACCCCAAATTGTAAAGAAGTAAACTATCTAGATATTACCTTAGACTTAGGAAAGGGGACATACAAACCCTTCAATAAAGATAATCACACACCATCTTATATCAATACTAGATCTAACCACCCGAAACGCATATATACACATATATACATATACACATACATATATATCCACACACATACACAAAATATGTTTGTGATTGTATATAAAATAAATAACCCCACAAGATATGATGTTTCCGCAGAGTCAGGGGAACCCGTGGGCAAATCATAGGAGTTTGTCATATTGTTTTTAATCCATTGCCCATCATTATTGATTAAAACTGATCTCCTAGATTTTTTAATGATGTGGATTTCATCCTTGGATATATCGGTATACATCTCGGCAAATTCTAGGGCGATATTGAAGAGTTCTTCTGATGTAGATGGGTAGAAGTCCACTATGTCGAATTGTAGGAAGGTACATTTGTTCTTATTTTCGATATTGTTAAACAAAGCGATTGCATCAACAGTATTAACCTATTAGTTTAATTCGAGGTCTTTTTTTATTTGTTTGTTGATTCTAGATAGACACTCATAAACGCAGCCCATATTTTGGATTCTAAGTCTAGTTTGTTAAAAAAAAAGAACACTTTCTTTTCACGTCATACACGCACTATGTATTTTCAAATATTGAGTTCTATGTTTGTCTTCAAATCAGTTATCATGATAAAGTCTTTAAATAAAGACCGAACGTTGCTGAATATATGAATAATTTTCGGTTTTCCTTTTGTACATTTCGATTACGTTGGATAATTATTTTCATAATTATCAACACACAAAGAACACACACACACACACACACACACACACACACATATATATATATATATATATATATATATATCCCGAGGATTCTCTGTGGGGATAGAAACATAGACAGCTCTTTGTAGCTTCTTAGTTGCTATAGATATATATTCATACACATACTTCCACTAGTACAACTACTACTTAGCTCTACTCACGTATTAAGCACTCTTCAAGTAAATACACAATATCTGTACACAAAATATCATGTAACCTTATAATATTTCATGTATATACCCATAAAATAATAATTATATATATCTACATATGGATATATATATATATATATATATATATATATATATATATATATATATATATATATATATAAAGAGGGGTACTAAAAGCGAACTTTTAGGAAAGGTAAAACCCTATTGTGAAGAGTATACAGCTCAATATCCAGGATAGAGCAGGTAGAAATGAAGGAGAATGGAAAGGAATTAGAGAAAGCAAAAGCCAAATCAAAATTCAATTCAAAAGTTCAAATCAAGGTATATTCCGCAAAAAGGCAATTTATTCAAGTTAAATTTTCCTTAAGCCAGGCTTTTCAAAGATCAAAATCTTACGCCTGCCTGCATCATCGAATGTACTTCTTATTGGACTTTTTACCCTTTTTTGGATTTTCTATTTTCGCCGTACCTGAAGTTGTGGCTTCTTGGAATTTAACTTTGAAACTTCTCTCATTACTTCTCGTGCCTCTAACGACCTACCTATCTACATCGTATTCTCTCTGCTGGACTCTTCGACACCGGACTTTTTGGCAATCGGACATTTGCTTGCACCCTGGCACAGTTTTGCCCTACGTTTCTTTCCCTACAACTTTTATTTTATTTCATTTTTTCAAATTTTAAATCTTGGCCAATGCCAACTTATCTATCCCAGCGACTTCCTCTGATGATAAGATTTTGATCTTTGAAAAGCCTGGCTTAAGGAAAATTTAACTTGAATAAATTGCCTTTTTGCGGAATATACCTTGCTTTGAACTTTTGAATTGAATTTTGATTTGGCTTTTGCTTTCTCTAATTCCTTTCCATTCTCCTTCATTATATATATATATATATATATATATATATGTCTGATAATTTAACAATAATATCGATAAAATCAATTTTCATCAGAATCAAGTTCCATAGCAAACTGAAGCTTAATATGAAATTGTTAAACCTGTAAATAATGATTTCAAAAATTGAAATGAATGTTTGCATGGATAGTGTATGGTTTTGGTCTGGCAATTGACTATTGAATGCATTCAAGTATGTACTTAATTTTTCTCCGAAAACATGTGTAATTTCTTTGCTACAAAATTGACATAAAATCACCGTATGCTATATCTCTGATCCGTCGGTTTATATATATATATATATATATATATATATATATATATATATATATATATATATATATATATATATATCAAGAGAAAGAGAAGGAGAAGAGGCAAGAAACAGAATGTGAGGTACATAAAAGAAGATTGCAGAAAAAGAGGTAAGATAATTGACATATAATTATAAGCTGTAGTAAAAGAGGGTAAATGAAAAAGGGCGGGTTTTAGTACAAATAAAACAAAAAGAGAAACATATATATAGATGGAAACCCAAAAAAATCAGGGAAACAATACAAATATCTTGATAGAACAATAAAGAGAGGAACAGTATGTGTGCATTACGCTTTCCTTTTCTTAAGTAGTTCGTGTCGTTGTCGGCTTTCAAACTGCAAGAAAGTGCAGTATGTGTTGTGTCTTCTTCTGCCATAGTCAGATAGGTTATTCTATATTGAGGCAATTTTTATTTTTTGTTCCGATTAACAATGACCTTATTTGGAGAGCTGGATTTCCACCAGATAAAACACCGACCGTGTGCCATGGCGAGGTAAGTATATATGAACATAGAAGTATACAGAGCCAGGAGAAGTGCGCGTGCGGCTAGTGCTACACTTGCTTATCTTGTAAGTCCTTATCGTACTGATAATAAAACGTTTTATATATATGCATATATATATTAATTTAAAATAAATAATGTGAAATTATTTTTACCTACATACAATAATACATAATTTCGGACGGTCCCTGCCCTAGAATCAGCCTAGACTCCGAAAGCAAACGCTGTAACCATTAGTCCACGGGGCATAACCACATTCAAGCAAGAAGAGAATGTAAGTTCTGCACATGCGAAAGGCGGCATATCAAGAAAGACTGGCTAGAGATTCTACGAACGTTATCGGACTATGCATTATAGCTACGTGTCAGTCTATTCTTAACGGATGTACTCATATATATATATATATATATATATATATATATATATATATATATATATATATATATATATATATATATATATATATATTACTCAAGGTAAAGTGCGTATCCACAGGGTAAACTCCCCGATTAATCTTTACTGTGTTTATATAATGTTATGGTACTTTATCTATACAGACAACTTGAACTCTTCCACTGCCGGGCTGAGGTATATTGTCCTGGGGTTTCCTAGGAGGTGCACCCTCCCAGGCCTTGCCTTCCTTCTTTGGGGAGGGGTAAGTTTATTGCTTGCTGCCTGAGACGCCCTTACTGGGGAATGCCGGCGGGGTTGTCCAGGCTATTTTTGATAGGCCAGAGTGCTCCTACTTTAGGGGCGCTGGCTGGCTTGATCTCCCCACTTTCCGAAATTGTGTCACATATTGCTTGTGGGAAGCGATTAAATACCTGGACTCACACCCCATCCTGTTCAGTCTCTCATTAACTTCGGTTGATTGAAGACGTCGGGATGGGGTAATACCAGTCGAGGATTCGTTCTCGACAATCAGTCCGGCAGGAACTGGACCATTTCGATGGCTTTTATTTGCCGGGCTGAGGTATATTGTCCTGGGTTTTCCAAGGAGGTGCACCCTCCCAGGCCTTGCCTTCCCTCTTTGGGGAGGAGTAAGTTTATTGCTTGCTGCCTGAGGCGCCCTTACCGAGGAATGCCTACGGGGTTGCCCAGGCTATTTTTGATAGGCCAGAGTGCTCATTCTTTAGGGGCGCTGGCTGGCTTGATCTCCCCACTTTCCGAAATTGTGTCACATATTGCTTGTGGGAAGCGATTAAATACCTGGGCTCACACCCCATCCTGTTCAGTCTCTCATTAACTTCGGTTGATTGAAGACGTCGGGATGGGGTAATACCAGTCGAGGATTCGTTCTCAACAATCAGTCCGGCAGGAACTGGGCCATTTCGATGGCTTTTATTTGCCGGGCTGAGGTATATTGTCCTGGGTTTTCCAAGGAGGTGCACCCTCCCAGGCCTTGCCTTCCCTCTTTGGGGAGGAGTAAGTTTATTTTTTGTTCCTGAGGCGCCCTTACCGGAGAATGCCGACGGGGTTGTCCAGGCTATTTTTGTTAGGCCACAGTGCTCATTCTTTAGGGGCGCTGGCTGGCTTGATCTCGTCACTTTCCGACCTTGTGTCACATATTGCTTTGTGGGAAGCGATTAAATACCTGGACTCACTCCAGCCCGACAAGAACTGCGTCATTTCGGCGTTCTTTTAGCTGTCTATTCGAGGCAATAGTCCTAGGTTGTCTTAGGAGATCGATCCTACCAGGCATTGCCTTCTCTCTTTTGGGTGAAGTAAGTTTATTGCTCATTGCCTGAGGTTCAGTATATCAACAAATAGACATGTATTTGAGAAACGTTAACATTATATGATATAATAGTCATAAAAAACTTCATTTCTACTTGAAAACATTACGACTTTCATCCCTACCCATTCTAGACGTCATACTTATCCTTGACCTGATAACACAATTTATCTCATTACAATACAGAAGCATTTCACTTTTTAATTGTGTCTGAAAAGTTCAACAGTATTGATTGTTTTTTCTGCCTTTTTAAAATTCTATTTTATATATCGATCTTTGAAAAATGAAAAGACAACGGTTACGCGTAGAAACGAACGACTAACAGCTGTATCACACACGTTAACTGATTGATAAATACACACCAATAGTCTGGGAACTATTTCGCCTCTTATATTTCAAAGTCGTTCTTTTACTTTATTATTAGTTGTTTTTTATGTTTACTTGCAGAGGAACTCGGCGCTGCTAGGTAAGAAATAAGACACATGTATACCCATTTTCGGAACCTCATATTTCGATTTGTATCTTATTTATTAATTTTTAAATGAAAACACACGTAGTCTTTGGTGTTAAGTGTTGCCTGGTGCTATCGCAAACATTCACAACACACGATTATAAAATATTCAGAAAAAAAACTCGTCTACCTACAACAACTGAAAATAATTTACTTTTCTTTTCATGTGTGTACCTAAAACAAAACGGAACTTTCGTGAGCAAAGTTAATTTCTAATAACTGCCCGTCTGTGCAACACAATAACACGGACTACTTCCCAGCTAACTGTAACATGGTCGTTTTCGAGTACAATGTTAACAAATTCTTTTTGAGCTGTCCTCTTAAATAATCACATTTTTCCGACTTTAACAATTGATACACATCTTCACAGTGTTGTCTCACCGTACACTGGACGAACTCATTAGCTCGTCTTTTCGAGTGGCATTTGAGCCTTGTTAAGCGGTGACTCGTTAGTACATGAAACATGATATTGTGAAAATTCTACTACAATATGACTTTCACCATCACATCACGAGTTGTGTGTTATCCCAATATAGTCAGTTTGTTTCAACTGCATCTCCGGTGACCAATAATTGGAATTGTTAATGGATCTCTTCTGAGGTAAGTTGGAACCGAGAGAATATGTGAATGGTGTCGTTAAATTTCTTTGTAAATTGAATAACTATTGAAATTGATTCAAATTGTCTAGCTTTTAACATGTCGGTTTATATAACAGCCGCCCCAAAACAAACCTTACCAGATATGCCACTGCCCTCCACTCTATAAAGCACATATAGGCGACTGTTGAAAAAAATATGCTTCGATAGTGTCCACAAAAATATTCATATAATGGCGTATGTCAGTATATTAATTATTGATATATATATATATATATATATATATATATATATATAATATTTATGAATAAATATTAAATTATGTATACGTACAGACGCTAGCGTTTCAAGCTTATTGCCTTCATCAGTGCAGGAAAATAACAACTTAAGATCGTCAGGAGGCGCGAACCCGATTCACAGTGTCAGTCTGAAATTTGCAAACAGTCGCCATATCGACTCAGCCACCGAGAGTGCTCGACTTTAATTTCTTAAAGGGGCTTATTATAATATTTATAAATGAATATTACATTATTTATACCTACATACGCTAACGTTTCAAACTTACATAAATTAAAAAATAATTATGTATATATATATATATATATATATATATATATATATATATATATATATTGGACTATGTTTCTAGAGCATTAGCTTGCCTTCGATAGGGTGTGGCAGAAAAAAGTTGCTTCACAAACCTACCTTCTATGGAATATCTGGCATTTTTAGCAACCACTAATTCTTTTCTCTCTGTTGACCAGAAGTCTAAAGTACATAGTCCCAATGTCGGCGCGTCTCAATGATGTATCTTACGCCAAACCATTTTCTAATTTTATTTATGATCGTCCAAATCCTACTTTGTCTTCAGTTGTTAGCATCTACGATAACGACACAACATTTTATGACAGCACATCGAATCGAACAGCACTGGTGTATTAAACTCTAGTTAACTTTCTCTCTTCTGATCTAAGGCACGTGCTACAGTGAGTTAGAAGTTACTTCCCACTGTTAACACTTCTCAAATGATGCTGTTCTTATTCCATTGTAACACGGACTGAACTTAATCAGAAAAGACAGCGAATTTTAGTCGACTTTCGCGTCAATCATTTATAAACACTGTGACTATTTCAAACTAGCTGAACTAGCGTGGGTAACTTTTAATGTGTAATATTCGGGCAAGTACTTGTATCAGCCAAATACAGAAAAATAAAACCTAGAGTCTGTAGATTGTTTAAAAGGCAGCTAAATTTAACATTACAGAAAATAGCGGAAAAAAAAACAAAAGATGTGTTAGTGTTAATAAATATTCTAAAAATATTGAAGAGTTGGGAACTGCCAACATGAGAACAATACGTCAGAAATCACATTTCAACTTACCTTAAAAAACAAGTAAAACCAAAAAGAGAGATTATTTTCATGCTCCTATTAAAACAAGCTACCTCAATAAAAAACAGGAAAAATGACCGCCTATCCTCTGTTTCCATTGTGGATCCTTTTATTGTGTTATGGATTGCCCATAACGTTTTAAAATCTGTCAAAAATGTCATAAACTACGACACAAGAGTTCACATTGCAGAACGAATAAATAAAAGAAAATTCGGGTCCAATCGACAAAAAAACGAACAAGATAGCATAAATATAAGAACGTACAGGTAAAAATCTTGAATAAAAATGTCAAGTGAGAACTAGACTGGATAAGGTTGTATTAACAACCCATGCTAAACACCAACAAAATAGCCATGACGATGACTGGTGATAAAATTAAATTCAATAGTACAATTATTACTAACGTTACTTTAAACAGAACTACCAAATAACTGAAAATGTTCGAATTAAACAACACAAACAATTTATTTGGCACAGACTGGATCAAACAGTTCACTCCATGGAGTTTCAAATTAACACGTTTTGCCAGAAAAAATCGGACGACCGAGTAAGAAAAACTAAAGAAGGAATTGGAAAACACTTTCCCCAAAGTTGTTTCTCGTCGTCTAGGTCGATATAAAAAGATTTTTGTCAAATTTGAACTGAAAAAAGAACATTTACCTGTATTTACAAGAATGAAATGTGCTTTTCGCTGCTTTAGAAATAATAAACGATGTATATAACAGATTGATAAGGCCCGGAATTTTATCTAGGTTTAGTATAGCAAAGTGGCAGCACCTAGAAATCTGCGTGTGTAGCGATATTTCGACAGGACTGAATACAGCACTATGACTACTATTATCCCAGCACAGAAGATTTTACAAAACTAAATTGAGACAAATTATCCTCAAAAGTCGATCTTAGCGATTCCTACCTCAAAATACCCGTTGAAGAAGATAGTTTTATATTACTATATATAAACACGTATAGAAGATTATACCAGTTTAGAAGGATGTCCTTCGGACTCAAGGTCGCGCCAGCAGTTTACTAGCAATTTATTGATACTATACTGAGCGAACTAGATTTCACAATCGCATACCTTGAAGGTATTATAATAAATAATAAAAATATCGATCAACACTTGGCACACGTTCAAAAAGTGTTTTCACAAATACAATTTCACGATAAACGTTAACACACCATCCTTATTATCTCCTCCAGTAAATAATGTTTGCGTGTAAGATAAGTGTCGATTTCGACAATTTGCTGTCAAATCCATCCAAACAAGAATGAACATTTCTTGTACCAAAAACATGTTACATCCCATAGGAAAAGTTATTTTTCAAGATGTTTAGAAATAACACATCTTTCCGGGAGCATGGTACGATAGTAAAATACAATTAGAAATACGGTTAACATTATCAAAGGTCCTCAGTTCTCTCATAAGAGACAAATATATAAAATTAAGAAACGACTATTGGATGACACTGAACACACCTCGAAATATAAAAAAGAAGTTATGGATACTATATATGACACTTTCGACATACAGATTTACCCAGGAAAGCCTAGAACAGGTGCAACATAAAATGAAAGAGAAGTCTCAGGATCTTATCGTTATCAATTTAAAAAGAAACGATAATGAGAATCCTGAGGAGTAAAATGTTGAGGAGGAGGTGTTATGGTAGCTACCTTACGGACTACATGAACACTTCCGCTTCAATATTAATACCGGGAACACATGCCTCTTATATATGCAGTATTTATACTTTCTTCAATATACTTTGTTTCAGTTAATCCCGAGTTCGTGTCATCTTTCCGGACCTCTTACATGTCTACAACAGTTACTTTTGATTGGAAGAAAAAAATGTGTCACTTTGAAGTTCTTCTCAGTCACCACCGAGGACAGAAAAGACAGAGTGCAGCATCAGAACAGATACTACACTTGGCTTCTAGCCTAAATATCAAGGAATATACTTATTTACGTTATTTAGTTGTTTCACACTGTTTCCCTAAATGTTGGTGTTGCTATATATCTAAGCCCATTTTAAACCGGGAATTAGTGACTTTTAACCTCCTACACAAAATAAAGTGTTAATGGCGACAAATAAGACAGATGCAGCCATCCAAAAAGTACACTGACCAAAACATTATGAACTTATAGCAAACAGGATATTTACATCAACTAGAAACATGTAAGTAATTAAATAATTTAGGTTAAGGTTTTGTAGTATTTTGGTATTTTTGTCGCTGTTTTCTGAATATTTAGGTTAATTCGCGCGTTTCCTGAAGCAAATTCTACAAACAAAACGGTCTCATCGGAAACTCTGTTTACTAGTATACGTTATATAAGTAAATAAAACTATAAATAATCTATACTATATGATACGTATTTATCTTTCTGTCTGTTTCTACGAGTGTCCGCCGAATACTTTTAAGAAGCATCACTTTTTTTACGAATCGTTACTTACTCAATAAAGATGATCATAAGAGAACTATCCGTATTTGTTTTCCTTGAATAGTATTAGCATAAAATACCACTGACTTTATTTATATTTGATGTTAATAAGATGTTATATATGAAACCTGAATATTCTGAGATGTTTGCAAATTCGATGATCATAAACCTCGTTTATCGTTTTTCGTGAATGGATGTTAAAGCCTACAACGTCAATCATGTTAGTTCTATTCTTTCATAGAGTTGTCATTATTTAAAAAAATTCTTTAGACGTGTTTTCATTTTCCATTTAGTTTAATTATCAAATATCACAACCTAAACGGCACTTTTGTTAGTATTAGTGTAATTATATAGGAATGTCAAGAGCAACTCAAGGTTAAGCGTTAATGAAACTGGAATGATGGCCGAATAGTGCGTAACACATATAGAAAACTGGTATTAATGAATTGTTTAAGGAAGGGCTGGTACCGAGAGCTGTTATTGATGATCTGTCTCTCGTGTATAACACTGTATACCACCACGTCCTCCTGAAAAAGATCTGACAAAAGAGCTAGCACTCACAGACCTGATCAGAGTTATCTTAAAAGACAATCGCTTTTATGTTACCCTAAAACCAAAAAAGATTGCTGACGCCGACAAAAGGATGGCTTACCTCAATGTAGTGTGTGGGATCTATTGCTGTACAAACTCAACACTAATAACCAACCAATGAACCAGAACACTGAACGGTTCATCTATACTGACGCCCTTGGCGTAACACCCCAAGATAGTACGTTTGTATCAATAGAACAAAACCTCAACTCAGCTTAGATGAGCTACTTCTCTACTATGAGAGTAACAACCTGCATCCGAACCCTGTAAAAACTCAATTTTCGTCGTTTGATCAAAACCTAAACATCACGTGGTTTCGAATACAATACTTTATACTTTGCTTTAAATCTGGACCACACCTTCTTATTCAGGGAACATGTACAGAAGACAAAAATGAATTCAGCTCCCGGAACAACATCCTACGAAAACTGAGTAACTCTAAGTTAGGAGCCACAGCACACACACAAATATGTACTGCCTTAGCCATGGTATATTCCTCTGCGGACTATGCTTGTCTTGTTTAAGAGTGATCAACTCCTGCCAACTAGACTTAGCACTGAACAACACCTGCTGTTTGATCATTGTCTTTCTAAAGTCTACCAGCCTGAACATATTGAATCCCGTCAGTGGCATTGCGCCTTAAGAGACGCGAAGTTGCCAGCCGTGCAGAGATCAGAAAGGCTATCTGTTATGAACGCCATCTCTTTCATTGACGTGAACGAAAGGTTTAACGAGTTAAGTCAAAAAGAAGTATTCTCAGCTATGTAGAACCTCTAACAACATCTCAGGGAGATATCAGACTACAGGTATGGACGAGACGGCTAGAGAATGCCCTCCTGTTACTGACATGGAAACCCCTCTTTTCTTAGGCCCTCCGTCCCAGTTCACGGGCATACTGGATCAAGCGCAAAACACTCAACTCCCTGAAAACGGGAATGGGTCGATCAAAAGTTCCTATAGGAATATGAAGATACAAAACTGACCCAACCATCCGTGAATGTTCGGAGGGATACCATACGATGCAACACTGTTTTGTCTACCCTCTACTGCCCAACCGATTCTACTTGAAAGATATTGCAGTGTAAAACTATAATGCAAAAGACTCATAAAAATGTGGAAAACTGTTGTATGATCACCTGCTCAAAGACACGCAAAGAATAATAATAAATTGTATGCAATGAGATTGGTTGCTTATCAAGCGGTCTGGGACAAGGAATGTGTTGTCATTAGATTCGAAGCCGACCAAGATTAAATTCACATTGAAGGATTCCCACGATATTGTGTTCCACTGATGGGAAGTCCTTACAAAGAATCTCTGTGAATCGACATTTCGCCTCACGTTAGGTACATGAGGGAGAAGGGGAATACGTTTTTTCGTTGTGGTAGTAAGGTGAGTTCTTTCTGTGAATGTCTTACAAAAAGGTAGTGGAGATTAGAGTTCAGTAAAACATTATCGATTGAAATACTGATAGAATAGTTATGTCTCTTCTGTGATATGATACTTTTTTTAACATAGTTCACCCCAAACAAGTCAAACAGCCACTGAAGACGTAAGAGGCTACTGTAAAAAAGGGTGAGAGTTTTTTTTTAATGGGAGGTCAACCTAAATTGGAAGCTGTGCAGCGAGATGTCTGTTTACATAAGTTTTAAAATTCTTCATGTCAGTACCGTCAGGAAAACATGGAGCAGGGAGTTTCAGAGTCCAGCAGCACGAGAAACGAAGCTTTTGAAGTGGAAAGCTCCTCGGCATCTAGAGACCTCTACAGTGAATGGATGGGATCTGGCAGATTGTCGGGTTGGTCTAGTGAATTTGGGTTTGAGGGGCAACAGAGCAGCAAATTCATTAGCTCACAATCCAATGGAGTACTTTTAAAACAGGCACAAGGAAGCAACATTGTGGCGGTGGGATAAAGGCTGGAGCTTGGTGGATAGTGAGAGACGTATTAAGTTGGCGACTCCTTTTTGGACCTTGTCTGAGAGGGAGATACTAGTAAATAGTTCACACCCCCATATGTGGCAAGAATACTCCATGCATGGGCGGATGGTAGCTTTGTAGAGATATAGGATAATGTCAGGTGTGAGAAGTTTACTAGCACGGTAGAGGGAGCCCACCTTCTTTGCAGCAGTCCTGGTTATGTATTCAATGATTTGTTCCAATTTATGTTATTTGCGAAAGTTAGGCCGAGGAGCTTGAATGATGAACTCACAGGTAGGGTGCTATTTGCCATTAAAATCGGTGGTTAAAAAAGATTTCTTGTAGTTATTGAAGGGCAGTAGCTTTGTCTTTGCGGCATTTAAAGTTACCATCCATTTATAATCCCAATCCACTTCATACTGGAGGTCATTTTCTAAGGATTCAGCCATTGCCTCAGATATGTGCGCGTCGGTTTTACCCACATGACGAGAGTAGAGCGTGGTGTCAGCTTATATTCCTATCTCAGTCTCAATTACATCAGAGAGGTCATTTATGAAAATCAGGAACAGTAGAGGTTCTAGGATGGATTGTTGGAGTACACCAGGATTTATGTCATGTTGCTTAGAAAAACGGTCATCGAGGACAATTTGGATTTCTTTTTGTTAGGAAAGATTTTATTATATACCATATTTGTCCAGTAATACCATATGAGTGCAGTTTTATGAGAAGCCCTTTATGCCAGACCTTGTCAAAGGCCTTGGATATATAGAGCGCTGTGCCCTAGCTTCACCTGCCTGGTCTAGTGTATGATATATGCGTCCAGCGATGACCGTTAGGATATCTGCAGTAGATCGTGCTTGTCTAAATCCGTATTGATGATCAAAAAAAAGTTTAGCATAAGCTAGGTGCCTGAATATAGCAATATTGATTAATGATTCAAAGATTATAGCAAAGATCGGGAGTAGGCTGATTGGACGGTAGTTTAGAGGATCAGTTCTATCTCCAGAATTCTTGAATACTGGTACCACCCAGACAATTTTCTCAACTATCAGGGAAACAAGACTCCGTCAGGCATTTGTTGTATAGTTTGGAGAGGACAGGGACCAGTTCAGCCGAGCATTTCTTTATTAATATTACTGGTATAAGATCAGGTACACAGTCTTTGGAGGTGTCAAGGTATTTTATGATGACTTTAAACTGGGTGTGGCTTCAGTCCGCAATGGGAATTTATTGAGAGGGTGCTTTGCCGAGTCCAAAATGGAGTTTAAGGCGAAAGGGTCGGCCAGTTGTTCAGTCTTATCAGTTGCCGTGCAAACAACATCGTTGTGATTTGATAGCGGGGGAATTGTGGATTGCCCATTGTTCATCACACTATTGTATATTTTCCAGAAATCACGAGTACCTAGTTTCTGTGACTGGATGCGGTGTTTGGTTATCTCTGTATACCTTCTCTTTGCTTGACGTATCACTACTTTGCAATCATTTCTTGCCTCTATAAATGTTTGTCTGTTCGCAGTTTACTTATGGCGGCCGAGTTTTCCGAATGCTTTCTGCCTCTCATAATAGCAGCTGCACTTTCTGAGGTGAACCATTGAGGAGAGTCGGGTTTGCTGAAGAATTTTCGCATGGGGACATAAGCATACATGCCTGCTTTGACCCATTCGGTTATCTCATTTGCACACTGACTAGCAGGGACTGAGAAGGTTTCCTTTCATTGGGCGTCGCTGATGTAATAACTGAGGGATTCAAAATCAGCCTGCTCATAGTTTCTCGTGGTTTTGAGCAACGGCTCTTAAGCTTTTGGAGGAGTTTTAAGTGATAAGTATCATTACCACAACGTGATCAGAGTTTCCGAGCGGGCTAGTGGCATTCGCTACACACGCGTCGAGTAGTGAGGTCGAGAACAAGTCGAGAAGTGAGGCTTGCTGGTCGGCACGATAAGGAAGACGGGTTGGAAAAGTAACAGTCTGTTAGAGGTCGTGAGCTGACGAGAAATTAAAAGTAGAGTTCACAACTGCATCATTAACGCTGGAAAATCCCAACCAGTCACGGTGATGTGCATTAAAATCCCCAAATACATGTATTTGGGCATTCGAGTCGAGTGAGAGTGTCCTATCCAAGCTTTTAGAAGCATAGTCAAGCAGGGTACACCTCTGGTTTGAAGGGGAACACTGTAATGTAGGGTCAATCTAAAGCACATGTACGTGTGGTATCTGATTCTATGTTCTCTAGTCAAAGGAGGGTGTTCCAAACATAAACTCCTAGCCCATGCATATGTTTGTTAGAGTCGTTACGGTTGGTTGAGTGGAAAGTAATCAGTCATGTCAAAGTGTTGAGAAGGAATTAAGGATTGAATGTTCATTTCAGTTAGAGCTAAGATATTCGAGCAGTTTGTAACGAGAACACTTTCTACGTCGTTAATGTTGGTTCTAAGTCCCCAGACATTTTTGAATACGGGCCTCAAGGGCGGAGGTGAATATGTTTTTGTTGGGTGTCTAGTTTAGGTGTGTTTCTTATATTTTGTAAAGTCATGGTTGTTTTGAGTTAGAGTGGGAAGGGCAAAGTGGTGGCTTGTTTGGTTTCAATAAGCTCACACAGCCAGTCTATTAGTCGTGAATTGATCCATGGGGGTTGCGGCCACGGTTACCCCCACTAGGGATAAATGTATGGTCCCTTCCTATGCGCGACATGGCACATAGAGTCACCCACGATGGTATGCAATTGTAGACTGAGAAGCCGTCATTTGCGTTACCTAAGAGGTTGGGCTCGTAACTACCAGTCGGAAACAGTAGCCACAAAAGCTGTCTATCATGTACCCTCACTCTATCAGAACAAGAGCGACCCAGACTAGTCATTGTAGGAAAAGGAAGAATTAATATTTACTCGAATCAAATGTCAATATTTTCATATAAATAAATGCTTAAACAAAACTGTTACGTGTCTACAAGAACCGTATAAATAATTTTGTTTTTATTATTTAAAGTTTAGTGTCAAGTAGCGAACTTTGCCAAGCGATAGAGAGCTGGCAAAGCGAGTTAGAATTACATCAACTTTACATGAGCATAAAAAGAAACTTGTTTGAAGAGGCGGAAAGTACATGGGTGCTTCAGTTTTATGACTGGCCTTTGGACGCTTATTCCATTTAGTGAATTATATAGAACACACCATATGAATAAAAAAAACTCAAGAAAAAGAGTCAAATTCTATTCTCCATGAAATGTGTAATGTAACGATTGAAGAAATAAAATGTCCTCTTCTGTTTTTTCTTTCTTTTTCTTTTTCCATAAAGTGTTGTTGACTTCAGTTGATCGCTTCCTGCTATCCGCTAGCTCAGCAGAAATGACAACAGTAATAAAGTAGGTTTTCATTTTTGTTTTTACTTTTTCATAATTACGATCAGATGTGTCGGTACGGCTGTCACACTTCCACATCGCATGCAGAACTATGGGTCGCTTGATATGAAATCCAGAAAAAAATGTGTCTGAGGTTTTTATTCTCTAAAATTTGAGTGAATAATCAATTTTTGATTATGTGCTAAATTGCAAGTTCAACGGAATTAACAACGTCGAGCTTGATATGTTCGACGCAGTGATTATTTATCATTAAATGGCTACAATTTCAAATGAATCCAAATGTTCACTCATATACATTTATAATGACATTTAATTCTTGGTTTAAGACTATATAATAAACATTTTAGCGCAATGGAATATATGCTACCTTTCATGCTCGCATTTGTTTTTGGATATGTGATTTTTATAATTACAGATGGCCCAATTAGCCTACCTTATATCTCCATATCTCTTGAATGATAGCATAATTAAATAATTTTACACTAGCAGTCGAAAATAGGGATACCTATCAAACATATATTTCAATGAGATGGGACAATGAAAAACATCAGTAAAAAGGTTAGATAGGAAAATATAAAATATGATAAATAATAACGAGAATACAGCAGACGAAAGAACGCAGAGGAAAAGGTCAGAAATTAGTTTATTAAAAACCGTAACACAGAACGTATATTTATGGACAGAAAGCAACACAAACGGTTGCGTTTCTAATCCTATAAAGAGTTCATCAGACCAACTGTGAACCTTAACATACTACAATCATTTTCATAATCAAATCATGCTTACATTAACCATCCAATTATTAATGTGATTGCGAATATTAACATCACTCCATCTCTATTCATTTCAACTACCTAAAAAATGTTACCACATTCACTTGAGGTTAGTCGCGTCTTATTTATAAATCGGTCAAATAGATAAGAGTTTTACTTAGCTAGACACGTTAAGTTGCGCTGACTAAGTTATAGCAATATCGTAACTTATTTGTTAAATATGACATTGTCTTTTTTAACATAGTTAACCCCGAACAAGGCAGGCCGCCACTGTAAACGTAATGGGCTACTGAGAAAAAAGGGAGAAGGTTGAAGGGGGGGTCAACCTTAATTGGGAGCTGTGCAGCGAGAGGTCTGTTTACATTAGTTTTAAATTTCTGCATGTCAGTACCGTCGGGGAAACAGGGGGCAGGGAGGGAGTTCCAGAGTCTAGTGAATTTACGTCGAGGGGGCAGCAGAGTAGCCAGTTCATCGGAGCACTATTATATATTTACATTCTATATCAAAACACCTATAAAGGCTTTTTATTTCAGTCTATAGCTACTCTATATACTTTTTAAAAAATTACTTATAATTCAGAAGGGCATATTATTTTTATCGAGTACCCGTAGCAAATCTGCGCGAAATACTTACTTGAAATATAAATCACATGACTGCACTTCAGTGTACGGTCACGTATTCGATCTTGTCAACCAACAATAAGGCAAATATGCTACGAGTTTAGAGTGAAGTTTTTATATGTTTATAAAGATAACTTGCATTAAATAATTTACATCCGAGTTTTAGTGCTAGCATATTATATAATTACTGTTGATAACTTGTATATATTAACACAATTTTAACCATTTTTGTCGAACAAAAACTGCGCCATCTATTTGCTAACAAGTGATATTGCAAACAAAACTGACAGAACAAATATTATATTTCGCATCGCTGTTCTACTGAAGTCATTGCAACTGTAGCCCCTTACACGTTAATACCCCGACCCACTTATTTAGAAGCAAAATCATACCTCTTCTCTATAGAGATCTCTAGATATAAGACGATTGTCTACTCTAACAACTTCTTGCCTTAGACCGCTTGCTTTTTGTAATTCCTTTCATGCTCCCTGTTTCCTCTACTGTACAAACATTCTTAAATTCAAATGTAATGTGAACAAATATATTGCTGCCCAACTGTACATTTGGCCCCTATCGCAGTAGTCATTTACGCTCCAGTGGCAATATGTCTTGTTGAAAGTGACCAAAATCAAAACGAAAAATAGAAATCAATCGTATATGAATGAAAGATGCCGTCTGCAGATGCACATTTAACTATATAAGGGACATTCAAATTATCCGACTTTATTTTTATTTCCAAAAGTAATTACACGTCATGAATTCCTGTATGTGGAAAGTGGCGTCAACCTTCCTGTGTACGAGTAAAAACTTTCACGTTGACGGAATCTGTCAGCGGCCAGGTGTTATGCCTGATTACCCGATCAGAGATATCATTTATCTCCTCACCAGACATGATCCGGTTGACACACGTGTTTTCGTTAGATCGCCGTAGTTAAGCAACGTTGAGCGTTGTCAGTACCAGATGGGTGACCATTTAGGAATACCAGACACTGTAGCTCTTGCCTGCTATGCATGCAACATCTTTACGTCGTCACCGGGATAACCGGGATATACATGCGACTGGTTACTGCATTTGAATGTGATACTCCCATTAAACTTACTCTTTCGGAGGAAGTCTGTTAACCCCTTCCAGAGTAAATATAGTACTAAGTACAGGCAGAAAATACACAAAAAGAAATAGGACTATTTTAAAAGTCGTCGGTGCTTTGTACTTACCAAATTCCTAAAGATTGAAACACATGGGATGGAAAGATATCAATATCAGAGGTGGGTAGATGAACAGGTCTCAGAAATTTAAAGAGTTTGGTGTGTTGTCAGATATGACAGAGTGTTATCTTTATTTATATTACGTTTCATATTGAGAAAATTCTGCTGCTTTCACAGTGGTTCTGAGTATAGTGGGTAAGCTTTAGATTGATAAGGAACGCAACGGAATACCTTATGTGTTTCAACAAGACTCAGATCTCTCACACCAGGCTATAACAATGCAGTATTAAACGAAAGATCATTTTCATAACCACGTAATTACTAAACTGTAAATTCCGTGCTCCCAAAATCTTGATACGTAGAACAACTATGTATGAGACATACGTTAAACAATAGGTTAATAAGAACTTTGATAACATCAGATAATCTTTAACACCCTTCACTGTTCGGGTAATGGCCAATATAAACAGATACCATGAAATCCTAGCATGTATGCGTTACAGACCTAGATAGAAAGTATTGAAGCTGATAGTCACTTCACTGAATCAACTTACGAATTGACCTGTTATTCCTTTGTTCAAAGATGTTTTTCGTATAACATCATCGTCAACTGTCTCTATGCTTCATTCTTGTGTAAGAATATAAATGTCCTCGAATATATAACGCAGACTATTTATTTTGTCAAGTAAAACTATAAAAACATTTTCATAGTATAAGAACACCCAGAATAATGGAAGCCGTAAATTTACATCTTTCAGCTCAATTAAATAAATAAATGAAAAGGTATTATATATCTGTGAAGTATTACAATAAAATATATTCTTTCGCTATTGTATAATTGTAACTTCTAGTGACTGCAATTGTGTAAGTCATAAATACAATAAAACAACAATTAAATGTATCAGTTTTATTTCTTCAGTAAAGAGATTTTAATTTCACACATCGACAACTTTAGACCGTAAATATATAACATATGTATCTATTACATAAGAAGTGTATTTACGATGTTGCAAGTGTCGTTATAGTCTGTAAGCAAAAGGGAAGGTTACATAACATATTAGTAAGTTATTTGTTGCAGCTCTAACAATAAATACTACTGAATATATATATATATATATATATATATATATATATATGATAAATGATCGAAAGATATTCCAACGTAATGGAAAATAAAAAAGGAAAACCCAAAATATTATTGATGTATCGTCAACGTTTCGTCTTTATTTCAGGACTTCTTCAGAGGTATTAGTCTGAAGAAATAACATACAAGTACACATATTTGAAACAGTAGGCAGTAGGAGAATAAAGCGTAATAAAAACGAAAAGAATAAGACAGAAGAAATAATTTTAAAAATTCGCAATACATACACATATAAGAAATATAAATACTCAGAGCTGGTATTAATTAGAATAGATGAACAGATGTTTACTATGCTGGTCTTGCGAAACATGGAGTGGCATAGAGTTACATGACGATCATAGTTTAGTTCAATTCGTACCATTACGTACAAACTCTACCACCACCACTAAAAAGAAGGAATTAATGTGTAATAGTATTATGACAACGGAACAGAAAAAACACTGATATCCCTCAGAAATGAAGGTACTACTGGAAGATTGGTGTCTTAAAAAACTAACACCTCTTTTACTGTCGCCCCAAAGCGTAGGAATGTATCATGACACATAGAAATGTACTACACAACCGTAAAAGGAGACGACACGGCGTGGTAGGACTATACACCTCTCCCCAAAAGAAAACAAAGGTAGTAATTCGTGGGAGGATAGTATCATGATGAACGAACATATACTACGCTAACCCCCACCGCCAAATTTGTGGTAGGATGGTATGAAGATAATATAACATATAATACTCTACCCCTCTAAATTATAGGAAGTAATACCTAGTATCCCCATAAAACGAGAAGGTAATTCCTGTAAGTATGATATCATTGAAACAGGAAAAAGACGACACGTCCCCCTAAATAGAGGACTAGATTGTTTTATAACATTAGAACAGATACTACTTTACCTCCTCACTTGGAATAACTACTCCCACACCTATAAAAAGGAGGAGGTAATGTTTAGGAAGACGGTCTTATAAAAGCCGGTAGCTCTCCTCCTCTGGAGTGTATACCCACTTTCTGACCTTGTGTCACATTCTACAGTGTGGGACGTAAATAAATAACGGTCTTATAAAACCAGCACCTATACTACAATACCCACCCTATTAAAGAATAGTAGAAGAGTAATTTAAATCAGTTGTTTGCTTCATTTACAATTCACAGTAATAAAAACATTATTTTTTATTGTTTCTTAGCCTGTTTGTTCTAATAGTTCCACGGGGTTTGGGCTGAAAACAGAGTGTATTATCTGTTCTCTGTTACCAGCAAAAAAGTCGTGTCTAAGTTACTGGTTCCTTGTCTGCCTCTCATGCGTCGGGGAATACAGTAGCACCTCCTACTTGCGTTGTCAGCAGCAACCTAAACTGATTGACCCTCTTTCTCTATTTCACTTCTCATCTCTGGAGTTAAGATGTAACCTTCACTTTTTCTTTTTCTTTTTAATTTATCCCCCTTTACTCCACCTATTAGCTTTAGGCGCCCCTCCTTTGGCGCGAAAAGCGACTCCTTCATGCTACGCCATCCCACGCACGTCAGTTGAAATCGTGAACTTATTAACGTCCTCCCTCCTTTTTTAAACTAGCAGAAATATGGCTGGAAGAAAGAAATCGGCGCCTACCGCCACTCACACGAAAGAAGGCGGCAAAGAATCTCCCAGCAAGGAGGCGAACGTTATAAGACCTGTTCGCCTAGAGGGTGATCCCCTACTCGGAGCTAAAATCAGCACGGGATTCTCCCCTAGAGAGTGAGTCCCCTAATGGAGGAAAAGAAATTGACGGGGCATATTGCCCGGATGCATAACTTTCATAAGAAGCTACCACAAAGAGCGACATTCCTACGTAATACTCCCCCAAAAGAGAAATAACGGAGGAAAATGACGGAGCATACATCATGGAAACACAAGCGTCTCTCTCCACCAGAAGACCCCTACGTCTTGAAGGATCATTCAAAGCTCTGATACAAACACAGTGAGGAATAAACGGATGGAGTTCTAGAGAGCCTCGGAGCCGGACAAGAGCAGTGCTTCAGAGAGAGAAAACACTGATCCCTTACCAGGCCATTCAGCCAAAGAAAAAGAAAGGCTGCCGTACTGTCAAGCTCCCACAGCGAGAGAGCAGAAAAGGGGGCAAGGGGTTATAACTAAGTGCGGTGATGCTCCTTTTGACGGAAGCTCATATGATCCCCCAGGCAGATCATGCTGTCATCGACCAGCAGAGCTACTCCTATGAGGGAGCAGAGAAAGATAGAGGGCATGTTTCATACAATGTGTCGATTCTCGCCCTTTCTAAACCCCTCTAGGGTCTGGTTCCATAATCAGAAACCAGAACGAAAAAACAGAAGCACCATCGTAGGAGAAACAGATTTTCCCACAGGAGTACAAGCAGTACTTAGAATACACTGTATTGCGTCTGGTGACCGACTCATGTGAGGGTAGTTAAGATAAGGCCTTGTCCCCTGGTAATATAGGAACTAAAAGACAATCGCCTACTGAGACTCACAAAGATGACATGACGGAGCTCTTGAAAAAATTTAACATCCCAGGAACCTACATCTGTCAGAAGAGATTTGCCATGTAGCACATTACACTCCCCTAAAAAAGTATCGGAACGCCCCCCCCCAAGGAATGAGGAGCGGGAGAGTTAAATGACAGCCTGAATATCATGAAAGGAGGAGATCCTGTCTACACATTCACAACACCCTAACTGATCTCTGCACGGATTACCTCAGAGCGTACTTCAGTCAGTTTGGGGATGTGGTGCAAGTGGGCCCGGTAATATGCAGGAGTAGAGTCGACATGGCCGATTATACGGTCGCCATAAGACTGATTCGTTAAGGCTTCAACAGAATTTCAGCGGTGCTCATGCACAGAGACCGAACTATGACAGCCGTTGTGGAAAGCCGTTGTCCGCACTGCTGGTTTTCCAAAAAGAAAGGCCACATGGCAAATAACTGCTCTGAAAATGCACTTCCCAGCAAAGTAGCGCCACAAGCAGCCGCAGTACCGGTACGGAAGTCAGCTACTCTGTCAAGTTCTGCTTAAACACCAGTTGCAAGATTATCAAAGCCCTTAGATTTAGCGGAGGATGAATAGAAACAATAGTGAGCAGAATGTGGAAGAACGTAATTGCTTCAAGCACCGTCGCGATACCAGCCCACCTGCAAGGAGGATTGAGCCAGAGAAGAAGAGGTTCTCAATAACTTGCTCCCAACCCCACGGCCCAGGAAAAGAAAACAAGAAAAGAAAGAAACGGATAAGGAGATATAGTAGAAAACGATTGCCCAGTCCACCAGTGAACATACACTATCTGCGACACCTCCAAAACCGACACCAACACAGCCAACCCCTACCCCAAGAACAACAATTTCGTAACAAAATCACCTGCCCTTACTCTGATAACACTGGCTCTCACAGGAAAACCTGCAAAACACCTGCCACCACACATCATTAGGCATAATAAACAACTGCACACACACACACAAACCCGCTTCGAATTATTTACGCCGAGATCAAGCCAATACGGGACTAAAATGTGGCAATCTATGTCTGTTTCTTGCGAAAATAAAAAAAATAAAACTCTATTCCCTTAAACGAGGAAAGGACATTTGTAAGATTTACACCTTGTCTGTCAGAAAATGAATTAAAAACCTCTCGTTGACTTCAATTTGAATAGGATGTAAGTTAGAAGAATCGACATAGACTTCATATCGTATTTTACGTCCCACTGACAAAGTCAATCATACCAACAACTTGTTATGCCCCAGTTTAAATTAGGAAATAGGCTTTAACTCGCCGGGTATTGGAAGTTGACTACCCGCTCGCTGAAGATACGAGGCTTCCGGGGAAAGCTACAAGTACTTATCCAGCGAGCTTTAGTTAAGGCGGTTACGTGCAGTAAGTGGTATTATAGCTTGAAAACTAAAACCAGAAGCTCATCCGTCAAATACGTCTAGCGTATCGCACTTGATAAGGGCAAGGGGAAGAAGCATTTAGAAGGAAAAACAACTCGAGTGGTGGCGGAGGGAGTACTGTAAGCAGAAACCTAACTAAACAGGACCTATGACGAGAGGTCAGTGAGCGTCACAAGAGCCAAGTAGTTAGGGCTATCCCAAGGTATGTTTCCAATGAAGCCGTGAACTTTGACGCGGATGAACAGATAACCGTTTTCCAGCGTGACTCAGATAGGTACATTGGAAAAGTAAATCAACCAGATGGACGTACTTTGGGAACGACTCGGGAGATTTGTGAGATATTTTAAAAGCATTTCAAGGAGCACTCTATCCAACTACTACACTTACCGGTCGAGGAGTTTTGCAACTATTTGTCTGACTCTCCTCGCCTTGATACCATTAGAGCAGCTGGTTGTGAATGCAGGGCTACAGAGCACGAGGTCCTGGCTGCATTAATGTAGATCGGCTGTCAACAAGTCGTCAGAACTTGATGGTCTGCCCTACGAGATGCCTTTGAGGCTGTCGCACATGTTTGTACCTATTCTAACGGATGTGCAAAACCATTGGTTTGATTAGGGTTCTATCGCAGGTCAAATCACTAAGGGAGTTATCACATTGCTGAAGAAGCGGGACAGGCAGGTTGAGAAGGAACTAGACGATTACAGGCTTATAACTCTGTCAAAAACACAAAGTTAAACATTTTGGCTACTATCTTATCGAACCGGTTGTAGGATGTTACCGGAGAATTGATCAAACTCGAGCAGAACTACGCTGTGAAGGGAGGATCGATTCAGAACAACTACTATCTAATTCGTAAAATCCTAGAGGGCATAGAAGACGATACGGAAGACGCCCTGATGAACTTGAATAAGTCTAAAGCTTTCGACAGGGACGAACATCACTTCCTGGCATTTGTTGTAGAGACAACCGGTTTAAAACTAGGTTTCCGAAAATGGATCCCTGTTCTGTGGTGCCCGCCGACAGCAGTGGCACAGGTAAACAGAAAAGCGTTCGAAATCTTTCACTATCTCCCGGTTGGTGCGTCAATATTTTCCGCTGCGGCTTCTGTTGTAGATCCTTGCGTTCAAACCACTAGTGTGCAAAGTGAAGGCGGCGAGGCATGGGTAACTCTACTTGGGGGGCGAGCTAGGTTTCTGTGTTCGCCGATGATATTGCCATCTTTTTGTCGTGATTCCGACACATCGAGAGGATTACGGAACGATCACAGGGGAGAAATCACCCTCAGCAAGTAACTTGGCCTGCAGTTGGGTGGTTGGCGCAGTGACATCACCGGCTCCTTTCCGCTGGACATATGACCCAGTTCTAATCCTGGGCGTGTGGTTCAGACTTGGCCTCCAGCTCGAGAAGAAATGGTAGGAAGGACATTTTTAGGTTGAAGAATCGGTTAACACTAAGCTTCGAAGGAAACTCTCTTTAAAGGGTAAAGCTGAGGCATGCACCGCTCACGTCTTTTCTTCTCATCCTTTATTGACTGGTCGCTGTTCCCTTGCCTGCGACCCGCTTAAAGATCCTCCAGCGCGTTCTGTCCTCGCTTTTCTGGGACGGAAAGACGCACTGCGTTTGCAGAAAGGTCTATATTCAACGTCCGTGTGAGGAAGGCCATAAGATGCCTACTTTGACGTGTCTTCGACACGCCAATACACTGGCTTTTCTGAGTTTGACAAAGGAATCTGCGTTGAATCCCGCGGTCAATAGTGCCTTTACCGACCTCATTCGCGATCATATGGTCGAGGGCCGTCGTCGGTCGAAAGACAAATCGCAGTTCTTCAGAAAGTATTTTAAGTAATATTGATCATTTAATAACATTAATTCAGCATGCATAATAGGCAAAAAAAAATAAATAGAAGTACATTTATATATATGTTTTTTACAAGTATTTATGTAAGTTATCTTTCTAATATATATATATATATATATATATATATATATATATATATATATATATTTAAACTGGCCATTGTCTTCAGGTAAATATAATTTATCACGGAATATTGTCTGGGCTTTATCTGTCGAGAAATAAAATACATTGGTACTAATGCGTATTTTTATGTATTTGCCTCGTCAAACAAATTCTATTCATTAACACCGTTATAAAAATGTCCCCAATACTATTTTACTTAAACGTACTAACTGTACAGGTACTTAATAAAAGAATAAGTTCTGCAAATATTACTTAAATTGTTACTTTCCTTCGCAGAGTAGATCGATAGTCAAGGCTTGATAGAGATATTTTAAAGTCTTTTATCTGAGAAATGTCTCTGAATGTTCTTTTCAGAGAGTAAAGGGCTTGTGTTGCCTCCCATAAATCTAATCGGTTAATCGCTTATACTTATAGTGTTTACTTTCCAGTTGTAGTACACTTCCTGGTTTGCCGCTGTTATTGCTAAGAGAAACCAATATTATAATTGCCATCAACGGAATAGATGACCTGAAACTAAAGACGCCTGAAAAACATTTATATGAAATGAAAAAGAGTACTGTGCCTAATTCGTTAATTTTAGAGGAGCTTAGCAGTAATTTAATTATTTAAAGTTATGAAGAATAAAAAAGCAGGTACTGAACAGATGTAAGGACTTCTATTCCGAACACGATTAATAAATCAGATTCTGGCAAAGTCCAACTTTTAGAGATTTTTTAGTTTGGATGTCATCCTTTCTGATCAAGGCTACCAAATTTCGCAATGTCTCTCCAGACTTAAAATACTCTAAGTAATATTTATATATAAGCCCGGGGTGTAGTGAAACATATTAAGTAAGTTAATACCAGCAACGCAACTTCAGAACCTTCTACAGGAACTTGCTATTAGATCGCTTGCTATCCCCTTCGAAAATTTGATCGGCCTGGTGATAAAACGTTATCATATCAGTAGAAACCGACCACGTTTATGTGTCTAATTAAATCGTTTGAATCGGTGATGCATCAACAAGTGGTTAATCAAATCAGCAAAAGCAATCTACTTAGATACAAGTAATATGGATTTCGCCCTACAAGATTTACTTCTGTCGTCCTACATGCAATATCTCATAGGATAAGTGAATCTGTCAATGGGTGATGTGTTTCTAGGTAAATATCTCTTGCAATATCACAGAGCTTTATAAGGTGTGTCACATAATTTTGATTCACGGACCTACTACCTATGGAATATCTCGTAATGCCTTCTAAACCATGAGCTCATTCGTTTCTGATAGTTCTATAAATTATTTATTATTGGGTAGTAGTCTGAAGCACACAGTATAAACGTTGGCGTATATCAAATACCTATGCTTAGCCCATCATCAATGATCCTCCAAATTATATTCTGATATCATTTGTTGACATATCTGACGACGCTAAAACTTTCTATGGCAGAACCTCTGAGAACATTTTTGATGAGGATGTTGCTGAATGTTTTCTGATCTGGAGAATGTGCTGCTATTGGGAAACGTGGCTTGTTACCTTTTACAGCTCTCAAACTAATCTTCCTTCCCTTCACCACCAATGATATTATCCTTGTTTTACTTCAGTTGAAATGAATGCATCTGCTGTTGTTATCAGCTACTATGACTTGTTTCACTCAGAATTTATATCCAAGATGCTTCTACGTTTGCTGGATAAAATGATTGAATCATTCTAGCGCTCTAGAAAATACGAGACTCCTGATGCAATCATCTTACGGGTATTGCAAACACTAACATCCTTAAATATAGCCTTAATGTTATATGCGATCTCAATAGTAGGTAAACTAATTTTCATATTGATTAGTAAAAGGAAATTTCACTAATGTACTATATTTTCTCTTCTTTTAATTCAGTGATTGTTTGGTATTATCTTAACATATAACTTTAGGTATACAGTTTAATTTCGTACCGAACTGCTTGAAATTTATGTCGATAGGTTGTTTTTCACAAATGTGAACTTCCTGATATATGTAAGTTATGGACTAAGTATTTTCCCATAAACACACATGCAATCGCATTTGAAAAGAAAGACAAGAATTTTACAGTTTTTATGCTTATTGAAATGAATAAATACATTCATTCGTTTAATATAAGAAGATGTCCGATTAATTTTAAAATAACAACATTTTGTTGCGAAATAAAAATGCAAGTACAAATAATCCTAGGCAACGCCGATTTGAAACAAGTTGTAACATATAATCCAATACGTTTCTTAAGCTTCACTCCTTAACACTAGCTAAGCAAAATACTGAGAAACCAGCGCTGACAATATAATATACGTATACTCTTAGCATCGTATCGTTTCCTTAACTTCTGTTTTATTCTTCGTTCCTTATTGCGATAGTTTCTTTTCTTCGCTCATTGTTCGTTTTTACGTTTTCTTTATGTAATATATATACGAATTCCCGGTTTATCCTAATTTGCATTTTGATTCATATTCTACGCTAGATTAGATGTATTGGGAAATACGGTTTGATGCGAATAAGTGAAAAACGTTTCCATATTACATTAATGCCATTTAGGTCGATTGCGGACCTTCTTCATATGAGTAGATCGTGCTGGTCTCAACTCGAATTGATAAACAAAGATTAAGGATTCGGTTTAACATACTTAAAAGTCATAATACATTTAGAACCATGATCATCGTGCTGGCCTTTTTACACACACACAAACACACACACACCCATATATATATATATATATATATATATAAGGCCGGGCACTCTTGAGTGACTTTAATAACAAGCAGTACACATAGCTACATACACGATCCGAACGCGTTCGTAGATCACTCTAGCTGCTTGGTAAATCTAGCCGCCGACTCGCTATTTACATTAAAATTCCTCTCTAATTATTAACTAATTGTCTATGGCCGATGGGATAAGACTCTTGACTACAAGATTTGTGATCGGAGTTCGCGCCCGTCGACCATTGAGAATTAGTTCTTGCACTGAAGATTGCGTTAGCATGAAACATCGATGTCTGCAGGTATTAAAATAATTAATATATATATATATGTATGTATGTATGTATGGAGAGAGAGAGAGAGAGAGAGAGAGAGAGATCCGGAGAAAGGGAGATAAAGGAATAGAATGAAGGATATCATCAGTAGCGAGAGTTACAGGACGACTGTAATAAATGCGTAAATTCTTGGTTAATCTGTAAATGATACGTCTGTTAGCTCAATCACCATGGGAACAAAGGTTTCGATTTGATACAACAATATTGTTGTATTCATTAAAAGATGCGTTTGAGAGAATAAAAAGGTGTATTTATTTTTGTCGTAATCGACGTTTCGTTAATTCTATGTGAATGTAAAATAGACGGCGTCATTCTGGATCTATCTTGAAAATGTCTATCGATTTGCCTTCCCAATCGGTTACGGGCCAACATGTACGCATTATTGTACAATGTACCAAAGTTTACCCAATGAGTCACGAGTTGTCTAGTCTGTATTGAAACCCACAATATGTGACCTGAACGAATTTCTACATGGTCGTCTTTAAATCTAATGTCAACATTTCCTGTCATATACCGTGCCCACATGTAATGAGACTTAGTTAAATCTATTAATCATCCTTAATCTTATTCTAAGGTTCTTCATATCCCAACTTACAATCATCCCATATTATTTAAATTTATCCTCGCGTAGCCTTTAGCCTTGATTAATGTTGACCCCTTTGTACAAAAAATGAGCCAACTGTATGTTAGAAATTATTTTAAAATACAGATTTGATGTGAAATACAGGTTTTTTCATCAGCAGATTTTCATATATACATTTTTATAATGTTCTTTTGTCAAGGCGGGGCAATGGGTCTTCTTTAGTTAAATCGTATTTCTTACAAATATAACTTTTGAAAAGTTAGTGGTCAAATGTTTTTCGCACAAAGAAACACAATCTAGACACCTAAGAACTTCCTGACAGGTTTACAAATGTCCTGTCAAAAACATCTTGATTTCGTTCTTTAATAGCTGGTTAAATCCTCAAACCAATATTTTGAGTGACTCGTGTGATTTTAGGTGGGTCCTCGCATCCGTAGAAGAGACTGTTACGCATTTTCATCGCTAAACGCACAGATTGAAAAAAAGACGCATATTATTTAAGGTTAGGGAAACCTCGGGGAAATTCCGCGGTGCTTTTTATATCATTCTGTATCATTTATTTGAAATAATTATACTTATTTTGAAATATTAAATGTCTTCCAGAGTCAAGACTATTAACAAAAAATGACTATTTCTTTTTCCGTAAAAATAATTGTCATCATCAGCTAAATATTCTTAAACTAAATACACCAATATGTTTTTCTTTTTTCATTTATTTATTTATTCGAAATAGTAGCAATTGAAGTGGCCTTACCGTAAACATATCTGTAAACCAAATATTCTTCAAGTCAGTAAAACAAATGTTACTCTTTGATATGTATTAATTTGAAATTATACTGTTTTAGTTGAAGAGAAGACATAACCTGATTTTTAAACAATTCATTTTCGAATGCATAAAGTCGGGATTTTTTAACATTTAAGACATCATATTAATCCCAAATTACCATCTTTGCTAATAAGACAATCTCAGTTTTAAATATGGATGAAAAGCGATAACGTGCGTACGAACATGAAGTGATTTAGCGTATTCGTATTATCATAGAGATAGGACATCCCTTATTATTAAAGCTTCTTTCCGTCGGTTTTTGTTTCAGACTTTGGCTTGCAATGGAATTGTTGTTAGTCTGTCAAACATATGTTTGAAATGCAAGTTTTGTAGAACTGTCACACTTAAGTTTCAAATAGTATTTACATCCATATATGCGAAGATTTAATGGAGGTATATTATTTTAGATGTGTCCAAGAAATGAATATACCAGGATTTGTCCATATTTTGATCTGTCACACATACATTTGTAACGTAATTCATGTCGGTCTGTCAACGTTATAATGCCGTTTTTATCGTACGCCACTTACATTCAATCTATAAGTCCTTATTTTGTTGCGGACAAAGATCTAAAATAAGCCAATATGTCCATATGGCAGTGTGTCCCATATAAGTGTGTATCATCATTCACGCCGGTTTGTCACGCTTTAGTTTAAAATGATATTTTAATAACACACACAACGTAGATTGAATCGATGCGTCTTATTTTTTATTGCGTCAGATACGTTTTATGACAGGATCTGTCTGCCCCATTGGTACAGATTTAGGCACAAGATCGGTTTTTAATGTGGTGAGATCCAGCGACCCAAAAAAGGGCACTCTTAATAGGGACAAAAATTAAAATTTCTTCACTCAAGAAAAAATTTCCCTTCACTAATCGAGGACAGAAAAGATAAAATGTAATATGAGAACAAATAGAACACTTTTCTCCTAGTCGAAAATACAAAGAGAATATATATCCGTGTATCTGTCGCTTAAGTATTTAATTACATTTTCGTTGGTTTTTCACACTTAAGTCTGAAATAGAATCTTCATCTGTAAACGTGCATATAAAATGTACGCATGTATTTGATAACCGTTCTTGTTTAGTTGGAGCTCACATTTTGATCACTCAATGTGTTTTGTATTTGCTGCTCTGTAAAACTGTCGACGTTGATATAATCGAATTAGAAATGTTCCAAAACGTCTTCGCACTGTCACGCCTAAAAGTAATCCCTTTGATAATGAATAACTTGTCAATATGAATGACATTGGATTATATATATATATATATATATATATATATATATATATATATATATATATAAGTACTTCATGTATCCACATAAAATATTATAAGGAGATATAATTTTTTATGTATCAGTTTCAGTATTTACTTCAACAGTGCTCGATACGTAAGTAGAGCTAGGTAGTAAGCAATGAAAATATATATGGCAATCAAGCTACACAGAGGCTCCCGTGTTTCATCCCCGGGGGGAATTGTCAGGCTTAAGCAATGAAAATATATATGGCAATCAAGCTACACAGAGGCTCCCGTGTTTCATCCTCGGGGGGAATCGTCAGGCTAAATGCCTGACAATTCCCCCCGGGGATGAAACACGGGAGCCTCTGTGTAGCTTGATTGCCATATATATTTTCATTGCTTACTATATATATATATATATATATATATATATATATATATATTTTACACCACATTCCCCAAAAGATTTGTACATAACATCGATATTAATAAAATGCACATTATTTCCACTTCATAAAGGCAACATATATTTTAGATTACAAACATTAATATTTCGTTCGAAAAAAAAAAGATTATTTTCACGACATAGACGCACCACATATCTTTAGTTATGACGTCTAGATTTCGTTCACAAAAAAACAACAACATTATTGTTACGTTGCAGACGCACCTAGTATTGTCAAATGTTCTTCAAATCAGTCATCTTGAGAACGTCTTTAAATAATGACAGAACGTTAAAGAATATATAAGCAATGTTCGTTTCTGCATTTTAGTGATGAGGATAATTAATTTGTATAATTTCGATAATTAGAACAACTATTTTCATCGCGATTGTAATCACAACGTTTCGGCCGCTGTAACCTCCGGGTTCTTGAGATGTATCTTTTGGAACTCGGGAATATTTGTTGTTGAACTCGGGAATCTGGACGTAATTTCGCGCGGAACCCTTTATCAAATCCATGTGGGTAGCATGCTCTCGTTCCGTCAACCATGACTGGAAAAAGTATTCAGTAAATAGCAATTCTTCGTATCGCCCGCACTTTCAACCGTCAGATTAATATCACTTAGAACTTAATTTTACTTAGTACTAAACCTATTGTTGTTTGTAGTTTGTAGTCTTACTACTTCTCATTATATATCAGTACTTTTATTTCTACATATCACTGTATATGCGAAAACTGTCTAAAAAGTATCCGGACTTAGGACAGAAAAATACTATTTCAAATATGTGACGGGGTTAGGACCTTAATCCTCTTCAAAGTAAGCCCCTTGAGTTTGCACACACTTAGCCCACCGATCCATTCAGCAAGTGTTTGGAGAATATGCGAGGCGTAACAAAAAGTAAGGAGTGGTTCAACTGATGCAAACATGGCCGCACATCAGCGAAGAATGACCAGCGTTTCACAGGCCCCGAACTGCTCGGAGTGCAGCTGTTGTTGAGAGGGTACAAAAAAAAGAGATAATGTTGAACACGACGGCGAGGATGAAAAGTAATAACGTACGTACGACCATGAAATACATTAGCGTGTTAATATATAGATATTAATTCTATATTTTTAAATCAGTTTTCCAATTAACTTACTAATAAGTGTACTAGCTTTATTTCATTAAATTCCTTTGTCTCGCTCTTATTCAGTTAATCTAATTTGACAGTTGTGTGAATTGCGTCTATCATTATGAACGAAAGTCCAGGTTTCTTATCGTATAGATCACCTGGTAAGGAACGACCTATTTCTAGTAAGATAACGGTGAATTCCGAGAAAATAACCATTAACAACGAATTCCGAGAAAACAAAAATCGTTTCGTGGTATCTGTTTACACCGACCCATCAGATTGGATGCGCTATTTACAAAATAATACTACGTCAGAATTGTGATCATGAGGCGAATAAATACTGATACCAGGGACAAATAAATAATAATGAAAGTGTAAGCATCTCCACAAGTAAAAGTAAATATTTTTTCGTGGTGGTGGTGGTGTTTATTATTATTATTATTATTATTATTATTATTATTATTATTATTATTATTATTATTATTAATACTACTACTACTATTATTATTATTATTATTACTATTATTATTATTACTATTATTACTATTACTACTACTACTACTATTATTACTATTACTATTATTATTATTACTACTACTACTACTATTATTACTATTACTATTATTATTATTATTATTATTATTATTTGTACTCACTAGGAGTTCTCACACAGATCATCGTCAGTGATTGCTCACCGACAACAACCAGTGGTATTTCCTGGAGTCTGAGTGACAACAAGCCTCCCAAGATGTCCAGTATTCTTCACCTCTGTTCGATCACGATGCGGTATCGCAACAGCCTCTTACCATTGATTTCTCGCTGGTAAGGACAATGGGTCTTCTATGAGATTTGGGTGGCAATAAGCCTACCCAAGGTCCCAGCATTTTCTGTACTTTTCCAGTGGAGGTCTGTTTTTTGCTGTCCCCCCTCGGTCCTCTCATCCTCCTCGGCCCTCTACAAATATGTTGTCTGGTGTAAGCCTAGGCCGGCATCATTTACAAAAAGAAAAAATAATAATAATATTTTTTTAATTAATTAAAAAAATTTTTTTTTTAATTTTTCCCTTTTTTTTCCTTTCAATTCCTTAAATTTTTCCTTTTCTCTTTCTTTATTTAATTTTTTTTTTTAATGTTTTTTAATTTATTTTTATTTTTTGGGGGTGGGGTGGGAGAGAGGGAGGAGCTTATTAGTGTTTCTTGTAATTTCTCTTTCTTTTGTTCATTTTTGTGTAGTGATAGCTGGGGCCGGTGTAATTTATTTGGGGAGGGAATTATGAAGTGATGTTTCTTGCAGTTTCTGTTCCTTGGTTCGTACTGTGGTGTTCTTCGTGTGGGTTTGTTTTCTCCCTGTTGTAAATTCCTTGTGACTGGATACCCATTGTAGCTTATGCGTGTTGATTTCCGCATTCGAGGATTTTTCTTAAGATTGCAGCTGTTTTGATCATTGCCGTCCTTTGTATTATTTCGATGGTTCCTTTGATTCCACTTTCTCTCAGTATTTTCTCCAGGTTGTTGGGGATTGTTCCTAGTGCTCCTACGATTATTGGTATTATACTAACTTTCTTTATGCTCCATATTCCTTTCAGCTCTCTGGCTAGTTCTGTGTATTTACTTCGTTTTTCCGTGTCTTTGATCTTCACTCGGTGGTCTGCTGGAATGGCGATGTCTACGATTTTACTTTTTGTCTATTATAATAAAATCAGGTCTCCTTGCTTGTATGAGTTTATCCTTTTGTATATCCAAATCCCAGAGCTTTTGTGTTTTTCGTTTTCCAGTACTGTTTCTGGTTTATGTTTGTATCATTTGTCTGCGTACTCGAAATTCAATTGTTTGCACTTTTCCCAATGTATTACTTTCTCAACACAGTCATGTCTGTTCTTGTATTCTTTTTGGGCAAGTTTGCTAAATTCACTTATTATATGATTTATTGTTTCGACTCTTTGTCCACACAGTCTGCATTTATTGTTTTCCTGTGTTTTATCTATTTTAGCTTTAATGTAGCTTGTCCTAATCCCATTGTTCTGTACAGTCATCAGTAAAGATTCCGTTTCTCAGTTCAAGTTTCCTTTTCTTAGCCATGTTCAGCTATTTGCGTTGGTTTCTTCTCTTGTGAGTCTCATGAAGCGTCCATGTAGTTGTTTTTCCCCCATTGTTCTTTTCTTGTCTGTTTGTGTCCAGTTTCGATGCTTCCTGCGTTGTTCGTTGGTACGGTATCTCTTGCTGGGGTGATCAGCTTTTCTGTGTTCTGGTTTATGCATTTCTCCAGCTCTTTTTTAGTGTCGTCCACACAGTCTTCTATACTTACCAGTCCTCTTCCCTCTTCGTTTCTCATCACGTAGAGTATTCTGTATCGTCTTTTGGATATAATGCGTTATGCATAGGCATTACTTTAATAGTCCTCTGGTCAAGGTGCCTGAGTTCTCCTTCAGTCCAGCTTATGAATGGTCCAAAATATCTTATTAGTGTTACTGCCCAGGTATTTATTCCTTTGATTAGGTTTCTACTATATAATTTTGTTTCTCAGAGCTTTCTTCTTTTTCTCAGGTATTCTTTTCCAATCTTCTTTTTCATTTCTGTTTATTTGATTATGTCTGCTTCCAAAACTCTCCAATATTTATAGCTGTCTTGTTCACTTAGCGCCCTCATCTGCTCTTGGTTGGGTAGTTCCATGTCCTCAGTCGTATTTAGCTTTACTTTTTTTTAATCTCTAGCAATGCACACTTTTTCATTCCGAATTCCATTTGAATGTCCTGACTGAAGATTCTGGTCGTATTTATCAGCTTTTTCAGTTTCTTTTGCTTTTTGCAAATAGCTATAATAATATTATTATTATTATTATTATTATTATTATTATTATTATTTATATTATTATTAGTATTATTATTTATATTATTTATATTATTATTAATATTTATATTATTATTAATATTTATATTATTATTATTAATAATATTTATATTATTATTATTAATAATATTTATATTATTATTATTATTATTATTATTATTATTATTATAATAATAATAATAATAATAATAATAATAATAATAATAATAATAATAATTATTATTATTATTATTATTATTATTATTATTATTATTATTATTATTATTATTATTATTATTATTATTATTATGATTTATTCACTAGGAATTTTCACACACTTCATCATCAGTGATTGCTCAATGAAAATAACCAGTGGTGTTGCTTGAAGTCTGATGGAGAATCAGCCCTCCCAGATATCTCTTATTCTCCAACTCTTTCGATAACAATTTCAAATAGCTTTGCGTTATCGCAACAGTTGTTCACCACTGATGTCTTGCTTGCACCGATCATTTGGGATCTGGGTGGCAATAGGCGTCTCCAAGGTTCCAGTTCTCTCCGCACCTTTTCAGTGGATGTCTGGTTAGCGCTCTCCTTTCTCGGTCTTTCGATCCGTTTGGACCTTTTATCACTCTTTTGTGTTATATGATACAAGCTGAGGCTGGTTCCATCACCTTCTATAATTATTTTGTGTGTGTGTGTGGGGGGGGGGGAGCTGTGTATGAGATGTTTTGTAATTTCAGTTTTCTTGGGTCAATGTGGCGTTATTTCTATGTGTGTGTTTATTTCTGTATCTGATTGAGTTCGTAGTTCATGTGTGGTTTGTGATTAAATGTCAATTTTTGAAGAAAATCTTTTTCTGGAAAAATTTCTGGGCATAATTACACAAATCCAAGTTACTACTTCAGAGTTAATTGCCAGATGAAATCCATACCGTATTAATACGAAAATCCATGCAAGAACTTTAGCAAATATCTAGAAAAGTACTAGAAAACGCCAATTGCGATATTGGGGTGATATAGAACAAAACTTGATTCTCCAAAAAATCGAAAGTGAACGGTTCAAACAACTTGGATGAATATATAAAGAATGCTCACCGAATAACCGTCCAAGAAGTCAAGACTAACTCAACCCAAAAGATCAGGAAAATACTTATTTAAAATCTTTACATAGTTCCTCTTGAACCGTTGTTCCTCCGATACCGGCAGAACTTTTTGACAATAGATCTATGATTATTACATATGCATTGCTTTTTTATGGACATTGAACTATCCCAACTATTGTTGTGCTGTGCTTACTGGGTAGTTATGGAATTCATGTAGAATCATATGACATAAAACAAACATTGTCTTTAAATAGCTGTGAACCACTTGAATTCCTAATGTGCATACCCTTTTTCTATAACTATTTTGTAACCATTAATCTGAACGTGATGGTTTAACACATAGTTCTTATTCTTCACCCCAACCCCAAATTCTTATAGAATCTAAACAGATTTCCATTGTTCTATTATATTTTTATAAATATTTGCATTATTCTATAATTCCCCATTCGTTTGCTGACTGAAGAAGAGGCTATAGTGATTTTCATAACAACACAGTCAGACTACTTACAATTTATAAATCACTAGTATTAATACCAGTTATCGAATGAGTACTTGTGCAGATTAGGACCCAAGCTAAATTGACTTGGCGTCGGTACTTTCCGGATGTTTACGTAGACGACTAGAAAATGTCAAATGAAAAGTCGATTGCCTGCGTCTTAAAAATCCAAAACTAGGCTGGATGTACGACTTGAAATAAAATTGTTCTTTTACACGTAAACAAATGTTTTCTTAAAGACAAATATCACTAAAAAGGTGTTTAAACAAGTTAGTTTTAACCTCTAAGTTAGGGTTGTACTATGTTTTTTTCTGCATGAAAAAGTTTATTTTTTTTCCATTGAACAAGTCTTAACACGGTGTTAAGGTTAGAGTTACTATTAGGGTTCATAAGTATTCATTATCGCATTGATCAATTACATTTCAAATAAGTGAATTCAGCGATTTAATCAATTAAAATGTGAACTTGTCGTCTACTTAGCAAAATTATGTTCGTAATAATTATTCCCATATGTATTTATTTATATTTTAATTCCTAACCTGGTAATTATAAATAACTGCAACTGAACCCGAAAAAACACACTTTTAATATCAACTTTGATAATATAAAGCGTTGTTATTAATATGACGCGACCATATTCGTGTAGGCAGAAAGTATATTTCTACAACCTTGAGTTTACAGAAATATATATTTAATATATATATATATATATATATATATATATACATATATATATACATATAGATATATATATATATATATATATATATATATACATATAGATATATATATGCATATATATACATATATATATATACATATATATAGATATATATAGATATATATATACATATATATATACATATATATATACATATATATATATATATACATATATATATATACATATAGATGTATATATATATACATATAGATGTATATATATACATATAGATGTATATATATATACATATAGATGTATATATATATACATATAGATATATATACATATAGATATATATATACATATAGATATATATATATACATATAGATAGATATATATACATATATATACATATATATACATATATATACATATATATATATACATATATATATACATATATATATACATATATATATATACATATATATATACATATACATATATATATACATATACATATACATATATATATATACATATACATATATATATACATATACATATATATATACATATACATATATATATATATATATATATATATATATACATATATACATATATATATATATGCATATATGAATAAATATGTATGTATAAGAGGAAGATGTAAAAGGAGGGTCACAGCGCATACATTAGACCATTTACTAATATAATTAAATATAAATTTTCGATCAGCTGATTTTAAATTCTAGAGAAATACGTAATATTAACAAACTTAAATGTTTCATGTTTTCATTTTCATCACTTTCAAGTATTTTGCTCATGAAATTAAAATGAGTGTTTAGTTGTACAATATACTTCGACACTGTCAAATATGAGTGTGTATGGTAAATTTCATTGAAAAGTCTATAAAACTACTACAAACTGAAAAGTTAAATATTAAATGCCACTAACAATTCAAAGTAGAAGGATATTTGATCAGAGTTGAGCGTCCGAGGTGGAATGTTACGCCTGACAATTAGTCAAACTTTATAAAAGATTGCAACATTTTTTTATATTAAATTTTGCTTCGGCTTTGTCCTCGGTAATTATTAAAGGTTTACACTTTAAGGCGTATGTTGATTGTTAGTTACCCAATTTCTGTGTTCAAGTAATCGTCCAGTAAGTAAGTAAGTGCGGGTGGTCAGAAGTGGAAGCTTAGAACCTTAGGCGGGTTCCTAAACGTTAAGCACTCAGTGTGTGTGGATGTCGTGTGGAGTAGGTGTTTCCTTTGACTGACATAATGCATTTTCTTTTTTAGTAAAACCGATACCAGTTTTGCAGAAAACAGAAAGCGGAGAGACTAATTCCATGTCCGACTGCTACGAGGAGCTGGGCTAATAAACGATGAAGTGAATGGAATGGAACTTTAAATGAATAAATTATATTTAAAAAACATTGACAGAAAATGTATAGTTTCTATTTTATTAAGACCTTCTTTTTCTAGCTTGCAGAATTAAACCATCTTCTGCCACTGAAATTAAGACCACATTTTATTTTACACCGTGGAGAAGTAATGCCAATGTTGAATAATGGTCCTATGAGAATAGGCGCATCTGTCGAAGATCGAATTTGCCTTGCGCGATTTGTGACGAAGTCATCTCGTGCAAGTTCGGTTCGATGTGTTTCCCACGATCGCTGTAACAAGTGATGTAACCTTAGGGTTAAGGGTTGAGGGCACACCTGGCCGATCACGAGGTTCGTGACGTCAGAGTTGTCCGCTGTGTGAAAATTGAATTGAGATTTTATCAATTTCTCACTTGGAAGCGAGGAGAGAAAAACTCACAATCATGTAGCTCTTACAAGAAGGGATTCAGAGTCCAAAAATATAAGAGCCTTAGTGAATCTTTCATATTCCCCCTCTGCAAGTGATTACTGATTAACGTAGGAATTTTAGCTAGTGTAGCCTCTCTCTATCTCTCTCTTTCCAACGAACTCCTCAATTGTGGGCTAATTGATTAATAGTAAATAAATGGCTCGGGTTTTAACAGCAAAATACTTTGTGAAATTATTGAAACAAAGGGTTTGATTTCAGAGCAAAGATAGCAGCCCCAAATGTTAACGCGCGACAAAGCAGGCGACCGCAGTGATGGCGACAGACAAATGATAGCATTCGACGACAAAAAGCTGCAACAACGAAATAAGGTTGGTACAGGCAGTACGAATAGTAGTGACGACAGCGACTGAGAAACGCGCAAGAGTAGCGCTAATAGTTCCCTGCAATTCGACAACAGCGACAGAGAACGCGGATCGAGTAGCTACGACACATCGCCCCATTGGATCAACAGCGAAGGTAAATCTACGACGACCAAAGAGTTACAGGTGATGTCATAAGTGTAGATGTAACACCAAGAGACTGTTATCCAAAGACGTTCCAGACTAGCGACGCTAATACACCAAAGTTATGCTGATCTTCAAACTCAGCGTGTGTGGAGAACGATTGGCAGAGCTGGTTAGAATGAATGCGACTTTTGTGGCTCAACAATAGCGGCAAGACCGTGTCAGGATCTTGTCACGATGGTATCTCAATCGCAGATTCTACAAGGAAATGCAGACCCGGGTCATGATAGTTTTACAGGATGATAGGAATGTGATTACCGACTGTACTTATGTCATATCACAGCTTGTGATCATATTAAATATTTGTCAAATCGGTTCTTACATCCAAACCTTGTCACTTTCGTTCAAATTATAATGAATACATCTTTCAATGAAGTCATTTAATTTATTTTCCTCTAACTAGCCAAATAGTAGTATCTTAAAGCATCTAAATTTTGGGAGACACTCTCTCAATATAAACGCAATTTATTTACATAAGTACATGAAAATAATAGCATTCAACCGATTTTCCTTTATTTATCATGGAATTTCCGAAAGCTTTCTAGTAATAATGAAATCGGTATAATAGTATTCTTTTAATAAAGTTAATGACAAATGACAAATGACATTTTAAGCAGTCTTTTAATCTCTGTCATGATACATTCATATTATTTATCATAAAATAGCGCTTAAAACCGGTGATTTCATGGTATCTAATGAAGACGAAATCGTGAAAAATCATTAAGAAAATCTGTAGTGAAGCAAGGACAGATATTCGAAAGATACTACTATTTTATCTGCGCTTTTAGAGATGAAATTGCAATTTAAAACTAAAGTTTCGCAGACTGACAAAAATGGTATATAAAACATAAGCGTGACAGATCACCAAAAACACTATTTTAAATTTAAGTTTGACAGAACGACGAAAATTTTGTATCAACATTTTGTGTTACAGATCACCGAAAAGACTATTTTAAACTTAAGCTTCTTCTTCTTTCGTGACAATCAGATGATTCTGCTGCTGGCATTAGTTTCCCCGATGTCTTTCTAGTTAGAACTAATCTGTAAAGACATCGGGTACTGACGGGAAGGACCAACATCCCTAAGTGAACGTGGTACTGTGGAACCAACTGGATTCGAAGTTGAAACCCAGGTCTTCAGTCCGTATCGATATCCACTTAACCACCGTCACTTCCCAAACTTAAGCTAAGCAGGACTGACAAAAAATTACATAAGAAACATAAGCTTGACAAATCACTGAATATGTTATTTAAAACTAAAGATTGGCAGACAGAAGAACATTCTATATTAAACATTAGCGTGACATATAACCGGAGAGTCTATTTTGAATTTTAGCGTGAACGATCACAAAAAATGCTATACGAAACATTAGTTTGACTGAGCGATGAACATGCTATTTCAAAACTAAGCGTGACAGATTTCTGAAAATGCTACTTCAGCCTTAAGTCTTACAGATAACCGAAAATGCTATTTCAAATTCAAGCTCGACAGACCAACGAAAATGCTATATTCAGCTCACTCAAAATGCTATATCAGTCTTAAGCTAATAGATCACCGAACATGTTATATGAAACTTAAGCATGACAGACCTTCCAAAAAAGCTATATCAAACTTTAACTGATGTATGAAACAGGTCAAGAGATAGCAGTGCAAACGAACGAATATATTCTAATCTTAAGCGTGCCAGATCATTTTTATAGAGATTCTTGGGTGCATCTTTAATAAGATGCATCAAATTAAATCTATGCGTTCAGCGATGGAAATGTTATATCATACTGAAAGCTGAACGAGCGAGCGACTGACAAAACCCTTTACAAAGATGTTAAGACGCATTGAAAACGCAAAGAGAAATATTTAAATAAAATAATAAAGAGTAAATTAAGCACTAGCGCGAGAATACGCTATAGGCTGCTCCGGAAATTATCCGTTAGAATTATTGTCCGGATGAAGGGATGAAAAAAAAAAAAATAAAATAAAAAAAAAAAAAAAAAAATAATAATAATAATAATAATAATAATAATAATAATAATAATAATAATAATAACACCAACAACAACAGGCGGGGCATATTCAGATTAAACGGAAATGCAATGATCTAAGTGATTATTTCTCGTTTGCTTGTTTTCATGAAGTATCATTATTAAATGCCATTATGAACACCATTTGCCCATTTAAATGTCCTCTGTTTGACAAACAGACGTCCATAGACGACGATTTACTGTCGAACTCCGATAGTTTAGTTTCCATGACTAAATATTAAATGTGCGCCAATGGGAAGTTTAAAGTTAATTTTTGTTGTTCTACTTTTACTTCTTCGCCTCGACTGTTTAATTCGTTTACTTAATCACTACAAAAATGCCCATACGGAACAAGAAATGTCTGCTATTATTACTTCCGGTAAAAGGGTAGTTAAGTATTTACCATTGCCAGCTGGCTTATTTACGCGTTGGTTTGTTTAGGAGTAAAATTACATAAAAGGCAATGTTGGATTTCTACAAAACATGACTAAAGTGTGTAATTTTGCACAAGCTTTCTTAGACTTTTTCAGTAGAAGAACAGTTTAGTATCTGTTCTGATACTACATTTCATCTTTTCTGCCCTCTATTAGTGAAAAGGAATCCTTCTAGGTTTAGACAATTTTTATTTTTGTAACCAATCCAGAGTGCCCCCTTTGGAGAGCTTAATTTTCTTCACATAAAAAATAGATATTTTGACTAACACTGCATTCGTGGGTAAGCAAAACAATAACAAAATTCAGTAGGTTTCAGTGCGAATATTATTGGAGTTAACATAATGGTAGAGTGAACGTGGTTTTTAGATATGACGCTTTCACTCAGCAAGTGTTTAAGCAAGGAACACACCAATTATCCTCCCTCCGCAGTGTTTTTAAATGTGGATACTACCTACAAAAATGTATGTATAAAAACAGTACATTTTTAGTTAGATAAGCCTTAAATTACTCATTATCGTGTGATGTTTCTCCATCTCTTCTGAAATTAGCTAACCACTAAATCAACAGTGATGATATAATATACATATACTCTTAATGCTCTATTATCCGTTTTGTTTTCGACATTCTCTACCTCGTTTTTACTTCTTCCGTTGACACTCAATGCCCTTTCACCTGTTTCTCTGTGTTATGCTTTTGCAGACCAATGTATCAGTGTCACTTATGTAAATATATATTATACATTATACGCATATATCCTATTGTCATTAATGGTTTAGCATTACTAGGCTTTTCTCGCTTGCACAAATGACGGAGAACAATTATAAGTAAGGTCAGTCAGCCGTAACAATAAAACGGCTCACATGGGTTACATTTACAACAATGTGGCAAATTGCATATTACAAACAAAAGTATAAACAGAATGCAACATGCCGTAATGTCTCTATCGGGTTATTGAATCTGTAATCGAACTATTGTACTTACTTATTTGCATATATGATATACACAATTGAATATGAGGCTCGTGTATTTTGCTTAAAGCATTGTGTCTAATATATATATATATATATATATATATATATATATATATATATTTGTATATGAAGGTGTATCTGTGAACCGGGTCCGAGTCTCGTGACTGTCTGAGGTTGTTATTCCCTGCGCTGATGAGAGTCGTAAGTTTGAAACGACGTTGTACGTACGTAAAATAGAAAAATATAATTTAATATTATTAGAAGCCCCGTTCAAGTATAATTGAAAGTAGAGCTCTGTTGGAAATATTAAAATTCATCTAATAGCCATTCACCTAAAAGCCGCAGTGCAATGCTCCGACTGTCGTTGAGTTCTATCGGATGTTTAGATATTTATGATAGCCGCTTTCAGTATAAAGATGACTTCAGTTTTCCGTTATCACGTGGCACTTTCTCGTGGACTAAGTGAATGCTTACACATTCAAGGCGTCTCTGTAGAATCGGGTTCGCGCCTCGTAACCATCTAGAATTGATATTTCCCTGCGTTGCTGAGAGCCGTAAATATTAAAACACCATTTAATATCATATATATATATATATATATATATATATATATATATATATATATATATATATATATATATATATATTGTTAGATTAGTGATAACGGATTTGCTATAGATTTCGGCACAGGTAGATGAGTGCGATCGCAAACGACCTTGCTGGGTGCAATGAAATTGCTCACTTGTCGTGTTAACAACGCAGATTAGGAAATGTTGAAGCCATGACCGGCAAACCATTGATAAAGCAGACGACAGAATGAGTCGCTGATAAAATTCAAATATATAACGTACGGTCAGAAGACTTAGTCAATAAAGCAATATGCGGATGCAACATCACCTTGGCCCAGAGCAATTGGGAATTATTAGATTTTAAAACTAGACTGTGGTTGTAACTCGAAAAGAACAGTTACTAAAAATGCCCTAACAAAATACAAAGCTATTGAGAATCTGACACGGCAATGACCACCGATCTGTCCGTCTATCCATTTTTTTTCGAACTCGGGAATCTAGACTGAATTTCGAACAAAACCCTTTATTTAATCACCGAGGGTAGCATGCACTCATTTCACCAGAAATCTTCAGTAATTCGGGTCGCCTGCACAGAGGATTGAACCTTAAACCGCCTATCACTCCGAACTGAATTTTACTTAGTAATATATCGACTGCTCCACGGGTCCTTGCGGAGAATGATATTATACATATTGGGCTACTTAAACTTATTGTTGTTTTTTAATGTGAAGTCTTACTACTTACCACTATATATCACTACACTTATGCCCACCCATCACTGTATGAATATATATATATATATATATATATATATATATATATATATATATATATATATATATATATATATATATAACATTGAATACGGATTTAATGATGAATTATGTATTCTTAAATGACAATTCATCGTTATGATAGAACGCTCAATATAGCGAATAGGGCAATACATTTAGAAGATGAATGATGAAAATAGAATGTTGTACAAATACAATATTTATTAAAACATTAGAAGCAAGGAATATCATTATCCTTAATCTATGGATTTTCAAAGAAAAATTATTTTACTTTGAGTATAAATATCGGTATATATATATATATATATATATATATATATATATATATATATATATATATATATGATAACCTGATCTATTATTTTTAGTTAATGGTCCCCATATTGTATTATATTCTGCTTAGTAAGTCATTGTCAGCGAACATATACGCTGCTTTTTTCAGTCGTCGTACTCTCCACCGTTCTTCTCTATTTATAATTTTACTTCGTCCTATAGAGTATATGGTTTCCCTTTCCCCTCCGTTTGTGGTCAGTCATACCCGACGTTGTATATTTTCCCACACTTACATGAGATCGCATACACACAGTTCATTAGTCATACATTATTCTGTAGGGGCGTTGACTCTCACAAGATGCTTTCTAAATTGTGAAGTCTTAAAATAACATTGTAATGTATCTCATGAATACGAAAAGTAAAGTTCTCTTATTTGCCCGATTGATGTAGCTTCATAAACAAAAGCTAAATAGTAGTATCCGCTTTGTATCAGATTTAAGGCCTTATTGTAACCTGTTTTTGTAATGATTTTCATTCAAATTCATCGATTTATATATTTTAGCAAACCAGCCTTTTTTCTTTTCTATTAAATTTTAGTACGTGAGTAGAAATGTCTACCCCTGTAAGAAAAATACGGTAGAAATCTAATGTATCTCACATTTTCGTATTGCACCTTCTGTCCGTTCACTTAATAGTAATCACTACGCCGATCAGCTTGCACATGGCTAATAATAGAGACTTTCCACTTATACCTTTGTGGGTTAAAATAATGCACGAATATCAACAACCTTCTTTCAGAACACGGTCTTAGTATATACATAAAACATCTCTCTACATGTCTTCATTTTAAACTCTATGAAGCTGCGATTGTACAAAGCAGCATGCGTTCAACCGATTCAGCCACAATGATCCAAATACACATCGGCAAAAAACTATAGAACCTAGAACTTATTGTAAGAGTGAAATAGCCTCAGCAAAGAGAAGCTATACCTAAATGATCAGAAAACGCATTGAGTCGTAGAAATTAGGAACTTGCGATTTCTGGAAAATGTTTAATAGTGTGGTGAATAATAGGCAATCAGCAATTCTTTATCCAAAAAATGATGACGCCGAGAAAGCTGAACTGCTGGCACGGCGGTTCAGCTCCCACTCCACGTAATACTTCATAAACCACTCTTTCTTAAATTTATTTTTCCGGGAAGAAGTCACACTCAATGATCTGATTATCACTTATTCACATGTCTGTGATATATAAATACTAGAGCTCCAAAACGTGTGGAGATGATCTCATCCCTGCTATACTAATACAGAAATGCTCTGGGAAGCTAGCCCCTGTTCTCTCCAAACTCTACAACAAATACCTTGCCGAATGTTGCTTCCCTGATAGCTGGACAATTACCTCTGTTGTACTAGTATTCATGAATTCTGGTGAAAGAAATGGCTTGCTCAACTATCGCTCCATCAGTCTCCTTCCTCTCTTCAATAAATGCTAAACTTCTTTCTGACCGAATGTATGGATTTATGCAAGCCCGTTCTACTGCGGATATTTCAAACGATAATCTTTGAACGAATATAGCATGCACTGTACAATTCAGTGAAAGGTAGGGCGGTAGCCGTTGATATATCTTGCTGTTGATAAGGTCTGGCATGAAGGTCGTCTCATGAAATACGGTATTACTGAACGAATACTGAATATAATCATATCCTTCTTAGATAAGAGAAAAATCTAACCTGTCTTTGATGGCCGTAAATCTAAACAACATGACAGTTATGTGGGTGTGCACCAGGGGTCGACCCTTTTACTTTTATTATTTCTGATATTCATAAACGACGTCCCTGATGAAATTGTGTCCGAGATGGGTATATTTGCTGATGCCACCACGATCTATAATAGACTTGTAAAGAATCGAATGTACACATATCCAATGGAATGTCTGAACCCTTAGCAAATAAAATTAGTCAGTAGTGGAATGAAGGCGTAAATAGATGGTAACATTTAATGCTAATAAAACAAAGCTTCTTTCCTTCAACAATTACCAATATCTTCTCAACCACCGATTGTTGTGGCTAATAGGACTCTACTTGAAGGTCCATCATTAAAACTTATCGATCTAACATCCACAGCCAACAATAATTGGAACAAATACATAGAAGACATTACCAAGGCTCCTACTCACACCTGCCAGTATCTTATACTTCTACAAAGCCACAATTCTTTCATGAATGGAGTATTTTTGCCACATCTGGGCTAGTACATCTACCACTAGTATTTCCCTAGTAGACAGGGTCCTAAAATAATTTGTAATCAAATAGGTCCCGCACTGTCAACAAAGGTCCAACCCCTGTCTCATCGCCACAAAGTGGCATCCCTGTCCTTGCTTTAAAAGTACTTTAATAGAATGTTCTTTGAAGAAATCGTAGCACTTGTGCTCTCTCAATATAAATATCTCCAACAAGACTGAGTAGCAGCAAATTCCCACCTTTCATTGCACAGGTCTGCAGTACCGGAAAGCTTTCTACTATCATAGTTTATTCCCTCAAACTTGTAGACTTTGAAATTCACTCCATGTTCCTGTTTCCCTGACTTTACTAACTTGCAGAAATTTAAATGTAATGCGAACACACATCTCACTGCCCAACTCCTTACTTAGAGTGTCTCTGTAGGCATTGCACGTTAAGTCTAAGTGGCAATGTGCCTTGTCTGGTGTTAATCAGAGTAAAACACAAAAAAAAACTCAAGTTTAATAAACATTGAGTATTATTTTTTACTTTTATTCGTAATGCATGAGTGTTTCGATTTTTAGTATAATGAACGTCATGACGAAACACACATTTAGAGAGATCAAGTTTAAATGACTTAATTAGAACATTTTACAGTAAAAAAATACATACTGTTCTGTAAAGGCCAAGGAAAGTTTCATTTAATTCCCATTCTTCCTTTTTTTCTAGTTTTTTTTAAGTAACAATTCTTCAACGGGTTAAAAACATAGCCTTATAATATGCGATCTTTCAAAACCAGAACACAAACTTTTACAATCTCCCTATATTCGCCTGTTATTACGTATCCGCTATTTGACGTCAATTTTTTTAACTTAAGCGTTACAAGTATTGTATTTGAGACTTAAGAGGTTCAGACGAATAAAAATTCTATTTAAAACCTACTAGTAACAGGGAGATAAAATGCATTTCCAGACTGAAGCGTGACGGCCTAGCAAAATTTACTATTTGAAACTTAAACGTTGCAAATTGACAGATATAGTAGTTTTAACTTCAATGTGACAGACCGACAATAAGCGTGGCAGATGAACTAAAATGCAATTGTGAGCTTAAGCGTAGCAGAAAGACACCAGTAATATTTTAAACTTAAGCATGACACAGTAACGAAAATTATTTTTGAAACTCAAACGCCACACACGAACTGTTAGGCAAATGTAATAACGATGTTTGGATATATTTCAAATACGTTTAGCGAATACAATGCTATTTCGAACTGAATGAAGCTTGACCGGTCAACTGATGGGCAATGCATCTTATGGAGAAGTTAGTTCGGATATAAAGATAGAGGATCACACAAGCAGATTGGATTGAATATTTTAGTGTCGAAAGCATGGTGTGAAGTTGTCAAATCAAACGAATAGTGAAAGTGGATTAAACATAATAATATAACGAATTAATATCGACGTAAATAAGAATAAAACTGCGTGTTAGTTATTTTCTATCAGTTATTTTATTATTGTAAATAATTCGGAATGATAATGTGTTTATGCTTATTCAGTCCGTCTTTTGACAAATAAAACCGAGTCCCATTGTCCTAGTGTTTCGCTCTTGAAATGACACACCTTATACGACGCTCCCGATTTTCCGAAGGCTATACAACATCCTGTTTATTCATACGGTTTTGGCAAAGAAAGTTTTTTTGATTTCATTCCAGTTTTTGTTTAGTCCACGTAACTTTTATTGGGGATTTTGTCGGACGGTTAGTAGCATGTTCGTCTATAACGAATCGGTTTGTAATATCATTTACATCGCTAAAAGGGCTGATGAAATGGGTGCATTTTATTGAGGATACGTCTAATCGGTGCTTGTATAATAAAAAAGCCGAAAAAAAGTTTTTTTTGTCTTTTAGTGTTGGGAAGGTAAATAAGGGGCAGGTAACTCTTCACAACAGTTCTAGCTTTCGAACAATATTTTTCTAACCCTAACCCTAACCCTAAACCCTAACCCTAACCCTAAACACTAACCCTAAACCTAACGCTAACCCTTTAATGTCTAATCGACGTTCTCCTTGAGCAGTAGCCACATGTGCAATGCCAATTAAAGCCATCAGATTTGATTACTAGAAAATCTTGCTTAAAATTCGTGGTAAGAGTTACCTGCCCCTTATTTACCTCTCCAACACTAAAAGAGAAAAAAAAACTTTTTTCGGCTTTTTATTATACAAGCAACGTCTAATCATCCCAAGAGTAACACCGTCGTAAACTTTAATATTTCAAATATCGCTGTCGGTGGCACATCACGCTCAGATTTGAAAGTGTTTAGATGACCTCTCACGTTTAAGTAAGCTATGGGGTGTTCGTTGTTCTATACGTATATGTATAAACATATATACCACATAGCTACACATACACACATTATATATATATATATATATATATATATATATATATATAAAGTGGTGTACTAAAAGCGAACTTTTAGGAAAAGTAAAACCTATTGTGAAGAGTATACAGCTCAATATCCAGGATAGAGCAGGTAGAATGAAGAAGAATGGAAAGGAATTAGAGAAGCAAAAGCCAAATCATAATTCAATTCAATTGCTCAGAGCAAGGTATATTCCGCAAAAAAGGCAATTTATTCAAGTTAAATTTTCCTTAAGCCAGGCTTTTCAAAGATCAAAATCTTATCATCAGAAGAAGTCGCTGGGATAGATAAGTTGGCAAAGGCCAAGATTTAAAATTTGAAAAAATAAAATAAAAGTTGTAGGGGAAGAAACACAGGGCAAAATTCTGCCCGAATGCAAGCAAATGTCCGATTGCTGAAAAGTCCGGTGTCGAAAAGTCCAGCGGAGAGAATGAGATGTAGATAGGTAGGTCGTTAAATTGGGGATTCCCATTCCGGATATCCTTTTGAGGTCTAATTTACTCTTTCCTCATTCTAATACTCATTTTCGAGTTCCAATTTTATCGTCTTTTTCCCTCATTCTATTATTATTTTCTTATCGGGCAACCCATAATTTTCCTTGTGAGCTTAAAACTAATACTAATTTTATTATCTCTTTTTCATTTTTTATTTTTATTTTCTTATTTTTATTTTTATCTTTAATTTTAATTCTATTCTTATTTTAGTTTTTTACTTTTTTAATCTTTCAATTTTTTATTTTTATTCTTACTATTTCTCTAATTCTACCCTTCAATATATTTTGCCTCATTGTTTATAAGTAAGGTCTCCTGATAAAACAACTAAACCCCGAACTCTATTCATAGACGCATTCTGGTATTTGAACTCTCCCTCCCAGCACTCGTTGACTTACTCCTACTCCATCCTTTCCCTTTTCTAGTTGAGCCCTAATTCGCGCTAACATCCAATTTCTACTTTCATGCGACTCACCCCCCACAATCACACTCTTAGTTTTAACCGCATTCACTCTCCGCACCCCTTCTCCTTCTTCGCACCCGTTCCTCTCTCCCCTCCACACCCCTTACTCATTCCCTCCCTGCCTACTGGTCGCACAAGAGTTTCTGCTTTTCCTCATTTTCAAGCCGGCTTTCTCTTCGGGCTAACGTTAAAATATTTTCACTGCATTTTTTCCCATTTTAAAGCATTTTCTTTGACATCTCTGCCCAGGAAGTATAGTTAATAGCGAATATTTTCCACCTCACTCTCTTCTGAGCCTGCCTGCCTGCCTGCCTGCATCCACGAGCGTACCTCTTATTGGACATTTTACCCTTTGGATTTTCTATTTTCGCCGCACCTGAAGTTGTGGCTTCTTGGAATTTAACTCTCACAACCTTTCGGGCCTTTTAACGACCTACCTATCTACATCTCATTCTCTCCGCTGGACTTTTCGACACCGGACCTTTTAGCAATCGGACATTTGCTTGCATTCGGGCAGAATTTTGCCCTGTGTTTCTTCCCCTACAACTTTTATTTTATTTTTTTCAAATTTTAAATCTTGGCCTTTGCCAACTTATCTATCCCAGCGACTTCTCTCTGATGATAAGATTTTGATCTTTGAAAAGCCTGGCTTAAGGAAAATTTAACTTGAACAAATTGCCTATTTTGCGGAATATACCTTGCTCTGAGCAATTGAATATAATTATGATTTGACTTTTGTTCTCTAATTCCTTTCCATTCTTCTTCATTATATATATATATATATATATATATATATATATATATATATATATATATATATATAGAGAGAGAGAGAGAGAGAGAGAGAGAGATACATACATGCATACAAATACACACCCATTAATATAGATATAGATACAAACATATTGAAATACAAACAGGCACACAAACACACACACACACATATATATATATATATATATATATATATATATATATATATATATATATATGTGTGTGTGTGTATATGTCATAAAATAGAACAAATATTCGAACGTAATGGAAAATAAAAAAAGTAAAACCAGAAATATTATTTTTGTATTTATCAACGTTTCGTCATTATTTCTAAACTTCTTCAAGATTTTTGATCTGAAGAAAATAACACACACAGTACAATATATTTGAAAAAATGGTAGTAGTAGAACAGCTTAAAAAGACCGCTTATGGAAATATAAATTATGTTTGAGAATTGGACATCATATATCGAATAGCACACCATTATTCGAACATTATACGACCTCTCCAAAACCTATAAATCGGACTTCTATATGCGCCCCATAATATCTGGCATCGGTAGCCCCACACATAAGATCGCACGAGCCATAGCAAACATTCGAACCCCACGAATGGGCACTATGAGCTCTTTCTATATCAAAAACTCGGGAGATTATTAAAAAAAATAAAAGAAACAATTATGTAAAAAAAAAAAAACACTACTTAGAGTTACTATCTTTATACACAAATGTCCCCGTTAAAAATGTTCATATTTCATCAATATGCACATATAAATATCAAAATTGACTTACCGTTTTCCCCTAACATTTTAATGCAGATAATCAGACTGATCACTGACATGGCATATTCTCAGTTTAACAATAAGTTCTACAAGCAAAAATCGGACTCGATATGGGCAACCCTCTGAATGAAGTACGAGCCTGTCTATTCTCAGGATTCCTAGAGTATGCTGCTTTCAAACTTAGGTTACCTCCAAAAACTGAATACGTTAGGTATATAGATGGTATTCTAATTTTTCTTACCCCAATACACACACATTGAATAATCTCAAGGGCACAATAAAAACAGTTGAACCCTCCATAAAATGTACGTTTGAAATAGAGTAAAATAACTCAATACCATTTTAGACGTACTTATAATAAAATCAAACAATAACTTATCATTTAAAGTGTATCGCAAAACAACTCACAAAAACGACTATACACATTTGTATTCACACCATAACAACAAAATAAATATTGCCATGATAATTGCTTTTTTTCTTACGTGCTTTCAGAATTTGTAGTCGCCAATATCAAGACGAAGAATTCAAATACATCACAAATTCATTGAAAATATATAAAATGTGCGGGAAATTGCAATGTTTTAAATGAATTTGTGATGTATTTGAATTGAAAATATTTTTAGGGCGTTTTTCTTTGCATTTAATATAAAAATTAAACGCAAAGAAAAAAACATACATATATTTTCAATAATCAATAAGCAAACATCTCATACACAAGACATTTCTTTTATAAACAGACATCTTCTCTTACCTACTGTTGTGTGCCTATTTAGGGACCGGAATGAAAACTCAGACACGGGGTTTAGGTAAAACAAGTATATTGGAGAAAACTATATACAACACATAAACAGAACAAGTGGACCGCCAGTCCTGGCTGATAGTGCAGATTGGGGTTGTGCAACAACATAACAACCTAATGCTTCCACTATTTATTGAGAATGGAAGAGTCAAAATAGTCGTCATAAGTACGATACCGTAACACCCGCTCCTAAGTCTTACCTCCTTAGGAGTATAGTATTGGTTCCTTTTGAATTGACGCTGGTCAGGTTGCTTGAGATAGCTGCATGTTTAAAATGGTGTATCTGGTAACCATAACTTCTTCCTGGGTAGTGCTGTCGGTGTCTTCCTATAGTCGTTTCGCTTATTTGGTGTATCTTTTATGAGATAACTGAGTGCCTCTATCAAATTAAGATTTGATATCCTCCAGCTTTTTAATTCTAGATGTCTGACTTTTTAGCACATCTTTAAATTTAAAAAAAATGTCTTGTTTGCTTCGACAAGTCATCTTATCTTGCATAGTTATTAGTTGTTCTGAAAACTTTAATTTTGTTACTTTAGTGATTTCGGCTCTGGAGTCATGAATCCACTTTCTTTAACCTTCCACTGGTTATTCAAATAAGTTTGCTTACTTTCTTTCAGTTTGGTGCTCGCTTTTTTCAGCGTGAATTTTCATTCCTTATGTTATTTAATTTCTACGGACAATTTATTTGAGTCAATTTCATACGATTTTCAATGGTTGAAGCACACTTCTTTTTTCGTGTTTCTACCCCGATCGTCATATTTATACTCTTCTGGCTATAATTCTTGGTTTATAATCCCCATAGTTTGAATAGTTGAATCATCTATTCGCTAATAAATTAATGTGTAAATTAAAAGTTTTCGTTGTTCTGTTAAAAGTCATGTCGGTAATTATTTCACCCTCAAAATTGATGTTTCACCAGTCTCTGTACTAGCAATTTCATTGGTTATTTATATGCTCGGTTCTCCCAACCGTCTCCACGCATGCATGTTGATAATTAATACGTCTGAACAAGAATTCAATTGTAGGTTTATGTTCTTATTTAAACTTTTTTTCTAAACATATTTATTTATAATATTGCCGTCATGTTTGATAGTCTTTGTAGATTAAACACTAGTTTTATTTCCAACAATCGTTCTACAATGCGAACTTTTGTTTTCGTTTTTTCTACAAATCAGACAGGTTTTAAAACGGAATGGGAATTCTGTTACCCACTACATGCGGCCGCAATGATAACAAGGGCTCGGCGGTAATTCATTTTTATAAAGCGGCTAATTTTTGTGGCGTGAAAATTCCTTTATTTGTTTTGAATTGTTTTTGAATAAGAAGTGAATTACGATTTGTGACGTAGCTTTCGTATGTGTGCAATTACCGATTCTTCGATGTCATTCGAATCCTGCTTTACACTTATGGATCTCTGTCAATCTTCAGCTAATTTCTGCAGTGTGAAGTTCGGTTCATTTTCTAATTTACTGAAACCTCTACGCCTGATTTCAGCGTATTTTCTTGATACCAATCCTAGTACGAAGATTAAGCATTTCAAATTATCAGCACTAACTTCGGCTAATTAAAAATCATCGCAATGCTTATTTACGACTGATGCGAACGTTAGATAATCTCCGTTTTTCACCAGGTTTAAGCACTTCCAGTGTATGGGAAACAATGAAGTATTTGGGCTTAACAGTTCCGTGAAAAGATTTACAGCTTAAGCAAAAGTCAAATCGCCAGTTTTTCAGGGCAAAATTAGATTCACGAACTGAATATCTTCGGTGGTGTCTAATTTCCGAAGTAGTAATCGAACCTTTTGAGAGTCTGCTAGTTGTTGCAATCAATTTTATATAATTCTTCATATCTACTAAAATACAAAGCAAAAGTGTTCCTTTCAGGGGTATACTTGAAGGTGTCTATTGCACTCCACATGACTTTCGTCAAAAAATATTATCGTTTTCGTTACTTTGGCCTCTAAGCGATATTGTTTGCATTAATATTTCAATCTTTTCGTCGGCCCCTTTATTATGTTCTAGAAGTCTGTCGTTGACTTCTTTTTTTTTGCTTTAGAACATTTGGTCGGCTTCTTTTTTTGTTGTTGTATTTTTTCATTTTATTCTCGATAAAGTTTTGGAATGTTTCTTCAGTTTCTCGTTGCTGTAGTTGCTGTCAATCAATAGCGTTTAGTAGTATTTCGTCTGCCTCTTTTTTGTTTAAGTTGCTGTTGCATTTGAAATTTACAAGTTCCGTTATTGCTGATTTAAATTGTTCCATATTTTAAGTGTGTCTTTTTAGAAGGTAAATTGTTCCTTTCGAGTAAGGCTTGTTAGAAAGTCTTGTTTTTTAGATTATGCTTGGTTGACGTAATCTAAGTTGTAAACGAGTATAACACTTTTTTTTCTCGATAAAAAAAACATTTTTTAAGTACGCTTTTACGCGTAGCGCATAGCCGTAGAATTTACGGTCGGCACTTTAGTCATAGGAAAAATAAAAAATACGGTTTCAAGTGTATTTTCTTTCTTTCGGCAGGAGAAACTTTCTATCTTTTGGAGAGTGAAAAAAATAATTTATTCCCTTATTGTTATTACAACAATGCCGGAATAGCAATTTAAAAAATCACTGACCTTTCTTCAATTAAGAGAATAATTAGTTAATCTTTACGTGTCTTTTCTTTTTTTCCACCGGTAAGCTAGTGTTAAGTACTAGGACTTTTTCTAGTGAAATTGTAGTCAATTTCTCCAAGTTTTGTTCTTTTAAAATGTTTTCTTTAATATACTTTACGGCCTTTATGGCGACCATTTTCAAGATTCTCCCGAATCATTTATGTAACCACGTAATTGTGTAAGTTTAAATTTGAAATCCCTAGTCGCCTGTCGTTATGGGATTCTTCAGTTCTCAAGAAAAAAAACATTAATGTTGTTGTTGTTTCCCGTGTAAATGCAAATACTTGGAACCCAGTTTTTGTGAGGCCCTTTTAAAAGTTTTCAGTGGTTGTGGGTTCCCGTATACATTAGAATACCTCATAGCCGTTTTTGTGAGGTCCCTTTTAAGGGTTTTCGCAAATTGTTGTAAATTCGAACATCTCGTCGCAAATTTCCGTTGGCGTGTTTGGGGGCCGGACACAAAACTTGGACACGGGGTTTAGGTAAAACAATTATATTGGAGAAACATATCTACCACAGATAAACTAGAGAAGTGAACCGTCAGTACAAACTTGTAGACTAACGTTGTGTAACGGTATTAACCTCCATGTCACCGCAGGAATATGTGACACAAATTCGGAAAGTGGGGAAGAGGCAAGCCAACACCCCTGTAGAAGGAGCACTCTGGCCTAGCAAAAATTGCCTGGGCAGCACCGTTGGCATTCACCGGTCAGGTCGCCTCAGGCAACAGGCAATAAACTTACTCCTTTCCAAAGAGGGGAGACAAGGCCTGGAAAGGTGCACCTCCTTGGACAACCCAGGACAGTCTACCTCAGCCCGGCAGATAAAAGGTCACCGAAATGGCCCAGTTCCTGCCGGACTGATTGTTGAGAACAGATACTCGACTGGTATAACCCTATCCCGAAGTCCTCAATCAACCGTAGTTAATGAGAGACTGATCAGATTTGGGGTTGTTCGCAACGGTATTTAATTATCACCCACCACAGGAATGTGTGACACGAAGTCTGGAAGGTGGGGAATAAACAAGCCAGCACCCCTGAAGAAGGTGTACCCTGGCCTAGCAAAAATAGCCTGGACAACCCTGTCGGCATTCCTCGGTAAGGGCGCCTCAGACAGTAAGCAATAAACTTACTCCTCCCTAAAAATGGAAGGGAAGGCAAAGCCTGGGAGGGTGCACCTCCTAGAAAAATCCAGGATAGTATACTTCAGCCGGCAGATAAAAGGCCACCGAAATGGCTCAGTTCCTGTCGGACTGATTGTCGTGAACGAATCCTAGACTGGATAACCCCATCTCGAAGGATAGGGCTGGGTTTGTGCGCGACGGTATTTAATTCCCTTCCACCGCAGGAAAATGTGACACAAGGTCGGGAAGGTGGGGAAGAGTCAAGCCAGCGCCCCAAAAAAGAGCACTCTGGCCTAGCAAAAATAGCCTAGGAAACCCCGTCGGCATTCTCCGATAAGGGCGCCTCAGGCAGCAAGCAACAAACTTACTCCCCTCCAAAGAGGGGAGGCAAGGCCTGGGAGGGTGCACCTCTTAGGAAAACCCAATACAGTATACCTCAGTCCGGCAGATAAAAGGCCATCGAAATGGTCCAGTTCCTGCCGGAATGATTATCGAGAACAGATCCTGGACTTGTATAACCCCATCAAGACGTCCTCAATCAACCGAAGTTAATGAAAAACGTATCCAAACGAGAGTAATACGTGGATTCACATTTCAATAACAGGTGACAACATAAGCTGACAAGAGCCGATGGGTTAAGTCCTTCTGAGCTTGACACCGTCGGTACTAATGTTTTACTAATTTTTTGGTACCAAAATATATATATATATATTAACTCAGGTAAGTAAACATACACAGGATAATAATCAAAAGAATTTCAACTGGGCTTCTAAAGAGTGCTCAATATCAAATATAGCTTTTATATATAACTAACAGGGCTACCCGGCGTTGCTCGTGGTCATAAAAACACAAAATAGAAGAAACATATTGCGTGTAACATCTTTATATTCAAACTTTTATTTCTCTCCTTCTCTCTAGCCGCCTCTTTATCTTTCTCCCTTTTTTCTTCCCTGGTCGCCCCATTTCACTTCCCCCTTCTCCCCGTTTCCACCTTCTCCCTGTTACCATTGGTAAAAGATGTCCCTTCCCTACCACTCCTCTTCAATTGCTTAGAGCAAAAGTATGACATATTTCTATTAAAAGTACAATCTTTGTCTGGGCCTTCTGTATACGTATTTATCTCCGGTCCGTTTCGAATACTATATACGTACCTATCTTTGCCCCGGTGTGCATATAATATACGTACCTATATCCGCCCCGATGCGCATACTATATACGTACCTATCGCCGCTCAGGTGCGCATACTATATACGTACCTATCCCCGCTCCGGTGGGCATACTATATACGTATCTACTGCCTGTATCAATAAAAATAATTGTATACACACACACACATTATATACATATATATATATATATATATTTATATACACATATATATGTATAAATATATATATATATTTATATACACACATATATATATATATATAATATATATATATATATATTTATATACACATATATATACATATATTTATACACACACACATAGATATATATATATATATTTATACACACCCACATATATATATATATATATATATATAAGCTTCCATGCTCAACACTAAATAGCCTCGGCATCCTTGGACAACGTGTTTCATCTATCATAGCCACCACTCGTAAATGCATCTTTCTAACAGTTTCTGCTTACCCTATATGCAAACACTATAATCTACTGAATCTCTCTCAACCACCATGAGTGTGAAACCAAACAGCATCAAATAATGTGGCAAAAGTCTAGATTCTTGGTGGTGCGGTGTCACTTTTTAGTCTTCACTCTCTGCGGCCTACTTTGCAAGGGAGTGGTAGTACGTATCAGCTCCCACTCTATAACGTAATCCAAAACTATAATTTACAAAATGATACGTTTACAAAACACATTTGTATCTAATCAAGTGACACAAAACACCAGGAATACAAACTTTAAAAGGATCAATACTGAAGTTAACTTTTAGTAGACTCAGCTGAGTCGAAGATTGTGTTTAATTAAAGTTCCCCTGGAAATGACTTAATAGAACAGTCGTCAACATATTCTAATGAAAGGGTATGAAGCAAGACAAACTTCAGTGGAATTCAGTAATTAGTAGCTTAAATTGCAAAGTGGCATATTCTAAAATTACTAAAAAAACAGCTTGTGTCGGGGTAAACCTTTCTAAATCGAACTGTTAAATCTAGTATATATATATATATATATATATATATATATATATATATATATAAAAGTATAAAGGTATACTCAAAAGAGAATAAATGGGAAATTCCAGCAGAGTGCTCAATTAAATTAAATTAAGAGCATAATGCTGAAAAGTTCCAAATTTTAAGGCCATCATGAACCCAAGCTTCAGATGTCTAAATGCGCGCGATGATGTTTTTAAGGGTTGCGTACATCGTAAACAAGCACTCCTTATTAATTGGATGGATCGAGTGACTTAAACCCACCCAGAGTCCCCCTTGAATTAATTTTCAAACCCTTATATATTTCCACTGTAGACTTTTCATCTATGAAACTGATTACAGTTCATTTCCTCTTTTTTCCTTTTCTCCTTCGGGTTCTTACTACCATTCCCTTTTTTACCATTTTCTTTAAACGTTTACATTTTCTAATTTTAAATTTTTTGAATTAAAACACTTTTGAATTTTTGAATTTTAAAATTCAAAAATTTGCTAATTTTTTATTTTTTAAATTTAAATTCATAAACCTTTTATTTTTTTAAATAACATTTATATTACCATTTATAGACATTATACTTACTTCTATAACATAATCAAATTAAGAAGTCGCCACAATAATTATCAATTTTTTAATAATGTTTTAATAGTATTATTATCAGTATTTATTAACATTTTTATTTGTAACTTTATTATTTTTTTCAATAAGAGATTTTTTATATATAATCTTAAAGGATTTTGACAGAGATTTTTAATAAGCGTTACATTTTAATATTATTATTATTATTATTTTTATTAATTTTATTATTATTTTTTATCATTATTTTTTATAATTATTTTTTAACAGTTTTATTTTTAACATTAGTATTTTATAAGTTTTTTTTAGATATATAGTGAAGATCTTGAAGGCTTTTGACAGATATTTTTAATAAGTGTTACATCTTAATATAAATTTATTACACCTGGCATTTTAATATATAATATTTAATATTTAATATATAATATTAAATGTATAATACAGGATATTATTATTTTACTCAATTTTTTATTGTATCTTTATTCATCCTTGATTGACATCTGCTACCCTTTTCCCTCCTATTATTATAATAAGGGATAAATATTTAATATTTAAAAAAAAAATATATTTTAAAGGTATTTTCCGGTAATATTATCATATTGTATAGATTTAACACGGTACTATCCGCAGAGTTGTAAATGGGTTCCTCACTTAAATAACATATGTGTATATATAAATCGCCTTATCTAGTTATAACATTCGGTTTATTACCGCCACACTTGTGTCGAATACACGTGCATGTGCAAATGCGCGTGCGCGCGTGTGCATGTATAAATATATATATATATATAAAATATATATATATATATAAAATATATATATGTGTATATATGCAATCATGAGTACATGCTTAAATGGGTTTAGTATACATGTAGGTATGAGCTCTATTTATTGTAATATAATAAAGAACGAGATTTCTTTTTGAGTTATTAATAGAACTACTTGTAAAAAAAAATATATATATATATAGATATATATATATATAAATATAATATACATCCCTAAATAGTTACCTCCCCTTATAAGATAAATAATCAAAGTTAAGTACCCTTAACTATGCGGTTTTTTTCTCTCTTTCTTTCCTTCTATATATACAAACACCCACATAACGGATTTCCCTTCAACATTTTTCCCGATTAAGCGTCCTCCCGCTTTTTCATTAAAAATTTTCTACACATAGCGTTTCATAACGGTTAACATTGAACACATATATCTATTATTCTTTGAATAAATGTCATTTTTTACCATTTCAGACAGTGCTGACGAAGACGGGATTTTGGGATCCAAATTTTTTTCCTGACAGAAACCGCCGGTCCATATGTCTGATTAAAATCTGTAATATATATATATATATATATATATATATATATATATATATATATATATATATATATATATATATATATATTAAAGAAAGTAAATATTAAATTACTTTTACTTGTATACGCCAGCGTTTTAAGCTTACACTATCATCAGTGTAGGAGATGATAATTTCAGACAGTCGTAAGAATCAAACCCAGTTACAGAATCACCCTAGATTTTGCAAGCAAGCGCTCTAACCAAACGGTCAGGAGAAATTACGATATAAAGAAAGAGTATTACGTCTATTTATGCCTTAGACGCAGACAGTAAGCTACTAATAGTGTTCAACGAACGTTGTCAGAACGTGGCATATAGTTACATGACAATTATTTTTAACTCCGCGAAAAGGACTGAACTTCAATTTTCTTATTAAACTTATAAAAATATTTATTAAAGTAAATATTATATCATGTTTTCTTACATGCGCCGACGTTTTAAGTTTATGCTATTATCAGTGTAAGAGCAGATGATAAGTTCAGACAGAATAAATCAAGACTCTGCTAGCAATCGCACTAACAAAACGGTCAGGAGAACCTACCACGTAAAGTAGGCTACCAATAGTATTCAACGAACGTTGTCGGAGCCCTCCCCCCATATATATATATATATATATATATATATATATATGTAAGATTATCAATATATATATATATATATATATATATATATATATATATATATATATATATATATATATATATATAACAGTATTAATAAATAAATATAAAATTATGTTTACCTACATACGAAGTCGTTTCACGCTTATGCTCTCATAAGGACACAGGACGCGAACTCGATTAACAGAGTAACCCCAAACTCGCACGCTTCGACTGTATCTCCAAGAATATATGTAATTATAAGGTGATACGGGAGAAACTAATTTATATTTATTCCAAAGATATCGGGCCGTAAACACCAGACGAGCTAAAGTGTTAACGTCACTTAAAATAACTTAAGCGGAAGTAACTGTCTGTTTTAATATCTCCGTGCAGTACTGAACTCTAATATCTTAAAAGGGGCTTCATAACAATATTCATAAATACAAATTAATGTATTTTTACCTACATACTACGTCGTTTAAACCTTATGCTCTCATCAGTGTAAGGAAACGATAATTTTATACGGCGGAACCCGGTTCAAAGATCCAACGCAGACTCAGCCCGCTTTCACTCTATCCATTCGGCCATGAGAAATTATCACGTGATACGGGAGAAATTAAGTTATATTCATGCCAAATACAGCGGGCTGTAAATACCATACAACCTAAAAGGTTCAACGAATTTAATCGGAGCGTAGATTAAGTAACTCTCTATTTTAATATCTCCGAACAGTTTAATCTTTTAACGAGGCTTCATAACACTATTTATGAATATATATAACATTATGTTTACCTACATACGATGTCGATTCAAGCTTATACTCTCATTAGTGTATGGATATATATATATATATACATATATATATATATATATATATAGTAAAAAAGAAGTGTGGTAAATTAACTACCATCAAAGCTTGTAATAGATGCAATATTTATTTTATTTAAAAGAAAAGACAAAATCGAAACAGATTTTTTTTCTTTTTTTTCCATAAACTGTCTTTTTTCATAGTTTATAGTTATACAGATATTTCGCTAATAATATTAGCCTCATCAGTGTGTTTGAAATTCCGATGTAATTGGTAAGCCAGCTTCTTTTGGTGTGAGCCGGCGAGTGAGATGTCGTTTTTTTCTCTCTCGTATGAAAACACGCAAGCACGTGGACGGTTATAGTTTTAAAGGTTCATAGTTTTTTTTAAGCATTTGAATGAAATTTAGTAAAAAAGAAGTGTGGTAAATTAACTGTTATCAAAGCTTGTAATAGATGCAATATTTATTTTATTTAAAAGAAAAGACAAAATCGAAACCGATTTTTTTTTTCCATAAACTGTCTTTTTTTATAGTTTATAGTTATACAGATATTTCGCTAATAATATTAGCCTCATCAGTGTGTTTGAAATTCCGATGTAATTGGTAAGCCAGCTTCTGTTGGTGTGAGCCGGCGAGTGAGATGCCGTTTTTTTCTCTCTCGTATGAAAACACCCAAGCACGTGGACGGTTATAGTTTTAAAGGTTCATAGTTTTTTTTAAGCATTTGAATGAAATTTAGTAAAAAAGAAGTGTGGTAAATTAACTTTTATCAAAGCTTGTAATAGATGCAATATTTATTTTATTTAAAAGAAAAGATTAATCGAAACCGATTTTTTTTTTTTTCCATAAACTGTCTTTTTTATAGTTTATAGTTATACAGATATTTCGCTAATAATATTAGCCTCATCAGTGTGTTTGAAATTCCGATGTAATTGGTAAGCCAGCTTCTGTTGGTGTGAGCCGGCGAGTGAGATGTCGTTTTTATAATACAAATCTGGTAATATAGTTCAGATTGATCAAACTTTACAAAGAAATGTAAAGATTAATATTTCATATTGAAACTTTAAAACGTGTATTCAATTATTCCTCAATTACAATAAAATTACGTATTATTTTGCTGTGAATAAAGTACAGAAACACATTAAACATAGGTTTACTCCGAAACTGATATTAAATCATTATAATGCAGATCTGTAAATAAATATGAAACAATAATTATAAATGTATCCTGATATGACATATGCTCGATATACTAGATAGAGAAATAATATAAGAAAACGAATGATGAAAATATAAATTGAAAAAATTACAATATATATTAATTAACCAAGTGTTCAAACAAGAAACATAAAACAATGTATTTTCTTAATCCATGGATGTAAAAGGATAAACACTTACTTATCATAAATTTGAAAATATAAAAAGTTGTTAGCAAAGAAAAACATCTTCAATGAAATTTGGGTAAATATCGAAAGGATCAAACAGAAGAAGCAGATATACGCTTAGAATTCAGTTGTAATCTATAGAGTTCATATGAAAAATCCATTTTTTCTATTTTTCTATTTTCTATTTTATTTCAATCAGAATTAGATTTTGAACTATTTCATTTTAGTTGTTTTTCGTTTGAAATCTCTTTTCATATTTTCCTATTGCCAATGAAGTGATAACAATGGCAATGACTTTATTCATATGTTGATGTTTTACGAACTTTTTATATAACTTTTTATATAACTTTATATATATATATATATATATATATATATATGCACAAATAAGATTATATAGCCTCCCAAAAGTACATAAGAAAGGTAACTCTGAAGCCCATATCCTGCAAAAAACTAAGATGGTTATCTCCCTTGACCGATATTAACTTGCGACTGGAAAGCTCGTGTGAATTTAGTTTTCGCTAGAAACTTCATCCTTCTAGAAAAAGCCTGTTTAAGTCCTCATTTTCCAGTAGTAATGCCGCACCAGGATACTAACTCAGGATTTAAATCGTAAACTTAAAAAAGCGACAAAAATTAAAACTATGTTAAAAGTCGAGTTGTCCTCGCGCAATGATTGGAATAGAACACATACACAGAGAATTAAGTTGTCATGACATGTGGTAAAAAATGTTAACATGTGTTATGTTAAGAATATTCTGAACCTATTGTGATTGACCGGTACGATTGTATTAGGTCACGATCTTTGCTAGCAATAAACTAAATGGGTATTTAATGTACATCGTGATGTTAAATGACAGGTTTTAATGAAAGTTTGAAGCTATTAAATTTTCTAATTGTATTGTCTTATTTTCATGCACATACGAAAGAGCTTCGTGTATATATTTTATGAGAAAGACATTACGAAAGAAAACAAGAAGCAATAGTGTTACGATACGTGCTTCGGGATGGAAATACTATTTCAAATGTAAGTGCTACAGTTAAATGGAAATGCTATTTTAATTTTAAGCGCGATAGAATGACAAAAATGTTATTTCAAACTTGAGCGTGACAATGAGACGGAAATGCTATTTTAATTTTTAGCTTTACAACATTTTGAAAATGTTATATCAAACTTGAGCGTGACAATGAGACAGAAATGCTATTTTAATTTTTAGCTTTACAACATTTTGAAAATGTTATATCAAACTTGAGCATGACAATGAGACGGAAATGCTATTTTAATTTTTAGCTTTACAAGATTTTGAAAATATTATATCAAACTTGAGCGTGACAATGAGACGGAAATGCTATTTTAATTTTTAGCTTTACAACATTTTGAAAATGTTATATCAAACTTGAGCATGACAATGAGACGGAAATGCTATTTTAATTTTTAGCTTTACAACATTTTGAAAATGTTATATCAAACTTGAGCGTGACAATGAGACAGAAATGCTATATTAATTTTTAGTATTACAACATTTTGAAAATGTTATTTCAAACTTGAGCGTGACAATGAGACGGAAATGCTATTTTAATTTTTAGCTTTACAACATTTTGAAAATGTTATTTCAAACTTGAGCGTGACAATGAGACGGACATGCTATTTAAATTTTTAGCTTTACAACATTTTGAAAATGTTATATCAAACTTGAGCGTGACAATGAGACAGAAATGCTATTTTAATTTTTAGCTTTACAACATTTTGAAAATGTTATATCAAACTTGAGCGTGACAATGAGACGGAAATGCTATTTTAATTTTTAGCTTTACAACATTTTGAAAATGTTATATTAAACTTGAGCATGACAATGAGACGGAAATGCTATTTTTAATTTTTAGCTTTACAACATTTTGAAAATGTTATTTCAAACTTGAGCGTGACAATGAGACAGAAATGCTATTTTAATTTTACATTTACAACATTTTGAAATTGTTATTTCAAACTTGAGCGTGACAATGAGACGTAAATGCTATTTTAATTTTTAGCTTTACAACATTTTGAGTACTATTTTACAGTACATATAACACGCCCCTTCATGCGGTCGTGGTTGATAATGTATATATCTATTGTTGTAAGTTGTTTGCAACAAGCGTATGAATAAGCCAAACCGGTTTAGGCTAGTCATGACGCGGAAGAACCTTAAGTAGGAAATGTAGTGTACCTACGACATAAAAAAACTAGTTCACTTTATGGGACACGTATTCCTTTTAAATTGAATATGATAAATAAAAGCTTACGTAAATGTTCATACTTCGTGTTACTTAATTTCTTGAATATAATTATATCATATACATTTGATATTTCTAAGTGTATATGTCCGAATGAAGTTGAATGATGTCATAATACGTCAGATCGACTTTAAATGTGTCAATGAATGATAACTGTGTGTATACCTTACGACATATATTTGTTTACACTTTTATTTAGTTTTAACATTTTAATATCAGATGATCTGTATATACAGTTAAGTATGTCTATATTTTTATATATTTCTATGTATATAATTCTATAATAAATTAATTAAACGATCATTATGAATACTAGAACACACCTGCGAGGCGTACATTTGGGTAATGTATGTATATATTTAGTTTAATTTAGTTGTATGCATAAGGTGATTATTTGGCATGCCACCGATTTGGAGGGAATTTTAACATCGAGTAATAAATACTCCACAGATTAAAGTTTCGTTGAATATTTTAAAGGGCTTTTCCAGTGAATAATATAGAGACCCATTACGTTTTAAAATTCAAATATTTCAGCTTTGCATTAAATTTTATCTATACTTATACGACACCAATTAAGTAGATTCCCTGAATTGAATATCCGTTTCTTCTTAAGTACACATATGCTTTACTCTTAAACTTTTGACATTTTCGAGAATGAAAATCATGTAATTGCTATTTATCAAAAGTAGTATATGGAATCTAGACATAAGGTTTAAACGCATTTTATTTTAGTTTTAATCTTCGAAGGTAGAAATAAAATTGTAGAAAACTGTTCTTTCGAGGAATGTATTTTACTCGTCCTCGTACGGGTAACTTTCTAGTAAAATATAAGATTTTATGTTATTATGTAATCAAGGATATTGAGATTTTCAGTTTATCATAAGCGATAAAAAAAATAATTAAAATAAATACTTAACATAATTTACGTTCGTTTTCCTCGAATGCATCTATGATAATTCGTAAATATTCGTCTTATTAGAATAGATAGATACATATATCATCAGAAAAATAAAGAGAACATATATCAACTGTTTTAATTAATGTATAAATACAAAAGATACTCTTCGAAGAACACAAGCCTCCAAATCACGCTCTCTCTTTAATCGCAATGCCAATAAAGCACTCACCACACAGTGACCAGGTCACTTTTAAAGTTGGGTGCGGCAGCGAAATCATCAGAAGATAAGTTGTTCATACCTACTTTCTCTGAGTTTAAAATATTTTTTTGGCATTTATACTAAAAATGTTGCAAATTGTCGATCTAATTTCTCGTTTGTTGTTAAGACTAACATTTAATTTAGCTTTTGGCAGGGTTAAAGCACATTTAAAATAAAGTTCATCAATCATCTCAAGTGTTGTAATTAATATATAAATATGAATTGATGTTTATACTATGACGTCATAGCTAGGTGTTATCTCTTCTGACTTATGCAAAAATACATTAGCCCCCCGCACCCACGTTACTGACCAGCGTGAAATGTCCGCACAACAAACTTAGCTCATGAGAAGCGAATCCATCTTCAATCTTCTACTGCTCTCTATAGAAAGCGACGTCTAGACTTATTCTATCTACATATATATATATATATATATATATATATATATATATATATATATATATATATATATGAAATTAAAATGGAATAAGTGGAAGACTTAAAAAGCTCAACGTTTCGCCCAAATGTTATATTGGCTTTGTCAAAGCGAAAAAAAAATGCAAAAAATGACAGAAGACGTCTGTAGAGCTAGATATGGCTGCTCTATCAACAGTTGTATAATATCGTTAGTAACTGCAAAAAGGCCACAATCCCCATGGACCAAGTCACGACTAATTGACTGGTTGAGTGAGCTTATTAGCACCAAAGAAGCACCCACTTTTTCCACCTCACTCTATATCAAAGCAAACATGACATTACAAAGTAATAAAAATCAAACCTAAAACAGACATCCAACAAAACACATATTCGCCTCCGTCCTTGAATCTAGCATTCACAAATATCGGGGATTTAGATGCAACATCTACGACGTAGAAACCTTTCTCCTGACAAACTCTTCGGATATCCTAGCACTAAGTGAAACAAACATTCAATCCTCAATCTCCTCTCATCAAATGGACATGACTAATTACCTCCCAATCTACTGTAAATTCTCTGGCAAACGAATGCGCGGGCTAGGAGTTTATGTTCGTAACACCCTCCTTTTGACTAGAGAATATAGGTTAGAATCAGATGGCAAAGTCTGCATGTGGCTTAGATTGATCTTACATCACAGCGTTAGTTACTTGAATTAATTATATCGACCCATGACTGTACCCTGCTTAACTCTGTCTCTGAAAGCAAAGATAGAGAACTCTCACTCGACTCGAACTCTCAAATACATGTATTTGGGGATTGTAATGCACACCACCGTAACTGGCTGGGACGCTCCAGCTTTATTGATGCAGCTGGTAACTCTACGTATAATTTCTCATCAGTTGACTCCCTCTAACAGATTGTCACTTTCCTGCCCTGACCACCTGATCGTGTGGACCAGCAAGCCTCACTTCTCGATCTGTTCTTGACCTCACTGCCCAAGGTTTGTGTGATGAATGCCCATAGCCCGCTCAGAAATGCTGATCACATTGTAGTAATGATTGATATTGCCATAAAATAACTCGTTCAAAAGCTGATGAACCGTTGCTCAAATCGATAAGATACTATGAGCAGGCTGATTTTGAGTAAATCAGCGATCACATCAGCGACGCCCCATGGAGTGAAACCTTTCTTGCCCCCTGCTGATATGTGTGCTAATGAGTTAACTGAATGGGTCAAAGCCGGCATTGAAGCATATGTCCCCATGCGAAAATTCTTCAGAAAACCACACTCTCCTCAATGGTTTACCAGTTCTCAAGGATTCTGGAGATATACTGGTCATTGGAACTACCGCCTAATCAGACTACTCCCGATCTTTGCTACAATCTTTTAATCCTTAATCAATCTAGCGATAGTCCGGCAACTAGCTAATGTTAAACTTCTTTCTGACCGTTAGTATGGATTTAGACAAACACGATCTATTGGGGATATCCTAATGGCCATCTGTGACCGCATATATCATATACTAAACAGGGCAGGTGGAGCGAGGGCAATAGCGCTTGATATACCCAAAGCCTTTTAAACGGTATGGCATCAAAGGACTTCTCGTAAAAATTACCTCAATGGTAATTCTGGACAAATATTTAATATAATTAGATATTTCCAAATCTTAAGAAATATCCAGGTTGTCCTCAATTACCGCTAATTTAAGCAACATAAAATAAGTGCTGTCGTACCCCAGGGATCTATCGTTGGCCATTTACTGTTCCCAATCTTCATACACGACCTCCGGTGATGACATTGAGTCTGAGATAGGTATATTTGCTGACGACACCCTGCTCTACTTTCGTCATGTGGGCAAAACCGACGCGCACATATCCGAGGCAATGGTTTGATCCTTAAAAATGATATCCAGACTGTAGTGGAGTGGGCTAATAAATAGATGGTAACTTTTAACGCCGCAAAGACAAATCTACTTTCCTCCAATAACTACAAGAAACCTCTTAAACGACCGATTGCCATGGCAAATAACACCCTACCTTATTCAAACCTTTCTTCCTAACATTCACAGGTAACATGAATTGGAACAAATACATTGAAGACAGTGCCCAGAATGCTGCAAAAAATTTGGGATCCCTCTACCGTGCTAGTAAACTTCTTACACCTGACATTATCCTATATATCTACAAAGCCAGCAACCGCCCATGCATGGAGTACTGTTGACACATCAGGGCTGGTGCATCATCCACTAGTCTCTCCTTCTTTGACAAGTTCCAAAAAAGAGTTACCAACTTAATAGGTCTCTTACTATCAACCACGCTTCAACCACTGTCACATCGCCCCAATGTTGCATGCTTGTGCCGGGTTTACAAGTACTTCAATGGATTGTGCTCTGATGAACTAATTGCTCTAGTGCCCCTTCGACGTAAGTATACTAGACCAACCATACAATTAGCTAAATCCCATCCATACACTGTGGAAGCCCCAAAATGCCGGAGAGCCTTCTACTCTAATAGCTACTTTCCTTGTGCTGCCGACCTCTACAACTCCTTCCCTGCTCACTGTTTCCCCGACTGTACCGACATGCAAAAATGTAAAACTAATGTAAACAGGCATCTCGCTACACAGCTCCCAATTTGTGATTCCAAAAAAAACTTACACCCTAATTCTTAGTGGCTCTTACGTCTACAGTGGCGGTGTGACTTGTTTGTGGTGAACAATGATAAACATCTTTTTAAAGCTGCGATTATAAATATTAACAATTATTCCAATCATGTGATGTACGTATTTAAGGAGATTAATCATATTAATTATATATGACAGAACATTTCTTTTTTTGTTGTTATTTTCGAAATTCAATACGTTCTTTATTAATTTTGGTTATTTTTAATAATTAAGTAAGTTGGTATATAGATGTCTTTTCGGCTGCGACATTATCCGCGTCAAATGTCTGACACGAAGAAATAATTTTGACGATTTGCCTATCTCGTGAATAGGATGTGTCTACATTCGCTGAACAGTGGAACGTTGGAACGATTTTAACTAGTAAAATGCTTTTCTACTGAAATAATAAGTGGTAACATTTTTGTATCATATGATGAGCAATATATATATATATATATATATATATATATATATATATATATATATATATATAAATCTCTTAAACTAATAAAGGGATCGTTATGAATTTTTAAATATATATTTGAATAAATACAGTAAGTAAAATAAACTCATCATGTTTTTGCAAATTTTAACATTTAAATGGGTACATATGTAACACTTTTTGTTTTAATTAATTTTGTCATCAATAGATTATTTTGAATGTTGGAATATATATGCTTGGTAACCCGTTGGTAACATTCCAAGCCAAGAAAGATAAAAATATTAACCTTTAAAACGAATGCTATATTTATTGCTAATACCTGTAATGAGATGGGTATTTTCCGAATGGTCAATTTACTGTTTCAATCAAATTGCTGTATGTAAATTCTATGTGTTTCTTGTTCCATTTTCTTTTCTTTTTTGCGAGTACTTTCGATTTGATTCGTTAAATCATCTTCAGGCGGTATTCATTTTTTAAAAATATGTCTTTATTGTTGAATTTTGTAATTAATATAACGGCCAATAATTAACAATTTTAAATGAGCGTCTACAATATTGAAATCTTTCATGAGAGCGTGATTACGTTCTAAAAGCGTGAAAAGTTCAAAAGTGTGATTGCTTCACTGTTAAGAATTTGATAACGTTCTGAACGCGTTCAAGATTCAAATGTATAATTGCTTCATGGCTACGAATTTGGTAACGTTTATTACTATGCTTGACACTGATGAAAGTGTAAGCTTGAAACGACGTCGTCTGTAGGTATAAAATACTTAAATATTTAATGAATAAAAATAGTTATATATTTATATATATATTATTCTTCGTTCCGTTTTGCAGAGAGAAATCCGATAGAGTGGCCTATTATTTAGTAATAAGAGCGTAATTATTATGTTTTATAATATTATCAACTTTCAGATCAAAATGATACCTCAGGTTACCTGCTGATGTAGGGCGGGGTAGGGAAGATACAGACGATAAGAAAACTGCTGGGTTTACTTGATTTATTTATAAACCGCTCCCCCGCTTTTGTCAGCCATGTTTGTTAAAATTTTAATATCTTAAGAAATAAGTGTTCTTTTATTTATTTCCTTTTTACAAAAATAGGTAAAAATGCAAACTTGCAAGCAAAAGAAGCATATAGTTAATGGTTTCCACTTGAAAATACATTTAGTTCATTACAGAATCACACATCTGAGAAATAGCACAAGTCTGCTGTACATGAAATACGACCTAATTCCTTTTCCTTAAAATCCGACAATATGGCGACCTACACAAATGTTTAAACCACTTTTGTGATTTATAATCTGACCTACTTTTGTTTGCAAGACAACAACCACCCCCTGAAAGCGTGTTGTGTAATGAGATGTTTATGAAGAAACAAGGATTACGTAATCTTGTCGCATCACTTCTTATCCGGTACAGCAGAGATCATTCATAGAAGACCGAAAAAATGTTGTTATAAGCGATGAAAAACGGGGCTTATTTTGTGAGGTTTCCTTTTGCAAGACAAATTACCATACCAATGGCTAATTGCATAGTCTCAGCCAAAGCCAGTGGATAAAGTAAAATAGTTTTACCTTTCCGAAGAGCATTAAGGTAAATAACTCTAAAATCACTATATTTTCCAAATTTACAGATATTTCTAAATGGTCACTCATTTAAGCACTTGTTTTCTAGAAGCTGCGAGATTATGCTTCCGTCGGACTCGTTTCTCATCTGACGATGGTGGCGGCACAAGTGGTTATCAGATTCTTGTCCAGCCTCGTTAATTCGAAGAGTGTTCAGTGATAAGTCTGGAAGGAAAAACTGTCCTTAAATAAATTTTAAAAAAATACAAATATGTTCACTAAGTTAAATACATCTTCGTCAAAAACAATCTCAGTGAACCGTGCTTATATCAAATAACCCATAGAAGAAATTGGCGTACTCAGCGACCGAGACAAAAACCGCTAGCTGACACGTTATCGCCAGGCGAGATTAGCTAGGAAAGAGAATTAGAATGTGAATGTGACAGATATATTGTGTTATAACGACGAAGTGATGCCATAAACAATTTGATGGTGGTTAGGATAGAGAATGGGGAAGTAGTATCTATTTTCGGTTAAAGTAAACTGAGAATAATTGAGACAAAACAGGAAATTTAAGATTTCCGATTGAAAGTAGATATATTTGGGAAAAACAAGATTTCGGGTGATGGGCGAGCGAGGTCAACGGGGAGTAGTCGTGACGGTGAGATGCGTTTCAAGAGATCGGCTCAGAGCTAGGCAAATACTGATTAGAGGGAGATAATGGCTTCGACGTTGGACAAAGAAGTTGTCACACGTCTCGAACGACGGAGTCATTATTAGCCGAAATATTGAACTTGACAGATAGGAATATCGCTCAGAAATAGTAACACTAACCACACACACACAGGTGCTTGTTCGACAAGTAGGTTTATGCAATGCGTATGTTTCCTTTATATTGTGTGTAAATTATAAACTAATTTTTCGCGCTCTCTGCTCGTCTTATAATGCAATCGATACAGCCAAAATAAAAATATGAAGGAGAAGAATATCACAGAACATGCGTTGTGGGGTCGGTGGTCAGTGGAAACGCAGGCTCATTTTTACACGCTAAGCTGTTATATTCTTCGACAGAAATTCGTTTTATTTGTATAAATTATTAAATTTTATCACATTGTTTATACAGTAAGCATAAGTAAATGCACCATCGAGGACATAGCATCTCTATATATGCTGTATCTATGTGAAATGTATCTCCTGCTGTCTTTAGATTGTATGGCTCCAGAGCCTCTGAATAATAGATTCCCCCGATGTCTTTATTGGAAGTGTTGTATTTCATGATGTTCCCGAAGAAAGAGACAAAAACAAATTCAATTGAAACTAGATTCTATTCAGTTAACTAAATGGAGCTCCATTTCGTTTACAAATACTGGACTATCTTTATAGGTGAAGTGAGGGCACTTGCCTCCGTCTATTTCACAATAGCTTACGTGTTTTCCTCATCTTAAATTATAGCAGAAACTTTATCTAACTACATATCTTTTCTACACAACGCGTTAAGGACATTTTCTTTATAGTTTTAGGTCAACATCTAAAATATATTCAAACAATATTACATTGACTCTTTTATAGTCGTTATAAAAGCTGCGTGTTCGGACTGCCTTTCCAAAATATAATTCAGATTAACATTAATGGGGAATCTATTGCTGCATTTATTTACACCGGCAGTTCCAATAATTATATTATTTTTTTTTATATTGCAAAGGCTTATCAATAACATTCTGGACAATTATAATTGATTTTTTCTGCATTGATAATGAAAATGTATACGAACAGAACTATATAAATAATACTCGTAATTTAAAACAATATATTCGGCCATTGAGAATACTAAATTAATACACACTAAATTATGGTAAATGTTTTTTGATGTGGGCATTATTAATTTACGAGAGGGGGCGCGAGAAAATGTTTTATGCCATCAATTTCGAACGATTAAAGCCTATATTCAAATTTCGAACATATATAATAATACGCTAAGACAATTTAATGTCCACACATATGTTATAACCTTACACCCCTTTTAAAAAGATAGAATCACCGATCACCTAAGATGCAAAATGTATATTATATTTCATCTGATATTGCTGTTTTCGAAAAATGATACAATAATACTGTGGGGTTTGCATTCACGTCGGACGTCTATAGAATAGAAATATGTCAGCAACTCGTACTAGGCTTTGAAGATATACCAACATAACCAAATATATTCGGAGACTTAATAAACCAGTGTACGTAGATAAGTATATTTCAGCTTGAACAAAAGTGTCACAAAAATATCATCGAGCCTGTGCCGCACCAGACGTCAATAGAATATAAATATATCAGAAACTCCTACAAGGATTCAACTGTTAAATTTCTAGGTTCTGCAAGTTCGTAATAATATCCCTTTCTTAAAACGTTTTACATTACTCGCAGTGGATTGCTCTTCTTCAGAAAGAAGACACCCATTGGTACAAATGCACAACTTCTCCATTCAACAAAAGGCATATAGTCAACTAAACGATTACGGCTATAGAACCTGCCATTCCTCTAATTGTAGAGACAGATGTATCCGATTTTGCACTCGCTACATTAATTTTTAGTTGGTCGCGTTCACAACAGCGACATTCTGGAATTGAAAGAGAGACATATGCTATAGTAGACACTCAAAAACATAAGGCAGTTTTGATCAGACGATATTTGATATTACTTACTGTTCACACATCTGTCGTATTTATGCCTGGACATTAAGTAGAATGAAAAATGACAAAATAGCAAGATGGAGTATAGAACTCCTCGTTTTTTGTTTTCACGTGATTTTCCACTCTGGTTAAAAGAATACTGTAGTTGACACACGATCAAGGGCATGTAGATCGAAAACAAACATGGATGAGCTTCATACCTTTCACAATAAACTGTAATCCATTCATAACATGCGACACGGACAAAAACTCTAACGTATTGTATTGACGACGTATAATAATGGTAAAATCATGTGAAGTACGTGCAAAACCTAAATAACAGTTCATAAACACTAAACCGGCACGTTAATATATGCCACTTGATCATAAATAAGATAAACATTGATTTAAAAGGTCCCATCTTATTGATAAATGGTAATAATTACATAATAAGCATAATTTAAGAGTATTCGCGATTCTCTTTCGCATTATTTTTGTCCGAAAACATCAGCAAATTCGGTGATTCAGTGCGTGCATTGTAATTTTGGCGGCTCCAGCTTACATTTATTTAAACCTTGGAACCTATTTTATGTCTGGGCAGCTGGGATAAGTCCTTCCTGAACAAGAAGTAGCCACAAGCCGAACAACCATTTGCCATCTTCAGAGTAATGGGCAATGGAGGTCAGAATGGCATACTATAGAAAAGCATACAATTTGCAAAGGCAAATCGCAAATGTGTGATCACCCACTAGGAAGATCATGTCCTCGAATCTATGTACACTATTAGAATGTTCTTATGTGCAGCCACATATAATACGCACTACGAGAAGTTCTCCCATGTCAAGCTCGGCTAGAATGTTACTTCCTTCATTGCTCTGGAAACCTTAAACGGGTCTTCTGCCACAATTCGTCTGTAATAGTAAGTATAACTCATCATGAAATCGGGAAGAACTGGTCAGAAATAATCCGCATTATGCCCTAGTACAATGCGCTGGTTGAAAGAATCCAATGTGTTGTCAGCGGAGGGGAATGAATCTGCACTTAATATTGTTGCGAAAAAGGGCATACATCTCAATACTATTCCCCTCTCACTTGAAATTTAACCTGACACCATTGCACCAGTTGGGTCATCTACAAGTTCATTGATATTGAATGTAAATAGATAGGCATCTAAAAAGTACATCCAGAGAGTTAGCCCAGGAAGATACCATTTAATTGTTATGCAACAAAAAGTAGTAATATTCCCCCAATAAGCTTTGGAGATGTAAGTTACGACAAAAATAAACACACAGACATACCGTTACTGGTTGATCTATTATTTACGTCATTTATTTATTTACATTACGTTTCTACTACTACTACTACTACTACTACTACTACTACTACTACTACTAGAACGTATACTAATTACACATCTCTTGTACCTATTCTCGAACGATTCTTCTCTGTGACACTTATTTTTTTCATTATACTATCTTCTCATCACCTTAAACATTTAATGTGAAAATAAGCTTCAGAAAAAATTACCAATATAAACAATAATGATGCATAAGACTAATTATTAAACATAAAAAATGTGAAAAACAAAACATTTGTAGTAAAACACAACTCCTCCCCAACATAAAATATTAGAAAGAACCAATGTTCAAATGCCGTTTGGGAGAATACAATACCGATACACTTATTACTACTGCAACTACTACTACTACTACTACTACTACTACTACTACTACTAATAATAATAATAATAATAATAATAATAATAATAATAATAATAATTATGTACTGAGAACTCGGGGAGTCTTATTGCCACCCAAATTCTAGTGTAGACTAATAGTCGGTGCCAGCGAAATATCAATAGTAAGCGTTGGATTAAGTTTTTTCTTGTGTAAATAATGAAAATAGATTGTATAAACATCGGCGGTAAATATTGTTTTTTTTCGATTAATTGGCCATTGATAGCTTCTATTAATTTCATCAACAGTGAAGCGTAATAGGCTCCTGTAATTGTTGTACCCTTTGCCAGGAAATCTGTCATCACTACTCCATCCTGGTCCGAGAAGACTGTGAGGATGACCTTGCCAGCGGAGGGCTACACCCTTGCCTTCTTTGGAGATGCTGAGTCCAAGTGCTTTCACTACATTGACTGGGCTTTGGTCTCTGGATCATAGTGATAGACCGAAGTTTCATCCTGTGTAATCAATCTTTTGAAAAACGTTGGACTAATCTTCTTGGCACATCTCCAAATTCATCCTCGAGCCCTCGACACGTACTTACTTTTGGAAAGGTGTAAGAAACCTGGGAATTGAGCTGGTAGACACATTACGCATATGCAAATTGTAATGAATGATAGTTTCCACAGATCCTGTACTAATCCTGACCTCATGTCTATTTGGCGAATAGTAATGCATCTGTTTTCACAGACTTCCGGCCATGTTTTAATTCACGATGCCAGCATTTTACAAGGTCATATGATGGAGCATCATCATCATAAGTTTTTTTCATTTCATCAAAAGTTTATTTTGGTGTGCGTCCTTTCAAATACAAAAACCGGATCACTGCGCGACACTCAACTTGCTTCATTTCACACTTGACTCAGTTCAAACACCTGTAAATAAGAAACCACAATTAGTACAGAGCTGTTTCTGCAACACAACCCATACAGATATAAATCATTACACATGCGAAATTTCATCTAGATCAGAACCCTGAAAGTGGGGCAGGGGCATTATTTATTGAACACCCCTCGTAGTAAAATACTGGGTAGGCAGATTGTTAGAAGCATTATTAATTGCTTCTACTCTGTTTCCTTTCGTTTGATGTATGCTACAATAGCTGCTTCTCCTTCTTTTCGTCAGGATAATGTGTTCTCTATCCATTATAGTCACGTTGTATACAGTTTTAAATGTCAGTGTGCAGCTCATACTTATAGGCGTATTTCTCTGCCTTTGGAGACCGGCATAAACCAGCATGTCCCATCTAAAATTAGACAGGGAAGGTCAGAACCTATTTGTATACCTTCCTCTGTGACTTTGTACTCTGCTATTGGCATGCATTGGGTTGGAAATCTATGCTGTGCAAGTAACTATAAAGGTTCTATGAGGTTCTGCAGCACATCTAAACGGTCTACAGAGCGCATTCAAAAATGACCTAGTTTGCGAAAGTTGGCTTACGATTGGACCGTCTAAACACCAGTCGAAAATGCGTTCTCGATAATCTGTCCGACAGAGACTCGTTATTTTAGTAGCCTTAATGTATCGGACTGAGGTATTACGTCTTGGGTAGTCCTAGGAGGTCAACCCTACCAGGACTTGCCGACCCTATTCGAGGTTTGTTTATTACCAACTGCCTGAGACGTCCCTAACGAGCAATGACGACAGGCCTTGCCCAGGCTATTTTTAGAGGCCAATCTGGCCTTTTTCTTGGGCGCTAGCTTTTTCCCTACATTCCGGCCTTGTGCCATATCTGTTAGCCATGGGAAGGGAGTAAATAAAGTAGATTAAAAAAAACACATTTAAAAATGTTGGAATCCGTATCTATCGCTATACGTACACCTAGCTTGTACCGACAGAAATAGTTTTTAAAAGCGCTATACTCTTTGGTGAACTTTGACTCAACCCCCGTGTTTTTTGCTTTTCATTCCTTTTTAAACGGCTATTTAATCATTTTTTTTATCGCGTATTAATATTCCCTGGTACTTCAATTTCCCCCTTTAATGTTTTTGAGGGTTAATTATGTGTCTTCTACAAAATGCTAAGGACGAGTAAACTTACGAAAGAATAAAAAGGTTAAAAACACATCTAATTTAAAATCAAGGCCTGGACTTAAAATCAACCCAAAAGGAATTTAAGATGTAATCCGAGTCCGGTCTTTGCAGCTGTCAGTCGATCTAAAGGGGAGTAAATCTACAAGGTTCTTAATGATTCTGTATTCAGGATTTAACATTATTAATTAAGGTATAGTGAAGACCTATGGGAGTAATACTATTGGTATACTGATTGAGTCTGATTTAGATGTAAGAACAAGGACTAGGTCGGCAACATTGAACCTTTCTAAGAGATTTAGATCTGAGATGGTTAACTAAAGTATAGTAGAGACTTATAGGAGTAATAATGTTGGTAAGTCTGGTCTAGAGATGAGAACAAGACTAGGGTTGACAAGATTGAACCTGTTTAGGAAATTGGGGAGATTAACATGTTTAACTAAGTTATAGTGGACCCTTATGCGAGTTATAATATTGGTATACTGATTAAGGATGATCTAGAGATGAGCACAAGGATAATGTCGACATAGTATAACCTTTATAGGAGATTTAGAAGATTTCACATTTTTAACTAAGGTACAGTGGATACTTATTGAAGTATAGTATTGGTATATTGATTAAGTCTGAACTAGAGATAAGAACATAGATTAGGTCGATCAGACCGAACTAGTTTAGGGGGATTTTTAAAGCCTGCTGAATTATATTTGTGGAATAGGGGTGTTACCCTCTAAATAACTGGAAAAAATTATTATTGGAAAACAAATATATTTCATATTATTGGTTTGAAGTTATGGTTTAGAGATAGGCTAGTTAAAATATAATGACATGTATTCCTATTTTTATATATATTTATGGAGGGTGATAGTTGAGAGGATTTTCCGGAGTCGAATTCGGTATTTAATGGAGCAACTATAGGGTTATGTATTGGGTAGAGGGGTGGTATTCCTTGGCTTTCATATGTATCGGTAAGTCCAATTTATAAGTAGTGCTTATCTCTTGATGATGCATCTTTAAAGATTTCGTCCCTAATGTTTAAGCAGATCGTATTTCAGTCAATAATTGCTCTTAATATATGATATTTTTCTGCACCACACAGGACACATCTATTTATGGCTGGAGAAAAAGATGGTCTTCTCTCTATAACATTTTATGTTATGGTAAAGGGTGGCTCTTAATCTTTAAGTTTTCATATCCGGGTCGCAAGTGTCGTGTTTGCCTTGTTTTTTGTATTTCAAATACTAAAACAAGGCAAACACGGCACTTCCCTAACACTAAATTTAAGCAAATATATATACCACTCTAAAGCAAATAACATATGCAAACGAGAGTGATACGGGAATTCACATTTCTGTAACAGGGGACCACATAAGCTAAAGAGAGTCGGATGGTTAAGTCCTTCTGAGCTTGAAACCGACACTACTAATGTTGTACTAATCTTTTTGTACCAAAAAGAAATATATATATATATATATATATATATATATATATATATATATGTGTGTGTGTGAGTGTGTGTGTGTGTGTGCGTGTGCGGTGTATATATATATATATATATATATATATGCCTTCTCTTTTCTCATTTGTAAAGTTTCTTCCTAGTGAACACATCTGTTTTCTCTTGACTTGGCATATATGGAAAGGGTATGCATTATACAGAAATTTTATATAGACTAAATAAATATTATTTCATATTAAAAGAAAATCGATATAAAAGTGAGAGATTGCAGTCTGTGTCTGTGTTTGCGTCTGTGAGAGGGGGAAGGAGAAGAGAGAAAGAGAGCGTGTGAGAAAGGACTTACTCGAGGCTTACGACCCTGATCCAAGTAAACAATGTCAAGTGACCTTCCTGTGTAAATATTGGGAAATTCTCCCAGTTAAGCGTTTCCCTTATGTAAAGATAAGCGGTTAATGGGGTAATGAAATTTTCCCTAGAGTCAAAATAGACATTTCAAAAGGTAAATTGCACTGGATGTCTAGAATAAGACTGTGAGGAATTTCTCTAAAGATATAAAGACAAATAAAATGAAGAAATAATAAAATAAATCACACACATACTGTTATTAGAACGTGAACTTTTTTTACATTTATTTTCTCCTAGAGTTATATACCTTTGAAAATACCTTCAAAATCGCAACTAAAAAAGAGAATTATTATCATTTTCTAAGAAGAACTAGAATTAAACATGTGTATATATACTGACACTACATTAAAACAACGAAACAAATACGCACACACACATATATATATATATATATATATATATATATATATATATATATATATATATATATATATATATATAAAACACCACAAGTTCGAATACGTATGCATATGCATTGTTCTAGAGCTGTGATGCAGCGAAACGGTCGGTATGTGGATGACTATATATATATAGATATATATATATATATATATATATATTCGTGTGTGTTGTATGAAAATATATCCATGACTATTAAGCACAGTGTAACGTGAGTATTGTATTCTTGTGGCTTATTATCAAAAATATTACGTGGATTTGAATTTCACGATTAGTTACAAAAATGACTAAAGGTTACTCTAGTTACAAACTGCTCCTTACTTTTAAGTGAGTCAAATACACGAAAGGTGATCTTACTCTGATATATATATTTAATGAAGCCATTGTGATTCTCGATGATAGTTCACGTCCGTCAAATTAAATAATTTCTTCGGAATAGCTCCTTAAAAATATCGATCTGTGTTCTGCAAAAACAGACTTTTCGTTCCAAATAGATTTCCTCGGATATTTTGTTGATATTTTCCATGGCTGCACCGTTGAATTTGATAGGCAACTAAGATTATTCTCCAATGAAATCACAGGGAAAGGCAAATAACGGCACCTGATTCACAAATATATCGTCAATCATACCACGTGAGTCTAATGGGTTTTTTTCTGTAAAATAATAGAAATCTAAATACATAACAAGAAAATATTGGATTCGTATATTAAAAAAAAGTAATTTAAGATAAATTTCGGTTGTCGAAGGCTAGGAAAAAAATATTGTTTCTGGCCACTAAAATTATGAACACACGTGGCGAGTAAAAGTTTTGTAATTTTAAGAAGGATTCATTTGCGAGACAACGAATAGGCGACACGTACACTATTTATATAAGTGTTATATATTCATCGATGATGACTAAGTTTATTTTACGTTACTTTGTTTAGGACCCCACGGTTCAGTGTATTTTCTGTTGAGTCTTTTATACAAGCGGTTAGATTGCATATACAAATGAATGAATGCGAAAATACCCTTCATTTATCGCTCCTATTTTGCCATCAAAACGGGTTTGAGTTTAATAACCGGCCATACCACTTTTTGTGGTATCTGCCCAGCGTCGAGAATTCCGCCTTTAAATTAAAGTGGACATTTATGGAGAATACCAATTCACATGCGGTCACCAGTTAGCATGTATTTTCTCGGTTAGGAGACATGACACACGACGGCAAGTATTTCCAAATAGTCACTCATCGTGTAGTGGCCAGACACAACGCTGCTAGCAAAATGGGTTGCTGTTATTCAAATCAATAATACAACATTTTATTTACCTCCCCAGGAGGTTAGGCACAAGGCCAGTTATATCTTACTCCCACAAGGTAAGATGTGACCCAAGGTCGGGTCGGAAAAGTGGGACTTGAAAAGCCAGCGCCCGAGAAGGTGAGCACTCTGGCCATTAAAAATTGCCTGGGCAGCCCCGTCGGCATTTCCCGGTAGGGGCGCCTCACACAGTAAGCAATAAACTTACTCCTCCCCAAATAGGGGAGGCAAAGCCTGGGAGGTTGAACCTCCTAGAACTGCACAGGCCAGACCCATAGACCGGCGTAAATCAAGCCCCGAAGGCCAAGACGATACCAGTTCATGGCGTGTATCAATGATACATTTTATTTACCTCCCCAGGAGGTTAGGCACAAGGCCAGTGTTATGCTTGGGGTTATAAATTTATAATTGTATTACCACTAATACATTCAGATGATTTAATAAAAAAAGGATAGACTACTACTACTTTTCTTAAAATATACTCATACATTTTCATGGGTTAGGGTTACTTAATTTACACTAATGTATTTTAGCTAGCTAGAAAGAAAGATATACCGACCAGGCATAAGAGTTCATAGAGAGGGTGAAATGGGGACTATTCTCTCTCTCTTTCTCTCTCTCACTCACTTCTCTCTCACTCCTTCTTATTTCCCTCGTTCTATCTCTCTCACTATTATTCACTCTCACTCTAATTCATTCTCCTTCTCCCACCCTTTTTCTTTCTCTCTTGCTCCCTCAAGCGACGCCAACTTTTATTTTTCAATTGTTTAAAAGAGCCCCTAGACAGATACGCACCATCGTTCACGTGAATGTATATCTTCTCTCTTTTCATTTCTGTACAATCTTATTTGAAAGGTATAAAGATTTGTATCCAACCTTTTTATATTATCTATTCATATAAATAACTGTTAATATTTATTTATTAATCTGAATGAATTCAAAAGTTGTTTTTTGTCACGTGTGTACGAGAACCTTGTGAATAAAAGTGTTATTATTTCAAATTACTGTTTCGAGTAGCGAACTTTGCGAAGCGATTGAAAGGTGGAAACACCGCTTTGTTCATTCATAAAGAAAACAGCAACGGTTTTCATTTACGCAATTTATTCATTCAACGTCATGATATGATATCTATTATTTTTAATAACGAGGGTCTGTGTTCCAATAACTTGCAGGGTCTAGATTATTACGTGTGTCATTACTAGAAGATTTGCATGAACTGATTATTAAACTTCAAATCCTATGTGTTAAGATCTACATGATTGAAGAAAAGAATAAGGTAGAAAGGGGATTCCGATCAACATGTAATCATGTCTATAATTTCTTAATTATTTGACGTATTCGGATTACTGATCTCATTTAGGGTGTTATTCTCACAACGTTTCGATCGATGTAACATCCAACCGTCTTAAGATGCATTTGTCAAACTCATGAATCTGTATGCAATTTCGAACTAAACTCTTTACTGATTCCACCGGTGTAGTTTGTTCTCTTTCTGTCAGCCATAATTAGGTAGAAATCTTAAGCAATGTATGTTATATTCTTAGTACCGCGTGTACGGAGATTGCACATTCAACTGTTAAGAAAACTGTCACTTAGAACTGATTATATACTTAGCACATTAGCCGTTGCGCCACTGATCCATGATAATTAAATAAAATGTTCAGTTCAAACTTTCTTACAGATTCCTGATTTCGACATTAAAGTTCACATGTTTTACAAGAGGTACATTAAGAACGTCGGAGGGTACATCGGCGGAAACGTTATGTGAACAAAATCGACGAAAACAATAGTCAGAATAATCTAAACAATAAAAAAATATCAATCTGTATCAACAAAATTCCGAAATATAATGTCTATTAATATTGTCTATTTGGTGAATCCTACTAATTGACGTTAGGAATATTCCCACCACACTAACATAACTGCTACGTAATACGAAACCACATACTGAAAAAGCTGAAGCCAAAAATAGTTCCATTTTTATTAACAACGCATTATTTCCGGACCTGGCCTATTGATTTGTTCATCCAATTCAATCGGTGGTAAGTAAGTTATGTACACAATAGCTTTTGTTGTGATAAACATATCTGGGTTGACGTCTTAGTCCTTTCTATCGCCGATGTCCTCGACTAAAGCACCGGGGTGAGGGTTGTGCTTGTGAATAGCTTTATTTATCTCATTAATCTGTCATTGAAATCGACCTGCCAATAAATGGATATTGGGTAATTTTAACGGCGTCGTTGTTGTCCACTGCGGTAGCGAGAAATGTTTGGCAGTGGGTACGAGGGACAGGGCAATGATGGAAGGGAAAGGATATTGCCTGATGTTAATAAGATACTTTGCGAATTCTGAAAGCTGTTCAAATGTGGCACAGTTTAGGAAGTTGGTGATAATACGATGACTGCCGTTGAAAGGATAATTATAGCATTTCGAAAGAGACGAGGAGATTTGTGAGCTGTTGAGAAATGTCAGTAAACTAGATATCCTCTTGTGGGACCTGATTTTAACATAGGCAATATCTTAATGGCCCTTAACACATTCAGAGAACATTTTCACGAACATATTCAAAAGTTAATACAGTATCTCCACTTTATCGCTTACATCTTAACTTTTCGTTTTTGATTTGTTTCTTCTTTATCTGTTTACTCTTATTTCTGTTTCTCTGTCAATTTTGTTTCCCGGTTCATTTGTTGTGATGTCACCTATGTGAAAATAGTTTTCTCTTAGTTTTTGCACAACTGATAAAGTTATATAATATACAGAAACACAATTTAGAATGACTTTCCAATGAAAAATATTGCTTAGTAATCTTCACTCTATAAGGTCGGACATTTACCCTTTTTAATCCATTTACAAATATACATACAAAAAACTACTACACCCACACACACACACATATATATATATATATATATATATATATAAATATTATTATTATTGTTAATTCTGCAGAGAGTACAGTTTTGCACCATTTCTGTGTCCCCTAACGAAGATCAAAAGCAGGATATAATTATACGAAACTTGATGTCTTAAAACCATAATTCTAATTTTGATCAAAATTCATTACATAATTTTAATTCTGGAAAATTTCACAAATAAGGCTTAAGCTTAAGAAGTCTTGATAAGATATTGAAATGTATGGAATCTTTCTTAATTGGTATCTAATGACTGTAGATCAAATGTAATCAAATCTGATACCTTTTAATTTTTTTTATATTAGGTTGTTGTTCTCATATTATGCCCCTATAAATAGATTTAAAATACTACAGTGAAAGTTAAATTTGGGGAATATTTGTTAATTGATATCTATACCAATTGCTAAAATTTCACACAAATTGAAGGAACAAAATTTCCACAAAGAACTTAAACCCTTTTTTGTCCCCTTTGAATAAAACTAAAATTGTCTAAATTAAGACCACATTAAGATAACTTATGCAAGGTAGCGATAGTCTAAAATTCATAATGAACGGTTAATTAGTTTAGGAATGAATCTTGTAGATACAAATATATAAACATATAATCATGCCGTTTGATTAATATATATATATATATATATATATATATATATAATTAATTGAATGACATAATAAGATGTAAATAAATCAGATTGTATTAAAGTTCAAAATCAAGGAGTGATATTGCGTCTTTAACTCATGAGTTTTCAAAGAAAATCTTCTCCTCAAAGGACCATTACCGCAATGACATTACTAAAGGTGATAAAATTAAGCTTTGAAAATATTTAAAAAATACATAAAAGCAGATAACACATCAAATATATTGGTCAAAAAACACTTTTTGTTAAACTTATACAGTTCATCCAAGTCATAATGTTTAAAACAATTTCAAGAGAGATGTCAATAGAGTCGATTATAAAACAATCCAGGTAAGGAATGATAGTAAAAACCCTAAATAAATGTTATCCAGGCGGAAAATTTGTTTGCTATGGATGCAGTAAGTACCAGTGAAAAGTATATTCAGGGTGTATGCAAATTAATTCAACGATAGAAAAAAACAAAGTCATATAAAAAGTTCAGAAGACTCTCTCGGTGTTGAATAGCATAATGTCCAATTAATGGTTCTCATGAGCTGATAAGAGTTGTGATAACCATAACTTCCTTGTCTGACGTTTATATAGAAAAATGTGATGGAGTAGAAATATGCAGTGAGATCCAATCAAAAAACAATTGTTTAAAAAATAGGGACTGGAAAATATATATATATATATATATATATATATATAAGAAGGAATAGGTAAAATAAATACCTTTTGAAGCATTAAGATGCGATATCAATTTTTTTTTATAAAAAAGAAAAATAATAAATCGAAACCGATTTTTTTTATTGTTTTTATTAAAACTAGTATTTTTTTTGTTAGTTTAAAGTGATACAGATATTTCGCCAAAACCTGGCATCCTCGGTGTGTAATATATCCTGATGTCATCGGATTTGTATTTTTCATCTCTTTACCGGCTTGTTGTTATACAGCCGGGCCAAATGGGCAAGATGTTGTTTCCCATCATCAAATATGAAGAACGTGAATGCAGCACGTGATTTGTATAAGTGTTTAAGGTTCATATTTTTTTAAAGCATCTATTGTTAAATTTAAGAAGGAATAGGTAAAATAAATACCTTTTGAAGCATTAAGATGCGATATCAATTCTTTTTTATAAAAAAGAAAAATAATAAATCGAAACCGATTTTTTAAAATTTTTTTTATTAAAACTAGCATTTTTTTTTGTTAGTTTAAAGTGATACAGATATTTCGCCAAAACATGGCATCCTCGGTGTGTAATATATCCTGATGTCATCGGATTTGTATTTTTTATCTCTTTACCGGTTTGTTGTTATACAGCCGGGCCAAATGGGCAAGATGTTGTTTCCCATCATCAAATATGAAGAACGTGAATGCAGCACGTGATTTGTATAAGTGTTTAAGGTTCATATTTTTTTTTAAAAAGCATCTATTGTTTAATTTAAGAAGGAATAGGTCAAATAAATACCTTTTGAAGCATTAAGATGCGATATCAATTTTTTTTTATAAAAAAGAAAAATAATAAATCGAAACCGATTTATTTTTCTTTTTTTATTAAAACTAGCATTTTTTGGTACTGTTTTAGATATTGACGCTAATTTCCGTGACTGTCCGGCAGCAGCGAGCCGACAGCTAACGGAAGCGTCCGAGACCTGCCGAGTCAGCAGACGACAACAATGTAAGACGATGAATATACGTAAAGAAAAAGAACTGCATACATTTTTATACAGAAAATGAAATAAATGAACAAACCCATAGCTGAAATAAATAAACTTTTTTTAAATTAATATTTTTTAACCATTTTTGTAAGAATTTTTTTTATAAACGCTAACATTTTAAACCATTTTTTTTGTAACTGAAATAAACTGTTTTTTTTTAACTTTAGAACGCGAAAATAATAACTTTTTTAAACCATTTTTTTTTTTTGCAATTACGCATTGTTTTTTTTTCATTATTTTGGCTGGAGGGGTAAGGGCTTGTTTTTCGTTTTTGGAGGGTGGGCTTAGCGAAATACAAGCAGAAGAGGAGGATGGGGTCGTCGCCGAGGATGTGGAAGGAGGCGGAGGAGCAGAAGATTGTTGGTCGCCGACGCCTGGATAAAGTACGGCTATCTGCGATAATATAACTAGACAGTACGCAGCATTCCTTTACTAAGTTTTTACCGGTCGCCATATCCTGGGACCACAGGTAGATCATCTTTAAAATTGTTGATATAGCGAGTTTTGACCGCGAAAAAAACGTCCCCGATCGCAACGAAATCCAAGCCCGGCATTCCTGGGTGGGGCATCTCCAGGCATATTTTTCCGTAACTGTCTTTCGCGGTACTAGCCGGCAAAGTCGGCCGCCGCCGCATCGCATACATCGCATATCTTTTGCCAGCAGAGCTTTCTGCTGGCAAAAGTTAATGCACTGCAAGAGAGAGGCAATTGTACGACACAACACTTCAAAATTCATTTTCAACAAGTGCCAAGCGTCTCTCCTTCAAATCAATATCGTATGCCAGCCTCGTTTTCGATTTCGGCAGGTCTCGGACGCTTCCGTTAGCTGTCGGCTTGCTGCTGCCGGGCAGTCACGAAAATTAGGGTCAATATCTAAAACAGTACCCATTTTTTTGTTAGTTTAAAGTGATACAGATATTTCGCCAAAACCTGGCATCCTCGGTGTGTAATATATCCTGATGTCATCGGATTTGTATTTTTTATCTCTTTACCGGTTTGTTGTTATACAGCCGGGCCAAATGGGCAAGATGTTGTTTCCCATCATAAAATATGAAGAACGTGAATGCAGCACGTGATTTGTATAAGTGTTTAAGGTTCATATTTTTTTTTAAAGCATCTATTGTTAAATTTAAGAAGGAATAGGTAAAATAAATACCTTTTGAAGCATTAAGATGCGATATAAATTTTTATTTTATAAACTAACAAAAAAAGATGATAGTTTTAATAAAAAATAAAAAAATCGGTTTCGATTTATTATTTTTCTTTTTTATAAAAAAAATTTATATCGCATCTTAATGCTTCAAAAGGTATTTATTTTACCTATTCCTTCTTAAATTTAACAATAGATGCTTTTAAAAAAAAATATGAACCTTAAACACTTATATATACATATATATATATACATATATATATATACATATATATACATATATATATATATACATATATATATATATATATATACATATACATACATATACATATACATATATATATATATATATACATATATATATATATATACATATATATATATATACATATATATATATATATACATATATATATATATATATATATATATATATATATATATATATATATATAAATTGGGTATTAATTTCCCGCAAACGAGGTCGTAATTTTTCGGTGTTATGTTATCGATGATTACATACCCTTGGGTTAGAAGAAAGAGAAAAGGTAACAATTTAGAAACACTTGGATTAACATGCATATATTTTACACGTATAAACATTTTGTCGAAGGGAATACAAAAATGTAATGCTATAAACAATATACTATTCACAGGGAGAACAGCCGGCATCCATACTAAATAAAGAATACAGTCCTAAACAAAATAAGTAAGTTATTGGGGTCGGTGATAGAGATCTTTGTGCGAGGGATGTATACGTGAATGTTACTTATTCTGCTTAGTGTGTTTTTTTTAGAGTTTATGCGTAAGTAAATGTTCCTTCGCTGTTTAAGACGTACGAGAAAGCACCTTAGATCTCGTTTTAAATGTTGAACTTTGATTGAATTAGTTTACTGACATTTGCGTAGTAGCGTAATTTTTCTAACGTTGCTACGAATAAATCCAAGCGAAATAACTTAAATAAATATTGGTTAACGGTTTGGTTCGAACGATCTACGTAATATGGCACGATTATTCCACCTAACTATTTACATACCTAGGTGGAGTGGTTGCTACCAGTCTATGTACAAAGGAAAAAACAAACAGAACTCTTATAAACATGAAGTTTCTTTAATAGAGCATCCGATTTGTTGAACAGAATATCACGAATCTGATCACCAACCTTCTACAGAATAGTCGTATTTAAGTCTAATGTAAATAAATAATTTTTGATTTGTCTTCTTGGAAAATCAAGTCCTCTAAAGTAATCTTCTAACCATTCACTTAACAATTTCAAATCCTCTCGTGATAGCGATGATCGTTCAACCAATACTCTGTTTAACCCTTATACCCGAGTAGCCCCCCGGCTATTAATATGGAAGACCACCTGCTATTCTAAGATGGCCACTTATCTATGTACTGACTGATCTTATGTTTGTATCTATTTGTAAAAGATAAGTTAACATATAACATTGAAAACGTCAATGTTGTAGGGAGAAACAACCCGTAGTATTTATATGTGTATGAATTTATATAGGCATCGTAAAGTGAAAACATAACACGACTATTTTAAACATTCAATCTGAAAACAAGCAAAATTATGAGAGTATAATTGTATATAGGTGTGTGTAAATACCTTGTGTATTAGTGGTTGATAAGCCTGTTAAAATTATATTTTTATCATAAATGAAAGAAAAAAGGGTATTTCTAATAATAACGTTAACTTAACTAAGTGTTTACTTAAGTAAAAAAAACAACCCATAAATGCTTACGATTAATATCGAGAAGAAATAACCTTTTTATATCATCTCGGGTTGACTTATAAAAAGTGTTTCATGATAATATGTCCTATTTTTGTCATCTACCTGAGTGAGATACGTCTTAAGATAGACGAGTGAGGACATCTTTGGTTGGCGATGCTCAAGGTACTCTTTATTGCCTTGACAGAGTACAAAATAGACTTCGCAATCTGGTGAGATGATTATGTATTATTTTCTCTACGACCACATTCTCACAGAAGAGAGCTTTTTACATTGTTTAACCACAAACAAACCATATTTTTACTCAGCGTAAAGGGACTACTGTGATAGGGGCCACATTAATACGAAGTAAATCTGGGTGGAGAATTGGGCAGCACGATCCTTGTTCACTTTACATTTACATTTCTGCATATTGTTACGGTCGGCTAACCAGGGAGCACAGGGAGGATTCCAAAGGCAAGCGGCCCGAGAAAAGAATCTGGAAATGTTTCGGCATCTCGGGCCCTATACAGTGAAGGGGTGTGTTTTTGCTGCTGGTCGGGTGGATCGAAGTTATTTACGTTGAAGGGATACAAATGCATTAATTTCATCGGAACGATTTCCGTAGAAGTACTTGTAACACATGCACAGAGATACAACAACGAGCCAATCTTACAAGGGCTTGGCAGAGAGCCTGACAATTATTAAGCCAGAAAATTATTTTTGCACCCTTTCCAGGAGGCAGAGGCTAGTGGTTGGAATACCAGTCCAGATGTGGCAACAATAGTCCATGCACGGGCGAATGGTGACTTTATAGAAATGTGAGACTAACAGATGTGAGAAGATTTCTAGCCTGAGAGAGGACGCCTAATTATTTACCGCATACTTGGCAGCATCTTCTACTGAACATATCAGGTCGAGGGGCTAAAACGTTGGACTCTCGGGTGATATCTGCTATCAGAATTGGTGGTTGGAAAGGTTTCTTGTATTTGTTAAAAGAAGAGAAGATTTCTCATGGTAACATTAAATGTGACACACCAATGTTTGCTTAATTTTACTACAGACTGGAGATGATTTTGCAACAATTAAACAATTGTCTTGCTTACGTGGGCATTCGATTTGAATTTATTTCTTTGAATAGACCGTCGTGTCATCAGCAAGTATACCCATCTCAGACGTGATTGTTCAAGAAAGGTATTTTATGAAGTTCAGGAATAATATTGTTTTTTATATAACTCAAAGTATCAAACTCTGTGGCTCTTGCATTGGTGTGTTTTTATTTGCATGTATGACTTGGATCTTTCTTTTAGCTAAAAAATATCGGATTATATTAAATATTCGTCCAGTAATTCGAGCTGAGATTCTCGAGAACACCCTCATGAGATCCATTGTCAAAGGCCTTGAAGATATCTAGTGATTTACTTGTCTTTCTCCACTCTATTGTTATTTCAATTGAACTAGCTCAACTGGGCTTCCCTCTCTTGTTCCTCTTTGTAAGACGTATCTAGCTAAACATCATCTTACTACCAAAACTGAAGATCACTCTCTTTTCTTTCTCTGTGTGTTGAGCGTCAGGAAAACAGTTATGAGTAGAGATTCTTTTCAAGAACTTCTTATCTGTGAAACACATTACCACCAAGCTGATTCCCTACAAAATAGCCGTCTCCAAATACAATGTCCGCAAATAATTGCCATAAACCGTTCCCATAAGCATTCCATTACTCATTAACATTTTTCTCATAATATCCTACATAATTGGACCGACAATCCATTCATCTCATTAAACCGTATTCCCGAAGGACTTTTTACTTTGAAACGCGGTGTCTGAATAAAAAACTTATAATTAATTTGAAGACAGTCCCATTGATATAATATAACAATACATAAAATAAATATCGAACATGTTAATTAATAGATATTGAGAATTATGTAGCTTTAATTTTGAATGAATATCATGAATTACGTAATCTTTAAATCGAGTGGGAGATAATGTCATTCAAAAACAACTCCAATAACTGTGGCGCCTAGAATATGATCTGAAACCCTGTACAAGCTACTCAACCTATAAGCATCTATATATGAAAATTAAATGACACCTAGTTACGGATCGGCCTAATAACCCATAATTTTATTCGATCTCTCAGAAATACAAGCCCAATCTAATAATACTAAACTTCGTGAAAATATGACTTTAGGTGTAAATATGAAGTATCATGTTTTTGACGTGGCTCTAAAGGTCCTTAACTGTGTTTCATAATAAAACAAGAAAAAACAGCGTATGCGTAGAATATTTCAAAACAAGAAATTAACCGAAGAGAAAAAACAGACGATTGACTCATTTTATGTAATTGTATTGGATGTTTAGTTGTATTAGACTTGGCTAGTCTTTATGAGAAATGGGAAATGGAGCACTGTTTTAAACTACGAGAATACGAAATCTTCCTAGAACTATTGTAAACATCGAGGATTATGTTGAATTAATTGTCTACTGTTAATTATTTACAATAACGATTGTGTTTCCGTGTTAAATAAATCTAGAATAATTTAATTGCAGTTCAAAAGATAAATCAAATAAAATTAATATAAAGATCATGGTAGTTGCTCAATATTAATATAGAAAAAAAACAGAAATAGATAGGGGTTCAAATATGTTAACATTATTTGATATTGCGATTGAAAGAAAGAAGCATTATTATAAAAACAAAGTTTCCCTTGCATTCATCAACAATATTCAAAATATAATTACCTGCAAAATAATGAGAAAGAGTTAAACATAGTTATCCAAAAGTGTCTGCAATTAATAGAAACGGGATTTTTACGCCTAGAAAATTATATTATAGACCAACAAGAATCAAATATTAATGGCGGTCATATCGAACATGATAAAAATCGAAATAACCTCCGTGTACCTATGTCTTTTAAATTCAATCTAAATAACTTTTTATTAAAATATCTCTGTTGCTTCTGGTGCTAATCAGACTGATATTTTTTATCCCTGTCGCTTACTCCATTAGCCTTTTTATTTTCTCTTGATTGGTTCATTAGTTTATCACTAAATTGTGCATTAAGTTATATAATGAACAAAGGAAAGTAATTGAGCAAAATTGTCTCGAAACAAACTGAAAATAGCCTTCAATTAATTTTCCTTTAAATATCAAATATTTCCGCCATAAATGTTTGCTTAAACTTCACTGAAAATAGCATTACTGTTCATTTCATATGAAACAATTATTTGTAATCACAAGTAACGTCTGTTTAGCCCCTTTAGGAGAAGTGAAAATGAACATTTCTGCTATTAGAATTTGCTATTTTTGTTTTGTTTTTAACATACAGCAAGTATTGACAATCAAAAATACATTCTGGTTGGGAATATTGAAATCCGCCTCAAATTGGTAAAACTTTGACGTGTTCACAAATATCTAAAATTACACTTAAAATGAGTTTTCACCAAGATCACATTATTTCAATATTCTACCATTTCTCTTCTCTCCCGCCACACGCAATCACATCCTCTACCTTACTCCGTAAATACAAAAGTGATAACAGAATGTTTAACAGCGAATTTAACTAAGAATAATTCCAATCTAAAAAAGTATTTCAGTGATGTCAGTTTTATGAGTAAGTATGGTCAACTTTTTGCAAGGTCTTCTCGTGTATGAAACACATCATCACGAACCTGACTTCCAGCAGATTACAACATAGTCGCTTTTTAATCTAAGGTCAACAGTATCGTTCTATGAAATGTCCTCACACGTATTCTAACCATCGCAGCAATGATTTCTCATAAAGATCACCACCGTAACAATCATTCCATCTTACTCAACCTTACCACCGAGTGCTATTTGGTTTCGATAAGTAGTGATTCATTTGTTAAAAACAAAAATGTACTGTTTTTTGTTACGTACATGAAGTTCCGCGAGTGAAACGAAGTAACTTCTCGATCATTTAAGATGTTTATCATTATCGCCTTCCTTCTCTTTTGCAGTTGCCTACATTTCCATTTAGTTTATCTCGAAATTATTTAAGTAGTAGGAATCACATCAGGGAACACTTTTTTTTATAATTTCTGTTTAAATACTAAACACTTATTTTGTCATGTTTACTCTTTGCATTCTTTGCGGATTTTTCTAACACTAACTCGTTTTTCCTGCCTGCCATTTTTATTTCTAAGTGCCCTTTCAACGAAATGCTTTGGGTGTATGACTTTTGTTTTAAACCATCCTTATTGTTTTAGACACATTGGACTTACTTGCCTTTTATTGTTATATTATTTTCAAATGATTCCCAGAAGTGTTTTGCAAACGCCTAGTGATGACGGGAGTTATATATGAATAAAACACCAAAACATCCTTTTACGATTATCATTTTGTTCAAATCGATGTGAAGAAAAGTTATGGTAAGAAAAGAATCGGGTGCGTAAAAAAGACACGTTTACCGAATAAACAGGAGTGGATGAGAAGCCATTACAAGATATTATCAAGGTGTGTATTAATTTACGTTGATAACTAACCTACATATAGTTTTGGTTCCTTACAGTAGAACCCCCGCCACCATCTTTCGCATGCATGCATATAAGTATATAGTATTTGTATGATTGTGTGAAATTAATGACGCTACGGTGTTTACAAGATAGTCGCAAATAACAAGTAAAGCTGTATTTTAGTATACTTTGTTATCTGTACAAATATTTTCGGCTACATATGTGCATATGTGTTTCAGCTACGACCTTATTTAAAGTCACTGACAGAGAATACCTTGGAAAGATGAATTCATTTCATGCCAGTGGATATTTTTGTTAGGAGCGGATTATTTACAAAGCTACCACATCAGAATAAATCTCTCTCTCTCTCTCTCTCTCTCTCTCTCTCTCTCTCTCTATATATATATATATATATATATATATATATATATATATATATATATATATGTGAGAGAGAGAGAGAGATTTGTTTCATTTTACTTCAGTCAAAGTTCTCGCAAATCAAAGAAGCCCCTTCCTGGGACTAACATAATCTTTATATGAGATATATAGATATTCGAATATTCCATTAAAGATTAAAAAATAAAAACCATTAATTTTACTCTCCCCAATAGTCCTGTCAACTATGTTATAGTATACATTTCTTGTGATCTATAGGTCAAACAGGATTTCAAGGCGAGAATTCATCTAGTCTGGTAGAGTACCCAGCTAAGTTGCACTATTCATCGAATGAGCTAGTGTGGGTTAGCACTACAGAGTGAATCGTATTTAGGCTGCTAACATGATGTTATTTGAATATTTACTCATGGTTTATTGTAGGAGACAGTATATTCATGGCAAGTTGTCCTGACAAACCCCTGTACAGAGAGACCTTAGACACTCGGAGACAGTGTCTAGAAAACATTCGGGGGTTCATCTTTATATATATATATATATATATATATATATATATATATATATATATGTATATATATATATACTAGACTGCAAATTCTAACGCATGTGCATTAACATTCTTAAATATAAACTTGGAAAAGTACAGAACAAGTAGAACAAACTCTTAAAATGTTGAGGCTGGAATGAAGATTTGAAGAATTAAAGGTACACTTAATCACACGTAATAACAAGATTGGTTACATGACAGACATATGCAATGGTTTTGCCTAGCTCTTTCTTGGATATTGGAATCGTGATTTACGCAATAATGACATAAAACTTTAAATATACATTATATTTCGTCTAAATAGTCACCTCAAGTAAACAGAACAAGTGATGACTTAGCCAAATAAACAGGTTAGGCAAACTGATTTGTGACTTGATTTTGTGAGTCAAATATTGTGTGACTTAATCACTTGACCACTTTGTAACTAAATTTTGAAATTTTATTTTTTGAAATAAAGTGGGAAAATGTTTTTGAAAAATTTTTAAATTAAGAAAAATCAATTTGTACCTTGAAAGAAATGCAAAAAAATACTACAATTAGAAAAAAATTAAAAAATAGAAGTTGGAACAAAATGGTTCTGACAATTAAATTGAGTCAACTATTAGAAAGAGTTGAATGTAAGTCAATTATGTCAAAGTTTGGTTTAAGTTTTTTTTCTATTGAAATAAATAAAAACACATGTGTTTGCATGTAAGAAAAAAAATCCTGACTTAGTAGTATGGATACATTGTTAAATACAGGCATATTATATAGCTTAGAAGAATCCGCCACAGAATAAACTCCACTCGAGGTAATGTGGTAAAGAGCAATCGTTCATGGATTCATCACATTTTAAATGATGCTTTAAGCAAATTAAACTTTATTTAATGCATCACATTATTCAGTATTATTTATAATTATTATTACATTGTTTATTTTACCCTACATTTAATTTTCCAAATTTCAGTTCCTGCTTCAATATTTATAGAGTTTATTCTACGTGTTCTGTACTTTTCCAGGTTTATAAGAAATTTTAACTAAGTTCATTATTATAATTTAGAAAGAAAGAGTATATTTAGTATAAGTATTTAAAACATTTACCTTTTTTGGACAGCCTTATTACATTATTCAATACTGCCCATAGAGACAAAGTCACAACAAATTATATTGTAATAAATCTGAATTTAATTTAAAACATAAAGTAAGCAACAATAATAACTTTTCGTGTATATTTTGAAAAAACAAACAAAATGTGTTAATGGAAAATACTAAATGAAACATTTGCTTTTTTCTGAACAGCCTTATTACATAATGTCAATAAAGACAAATAACACAAGACTATATGCCAATCATTAAACATTTAAACCTTACACAAATAGTTTTTATACATTGTTTAATGAAGCTTTCAATTAAAAATAACTTTTTTATTTTATAAAAAATAAACGTACTTAAGTGGAATATAGTCAATTAAAACATTTTCTTTTCCTGAGCCAATGTTATCTATAGCGACAACACCTACAGTTGATTATACTTTAGTAATACATTAGAGATTAAATTATAAAATGCAGTTATTTAGAAATAATAAATAGAAAAATATCTTTACCTATGTAATTTATTAAAAATATTTTTAAAATATTATCAAAAAAGACATCATCCTGTTCTAGACAACCATACTACGTAATTCAATACTGCCAACATAGACAAAGTCACAAATGACAATATTCTATTAAGTTATTAAAAATAAGTTTACAAGTAAAATAAATAATGGGGTTGCTTAGAACTTATATTCCCACTTTTAACCCTTCAAAATTCCCCCCAAATGTTCTTCTTATTTAATTCTAACATTTGTGTTTTTTTGTTCTTCTTTTCAATAAAATGTATTCTTTTTCCTTTCAATTATTAGACTTTCAATTATAAATATGTTAAGAATGATCAGAAATACAAATATTTCTTTTATTTAAACACCATTATTTAAAAATAATACAATTAGACTTATTAGTTATATTTAATAATTTCAGGTTTTTTCTGTTTAAAAATAGTAATTCCATATTAAAATTAAATGATTTGCAAAAAAATGTCAACAATTTCAGAATTATTATTTTTAGATTAAAGTAAAATAAGATTAAATTATGTTGAATGTTTAAAATTCAAATATTAATACATAAAGAAAAACTGATTTTCAGAATAAGTTTCTGAATAATAAGAATATATTTCAATTTCTGACTTTCCAATAAGTTCAAATAATTTATAATTATTGCAGAATTAATTAAAATATTATAATTTAATTCATTTTTTAACTTATTTTCATTATATATTTTTAATTGTTTAATATAACATGTGATTATGTTCGAAAGGTAAAAGCCTATAGTAAATAAAACAAAATATTTCTACGTGTCAAAAATATTTGTAATCAGAAAATGTTTTCTCTATGGCTAAAGCACACAGACATTCAGTACAATTTGAACTTTCTAAGAACTCTTTTTTACCTAATCGTTCAAAATAGGAATACTTCTTTTCTGGAACTATTTCAAAGATCTTAAAACACTGAATTTTAAAAAGTTACGTACATTTAATTAAAAAAATAAATAATTATCCAAAAAATATTTGAGCGATCAAAAAAATGTCCGAGCGATCAGAATAGCAACAAAAAGTTTTCCGACAGAAAAATATGTATGGAATTTAATAGTCGCTATAATATTTCATTTTATTAATGTCATGTAGTATTTAAATTTAATGTAGAATGTATGGATTTATAATAGAACATTATTAGAAAATTATGTTTCAGATTCTTTTTTAATAATTTTCCCTAATTAATTCATAGTTCTATAAGAAATAATATAAACAATTTATCTATTTTAATTAAAAAGTTACTTTTACAGTTTTAATTGGTCTTAATAAGATTTTATTTCTTGATCTGATTTTAAAATAATATTAAATTTATTTAATTATCGGCGAATATGTTTTAGGTGTAACCTTTCTATTTTGCTTTAATTAAACATTATACCAACTTTAATTGTGAAAATTACATTTTATTTTTGCAAAGTCAAACGATTGTCTCTTAGTAAAACTTCGATTACATCGCATAGTGGATAGCGTGTGGCGGTAAACATCCCGTGTGTTTTATTGGTTATTATACGTTTGTCCTTACTATACATTTGAATGTAATTGTTAGTAAAATTAAGACCACTTAAAAAATATTTTTTCGGAATGTCGAAGTTTTTCAATTATTTCCAATTTTGTTTTGTTTTCGAAATTAAAAAAATGAATTTCTTACGTTGCTGAGTACATATGCATGCGTCAACAACAAGTTAAGTATTATTTTGAACTTATTAAAAACTTTTTTAACTGAAATATTTTAAAACACCGTGTTGCACGTGCTGCCCCAAAATACACAAAAACATTTTCGCGCGTGCCGCTCTAATATCAAAAACCATAAATATTCTAAAATATATTTTTTTTTAAATTTTGCGGGGTGTACCCCATTTATACAACTATATCCCACTCAAACATTTATTTCTAAATATTCTCTTGTGCGTGGAGGGGGGCTTTTAATACATGAAGATTTGCTAAGAATTTTCAAGCAAGTTTAAATGGCTTTCTATTCAACGATTTAAATACTTCCAAATTCCTTTCAAATATCGAATACGAAGTAATGGATTTATTATTTTAACTATTAACAAAATATTAAAATTGCTGACTTGTTCACAGAGAAAACAACATGCATTATTACGGATTTAATCTTGTAATATCATTTCAATTTACTACTTTTTTATTAATATAAAAATGGAAAAATATGGTATTTTTGTAGTTTATGAACAAGGTTGAAATAATAACATTATTTAGAAAGCTATGTTTATCATTGGAATGGGGCTTAGCTAACGAGTCTGTACTTTCAACTTACAATTTAATAAACGAAAGATGTCGTAAAAATTTAATTTCACTTGAATATCTGATTTTAAAAATAACCCGGTGCGTAAACTACACAAGTACCAAAAATATAATACAAGAAGTTTTGTTTTTTTCGATGAGGGGTGGTAGCCTCGTATTCACAACTATATCCCCCGCAAAACAGTTCTAAAATCTATTTTTAATCGATATTTATTTCATAATTACCGAATTTTCCTACTTTGACAAAATTACGAAATTTTCCTTTGCCAAATTTTCTTTTGCTGAATTTATCCTTGCCGAATTTTTCCGTTGCACCGAGGTAAACACAAGGTCGGTTTTAATGTGTGGAAAATCTAGATCTCTAAAAAGGGAAACTCTGGATTGTAATAAAAATGAAAATTCTTATAGTCTATGAAAGAGTTTTTCTTCACTGACCGAGGACAGAAAAAGATGAAGTGTAGTATCATAACAGATACCATATTTATTTGCACAAAAAATACAAAATTATTTAAAGAGTTTTTCTTCACTGTTATTGATAGAGTAAAGAGATTTTTCTTAGGAGTACTGCTTTCACATGAACTAAGGGTCATTGGTAGGATTAATGGATTTTTTATTCTCCCCCCCCAAAAAAAAAAATCAACGCAATGTATATACCTTGGCAAAAGGATATGGTTATATGCTCTTAAAACGCCATCCCATTAGCGATCGGAAAGAAATAGGTGATGATTTTACGTTAAATTTAAATGCAATCCTCTATATTCTGAAATAATTGTTTTTCTTTCCAAACAAGTAATCGCCTAAAAAAGGATGATCTCATTTTTGTTTAGGGGATGATGGCCTAAGCGTATTTATCTACAAATTTATCAACAATTATTTTCATATAAAATGTTCAAATATTCTTTCAACTCTACCAGTACGATATACAATTAATATGTATACTGTACAAAGTGTTATTTATAGGTACGTGCAAAAATAGCCGTCTCTTGTACGGACTATGCTTATTAAAAAGCACTTATAATTAATTATTTAATTAGTTTCCGTGTAAACTGTGATTGTGTTTGGAAGATAAAAGCCTAAACTTCATTTCTAAACGAAAAAAACCCTGAATATTTACGTGTAAAAAATAAATTATAATGAAATATGTAATCACGGCGGCGAAAAAACGAAAAAAATGTTGATCTTTGAAAAAATTACTTGTAAAAAGGCCTTGAAAGATAAATATAAGGTTTTGGGCACTATTTCAAAGATAATTATTACATTAAAGTCATACGACACTTAATTAAAAAAAAAACTCCCACGTTTTACTAAAAATTAGCAAATTTATCCCTCCAAAAGTTATAAATTAGCGAAATCTGGCACAGTTAATCGAAAAACGACTTTGTTTACCAATTGACTATCGCAATACAAAGTATATAGAAGACAAAAATTTCATAGTTTATCATTTTAACTTTATATATAAAAATGGTTTTGTAATAGTTTATAGAAGTATACAAATTATTATCCATTAGTTTCTTTATTCTTTTTAAGGTTATAAACAAATTTAAGTACCCTTATTTTGTTATAATTAAAAAGGAAATGCTTATTTAATTAAAATATTTGTGAATGTACGCAATTAAGATTTTATTTTATTTTTAACTAAAAAAGTTCATATTTAACTTGGTATTAGTTTTTAATTTAGTAATACTCTGACATTATTGATGACGTCTGTTTACCAATGTTTTTCATTAGAATTTGAAATAAAACTTTTTTTAAATGTTAAAAATTATGTTTACGTTACGAACTGCGTCAATTTTATCAATGTTTTTACATGATTTAAAACTTTAGTTACTCGACGTATTCTTAACGTGTCGTATCGATAAATTACATTGATTATTTTTAGAATAATATGTATTATTTTATTTTAAGTGCGAAAAAGTAAACTAAAGTTAACGACTACACTAACAATTTATTCATTGAAAAAAAAAGTTAAAACAGTAATTTATTCATGAACAGAATTCAATTTTGAAAGAAAATGTAATGTTTGAGTTCTCTTTATTTATTAATAAATAATTGTTTTAACTTAAATATTTATTAATGAAAAAAAGACAAAACAGATACAAGTCTTTCCAAATAATTGACGATGAATTGTGAAATTAGCGAAATTGTTGAATCTCTAAAAATACAATTTTGAGGGCGGTGTAAAGGTGAGTGGTTGTTGGAAGGCTAATCCCACCTGTTTATTACAGAACGGGGCTACCATAACAATCCAAGTTCATCGTTAGTAGAAATTATCCAATTTTTTTAATTCTTTTTTTCGTTAAGTTCCTGGATCTCAAATTTGTCCATTTTTGGTTTATTTTCAAGATTATAAAAAAATTTCTTGCTCTGATGATGCCACGTTCATGTATCAAAGGGAAATATAATTATGTCGCGTTTTATGTCGCGTTTTTTATTTTTCCAAAACTCTAATCATTAAAATCACATGAAATATTTTTTGTAATCATATTATTTTTTTGGTAAAAATATTGATTATAAAATGCTTTATTCTATAATAATACTGCTAATTAAAAAAAATAATTTCTCTTCGAGTTATAGTGATTTTGTTAACACGGTATTTAGAGGCCTTTTTCGTAATATATACCAAATATTTAAATAAATTTTTGTTTAAATGTTAACATCTACAATGCTTCATTTTCATAAAAACAAACAAATTAATGCATTTTTTAATTAATATATAAAAATATAACTTTAGTAAAGGTGTATTTTGTTTTTAAAAAATAATACATTTTCACTAAGATTCTTTTTTAAATAATGGTTTTATTGTATACTGTGATTGTTGATTAATAAATATTGAGAATTTCATTAAAATTGGTTGATTTCCTAAATTTTAGTGGACTTTTAAGTGAAGGGTGTTAAAAATGTGTTTACATTTTGGGAATCGGCCATTGATTTTGCACGTACCTAGTTATTTATTTAGCGCAATAATTATTAATTATACAAAGATTGTGTTTATTGTCCACAAAAAGCATATATAAAAAGCCAACAGTTTCAATTTCATAGAACACATCTTTGCTTTTACCGCTAAGAAAACAATACGAAACTAATAAAAAAAATACAAATATTTGTGGGTTAACATCTTTAACATACCCAAGAGTTAATATCTTCAATACAGCCAATTGTTTTTCATTTTCTTCATTAATAAAGGGAATTTTCAATTTTTTTTTTTGCTTTCTTTCATCTAAAAGTGTGGATTCAGTTTTCAGTTTGTCCTTTTTGGGGCTTTTTTTCCTGAGAAATTTAGCTTCAAAAGTCAATTATCACATTTTTTTATGTTTCTACTAAAAGTCAAACAGCTCTATGTCTATCGCACCAATCTTTTTAATACTTACATATTAAGAATCCGTTCTGTCTTTCTATATTTCTATCCTTTAATTATATTCATGATTTTAAAAGGTTACGTCGAGTTAAAGAGTTGAGGAGCGTTTCGCAATTGTCATTTTTTGTCAATTTAAGCTGCTCAACCCTTCCATATCTTACACTTCTTTCGAGATATCTATATTTTTGGAGTTCCTGTGCCGTTGGCTATAACACGTGAATATTTGTTTTAAATAATTAAAGTCATGGATATTCAAAGTTAATGGGGGGGACGTTATCCTACACGCTGATGACAACACATATTTGAATCACTTTTTTTCGACTCGACCAAATTTTAATTTCTTTATGTTCAAAAAAGATTTGGGGCTAGTCAATTCCACAGAACCGCATCAAGTCAATATGAAAACTGATTTAATTACAAGCTCAAGTATTTGTTACGATTGGGTAAATGTTGACAGTAAGCATATTATTCACACACTACCGTGTGTGAATGATAAATATATGTATATGTATATATATATATATATATATATATATATATATATATATATATATATATATATATATACATGTGTGTGTGCGCAGGCAGCCGTTTTCGTGTATAGCCTATTTAGACTAAGCCTCATTAGATCAATTTGTTGGGACGACAATTAAAAAAATAATGATTTCGACCAGTGGTTTATAGAAAAACTAGGAATAAGTAATATTCTGCCTATAGTTATTTGTAAAATTGAGAGTAAAAGTAATTCCTCGAACAGGAAGGTTTTGCACCACTTTTATATCGCTCTTACGAAGACACAAATCAAAATCAATATTTATTGGTACAGAACCTTATGTCTAGAAGTTTCATTCCAATTTTAGTCAAAACCCATAACCTGATTTTTTATTCTCAAAAATGTGTACAATCTAAGGCTACAAGTATCTTAAGAAAACATTTAAATGGTTCACCTTTCACATGATTTGGGTTAACTGAATTTTAACGAGGGGCTTTAACCGTCTTTTTACTTATTTTGTATGCAACAAAATTAAAATAAATATAAATATAGCATACCCGATCTGTTACATAGTCCATAATGTTTTTTTTACTTCTCGATTTTCGACTATTTGCCAAATATTTATGAATAAAGAAATATCATCTGATCTAATTTACGGAAAGATACCGAAATAAAAATCGACTGTATAACATGGCTTCTAATTTCGTTTTAATTCGCTTTCAAAATCATATTTTTCCTTTTTTCCTTTTTTCTTTTACAGACATAGTTCATATACATATGCTTCCAAATCGTATGCATACCTATTGCATTCGATAAGGTCATATTTTTCTTTTATTTCGATGAACGGACCTTTTATAGAGGCACTTCCATCGAATTTCTTTTTTTACTTATTTTTCTGCGTATTTTGCTTTTTTCCTCATGATTTTTACTTTATCCTTTAGATATCCATAATACAAAACGGGGTCTGCATTCGCACAGGGAAAGCAGACATTTAAAAATAAAGTAATTCATTTTCTTATCGATTTACTTTTCGTTTATTTTCTTTTTTTTTAACCAGTCCCATGTTTTTTTTCGAAAAAAAATGCCTATCATAAAGCGTAACACTAACAACGTATTAATTTAACTTCTTTTATAAGTGTGGTTAGCAAGCCTCTCCCGAATGTTTTACATTAACTTCGTGGGGTGTGCGTTCGTGCTAAACCGCCATATCAGCAAGCAAATGAGTCAATAGTTACGTTGGGGTTCGGAATTTCTCAAGTTAATATACTTTCAAGGCGACGCCGGAATAGGGGTCCCGCAAGTATATATATTTACTAGCTGGTCATACCACAGTGTAGAGCTGTATACAGGGAAACCATCTGTATGTGGATGACTATATGAAGCTCCTTTTTGGGGGTAGAGCTTATTTGTAAGGATATCGTCAACTGCCATTAGTTTAAGGCATACCTAATTGTGTAAAACTAATTCGAGCTCGCATACAGTCAGTGTTATATGATAGCACAGGGGTATAGGCGCCGACCGGACGCTGGACGGGTGAGTTTCAGTCTAGCCGCACTGAGGAGATGTGATACAGCGGACTGATCTGTATGTGCATGACTCTATACATTATATATATATAAATATATATATATATATATATATATATATATATATATATATATATATATATATATATATATATATATATATATATATATATATATATATGTATATATATACTGCTTACACGGAATAAAAAGTACTTTAAGTTTCCAATGTATAAAAAATAAATTAATTAATAAACAAGTAAAAAAGTAAACACTAAACTAAACTAACACTTGAAAATAGAAATACAAGCATGCACGTGTTAAAATAAGGTTACCTATCAATTTGACACACCAAAGAAACAGGGATACATGAAATTATATATATATATATATATATATATATATATATATATATATATATAGTCTGCATATATATTATAGGATTTAGTTAGTTTCTCTGGGAATTTAAACTGCATTTTACTTCTTTTTTTTAAATGACTCAAAGCTTCTTTAGACTATATATATATATATATATATATATATATATATATATATATATATATATATATATATATATATATATATATAGGGTGGGCAAAAATAAGGGTCCTATTTTTAAAAATTCATAACTTTTTTATTTATTGATTTTTTTTTTTTTTTTTTTTTTTTTTTTAGAATAAGTAAAGGACCCCTTCCGAAGCAAGCATGAGCCGTATTAGCCTTACGGAACGTACCCTCATTTAGAAAACATTATTTTTGCTTAAAAAACTCAAAACAGTGTAAAAAACAATACTTTAGTTTTTGTAAGTTTTAAGAAGTGTTTTTCGGCTAAAATTTGTTTTGTTTATTTCAAAAAATCTCGGAAGGGTCAGTCTACACACACATAAAGTTTGGTGAGTTTAACTTTTATTTTGTGGAAGTTATTCAAATTGAAGTTATTCAAATTTAAAGATAGGACCCTTATTTTGGCCCACCCTGTGTGTGTATGTATATGTATATATATATATATATATATATATATATATATATATGTATGTATGTATGTATGTATGTATGTATGTATATATATGTATGTATGTATGTATGTATGTATGTATGTATATATATATATATATGTATGTATGTATGTATATATATATGTATATATATATATATATATATATATGTATATATATATATATATATATATATATGTATATATATATATATATATATATATATGTATATATATATATATATATATGTATATGTATATATATATATATATATATATATATATATATATATATATATATATATATATATATATATATATATATATATATATATATATATATATATATATATATATATATATATATATATATATATATATATATATATATATATATATATATATATATATATATATATATATATATATATATATATATATATATATATATATATATATATATATATATATGAGAGCATAGCGGCAGTCATAGTTTTGTGTTTAACCTTCAATAAAACTTTAGGGATAGAACTATTTGTAACTTTTACATTACGTACACTCTCACACTTTTAGCAGTCGGTTCAGCTTCAGACTTAAGAATTAAGTGTCCCTGTTTCAATCCCAGGTTTCGGCGTTGCATGGATTATTTATGTTAGCTTGTACTTAATACAACAATGCAATAGCATATACTATATTGATTTCCTTATAATATAAGTACAATAGCGTATACTTAATATATTTTCTTTTTTAAACGATTGATAATAATTACTGTATGATGCCCAATAGCGCTTATTCAAAACCATTCAACTATTTGTATATATATATATATATATATATATTTCGTCATGTGACTTGAATGCAAGCCTGTATATTCTTAAAGAATATAGACATTTTAATATATGTTGTATACGTTACTAAACGACCTTTCTTTTCAAAAAAAAGGCCACTTTATATGGTAAAATATTACATGTGTTAGTCTAAGAGGTTCTTTGTCTCTTACGACCAAGGAGAAAAGAGATACTATAGTTTGATGTTAGCTCAAAGGTCAACAACCTTCATGATATGTTCTCCATTAAGAAACATTTTTAAAATAAATAAAAAATTGATGTTTAAATAATTAGTAATCCACCAGTCAAATATAAAGATAATATAGGGCATAATATAATACTTTACCTAGTTCTAAAAGCATATATGTATAACGAACTCACTCCTATAAAGTACAGATGTTGTTCTCTATTAGGTTTCTGAGTCACTTAGCACTTATCATGGCTTAATATGATCACGTCATGTGCCGGTCGAAATAGCTTTATTATTGTTAGGACAATAAATATATGTATGGACTATTTGGACAATGTTTCTGACAAGCCATCTTTATCAAGTGCAGACTACGGTATTCCTTAGTGTTCGTTATTGAACTCTATATTACCAGCTTTATATATATATTAGACTGTAGGTGAGGGTGACTAAGTGTTTAACGCCACGAACTGAAACCCTGGGTGTGTCAGTTCGAATCACTTTCACTTAGGTGTTGGCAAACATTACATGGCCCCTTCAGTAAATAATTCTGGCTAGAAAGATATCGTTGAAACCAATGCACACAATAGAATCATCTTATTCATAAAAACTAAATGATTATATTAGACCAGCGATGAATTGTTAGTGCTGTAGTATTATTTTCTCCAAATTATTAGCAGCTTCAACTTCATTATGTCCAAGCTTGATTAATTATTTAATTGTAGCTAGTAATTATTGGTTCAAGTACGTAAAATAAGCAATATTCTCATCAAATATGTACATATATACAGACGCGTTAATTAAAAGTAATTAAACATGCCTTTATAGAGTTTTTGATTGGCATGTTTGTGATACATAGTTTCATGTTAATAGCTGATTAAACCCATACAATTAATACCGTTGCGAAATCTCTATTTTCATACAGTTTACACTGCATCAATATATATTTTTTTTCTTTTGAAATATTATAGTGTGCCACCTATTTTTCCTATTAATAGTTCCTATAATGCATCAATATTATTCAAACTATCTGAAATTGGTGCGCATACCATTATACACTCATACCCACGTCCAGGTGTCCTTGAATGAAATAGGATACTGGTATGAGGCTTATGTGAACTTTAGAATATATTAATTGTATGTTGTGCTATTGATTTTACAATTACCTTGCTTATATTTTTGCCATTTGTATTGCTAATGTACATAATGTCGATTTTTATACAGGTATTGCTCGTTTGCTGATGTTTAACAACGTTTCCACAATAATAAAGTAATCCATCTAAAACAGTCTGGTTCAGAATCAAACAGTTTTTACAATGTTTCTTTTTTGTAAAAGTGGTAATAGAGTGTTGGATTTGACTATTCATAAAATGTAAGGGGTTTTGTTTGATTCTTATATTTGAGAATACTTTTGCTACTTTTATGTTGTTTGAGATATTATTTGGGCTATTTACTCGAAGAGAGTTTTTCAAATTGTTTGTTTAGTAACAATGCAGGTATTTGTTTTTTGTCATTTTGTTAATATCGGATCTCTTTAATTTAATTTGTTTCTACAAATTGGTTTGTTTAAGAAACCCTATTATTTGCGTAAAAATCTATATTTGAAATAATGTTTTTATATTTATTAATTGGTAATATCTTCTACGTATATGTGAACTTATTTTTGCATTTTATTAATAATGCTTTATTCGTAATCCTTCATTGCAATAATTACACTGAGGTTAATCTTCTCCAAGCATATGTGTGTGAGTCAGTTGTTTGTGGCCGATACATCAACATGTTAATACGGTGTATTCCCGTCAATCGGTTATCATGTTTATGTGATGTATTAAGACTATTGATTGATGTTCGTACAATTATTTTTAAAAATATTGAATATTTTTTGGCATTTAAATTTTATGTATTTTTTATTTTTTTTTTAAATATTAATGAAGAATTTTGTATCATGAATGTTATTGTCCAACGCGTTTTCAGCTAATTTATTCATTTTCATTCTCTTTAGTCCTGGACAAGATTACTTACTAGTGTCTTTACTTTATTATGACATTCCGTCAGTGTATTAAAGATATAAGGTTTAGTTTAATATATGTTATTCTATGGATAATGAACGACATAATGAGGCTGTAAATGTTAGAAACTGTTTTTTTCTGGTAGAAAATAAACGCTGTACCTGCTGTTCCAACTTTTCTATCTTATCGGTATAGATTGTTGTATGTCCTACGTATTTGGCTCGAAGTTCTTCAAATTTATAGTAGTATTTGCTTTCAGGGTCTGATTTCGTTTTCCTATCTCAGTGTGAGACCTATTTTTCTTTGCTTAACATCAAAGATTGTATATTTAAGTATGCCCACGTCGTTATATATTACTAGAGTTATTATTATTTAAGAACTGGTTTCTTTAATGCGTATTACCCGGGTACACATAACTGAGGGTTTTCTGGAATAAGTATAGGTACATTGTGATGTGAATATTTTTTATATGTTGGGTTATTGGAGTCATTTTGCATTTTTAACATAGACTTAAGTGATATAACTTTCTTTATCAGATGTAATGCTAGGTTGTTGGCATCTATATAGATACTATGAAAAGCATTCATACATAATCTTAGTTTTTGGTTTTGTATGAGTGGTAGTCTTTTAAATTATGTCTTATGCGTTACGCATTACACCATGCTGCCATAATCTAGTTTTGATATGATTAATGATCTATATAAGAGTAGCTTTATTTTATGGCTAGCCTTTCAGTCAGGTTTTTATATGATTTTTAAAAGATTAAAGATATTAATTCATTTGTCTTTACATATTCTATATAGGCATTAAAGTAAGATTTGCTATCGGGAATAAATATTTAGTTGTTTTATCAAGAATAAGCCATAAATATTTAGTTTTTTTAAATGTTGGAATCCCGGTATTATTTATTTTGAGTTGCGGATCATGTGGTAATGTTTTTTATCACATACTCTTTTGTTTTTGAAAATCTTACTCCATTTGCGTTTGGCATTTAAAAAAATCTTATTAATGCAGTTTTTCATCTGTCTTTCTATCTTTGGCATATGTGGAAATAACTAGGCGATATAAAATCATCCACAAAATGTTATTTCTACAATTCAAGATTAATCACCTAGATATTTTTATTAGGTACTGCTTATATTCTGCTTTGCGGTTCTCCCATCTCTTGATTTTTAAGTTAAGACAGTGTTGAGCCATTTCTGATTCTGGATATACGATTTGAGAGAGCAAGAGTATTGTATAGATGTAGTTAGTTTACCTTTCTCTCCTATGTTATATATGCCATTCATAATTCTATATACTTCTATGTTGTGGGTTAGACCATCGCAGGATCGAGGAAAACTGCAATAACACGATGTCTTTGTACAGAACCGTGCATGTTAAAGGTTCAAGTCCTACTAGTTGATCGGTGGTACTTCGCATTTGTCGAAAATACTTTTATATTTAGATGTATATCGATGTTTCCTTATATACTACGTCAGTGTTCCATTCACCATACTCTCCATTGTTTTATATAGACAGCTAGTTAGTGAAATATGTCTGTAGTTCGTTGGATTTTATGCATTTTCTCATTATTTTGATACGCTTTCATGTGTTGTTTCCTAAAGCTGCCTCTATACTATATCTGATTAAACATCTCTAATAGTACTTTATGAAGTTTTGTACGTAATTCTTTAAGAAATTCATAGTTTTCATTGTCTACTCTTGATGTAGTATCATGGGATTTTCCAAAAGATGCTTTCAATTCCGTAATAGTAAATGGGACATTGTAATTTTGTGTATTAACTGATGCGAAGTTTAGTTTAAGCTTTGCAGCAATTCACGTAATCTTTAAAATATCGGCTAACACTTGGAACGTTTTTCACATTATTCCCCTAACAGGTTGGCAATATCCTCCCTTTCTGGAAATCTTTTTCATTTTATTTTTTAAATGCAATGTTCTATTCATTTAAATAGCCATATCCTTTACTTTTTAACGGAGTTAAGGCACTTAACGAGTAAAGAAAAATAGTTCCATAGTAAATGTATCCCTTTAATCGTATGTAAATTGGATTATCCTCCACCTCACCGATTTAATTCAATTTACATGATATCTCATTCTTAAGCGCAATACACTAACAAGAATAATATGTTAAACGAAAGTGTGACAGACCATAGGCATGCTATTGCAAGCTAGTATAGCAAACCGGAAGGCGGATGAACAAAATACTACTTAAAACTAAAGAGTTATACTCAGACAGATGGACAGACCGATTAATCAGCATACCCACATAGACTCGGAATCCTTTAATAAACTACTAATTCACTAATGTATTTATTCGCAGCCTCTGTATTTATCAATATATTTATACTGCTTAAATAACTAACCCCTTTCGTTCCACAAAACCCTTGTTCCGTTATTTAAGCAGCAGGAGCTGCATGCTAAAACCAGAAGTGGCAAGAAGCTCGTCCTTCTTGATAATTACTTGTATAAATAAAAAATAAAAACTCTTATTTTTTTAGGAAAGTGACCTTCCTCCGTGACCGGGTTTGTAGAACTGAAGTTTAAAGTGTTGATGTTAGTGTCTTTGGGGTTGTTACTGGCTTCAAACTAGACTCTCCGATGGACAGATCCTCTAATAACGAAGCTTGAATGCATGTAAAAAAGATAAGAAAATAGTACTTAGAAATCTGTTAAATGTCCTCTTCTGAAGTCGACCTCTTTCGGTACTGCAAGGCCCTGCCAATAAAAAACATGAAAGTCAGCGATCCATTAGATAAATTAAGGACAGCTTGTTAATCAAATGGTATTAAAGGTCTCGATGGAGGCTGATTGTTAATTAGTCGAGTGTATTTAATCACTTCTCCGGAACGAACGAACAATATCATATTATGGAGATTTATGAAAGGAAGACTTGCGTAAATGCAATTTTACGAACGTACAAACTCACACACAGAAACATAAATGCATACACACAAACACACACACATACTTATATATATATATATATATATATATATATATATATATATATATACATACATATATATATATATATACATATATATATGTATATATATACATATAAATATATATATATATATATATGTATTGATGTATATATATACAAATATATATATATATATATATACTTACATATATATAGTATATATTTTTATACGAACTTTATCGATTGCATATGTTTATGTTTCAGCTGTGATTTTATTAAATTTTTTATTCTAAAATTAACTAGTTAGGTTGTATGCACACATATAGCCAATAATTTTTGTATGAATAAAAAATATACTATGATAAAACTCTACCTATTATTGGACACTATGTTATCAACACGTGAATTTCATTGACTTAACATCTTGAAAACAACAACCATATAAATACTTAATATATATATATATATATATATATATATATATATATATATATATATATATATATTCATTATATATTTTTTTTATATAAATCTATTTGATATACATTTATTTAGGTTTGCACAGTCAAGTTCAACAATCAATTACATTCTATATTACATTTTGATTTGTATTCATCATTCCAATCTTATTTTTTGAGCATTTAAGCGATCATGGGCAGGAACAATTGTTTGTAAATAAAGTGTTTTAGATTAAATATAGAATGTCTTTCTGATTTACCCTTATTATATCATGTTATATATATATATATATATATATATATATTGCAAAAAATGGAAATTATATTCCGACGTAATGGAAAATGATAAAAGGAAAACCAAAAATGATATTCATGTATTCATCAACGTGTCGGTTTACTGTATTTGTGCGCGATTTTCTCAAACCAATTATCATGAAAAAGTATTTACATAAAGACGAAACGTTTATGTATATATGAATACTATTTTTGTTTTTTCTTTTCTCATTTTCCATATATATATATATATATGTGTGTGTATGTGTGTGTTTATTGATTTAGAAATGCTTTCAAACCAGGTTTCGAAAAAAAATATTCAGGTAGGAATGTTTTGCACGTGTTTGAAACCAATGTTTATTTTCAAGGCTTGATAAGAGCAAAATGTTATCAGTTCTTTTTCTTTTCGTGTCCCATGCTGAACACACGAAGCCTTTTATCAGAAGATATTAAAAATAACGAACATATACCGTGTTGTTGGTATTATATGTTTAAGTAGAGACACATAACAATAATTATTGCAAACACATTCCAGCATAAGGGAACAAGAGACAAAACTATATTAGAAATAGGCGACAAATACGACGTCTTTCATCGAATTGGTTATGAATTGAAAGAGGTAAAACTCACATTGAGATAACATAAGAGAGGTGACGGTAGTTAAGTGGATAACGATACGGACTGACAACTTGGGGTTTCGAAGTTCGGATCCAGTCGGTTCAAGAGTACCTCTTTAACTTAGGGATGTTGGCAACCTTAATGTAGTCCTTCCCGTATCAACCCAATGTCTTTCTAGAAAGAATTCTAACTAGAAATATATCAGAGAAACCAATGCCAACACTAGAATCATCTGATTCACACGAAATGAATGAATGAATGAGATAACATAAGATTATGAATTTATGCGTTAAGGAAAGTAACTAATTTTATTCTAGTTACTTATTTTTCTAGAACTTGAGCAAATAATCTTACAATTTAGGAGTTTGCTTAGTTTATCTTAATTATTAAAGTATAAAATGTGTTCATATACGCTAAAGAAATAGTAGTTATGCATGTTTTATTTTATTTATTTTTTAGTCATAGTTAAATTTTCTCTTGTGAAGAAAATTATCAATATAATTCAATCGATATACAGGCTCAATAAACTAATTAAACGGCGATATATACCAGGAAATAATATATAAAGTAAGTTATGTGTATATGCTTATATGTTTGTATGTACAGAATTCAACCTCAAATAATTAATCGGTCATCATGGATTATGAAATACAGCTGCTAGGCGTAATGTGTCGTAACGTAGGTTATATTTAGTTGAATTTAGCTTGATGCTAATCAATTGAATTGGAATGGAAACCCTTCGGCAAAATTATGATACCTCTGATTTTTGTGAAATTTAATAATCATCTGATATACATAAATTAAGTAATACTCCTCAAATTTACGTTTCTTTGGAGTATTTTAAAGCATTTCAGACGGCATAATATGATCACAAGCTATTATTTAAAAATTGAATACTTCCGACATCCATTAAATTTGATCCATAAACATTAGACATTAATTAAGCAAGATCTCATTAATTTGTATTTCTTCTTAAAACCTCTTTATATAAAGCTTTAAATTTGAGACTTTTTCTATAATCACAATCATGTTATTAATTTAGATTAAAGAATAGATGCACAAATTAACAAAATAAAGTAATACACCCGAAAATGTTTCAGCAAGCTACATACTATTCAAAAGTAATGTTAGTTTGGATTTTTTTTCTGTTCCTACGCAAATAGCAACGTGATTGGTTGACAACAATAGAATAAGCAGAGGACACATTACTAAGGTTTTTAAAATGGCAATGCATAAGTTCGAATCTCACATAAGGCTAAATTAGTTTTTTAAACAGGGTAGGATTTTTTTTAATTTAAAAAAATTATAACATAATAACATGAAGTAAATGATATAAACACTTTTTAAACCAAGTGATCTTTGTATTTAATAATTCGTAAAAAAGTAGGTATACAGAATGTTCCACGTTAATTTTAAACGAATTAGATTTGCTTAAAAGCATAATTAATAATTATTTTGATAATAAAAACAATACATGAATAGAGTCATCGTAGTTACCTACTTTCTCATGCAAATACTAAGTGGGGATTTTTTTTCACGAAATTTCACAAATATATCTCGTTGTAATGTGCTATAAAGCGGTATAAGTTAGGTAGAGATAGACAGTTCAATATCGATGTACTGCACAAACATCATTCAGTAAACATGTATAAACTAGTATAGTTAAAAAATATAGTCTCCAAAGATCAAGGACACGAAACTAACCAAAGCAATTAGTCGTCGAAACCGGATGTTCCATCTATACTGACCTATTCTAAAGTATATAACGGTATAATAAGCAGGTTGGAGAAAATATTGGCTTAAGAACATAAGCCGTAAAACTGCAAGTTACTATTTGCAGTTGACTGTCTTCAAACAGAGATATATTAATTCCCCACTATATATATATATATATATATATATATATATATATATATATATGTATAATTAAATAATTTAAAATTATTTATTAAACTTTAGACTATCTTGTTTTGTCTTTTAAAGACTCATAAATATAGATTTAAAACAACTACCCTACCTATTAACTGGTTCGAACCTATGTTGCGTTTGTAATCCACCGTTGACAAATACCTGTCTAGCGATTTAGACGTGTAAATACATCCTTCTACCTGTAATTACATCTAAAGCATATCTTAATCACCAATTGCGTGGTTAATTTATGTATTTTTTAATGTTTGCACTGTATTGAAATAAATGTTTATTAACGATTGGTATTTTTGTTTATCTTCAAAGTTTGGAGCATTTGTAATTTTTATCTGTTGGTTTCGTGTACTAATATAGTTGCGTTATCATCGTGAAGTTGTCAGAATTTTATGAAACATATACAAAATCAACTTTCTAGGTCTTGTGCTGGTTAGCTGCTGTGGAAATGTGCATAGTTAACCGTAAAAATAGACTTGTCCTTGTCAAACATACACATACACATTCGTTGTAGGTAACACAGTCTCTCATAAGACATTTAAATTGATATAACGTCGAACTTTGCCATCACTAATATTTTCCCCCTGAACTGTGGTGTTGATACGACAAATTGGTGCTATCAATTAAAATGTCGTTTTGAAGACTGTAGCCACACAAGATTTCTTTGGATGAAGTTCATATTGCTGGGTGCATAGGGAACAGGCAAAACTGTTATAGAAAGCTATCTCCGAAACATTAATTTTCTGCATGAATTCATATCCCTGGAAAAACATATGTACGCACAATTTCACACAGCAATGGTTAAAAGTGAAACTCTAGCTAAATTAACTATATTAAACTCTTTACATTAATGAACACACAAAGGTGTAACGTTACGTGAACAAGTTTGTAGAACTATACGGCTATCCGAAAGGGGATGAGAGGTGAACACACCCAGAAGCAAAATAGAGTTTTCCTTCTAAACTACTTTTCCCCTTTAGATACTATGCTCTCTGTTATCATCATATTCTTTTTGCATTGAATAAAATTCTGTTCTTCTAACCTTATCTGTCAGAATCTTTTTTCAAATGCACAATATTTATAAACTTCCATTGTTATTGATTCCTATTGCATATGAAAACAATGATATCCATTTTTTATGTGTCTTCCTTTACCATGTTACACACGGTTGATAAACCATAAAACAGAAAACAAAACAAAACCAAGAATCGTTTACGTTTGTCTTTCACAGATGTTACACTTTCTTAAGATTTACTTTTGTAATTATGAAAAAAAAATTTCTGTGATAATACATTTCCACCACAATATGTAACTCTATTGTAAATGAGTAATTAAAAGTTTGATGCTTATTGACATTAGGACCCACGCTAACTTTTACCCCGTCAAGTTAGCGTTAAGGTTAAGGTTAGGGTAAGGGTGTTTGTTAGGGTTTGCGTTAAAGTTAGAGTCAGGGTCAGGGTTAGTGTTAGCTTTTAAGGTTAGAGTTAGAGTCATGGTCAAAGTTAGCGTTGGTTGTAGTCTAACAAAGGTTTAACTGAAAGGGAATAGTCTATTCACTTCTGACATGCACTTCTTAAGTACTTATATGAACTTCCTCTAAAAACCTCAGTCACTGTAAAATTAATCTAATAAACCTCCTAAATTTAGCGAAAGAAAATTACCGAAAATTACCGAAAATTACCGAAAATTACCGATAAAGTAGATGTGTCTTAATTAGTTCGTCCACTATTTATTAATGTGAATTTCACGAAATTGGTGTCGAATGCAGCGCTATCCAAAAGAAAATCACAATCATATTAGAAGAAGGAACTTATAAGATAAAATATAAAATATGTTTTGTGAGTAAACCTAACATTTATAAAAAAGAAACTAACATTAAAATTAGATATACTGATATTTTCATACTGGTTGTTAAAAAGAATATTAATTAATTATCATTTGTTATAGAAACATTGATTTCGTCGAAAGAGAAATATAAACTAAATTTATAAAAAATAAGGAATAATAACAAAAATGCGTCAGACTTGGTGGACTATGGAAGCTCCTAAGTGTATAAAAACTTATTTATTACAAGAATGTTTGAAGTTATTTTATGGATATTATATATGCTAGAACTGAAAAATAGATTATATATTTTAGTTTAGGTAAAAATTAAATACCCAACAACCAAGAAGTTGTTATATCTTAAACGACGTTACATAGTTAA
>OY744527.1:93434149-93436649 GCA_963556195.1 Sepiola atlantica | reverse complement strand
CGTGAAAAGTGCTTTTTTTACCTTAAAAGAAAGCTAGCCACGAAAATCAAACAGCTCCAAAAGCGCGTGAGACTTGAGAACGACTTCAATATAGAACGCAATTCAGCCTATTTCACCTCTGACATTAACTTTTTCATTGCCAATCCTAGAATTTAATGTTTGATTACGAATTTCGTCAATATATAATTTTCTTCTCAAACATTCAAAACACATAACACATACATAATTACATGTTTTACACAACTGTGTTGCTTTACTTCTTTCGATATCGATCGCCAACTTGAGGTTTGGTATTAGTATAGTTATTTACAATAACTGAAACAATTGCATTTGAATAACACATGCTTATTGTCGACAGTCAAAAAAGATAAATGATTTTTCCATTAAGATTGTTGATAATACTAATCGTCTATGATGCATTTTAAATTACTTTTTATTGATACGTAATTTTCCTATATACATGGTGACTTCATTGCGTTATGTTTATATTATATACAGAACTAAAAGATCATATAAATATTTCTTGTGCCTATCTGCAATCATACCTTGGACAAGATCCAGGATTGCGCAAACAAAGGCAAACCTATCTCTCTCACAGACATACGTAAATACACAGCTTTCCTCATTGATAAATGTTTGATTATACAGAAGTGAACGTTTCAGTTTATTCATTTTTTTATCCATATTCTCGAGTTGACTGACCAAAAATCTGATGTTATGTTCCAGTGTAAATAAGAATCGCAATAATTGTAAGCGCTTACGACTCGCCTGAGTCGTTCTAAAGAAGATGATGATGTTACAAATAAAACCCGGTGAATTTATCGAGGAAGTCAACTAAGAACGTCTTTAAATATTTGTATATTCTGTTTCCACTCTCGTAGTAAGTTTATTTGCTCATAGTGGGTTTAGTTGCTCAAATTAATACTGCTTCGATGATGGGGACGTGCACGTTAAAATTTGAAAGAATACTTCTTTGTAAATATTGTTATGAAGTGCCTTTAAGACATTACCGTTTGACACTGTTCAGATATATTAATAACGGATTGTCATTTCGCTATATGCAACCGTCCGATTACGTTTGTAGAACCTTTTAGATAGTCAGATATCTACAGCTTGCTGTATTAATGCATACATATAACTACATTCATCCTGTATAAAATGACAATGTTAGATGGCCGCAAGGATAAAGTGTAAGTGTACAGAATCTTCAGTGACTCTGTATATTTATGTATGTATATATATATGTATATTTATGTATGTATATATATATATGTATATTTATGTATGTATATATATATATATGTATATTTATGTATGTATATGTATATGTATGTATATATATGTATATATATCTATACATGTATTTATATATGTATGTATATATATATGTATATTTATGTATGTATATGTATATTTATGTATGTATATATATATGTATATATATCTATACATGTATGTATATATATATGTATATATATATATATGTATTTATATATATATGTATTTATATATATATGTATTTATATATATGTATATATATATATGTATTTATATATATGTATTTATATATATATGTATTTATATATATATGTATTTATATATATGTATATATATATATGTATTTATATATATGTATATATATATATGTATTTATATATATGTATATATATATGTATTTATATATATGTATATATATATATGTATTTATATATATGTATATATATATGTATTTATATATATATGTATATATGTATATATATATATATTTATATATATATGTATATATATATGTATTTATATATATGTATATATATATATATATGTATATATATATATGTATTTATATATATATGTGTATATATATATGTATTTATATATATATATGTATATATATATGTATTTATATATATATATATGTATATATATATATATATATGTATTTGTATATATATATGTATATATATATATATATGTATATATCTATATATGTGTAAATATATATGTATGTGTATATGCGTATATATGTGTATATATGCATATATATATGTATATATATGTGTATATATATGTATATATATGTGTATATAAATGTATATATATACGTATATATATATGTATATATATGTGCATATACATATATACACATATATATATATATGTACATATACATATATACACATATATATATACATACATATATATACACATATATATATACATATATACACATATATATATACATACATATATATACACATATATATACATATATATATATATATATACATATATATACATACATATATATACATACATATATATACATGTATATACATATATACATACATATATATACATATATATATACACATATATATACACATATACACATATATATACATATATATTTACACATATATAGATATATACATATATATATATCTTCATATATATATACATGTATAGATATATACATATATGTATATATATCTATATAGAT
>OY744527.1:93406649-93429149 GCA_963556195.1 Sepiola atlantica | reverse complement strand
AGAAAAGAGAGACGCGAACACACACTGGCATAAATACAATGATAACATTTTAAAATATTAACCAACTCGCAGCTAACATTCGCATAAAACAACAGGACATCAAGTATAACAATGACAGAACACATAAAATCATAATATATAAACTCTGTGGACCAAAGGCGAAGTGGTAAACAACATAATATGGAATGCAGCAAACTGGTCTCAAAAGAATATAAAAACATACACGACTGTGTGTGAAAAACAGTTTATTGATCACTATTTACACGTCTGCACTTTGGATATGCAGACAAAGAGTTATGACACAAAGGGGAACTAGTATTAGCAGTCACAAAATCGTTGAAGAGATGAGCTAAAACAAGTCACAAAATCGTTTTCGAGATGAGGTAAAAGACAAATTCATCCAAATAAGGTAACCCAACGTGATAACTAATACTCAATATAGGAGGAAAAAATGTCAAATCGTGGATTTCGCCGTCCCAGTAGATCAGAGTGAAGACCAAGGAGGCTATAAAACGGAATAAATGCATGGAACTTGCCAGATAAATGAAAAGAATATAAAACATGTTGAACATAAGAAGTGTAGAAGCACTAAGAACAGTTCCGTAAAAGCCCTAGCAAATACTAAGAAAAATTGTAATACAAAGGGAATAACGAGGCCATATGACGTACGGCAATGATGGAAATAAGCGAAATCTCGAGGAAAATCCCAGAATATAAAAACAAACGTGAATGTCCAACACACGTCAACCATAAAAAGCTGGGTAGAAATATGAGTCCAGGAAACAGAGCACAAACCAGATATCCACTGGAAGAGTGCGGAGAATACTGGAGCATTTTAGAGGCTTGATATCATTTAAATTTCATAGAAGAAAAACGATCATTTCTCGCAGGAAATCATAGGTTACCGGCTATTGCCATACCGGATTATACTTATAGCTGTCATATAAAAAACTGGAGAATTCTAGGAAAGCTGAGATAACTCTTTGCCACTAAGATCCTAGGAGAACAATAATAATTATTGTCAGTAGGCAGTCAATTAATTATTAATAACAACGATGGTAATTATGATAATTTTAATAATAATAATAATAATAATAATAATAATAATAATAACAATGATGATAATAATTAAAATAATTATAAATATAATGATGATGATAATAATAACAATAATAATAATAATAATAATAATTAATAATCATCATCCAAGCAAAGAGACCAGACGTCATAATAATTAACAAGACGGAAAGAAACTGCCAAATTGTAGATGTTGCTGTTCCAGCAGATCACAGGTGAATATCAAACAGACGGAAAACGAAGCAAATAACCAGAGGTGGTCACCGAACAGAAAGGGATGGAACATGAAGAAAGTCAATGTAATACCAATAATTGTAGGAGTACTAAAAACAGTCCCGAAAAACCCTGGAAAAAGACGATGAGAAATTGGAGTAAAAGAGCATACTGAGACTATACAACGGAGGGCAATGATGATAACAACTGAAATCTTAAGAAAAAATCCTCGAATGTAGAAACCAACCCACATAAAACCAAACATTAACCAGTCACATATTAACTACACTATATGTAAAACAAAAAATTGAAGAACCACCATATGAACTTCAGGGAACTGAGACTCTGAGAAATGTTATAAACTGTGCTCCTCCTTAAAAAAAAATGCGTCAGCTTCGACTGATACCACTCAAAATAGTCGAAGGGTAAAGGAAGATGGGAAGACCGAGGAGGGAGACAACTAACCAGAGCTTCACTGGAAGGTTGCGCAGAATACTGGGACCTTGGGAAGGCTTATTGCCATCCAATGGTCGCTGCCAGCAGTAAATCAATGGTCAGCGGCTGTTGCGATAATGCATCGATTATTATAGAAGTACTTGACATCTGGAGAGACTTGTTTTAACTCAGACTATATGGAACACCACCGGTAATCATCAGCGAGAAAACTCTGATAGTGACCTGTGTTAGAGCTCCTAGTGAGTTACAATAATAATAATAGGAAGTTCGACTTATCTAAACCTCATGACTGCTGGCTAATGTTTACAGGAAATGTAGGTAAACATAAAATTCCATGAAAAAGGCTTAGATAAGAACATATTTTCCATACCTTCCCATATATAGAAAGTAAAGGATTCATGTTTATTTATTGATCTTAAATAGACTCCGAATCACCAGGTCTGATTTTTCTGACATTTAGAAAATTGATTTAAAGGTATGTGTGTATAATCAGTTATATGCGTATATACATTTCAATGTTTAATTTTATGTATGAAGTATATTTAAAAATAAAAAAAAAATATTTTGCATTTAGAACAAATGTTGCACGTAAACGTTTTTATAATAATTATCATTTATAAATCAATATTTATTAGCCACGGATATGTATGTTTCATGTTCACCAACAATCGTCAGTGTTGCTTATATGATTGTACCGCTGGTCGAATGACTTGAATCCTGGATTAGAGTAACATTAATCGGACAACACACTTATACTGTTTTTCTCTCGTAAACGTACGTATATCATGTTACTAGAACTTCTTATTTTTGAAATTATGTTTCAATGCTATTTCAAATGTAGGAAATCACATTATTAAAGCTTTATTTAATGTATACGAATATTGAGCGTTTTTTACATTACCAATTTGAATCGATTCGTTTAGATAGATTAAAACGAGATTTTCTTATATGAATCTTATATTAATTATATATAAAATGATTTTCATATTATTATTTTTGTATTTCTTTTTTTCTTACTATCCTTATACATACATAATTATATATATATATATAATATAATATATATATATATCAATTTTAATAATAATAATAATAATAATAACAACAACAGCAATATATATATATATATATATATATATATATATATATATATACTGTGTGGAATAAATATTTATGGCATAATTATGATAATGTAAAAATGTAACATGTATTCAACACTAGAAAATATTTTGGGAACACACATTTAATGTACATATTAAAATTATCATTTTAAGCTCTGGATAACTTAATGCACTATCTATTGAGCTAAACTTACACATGCAGTATTCACTAGAATACGACAGACTTAAATCGCTTCATTTTCAATCTTTGTTGTATTAAGGTAAAGTATATTAGTCTCATTAAAATACAACTAAAGTGTTTATAAATTCTTTACTTTATTAATATATATAGAGAGACGGGTTACAGAGAGACAGAGATAGTTCATTCGAATGTGACTCAGTGTCTTAATTTTACACCACAAGACAATGTGTTTGCCTTTACTTTAATTCACTGCAACTGATATGCAACTGTGAATTAGGAGGCAGATTTATAGGGGCATTCTAACTGGGGAGTTATGCAGCGAGATGTTTGTTCACATTACATTTACATTTCTGCAGGTTGGTACAGTCAGGGAAACAGTGTGCAGGGAGGGAATATCAAAGGCAAGAGGTTCGGTGAGAGAAGCTATTAGAGTAGAAAATCTTCCTGCATCTGATGGTCTCTACAGTAAAATTGTGTGAGTAGCTGCTTTTTAGGTTGGTCGGGGGTATTTTAGTCGAAGGGGCACCAGAGCAGAAAGTAAGTCCGAGCACAGTCCCTTGAAGTATTTGTAAAACAAACACAGAAATGCAACATTGTGGCGATAAGACAGGAGCTTCGGCTTGGTAGACTGTGCGCGACCTATTAGATAACCCACTCTTTTTTACCCTGCCCAAGATAGAGAGACTAGTGGTTGGTGCACCAGCCCATATGTGACAACAATAATTCATACAATGGCGAATGATGGCTTTGTAGATATATAGAACACTGTCAGTTGTTTGGAATTTTTTAGCTCGTTTAAGAGGGGCCGCTTTTCTTAACAGCAGACTTGGCAGTATCTTCTGCGTATTTATGTCAATTCATGTTAGCTGTAGGCGACTGGCTGATGAGTTTAAATGTTGTATTCTCAGGAAGGGTGCTATCATACATAGCAATCGGTCGTTTGTAAGGTTTCTGATAATCGTTAAATTAGAAGAACCTTAATACTAAAAACTGGGCATAATTTTCTAAGATTTCAGCCATTTTCCTGTGGGTTTCATTAGTTTTAATCTCGAGTATAACACATGGTGTCATCAGCAAATATACCCGTCCTGGGTTCGATCGTTAATGAAAATGAAGAATAATAAATGTCCAAGTATCGACCCATCAGACAACCCCGCATTAATATGTTTTTTTTTATACGTCCGTCCATCAAGAACGACTTGGATCTTTCTTTTAGATAAGAAAGATCAGATTATGTTAAATATTCGTCCACTAATCCCGTAAAAAATAATTTTCTTGAGAAGACTTTCGTGCCAGACATTGACAAAGGATTTGTCAAGCACTACCGCCCTAGCTTCAACTACATCATCCATTGTATGATATATGCGTTCAAAGATGCCACAGTAGAACGGGATTGCCTAAATCCATACTGATGGTCAGAAAGAAGTTTAGCATTGTAAAGGTAGCAAATATTTTAGCGATAAGCAGGATGAGATGTATAAGAGGACAATACTTGTGCTTTTTAATTTCATTTTTAGTTTCAGTTTACCTATTATACTCCGTAGCTTTTATTGTATAACGAGTAAACAAGTTTTTCTCGGCTGTTGCCCTACTGGCTGTCTATCTCTTATTTGTGCTAACTTGTGAGAGGGAAATATATCTTCAATGTCTGTTCCCTCTGATAAGTGTACTTACATATCTACATATGTACATGTATATATATATATATATATATATATATATAATGTGCATATGTGGAGGAAACTTTTAATTTTTTTACCTGGGGGTGGGGGCTCGGAAATACCCGACTAGTAGACGGGCGCAGGCTATCCCCTCTTTGAGTGTTGGACTCGTAGACCTTGTCAGGTCATCCACCTAAGAGAAGGAAAACTCTGACAATAAAACCTTGCTACTAACTATTTACGTCTTAGCAGAAAACCGTTAGGGAGGGAGGCCTCCTTAGTCTTGATCGACAACCTTCCTAGAGCTTGAATCTCGAACAAAGTATCCGGTTTGCAAACCTATAATTGCTGAAGGAATAGATGGGCTCCGCCTATCGCCCGGCCTTCGCACTCCTTCTTTGTCTATTAGCCAGGCGTAGAGGTACACACACTGGGACGCCTCTAAAGACGCCTGGTACTTGGCCTTGTTTGCTGACTAGGGCAATGAACGCCGTCTCTCTTTCTCTCTATCCGGGCAACTTGAGGGCAGTTTTTTGTCACTAAGTCTTATATGACTAGTCTGAGTTGCTCTTGTTCCGACAGGTTAGGGGTACAGGTTAGTCAGCTTGTCTGGTTGCTGTTTCTGACTGGTAGTTACGAGCCCTAACTCTTAGGTAGCGCTAAGAACGGCTGCTCCGTCAACAGTTGCATAATATTGTGAGTAACTCTACCTGGTATGTCGCGCATGGAAAAGAACCCTATAGTTATCCCCGGTAGGGTTTATCAAGGTCACAAGCCCCATGGGCCAAGTCACGACAAATGGACTGGTTCGGTGAGCTTATTGGCACCTAACAAGCACCCACCTTGCCCTCCCCACTCTAACTAAAAAAAACATAAATTTACAAAAACAAACCTAAACCAGACACCCAACAAAAACATCTTCGCCTCTGTTCTTGAGGCTCGCATTCACAAATATCCGGGGACTTAGAACCAATATTAACGACGTAGAAACCTTTCTGTTGACAAACACCCCGGATATCCTAGCTCAAAGTAAAACGAATCTTCAACCCTCAATTCCCTCTCACCACTTTAAGGTCTCTGCCAAACATATGGATGGGCTTGCAGTTTATGTTCAGAACACCCTCCCCCTGGCGAGAGAACATAGATTAGAATCAGATGACCAAGCCTACATGTGCTTTAGATTGACTTTACATTACAGTGTTAGTTATTTATATTTCTTATATCGTTCTCCTTCGACCCAGGACTGTTAACTACTTGACGCTGTCTCTAAAAGCTTAGATAGATCACTCTGAATCGACTCGAATGCCCAAATACATGTATTTGGGGGTTAGGGTTAGGGTTAGGGTTATATGGGGATTTTAATGCGCACCATCGTGACTGGTTGGGATTCTCCAGCGTTACTGATGCAGCTGGGAACTCTACCTTTAATTTCTTATTAGCTGACGACCTCTCACAGGCTGTCACTTTTTCGACCAACCTTCCGGATCTTGCGGACCAGCAAGTCTCACTTCTCGACCTGAGGCTTGTATGGCGAATGCCCATAGCCCGCTCGGAAACTCTGATCATGTTGTGGTAATTATACTTATCACCTTAAAAACTCGTCCTAAAGCTGAAGATATGTTGCTTAAAACAACGAGAAACTATGAGCAGGATGATTTTGAATCCCTCAGGGATAACACCAGCGACGCCTCATTGGGTGTAATCTTCTCACTCTCTGCTGATCAGTGTGCAAATGAGCTAACCGAATAAGTCAAAGCAAGCATTGATGCTTATGTCCGAACGCTAACATTCTCTAGCAAACCTCACTTACATCAATGGTTCACCTCAGAATGTTGAGCTACTATTGCTGAGAGGCAAAAGGCATTCCGAAAATTCGGCCGCCATTAGTCAACTGCGAACGGACAAACATTTGTAGAGGCAAGAAATGATTGCAAAGTAGTGATAGATGAAGCAAATAGAAGGTATACAGAGATAACCAAAAAAACGCACTGACTCACAGAAACTAGGTACTCGTGATTTCTGGAAAATTTACAATAGTGTGATGAACAATCGGCAATCGACAATTCCCCCGCTATCAAATCACAACGATTTTGTTTTCACAGTAACTGATACGGTTGAACTACTTGCCCAGCGTTTCGCCTTACTTCTACTCTGGACTCGGCAAACAACCCCCTTCCTAAATCCCCATTGCGGACTGAAGCCACACTTGAGAAACTGGTCATCACCCCGTCTCAAGTGAGAAACATAAAAAAAACCTTGACACCTCCAAAGCCTGTGGGCCTGATCTCATACCAGTTATAGTAATAAAGAAATGCTCCGATGAGCTGGCCCCTGCGCTCTCAAAACTATTAAACAAAGGCCTTCCTGAATATTGCTTCCCTTATAGTTGGAAAAGTGCTTCTGTGGTACCAGTTTTCAAGAATTCTGGAGATAGAACTTATCCTCTAAACTACCGCCCAATCAGTCTTCTCCCGATCTTTGCTAAAATCTTTGAATCATTAATCAATCTAGCTGTAGTCCGGCACCTAGTTAATGCTAAACTTCTTTCTGATCATCAATACGGATTCAGACAAGCACGATCTACTACAGATATCCTAACGGTCATATCTGCACGCATATACCATAAACTGGACAAAGCAGGTGAAGCTAGGGCGGTAGCGATTGATATATCCAAGGCCTTTGACAAGGTCTGGCATGTAGGGCTTCTCATAAAACTGCACTCATATAGTATTACTGGAGAAATCTTCTATATAAAACTGAATGTATGTATGTTAGTGTGTCTGTGTGTGTGTATGTTACTTATAGAAAAAAGTTAGAGAATATAGATAAAATCTAAAAGTGTATTCTGATGTAAAATTCACAGAGTAATTTGATGGGTGTGTTGCCGAATCGCTTAACCCACCCCTTAGGGGTCTATGGGGTTGATTTGATCAGGGTGGGTCGTTTTCAGTTATTTTTCATTCTATTTTATAGTAATTAGAAAATGCTGAGTCTTATTTTGCTTTAATTACGTAATACTTTCAGATAACTTTTAATTTTATTTAACGTTTCTTAGCGTCAATTCTATTTACATGGAGAGGGGTAAGAAACTATGCGAAGGTCCGCCACTAGCCGGCACTGCCCACCACTCTGTACGTACACAAATACATGTACATTTTCTAATATCTTATATAAGAAAAGTATTCGGCGTTGTCTGGCCAATTATACTTCAAGTACATAAAGCAATTCATGTTTCTTATTGAAATTTATTTTTCAGAAGATAGCTAAGGAAGAACGATAACTCACGTTTAAAAACACAATTTAGGTTTGTTTAAAAAAAGGTTAGAGAATATAGATAACATATAAAAGTGCATTCTTATGTAAAATTCACAGAGTAAGATGATGGGAGTATTCTCGAATCTCTAACCCCCCCCCCCTTAGAGGTCCATGGGCAGATTTCATCAGGCGGCCTTTTCAGTTATTTTCGTTATATTTTATAGTAATTTAAAAATACTAAATCATATTTTTATTTAATTACGTAATAATTTGAAATTACTTTTAATTTTATTTAACGTTTCTTATCGCCAGGGACCCGCCTCTAAATTTGTTGTTTTTTGGTGTTTTTTTTTTAAATAAGCGACGAACGCTAATCTAACTATTGCTACTATTTTACGAAAGAAAATTATAGGAAATTCCAACATGGCCGCCAGCGATTAAGTCATTGCAATGCAGTTCGATTTCAAAGTCTTTTAAAAATAACATATAATTTTATTTCGGGATAAAAAATACAATGTAAGAATAATTAATAACTTTCATTCAAAATGTTTGTTTGTTTACATAACATATTTCTTTAAGAAAATCCACAGTTACATAAAATACATATTTAGTAAAGAGGATTTACGTGAATTACATTATTATTATTTTTTAACACATTTTACTAAGAGAAGAATCATATATCTAAAAGGGAAATAGAATGTTAAAGGAGGGATGGAAATAATGGGGACCAGGGAAAGAGAGACGGCTAGAGAAAGAAGAGAGGTTAGAGTTTTTATATGAAGATGTTACACACACTCTTTAATTTCTACTACTTTGCTTTTTTTATTGCCACGTGCAACCCCAGGTAGCCCTGCTAGTATTTAATATAATTAAATCTATTCTAACAAAACGAAAGATACAGGTTGTACTCGATGACCGTTCCTCTAAGCAACATGACATAACTACTTGTGTTCCTAAGGGATCTATTCTTGGACCACTATTGTTCTTGATTTTCATAAATGACCCCCCCTGATGCTATTGCGACTGAGATAGGAATTGTAGCTGACGACACCACGCTCTACTCTCGTCATGTGGGCAAAACCGACGCGCACATATCTGAGGCAATGGCTGAATCCTTAGAAAATGACCTCCAGTCTGTAGTGGAATGAGGTCAAAAATGGATGGCAACTTTTAATGCCACAAAGACAAAGCTACTTTTCTTCAATAACTACAGGAAACCTCTTACATCACCGATTATCATGGCAAATAGCACCCTACTTGCGAGTTCATTATTCAAACTCCTTGGCCTAACTTTCGCAGATAACATGAATTGTAATAAATACATCGAAACCATCGAATAAACAATATTCATCCTGAAAGATATTTATTATTTAAATAAATAAAACGAATTTAATAAATAAAATAAATATATATCTTTCCACCAAATTGAAGACATTGCCAAGGCTGTTGCAAAGAAGGTGGGCTCCCTCAACCATGCCAGTAAACTTCTCGTACCTGGCATTATCCTATATATCTACAAAGCCATCATCTGCCCATGCATGGAGTAGTGTTGCCATATCTGGGCTGGTGCATCATCCGCTTGTCTCTCCCTCTTAGACAAGGTCCAAAAAAGAGTCGGCAACTTGATAGGTCATTCACTATCCACCAAGCTCTAGCCCCTGTCCAATCGCCGCCATGTTGCTTCCTTGTGCCTTTTTTACAAGTACTTCAATTAATTGTGCTCTGATGAGCTTGCTGCTCTGGTGCCCCCCACGACGTAGATTCACTAGACCAACCGGCAATATGTGAAATCCCATCCATAAACTGTGAAGGTCCCCAGATGCCGAAGAGCTTTCTACTCGAAAAGCTTACTTCCTCGTGCTGCTGGACTCTGGAACTCCCTCTATCCTCCTTGATTTCCTGACGTGACTGACATGCAGAAATATAGAACTAATGTAAACAGACATTTCGCTGCGAAGCTCCCCCGACCCCCCCCCTAAAAAAAATCTTCACCCTTTTTTTTCTAGTAGTCCCTTACATCTACCGTGGCGGACTGCCTTGTTTGGGGTGAACTATTTTAAAAGAAAAAAATGTGCAGGTCATTCTTTTTACCAGAGTTTTTGAGATCTGGTATCACAGAGGCATTTTCCAGCTATCAGGGCAGCAAGATTCGAAACGAAAATTGTTATAGAGCTTGGAGACGACCGACACTGGCCAGCTCAACAGAGAATTTGTATTACTATAGTAGGGGGAATATCAGATCCACATGCTTTTAAGGTGTCAAGTTTTTTTATGATATTACATTTTATGATAATACAGTTAAATATCTTAAAAGAGGGCATATAAAAAATAATACATAAATACATATATACACAAACATATATGTGTGTGTGTGTGTGTGTGTGTGTGTGTGTGTGTGTGTGTGTGTGTGTGTGTGTGTGTGTGTGTGTGTGTGTGTGTAAAGGAGTAAGGCTACCAACATTTGTAAAAAAATTTTCAACATTTATTTATTATTTTGTTATTTTATCATTTTATAATTTATATAACGCGTTTCAAGCGGTGGTCCGCTCTCATCAGATATGTAAATCCATTTGAAGAAATGTCTTTCGATTTGAAAGAGTGTTGTTTCTCAAATGAAACAACACTCTTCTTCAAATGGGTTTACATATCTGATGAGAGCGGACCACCGTTGAAACGCGTTATATAAAATGATAAAATAACATAATAATAAATAAATATTGAAAAAAAACTTTTTACATATATACTTTTCTCTCGTTGGGACTGCACAAATACTGCACTGCCCTCTTTATATATATATATATATATATATATATATATATATATATATATATGAGAGAGAGAGAAAGAAAGATAGAGAGGGAGAGAATAAGTATCTTTTTACAAAATAATTTCTTAAAAACATACAAAGCCCATGTATCACTTTAAACAATTGAAAAAAAATCCTTCTTTACATTTTCTTTCCTGTCTCAAACAAAATAATTTTAGTTTAAATATAATTCATAGTTTGTAATGAAACTGAAAAAGAAAAATGCTCCGTTGTATTCAATATCGTGGGAATGAGTCCAACATTCTTCTTCTTACATAACGTCTGGAATCATTTACTGACTCAGCATCAGTTCTGCGATTAGATGAATCAAAATATATTTGAATGTTTTGTTCAGGGGAATTTTATTTACATACATTCGTGGCATAATCACTTCTCTGACTAGAAAAGATTGGCGCTGCTTTATCAGCGGCTGTCTTGTTTTTTACTTTTATCAAACGCGTGTCATCTTCTAATGGGGATTGACCACACACAAAAAATTCGAAAGAGGATATATATCCAAGAATTAAAATTTTAAAGAGAAAGCAATTACTATTGCGTTTTCATCGACTTTTAAATGTTGTCTAGGAATTAGAAAAGAATAAATAAACACCAATATGTGTAAAGCGAAACATACGAGACCCATTCAGATTGTAAAGATTTATTCATTTCAATAATCAATAAACATAAACATGGATCACGATTTACTCTAATCAGTAAACATTTACACAAAGAAATCCACATATTAATTGTAAGTTTCAAATTTATTAAACACCTTTTGGGATCCCCCTTTTATTTCTTCAGTGCCGTTTACTCAAACCTTTATCTCCATTATTGGTAATTTATTCAACGTCGGAGTGTATAAAATATGTTCTTTACTTGACTATTTACTTCTACTCGCACGGTGAAAATTTACGAAAAATAGCTTTATTCCTATTATTGTCGTCTAAATTATTTATAGTGTGCTTAGGCTTGGTTAATTAATTAATAATAGTAAAAATTTAGGTTTTAAAAAGTTTTTATCTGATTATTTGTTTTAGCTTAGATTATTTTTAAAATTAAATTAAAATATTACGGTATTGTTTTGTCCATTTAGAATTTTTTTAAATGTGACGCAAAAATTTAAATAAAACACTCCCGGACAACGCGAGGAATTTAGTGCTAGTTTATTAATAAGATTCCTAATTTTTTGCGTGAAATTTAATAGTTCAAATGCATAACGCGATAAACGGCATTTAAAAAATTGCGAAACTCTTATTACAATAAGTAAACACTTTCTTATGTTCACAATAATGTTTTACATTATGTGATAGCGGCATAATTGGTCTTGTTTATCAATTAAAATAAGCTATTAGTTGAAGTCAAGTTTTTATATGTTCGTCTTTTTATTGTTAAATTTCCCAATTTAAAGAAATTAGATTTATCGTTTTTTTATTCGAACTCTTCAATTGTAGTTTTAAAAGAAATACAGAATTGAATTTAATGACAGGCACATACATCTGAAGATGAATATACAGTCAAACCTCTATATACGAATTTAATACGTTCCGGAACCGAAGCGGAACTGTGAACTTAACTCTCCATCCCGACGTAAGTGGTGCCGCATAGCATACTAACCATGAAATTTCGACGTCGTATGTTTCATTTTCCATCAGGTGTAGAGTCGATAATTTGATCGAATTGAACGTCGTATCTTGAAAAAATTCGAATGTAGAGGCAATCGTATGTAGAGGTTTGGCTGTATTTTTATTTGTTGATATTTCATAAGAATTCACCCACCTCCTCAAAATATTGTGAAAATATGTTTTACTTTTTAAGAAATTGTGGATAATTTAACATTTAATTAATGAAATTAGTTAAAATATGAATAGAAAAGTGAATAAAAACTAAAAATATTAAAGAATGGCACCGTGTGACAGAAAATAGTCTAACTTAAATAAACCTTGAATAAAAAAGAATAATATATCCGTCTTGTCCATGTAAGATATATTATTTGATTCCTTATAAAACAGATAACATTAAAATATAAAATACCTTAGATTATGGTTTAACTCACAGTTAGTTCAAAACAAATCTAAATCAAGTATGTTAACGCTAACAATATAAAATATACATTAAATTTAATATCTGTCTCTCATAAATATTTGGAGATTAAATTTTTGTGGGTTTATCCGAATCTGATAATAATTAACGACTATATATGAACATATATATTTTCTTCTTCTTCTTCTTCTTCTTCTTCTTCTTCTTCTTCTTCTTATTATTATTATTATTATTATTATTATTATTATTTAATGTATACACGTATAATATTATAAGGTTATATGATATATTGTGTATATATTTTCAGTATTTTATTCAACACACACACACACAGACACACACGCACACACACCCATATATATATATATATATATATATATATATATATATATATATATAATACTAAAGGTCTATTGTTCTTGTATGTTTGCAATCAGCTTTCAGCTTTCCGGTTTTCAACATCCGGTTGCGCATGCGTAAATAGCATCGTCTTCAATCTGTTATTCCAATTCCGTTATTCTCTATTATGATTAACGAACGCATGAAATTTTTCATTCTGGAAATTTTTAAACAATTTCATTTAATTTCATCAAATAGTTTATTTGTTTTCTTCACGGCTAAAAACATTCAACGGGAGGACTTCGTAAAGTCTGTCGCAGTTTCCAAAAAACTCCTCCCTTTTAAAAAACAAAAACAAACAAACAAAAAAACAACACTCATTAATATCGGCCATACTAGCGGTCGGTGAACGAAACCACCTCCCACTTTCCCTCTCATAGATTTTACCACTCCCACTCCCTCTGTTTTCGTTACGTACGCGAGAAAGCCTGCTGTCTCTCGGTGGCCACGGCTGTACCCCCTTCCTTTCTCAAATCGCCCTAACCAACCACTTATAATTCAGTAACTGTAATTAAAAAAAAAACAATTATAATAAACAGAACGACTCATAGAAATCTATCTATATTCTTTTTCCATTTTAATATACTTTCATAGAAATGCTTCTGTTATGTAAAAAAACCTATTTTCTTTATGCCACAAGTGTCACGCTCATACATGAATTCCATAGCTAATATAACAAACTGACCCAACGGGTCACGGGTGGTCTAGTATATATATAAACATTGCATTGCTTTTGCATTTTCAAAATATTCATCTCTAATAATTATTTAATATTCAATTATTATTGGTCATACATTCTAACGAATAGAGCGTTATCTTCGAAAAGCTATGGGTTAAAGATCTTTTTGTATGCATATTCGGCCATTTCTTCTTCCGGGTCCGACAAAAATTATTCCAATGAAAAAAGTCACATTTAAAGGTAATCACTCATATATATATATATATATATATATATATATATATATATATATATATATATATATATATATATATATATATATAGGATTCACTTCTCAGCACTAACCACACAGGCGTCGTAATAGTTACTTTCATAGACACTCAGCTAAAAAATACGTACAAGCCATTTGTAAAAAAGGAGAGAGAGAGAGAATCAAGTATTAAATAAATGTACTGAACAATCTGTCAAAGGTTTTTGGTAAAAGGTTAGTAGTTTCAAACTGATTTACCTTTAATTATACATTTTGAATTAAAAAATATTAATCAAATAATTTGGCCAGCCATTGTTTGTTAAAGTTGATTGCTTTGAATCATCTATGCATTTTTCCGTTATGTTTGTGGTCATAAATAACTATTAATTTTCTGTTTCCAACTGTATATTCGGGTATAAGACTATTCTAATAACTTCTAACCGGAAGTCAAAGGAATGAAAAACTGATGCATTTTAATATAGGCCTTTCTCGTGTGATCTTTTATTATATGTTAGATCTTGAAAATAGATCAGACCAGTCCTTTATTTGTCGACAATATCGATTTTCTTTATTTTAAACTTATTCTATCTCTCACTATAAATATATATATATATATATATATATATATATATATATATATATATATAAAAGTAGAAAAATGATCAGAATAAAAATGAGATAAATTGCAATATTTATTACATCATTAATTGTTGAAAAAAGGGTTATATAACAAAACTTGTTTTCTTTCCTTAATCCATGGATCTTCAGAGATATGCTATTATGATCATAGGGAATTCAGCAGACAACTCAATAAACTTTACTGTAATACAACTTACTGAAAGTAGAAAAAAACAAAAGCAAGCTAATCCTACTCGGAAAATATGTGATCTAAAAATGTAATGAAATTCGCAAAACATGTATATAATGTGTGTATACTTTTAAATTTATTTATTTAGATATATATCTCTCTCTATATCTCTCTCTCTCTATATATATATATACATATATATATATATATATATATATATATATATATATATATGTGTGTGTGTATATATACATGTATATATGTTTTTTAATTTACTTCTACATATAAATGTGTGTGTATGTTTGTGAGTATATTAACATGTACGTATTAGCGTGGATATGAGTATGTATGAGTATGTCTCGATGTCTAGGCGTGTGGTTGGAGAGGAAGAGACAGTATGACCCTATTTCTTGCGAGTTGATACATAGGTGTCAAGAGTTGGCATCTTATAGAAAAGGTTGTCTCGTCTGAAGATTTTTTGAAATGCAATATGTCTGAGTGTTTGTTTCTTTCTTTTTCTTTTTCTTTCTGTCTTATGATTGTGTATAGGCGGATATCATTTTAATTCACCAGTTACTTTCCTGAAGAGGAGCCAGCAGGTTCTGAAACAATTGTCGGATACTCCAACTATGTTTATTATATATATATATATATATATATATATATATATATATATATATATATATATATATATATATATTGGTGTATATATGCAAGTGTGGGTGGGTGTATTTGTACATCTGATCCCTTTGCATATAGCACTGCTTCCTTGGACAGCTATTTCTGTTTTATTATAGTTTTGCAAATGCTGAAGGTGCAAATAATGTAATGGTTAAACACTCGCATCACGCCTGGACTAGACAAACACTAACGATATGATATAAATATAACTGTACGTCGGAGCAACATTGATAAAACTTAATATAATGTATCACAAAATAACACACACGTACACATTCAAAAACGTTAAAAACTTTCAGTTTAAAAATATAATGAAAGAGTACAGTCAAACGAAAAACTTGACGAAGGCGGGTAGAATGGACAACTTGACATAAAAGTGTCACATAATAAAATGTATTCCCAATGTCAGATTTTCCCAGACTAGGATTATATTCGGGGGCTACGGTTCCCAAATAAACTATACTTTTAGTTAAATAACTTTCTTGTAGCTGGTATTCATTTGAATCACTCGAGCTACCCACGTCATTTTTGTTATGATTATTACGTGTATAAGCTATTCTTTCATTACTATTACGGTTTAATATCTGTCTATTTTGACTCTTAATCATTTAAAAATAAATGCATTTACGGATCATTTCACAATTGCAACAGAAAACTGTGCAAGTTCATGAAAGCATTGCAAAGTAGTACGCTACAAATGATTAATCTTATTCCAAAATAATATGTGGTACGTGCATCACATCCTCCAAATGCAATACACAACGGGTGCATGACATTATTCGAACTGAAAACGCAATTCGCCCCACCCCCCAAATACACTAAAATGGCAGGCGGTCATGATATGATGACTTTACCCATTGACGACTTATTTTAATTGACGGTTATGCATCCATAACCGACCGGATCTAAGTGATCAAACAGAATAAATATAAAATATGAACGTAGATGGCTTCGTTTCGGGCAGATGTACTCTTAATTAGAGCAGCAAAACAGGGTGTCAGCCAACGATACATAGGAAGTGGCCCGTCTGATTTGTGGGGCGGAAATAGGGCGTAATCCGCATAGATTAACTCTTCATCAGAGAAAATCAGTCGGGGGTCCAGGAACAAATAGAAACATTTAATTCCGAAAAATGGAATGAGTCTTCAGTGCGGTAGCACTCCTTATTAGAAGGCAAATCTTAATCGTGTATTTTTTCTTAAAATAACTAAACACACGCACACACACGTACACATACACACGTATATATATATATTTATATATATATATATATATATATATATATATATATATATATATATATATATATAGGGTGGGCCAAAATAAGGGTCCTATCTTTAAATTTGAATAACTTGAATTTGAATAACTTCCACAAAATAAAAGTTAAACTCACCAAACTTTATGTGTGTGTAGACTGACCCTTCCGAGATTTTTTGAAATAAACAAAACAAATTTTAGCCGAAAAACACTTCTTAAAACTTACAAAAACTAAAGTATTGTTTTTTACACTGTTTTGAGTTTTTTAAGCAAAAATAATGTTTTCTAAATGAGGGTACGTTCCTTAGGGCTAATACGGCTCATGCTTGCTTCAGAAGGGGTCATTTACTTATTCTAAAAAAAAACAGAAAGAAAATCAATAAATAAAAAAGTTATGAATTTTTTAAAATAGGACCCTTATTTTTGCCCACCCTGTATAATAGAAATTAAATATTTATTTTAAATGAAAATGTAGTTATGTTAACACTAACATTGAGTATCACAGCAAGAATAATAGGGGCATAATAGGAATAATAGAAACGGGGAATTCATTTCGTTTAATCTGTTAATTAAATCCAAACTTTGACATATATTTCTTACTATTTTAAGTCGGCATTTTCCGGGAAAAAACCCTCTGCATAAAATATTTAATTAAATACTGTTAAACATAGCTGTAGCTGTACAAACTAATTAGACAAAACAATTAAGAGTAATAATATACAGATATTAAATCGTATTAATAATGAAATAAATAATACACAAAATAATTATAACAACAATAATGAGTGTAGCTTAGAGATTGAAATGAATGTCCGCCACAAGAAAAATGTTTAACTAAATCTAGAGTTTAATAGGGGACCGTGGCGCCAGAAAATAATCCTAGTCTGGAATTATTTTACATAGGAAATACATGTTCTGATTCTTAAGCTAGATATAAAAACCCTAAAAAAATCATATGATAACCAGAATTAGAGCGAGGTACCTCACTATCCAAACACGTACAGTCTGTAAAAATAAAAATAATACATTACCTGTACTGAGATTGAGCATGTTGAATAAAGTTTCAACTCTTACGCTATATAATCCAGCCCGTTATTTTGTCTGAATGATACACTGGTTATTATTACTTTCTCGGATAAAGATAAACTACTGATTAAAGAGAATGGAAATAGGTATTAAATGTATGCACTTGAAATGATTCCCCTAAGATTAATTATGGTAATAACCTAGTTAAGTCACCATAACCATCTATCAGGAATCTCTATGTACCTTCTGTTATAACATAAAAATAAACACATCCACAATGAAGTCTAGATCTAATGTAACATAAATACCTAAATAAGGGTTATTGAATAATCTTACTAATGAATCGGTAATTTAATTTCATGAATCACAGTGAAAAAAAGAGGTTGCACTAGTAAATTTAGTATTTAACATCTAGCTGTATTTACGTATTGAGCACTGTTGAATTAAATACTGAAAATCGATGCATAATATAATATATATCCTTATAATATTTCATGCAGATACATGAAATAATATATATATATATATATATATATATATATATATATATATATATATATATATATATATATATATATATATGTAAGTTTCAATTTAAATAAAATATTATGTTTATATATTTCATAATTTTACGGTGCTGCTTGATCATTCAATAAACATAACTTTTACTCTGTTAAGATTAATTCATATATAAATATATATTAGGGGAGGTCGATTTTGAAACTGTAAATTATCGCACTCGAAGAAAGTTGCCAAATAATGTCAAAAGTTACCACAAGAAATATTTTTCTTCAAAATTTTGTATTTATTTGAGCATTGCAACTTTAAGATCAAATAAATCGAGATTTTTTATCACTGCCGAGATTTCACCGGCAGATGTATCGCCTTAAATTAAACCCGGGTTTTAACAAAAAAAAGTAATACATTACTTAATAATAAATATTTTAAAGTTTATTATTATTTTTCTTAAGAAATTAAATGTACATATTCAAATTAAAAAGGAATAAAACACTATAATATTTAATGTTATATATAAATAATTATTTGTTTACATAGGCGTTTTATTTATTGGATATTTTTTATGGTATTCACCGGTTGAAAATTCATCGGGCGAATTTGAGTTCCCGTGTTGATTCTGTGTTTAATTATCACACATATATATTGAATTGTCGAGCGCTGGCTTATCTAATCCCGACCTTTTGTCACACCTTACCTTGTGGGAGTTAGATAAATAAAAACTAGTTCAGCCAGGTGGTTTTACCCCACCAAATAAACCGGTATCGTCCGGGCCTTTGGGTCTGGATTCACGCCCGTCTATTGGGGCTTGTCCGTCCTGTGCAATTCTAGGAGGTGCATCTCCCAGGTTTTGCCTTCCCTCTTTGGGGAGGAGTAAGTTTATTGCTTACTGTCTGAGGCGGCCCTACCGGGGAATGCCGACGAAGCTGCCCAGGCAATTTTTAAATGGCCAGAGTGCTCACCTCTCGTGCACTGGCTTTCTCATCCCACTTTCCTGACCTTGTGTCAATCTTACCTTGTTGGGGGTAGATAAATAAAATCTAGTTCAGCCAGGGGTGTTTACCCCACCAAATAAACTGGTATCGTCCGGGCCTTTGGGTCTGGATTTACGCCCGTCTATTGGGGCTTGTCCGTCCTGTGCAATTCTAGGAGGTGCACCCTCCCAGGCTTTGCCTTTCCTCTTTGGGGAGGAGTAAGTTTATTGCTAACTGTCCGAGGCGCCCCTACAGGGAAATGCCGACGGGGCTGCCCAGTCAATTTTTTAATGGCCAGAGTGCTCACCTCTATAGAGCAGGGTTATCTAATCCCACTTTCCTGACCTTGTGTCACATCTTACCTTGTTGGAGGTAGATAAATAAAACTATTTCAGCCAGGAGTTTTTACCTCACCTAAAATATATGTATTGGAGTTGATGGAAGAATGGATAAGGACACATTGATGCATAAGGAAATTGTGGATGAAAATAGACAGAGAATTATGAAAAAAACTAAGGGACCAGAACACCATTTAACTTTTACAAAAGAAACACCATGTGAAAGTAAATATCTGACACATAGAGTTCTTCCGAATAGTGGTGCAACAGGTGCTGTTCATGCAGATCAAGTGGTGGATGTTTTGCATGAATTCCACAGTGAGAACAGTATCAAGGCTATACTTGTTGACAACACTAATACCAACACAAGTTGCGAAGGTTGAATGGTTGCAATTTTAGAAAAAAAACTTTTTAAAACTCTTCACGCAATTGGTTGCTCTTTGCATCATAATGAACTACCCTTCAGAGCCCTTTTTAAAAACATAGATGGTTGCGCAAAGGGCCCTACAACATTCAGTAGCCCTCTGGGGAAATTATGCTCAAATGATTGATATGATTTACCCCAAATATCATTTTCCACTATTAGCAATCCTCTAGAGTCAATTTTTAAAATTGATGAAATACATGATCTTAGTTCTGACCAAAGACTCCTTTATGAATACACAGTAGGTATTTCTAGAGGTAAGGTTGACTCTAGATATGCCTCCTGGAAAATTGGTCCTTTAAACCAAGCAAGATGGTTAACTTTGGCCATCAGGCTTATGTGTTTATGGACTCGTGGTGCATACCCACAAAGGCACACAACAAAACTTCACTATGTAGTAAATTTTATTGTAAATGTGTATGCCACTTCTTGGTTTGAAATTAAAAGAAATAGTAAATTCCACAATCAGTAAGTGCACATTTTTAATATGATCCAGAGGATTAAGGAGCAGCCTCAGGAACTCCAAGATATCACATTTAGAAATATACAAGGTAATACATTTTGTTTACTGCCTGAAAACTTTCTATATTCCATGGTTAAATCTGAGGAGATTGAAGTAAGAGAAGAAGCTTTAAAAAGAATTTTGGCCATTAGGTAAGTAATATTTATTCATATATCTCTGACTCAATTATTTATTCCAATTTATAGAATGATTTTTAAAGATTTTATCTAATTTCACCATAATTATTAAAGCAGTACAGATTGGAATTTTTTAATAATTCAATTAATTAATTTGTTCTTTCAGGAGTGAGGAGTCAACCAGAAAAAGATTAAAAAGAATACTACCTATTAATTTTAATGCACCACATTGGACACAGTTAATAGATTTAAAATTATGCGGCATTTTTGAACCACCAATGACGGAAGATCTTACTGAATCTGAACTTCGAGAATCGTTGATAAATGGAACCAAGCTTGACTTGCCAGATTTGCCCTCACATTCTCAGGGTGTGGAACGGGCAGTTAAGTTAATAACAGAAGCTTCACAAACTGTATATGGTTTTGAAGCAAGGCATCAACACATTACAGCCAAAGTTTTGAGTCAGAAATTGAGACCAGCATTTTTGTCTAAGGGGTCTTATATGGAGCAATTTGACTCTCTATATTAAGCTTCATTAAGATAGTGTTAGGTTTTTCCTTATTTCTTTGCTTGTTATATTTTCACTAATAACAGAACAAATCATTTTTTTAGGTATTCAAATATTACTGTTTAATTCATAACGTTAAAAGGTAGTTTACAAAAGAATACTGAAAATGAGTGGGGGGCAAATTTTCAATTTGAAGATTTCTTTAATTCATATCATTTTTATAAAATAAAAGGACATTCCCTGCTTTTAAATGCTAAAATTATTTGGTTTTCACACCAATATTCAAGCAAATCTTGCAAAAACGAGGAATTTTCAGTATATTCTTGTCTACGATCTTTGATACCAAACGCTCAAAAAACCGCTGAAGTTTTTGATCTAATTTTTTGCATGAGTATTTGATAGGTCTATATACAACTTTCGGTACGTGCCTTTTTTTAATATTTTTAAAAAAATGTAAAATCGACCTACCCTAATATATATATATATATATATATATATATATATATATATGTATATATATATATATATATGTGTATATACCGTTACTTTCTTATGTTGAGCTACCCTATTTAGCATGATGATTGACTCTTCCAAAGAATATGAATAGAGTTACGACATAGTGTCGTAGCAGTCATTGTGGCAGACATTGGTGACAGTTATAATTACAGCATCAGACGCGGACTTTCTGTAACATGTTATTCTGTACTTCTGTAAATACACACTTGTGAATATTAAACTGTGTTGGCTTGATTCTTATCAATGTTTCAAGGTCACAACATATACATATATGCATATTTATTCATCAGAGAATGTCATATCTCTCCTCTCCTTTTCTCTCTTCATATATATATATATATATATATATATATATATATAGATATATATATATATATATGTAAACAACTTTCAATCAATTATAAACTGTTTTGAGTTAACTACGAAGATCAATCATTTACTTGTAAACATTGGTAGCTTAATATTAATGAAATGGAGCTGAGTATATATTTATGTATTTTCGATTATTTGAGTCATTTCCCAAACATAATCAAACTAAAGTGTATACACAATAGTACTAAGAAAACGTTAATTTTCAATTATACAATGAAAATAACATTTTTGTACAACATCGACTCCCATCAGAACGACATCAAGTTAATACCAATGAACAAACAAAACCGCAACATTTCCGA
>OY744527.1:93396649-93401649 GCA_963556195.1 Sepiola atlantica | reverse complement strand
GTTGCACAAATGGAGACAATAAAATTAAAAAATAAATGACACAGATACATTATTTATGAAAAAAGTTTATTATTTATCAAAATTAGGCATACTCTTATTACTTTTCTCTCCTGTAGAATTGCTACATAACATTGTATGCTAATAGTATATTACTGATTAAATATGACGGGGACTGTTGGGATGTTAGCATAGACATGTACACATCTGCAGCATTTCGCAATTAGGTAAATAAAGGGTAATAATGGATAACTCAATACATATAGTCAAAGGCTACAGTATTATATAATTCGTTTATGTTTTTTAAGCGGTGAGTTTTGATTAATTTAACCGACATAAATCACGAGAAAAGACTTTACTGCACTTGTTTAAATCTAAATTGGTGTTTAATCAAGTTCTGAAATCAAATGAACACATTATATTAAACGAATATTTTAAATATGAATAAGTTTTCAATCTCGTCTTTAAATCCAATAAACAGATTATATACTTTTATGAGAACTAGACAGAATGCAATAAATAAATATACGCCATTGTTTATGATCTGAATTGCAAATCTATTTTCACTTACAACAACCTATTGTAAGACACAGTTGTAAGTGAAGAGAGGATCACTTAGTTATATATTGTAATCGAAAACGAAACTGTGTGTAATTAGTGATTTGTTTTCTTTTCGTTGCCGAGCGTCTCGTGTACAGAATACGGATATATTGGAAAAAATAGGGATTGAGAAAAAGACTTCAGTATCAGATGCGAAAAGTTGATTACCTTCTATTGTGGACTTGATCAAGGTTCACTTTAAGGCTATTTCTGTCATGTTCTTCTATTTGTGCTTTCTGACAGTGCTGTGAACTTTACCAAAGATTGCTATAGAGATATACAGGGATAGAACCTTACAAAGATAGCTGAAGTTGTGGATGCTATGAAACAATTGTACACAGACATTTACACACCGAAATTAACATCTCTTTCGTTAAATCTATGTATTATATACGCTGTAAAGCACATAGACACACACACGCACATATATATATATATTATATACTATACATACTTACTAAGAAATCATTTTTACAATGACGTCACTCAGTATGGGATTCGCATATCTCAGTTCCAGTGTGTGTATTGACACGTTTTGTCACACTAAACCTCCGGACGCGTAAGCAATACTTTGCCCAGGCTGTCGATCAATATCAAAGGCTATTCAAACAGAAAATAATGAAATAATAAATTCGTCGAAATACAAAATCTCCAATATACAACATTTTGAGAACAGACATTTTAATCTTATTTTTGCTTGTTCTTATGATAATTAAACTAAGAAGTAAATAAAAACGATTATTCAAAATTCCTTTTCTATTTCAACTAATTTAAATAAAAGTTGTAGTTTATTTATTTTAGACGTGAGACGGTTTTTATCGTCTTTTTCATGCAATTTATTCCTGTTTTTGAAAATTAAAATAATGGACGTATCGCACGTCTGGAAAGAACAGTAACAAGCCTCTTATAAAATACACTGAAAATGAGGCAAACTTGTTCAGTTAAAACGATTTTGTAAAATGTTTTTAAATTCATATGTTTACAAATGTTTGTACGACCTTTTGATCTTTTATGACAGTAGGTTTACAATTAAGTAAACCACATAAGATATAATGTGGACCAGTTTCGGAAATACATGGTTCTTTTGAAATGTTGTATATATTCTTCTTTTATATCCTCCAGATATATCATATTGGCAAAACCACTTCATTTCTCAAGCGTCATTATTGCATACACACCTAGAGATGTATTATGTATGTATATGTAGTATTCAAAATAATTTCAGTCACATCGTTACCTGTTCCTTATGTTTTCTGAAAGTGTTGCTTTTATAATTATCCTTTCTTTTTAACCTCTATAAATTTGTATGATGAGGATTTACCTAAATACAGCTGTAGCTAAAACATATATACGCATATGCAGCTAAAACTATTTGTATTAATATAAAATCATACTATATATATATATATATATATATATATATATATATATATATATATATAGGCAGCATCTTCTCTTGCAGGCAAGTATTGTTGAATATAAGAGACACCTAATGTCTAGATATCCTTTGGTAGATTCTTTCAATAGTCCGAATTAGGGTCTTAGTTTTGGAGGGGGTGGTCTAGACCTGATTAACCTCATTCCCTTGAAGATGGACCCAGATGAGTCCGAAAGTACTTGGGAGACAAATGCAAATTATGGCAAATTCATTAGCCAATCTCCCTCCGAAACTAAGTTCCTAATTCGGACTATTGAAAGGATCTACTAAAGGATATCTAGACATGAATTGTCTCTTATATTCAACAATATATACAGGGTGGGCCAAAATAAGGGTCCTATCTTTAAATTTGAATAACTTGAATTTGAATAACTTCCACAAAATAAAAGTTAAACTCACCAAACTTTATGTGTGTGTAGACTGACCCTTCCGAGATTTTTTTAAATAAACAAAACAAATTTTAGCCGAAAAACACTTATTAAAACTTACAAAAACTAAAGTATTGTTTTTTACACTGTTTTGAGTTTTTTAAGCAAAAATAATGTTTTCTAAATGAGGGTACGTTCCTTAGGGCTAATACGGCTCATGCTTGCTTCGGAAGGGGTCCTTTACTTATTCTAAAAAAAAAAAAAATCAATAAATAAAAAAGTTATGAATTTTTAAAAATAGGACCCTTATTTTTGCCCACCCTGTATATATATATATATATATATATATATATATATATATATATATATATATATATATATATTATATATGCCTCGGAAAGGTTCTTATATATATAAATATATGACTTCATGTACACCTCAGTTATCTAGAGAAGACCATTTTTTTATTTTTTCGAAAACACGATAAAAACTTACTTAAAAGTTAAATATAACATATAAATATTTTCCACCAACCATTATCATTCAAATTTAAAAGCTTCATGTACACCTCAGTTATCTAGAGAACAACATTTTATATTTCTTTGAAAACACTTCTATATACAACTAATTTTTTACCCACTTACAGATCATACATACTTATGATATACAAAATATCACTGAGGATGCTTCACCAGTCAAGTTGAAAAAATAAAATTCATTTAACTTATCAATATTTTCTTTTCACTCCCATTGTGTTCAATAGGGATATACTTATTTAAGCCAATATTTGCATATAAAGTTCATATTGTAATGTTCATGGTATGTGTGGATCTCTTGTTTACACTGTTTACATTCAATCGATAACAACGTTAAAAACTTACTTAAAAGTTAAATATAAGATATAAATATTTTCTACCAACCATCATCATTCAAATTTAAAAGTTTTTTCTGGTTGTTTTCTTGTTGTTTCCCGGCATATCAGCCCTTTTCGGGTTATTTAATGCCGAATACTGTCAGATTAGTAAAAGCTTTTTTCTGCTTAAAGTTCTATAAATCTTCAAATATTTATTCATGGTGTTTCATTAGTTTTTTTTTTTACGGCATATCAACCCTTTTCCGGTTATTTAATGCTGAATCAGGTAATATTGGTAAAAGTTTTATGTTTTAAGTTCTATATATCTATAAATATTCATTCATGATGTTTCCTTTGGTTGTTTTGTTTTACGGCATATCAACCATTTCCAGGTTATTTAATGCCGAATACGGTTATATTGGTACAAGTTTTTTTGCTTCAAGTTCTATATATCTACACATATTTATTCATGGTGTTTTGTTGTGTTGTTTTGTAGAGGAAAAGTGTTGTTTTTGTTTTTGGCTTTGTAGAACATTGAGTTTTGCAAAGAAAAAGGAAAAAACACATTAACATCAATGGTTGGTGCATTTCAGCCTGATCTGGTAGCACCAGGCATAGTGTTTGGTGTAGTGCTTTTGTTCTACGGTATATCAACAGTCTTCGGTTTATTTAATGCCGAATCCGGTCATTTTTGTGAAAGTTTTTATGCTTCAAGTTCTTCATATATTCAAGTATTCAGTCATGATATTTAGGTGAGTTAAATGAGGGGAGATGGGAGAAGAAGTGAGGAAGATCGGGGAGGGTGAGTAGGTAAGGAAGATACATTGTTGTATTTTGTTTTCGATTTTGAAGAACATGATTGAGTTTTGCAAAGACAAAAACAATAAAACATCAATGTTTGATGCATTTTGAGTCAGGAAGTCAATTATTTCAGATGGTCGGATCTGGTATCGCCAATAAGTTCTATTTGACGCATAAATGGGGCTCTTACAGATACTACCACTCCAAGCCAGAGTGGACTTGGGAACAATGCCAACTAAGATGAAACTCGATTTTCCTTACTGATCCCAAGTAAGGGCCTCACCACTGGATGTCTCTTAAGATCATAAGAATGACCAAAAACAATTTTCTTATTTGCTTTTTCTGTTTTTCTTCAATTTTCCTCTTTTTTTATTTTTCACGCGTAAAGGCAGCCAAATTTCACTACTTTCACTATATATATATATACGAGGCTAGTCTGACCAGTATCTGACCTTTATTATTCGTTGCGAAATGCAGATGATAGGGCGGCGCCACTCTACACAATGAAAAGTAAGACACCTTCATGTACATGTGTGAATTTTATCACTATCTCCCTGTCAGTCGCTGAGTGAAGTGCTACATAACGTGTTCGTCGGATTACCGATTCTCTGAAGATGGCTGGACGTGTTGACCAAAGGTACTGCATCACATTTTGTCAAAAGCTTGGTGATTCTGAAAGCAAAACAATTCGTTAGATTCAGCAGGTGTTTGGAGAAGATGCGATAGGTGTAACACAAATTAAAGAGTCGTTCAACTGATTCAAAAATAGTCGCACATCAGCGGAGATTGACCGGCGTTCTGACAGACCCAAAACTGCTCGGAGTGCAGCTGTTGTTAAAAGAGTGCGAAATTTGGTGATGAAAAATCGTCGTTCAACTGTGCGAGAGATTGGCCAAGAGTTGGCTGTGAGTAAAGATTCCGCACATGCAATTTTGCGTGATTA
>OY744527.1:93386649-93391649 GCA_963556195.1 Sepiola atlantica | reverse complement strand
TATTTTTCTCTGTTTTTCTTTTTCTTCCTCTTCCCAGGTCACAATCAACGGTAGATTCAGACTTCTTCCCCCCCCCCGCCTTCACATCCACTGTCAGCCAAGCTTGGCTGTTACATATTTTGACCCAGACACACTTCCCAGCTAAAAATAAACATGTTGATGCTAATAAGTCGAAGCCATCATTCCATTCATATTCGCGTCCTTTGAATGAGACAGACTGATAGTGATAACGCCATTTACAAAATCATGATTTTCATTGTCTGCTCATTCGCATCTACAGCCATGCCGAAGTCTGGACATTTTCTGACAAATAAAAATTCATATTCTGTATGATTTTTCTACATTGTTTTCTTCATCCTGAGGAAAGTTTTCAATAAAGACAGAAACGTTAATGAATACATAAATATATTTAGTTTAATTCAACTCTATGCAAAAGATGTACAGATGAGATTGAATTTCACCGGAAAAATCAGGTACCATAGATTTGTGTAATATTTTTACAATAGATATAAGGCATCACTTAATAAATATTCGTCAAATTTCAGCTTTTTCGAGTATTTCAAACGGTTTTATGGGTACAGCATATCTATTAAAAATTAATTGTGTTTTAGGTTTGCATTACCTTTTATCTATTTTTATAAAATATCAATGAAGTCCTCGAATTTCAATTTTTCATCATAACTTAAAGCTAAAATTTTAGATATTTTCTATAATAAAAAAGATGTAATTGATTTCATCTAAATTTTAATATAGATTCTAGACTTAAAATTTAGTATCATTACATATTAGTTTTAATCTTTGAAAGTAGTGCCAAACTTCTGTTTGAGGAATTAATTTTAGCGATCCTGGGACGGGTACTCTTCTTGTATATATATATATATATATATATATATATATATATATATATATATATATATATATATATATATATATATATATATATATATATATATATATATATATATATATATATATACGCTGTTCTTGTTAGTTATTGTTTTCACTAGCGATTAAACACCGGTGTGTTTATTATTTGACGCTCCCTGAGCAGTTAGGAATATTCAAAATACTGCATTGAATCGTCCTTAATTAGACGTGTCGTCAATTTTTACGTGCATACAAGAAAGTCATGGACACGCGTTTGGTGGCTATAATTCGTCATCAGCATGCTGGTGAAAGAAGATATCTTTTTAAAAAACGGCGGAGAACGGCGCAGAGAACGTTTTTCGCAGGAAAGTCGTTGATGATTTAATTTCAGCGACGCTGGAATGACATCAAATAACTAAATCGCATTACGTTAAGCATTTCAAAATGTTACCACTGGTTCCATATGTTATGTTATGAATTTTAGGTGGTTCTGTTTTCATGATAATAGCTTCCAGTATTTTAAGTTAAAAAAATATTATTATTTAAAATTGGTTTCGCAATTAAAAATTCCATTCTTTCTCCAAATTTTAGTTTATTTGCTTTTGCAATCTTAGGATGATTCGACGAAGAATCGAAAACGTTTGTAAAACCTATGGAACATTTTTTTTATTTTAATACAAAAAAAAACATCACACACATTGGAGAAATAAAAAAGGTACAATTAAACAGAAGAATGTTATTATTTTTAACAATGTTTACATATATATATATATATATATATATATATATATATATATATATATATATATATATGCTCACTACTATTTATGTTCTAGTACGGAAGACTTACGGCTGCTGTTAACCAATAGTGCATGACTTCTAATAAAAGAATAAATCACTTTACGTGCCTGATCATAGTTTTAAAAGGCATACATTGACTTGTATGTGTCGTTTTCTCGTAACTTGTATTGATGGCGTATTCGGTAGTTATCGCGACTGTCGACGATCGGTCAAATTTCAATCACAGCTTTAACCACTGTCCGTCCATCTATCTTTCCATACATACATACATACATACATACATACATACATACATACATACATATATATATATATATATATATATATATATATATATATATATATATATATATAACTTAAACAGGCAACTCTTGTTATTTTTAACAATGTTTTCATAAATGAGAACATTCTACTTAAATACACACGATATATATATATATATATATACATATTGACCCTACATCAGGCACGTAGCCAGGCTTCTTACTTAGGGGGGGGGGGCAAGGAATGTTTAGGAGGGGCAAAACTAATATTGATATTCTAATATGAGTGACGTTTTCGTTCAGTGTGTGTGTACTGATATATAAATATAAATAAGTAGTAAAAAAATTTCAATTTCTTTTATATAATCTAAATATATTGTTGTGTATTCTGGTAGGTACATGTAAATAACAACATAAGCATAGTAAACACAATAATAATAACATAAAGTGCGTAAAATAAGGTAGCTACTTGCTAGCTCTACAGAATTCTATGATAATCTCCTATTTTTACAGTTATTCAAATGCGCAAGGATGCGCTCTCTGTCAATGTTTCTCAGCAAATCTTTTTCAAGGAATATGAGGCAGAGTGAGGTCAGTCTCTCTGTTGACATCAAAGATCGCATTCTTGTTTTGATGCGCTTCACTGAAGAGAATAGTCTTTCAACGGTTACTGAGGTATGTGGGGTGGTAAGGAACAATTACAATACTCTATGCATCGATGGAAAAATATCCCTGTCACATTGTTCGAATAATTCTGAAAGTCGAAGATCTTCAGTAGGGAGATGTCGCTGAATGTATTTCTTGAATATTTCTATCTCACTCTCCTTTACCAAAACACCAAACAGTGGGCCTAGCTGTTTCAGCGTCTCACTGTCCATGAATGATTCTGATGACGTGTTACACACTGCAGCAGCTTTCATCACTGCACATTGAGCATTTCCAAATCGAGCACGGAGTTCTCCTCTAATGTGCCCCAGTAACTGTGAGAGTACAAAATCAAAATCTTCCACTGTACCCACACAGTAATGGCCAATGAAACCAGTCACTAATGCGCCATCTAATTTTCCGGATAATTTTCGTGCCCTTCCAGATGGCCGAGTATCAATATCCGTGATATCGTACTTTGTGGCAAGCTCCAATGCATACTTCACCTTCTCTGTATCGAATGATTCTGCGTGTTCAAGTAGTGTTTCCACCAAGCTAATAGCTGTCTCTGCATTTGTTTGTTTCTTTTGCAGACCTTTGGTCACAACATCTGTACAGTCATATAATTTTCCAAAAAAGATTAGGAGAAGGAGGAACTTCTTTGTCTGAATTGTCTTCATTAGAGCAATAGCAGAAAGTTGTGTTTTAGCAGCAGGATTATTTTGATAGGATGTCAGGGTGACCAAAATTACATCAAAACGGCGCAAGAACTTTTCAACCTCTAAGGATCTGGAAGACAACGTGGTTGTAGATGAATGGGTCAGTTCCAATTGTTTGTCTTTCGGATACAACCTCGTCTGGATTTCCAGGTATCGGGAATGACGTTTTGTACCTGTCATGAAAGTGTCTCGAAAGATTGTCTTAATGGCAGGATCAATCTCAGAGACAGATGCGAGAACTAAATTCAGCCTGTGAGATGCACAGTGCATATACTGGGCATTTGTATAGCCAGCCCTTTTCATCAGAGCTTGGACACCACCACGCTCACCTGACATCACACTTGCACCATCGTATCTTTGTTCAACACACATCCCCTTCTCCAAGTTCATAGACCGCAGCATAAATTGCGACTGTTCTGAAATTCTGGCAGCAGATAAGTCATACAGCTCCATGAAACCAATGGCTCGTTCATGGACTTTTCCTCCGGGCAGAAACCTTAATGACACACTAAGTAATTTTTTGTTAGAGATGTCCTTAACCTCATCAGCTAAAACTGCATAATATACGGCTTCCTGAATCTGGTCCCTGATTTCCTCTAACAGAACTTTCTGTGCTGAAAAGAGTAAATCATTTTGAATCTCTGGGCTTAACATTTGTGCATTTCTCGGAAGTTTCTCCAAGCGTTGTTGAATAGTTGGGTCATACTTAGATAAAAGTGAGAGTAACTCAAAAATGTTTCCTCTGTTTAGTGATTCTTTGCTTTCGTCATCACCTCTAAGTGCTATCTCATTCTCTGCTCAGAATAATACTATGCCCAGTACTGCCAGGAGATGCTGTTTGTGCTCACCGATTAATTTCTTGCCTCGGTAGCATGGATCCAGGAGTTGATCAACTCTCCCTACTTTCTGAACATTTTAAGGTGATCCGAACCTTGTCCGCTTCTTTGTGGACATCAGTGTCATTATGTGCTTTCAATTTTTGTCCAATTTTTCTCCAGTCACAAAAGCCAAACTCTGTCCAGACTCTACTTTCCTCCAGTCGTAAATGTCCAACATTCCTGCATGTATGACAAAAGATACCATTCTGTTGGATGCTGTACTCGATCCATTCAAATTTGGCTAACCACTGACTTGAAAAACGACGTCCCTCACTGAGACTTCCACCAGTAGCCTGATTCTTTGGGAGCTCGATTCTTGGCTGAACTGGTGGCTCTCTCTTTTCAGATAAATCAGAAACTGTTGATAGAACTTATGAAAGAGGGACCGACTGTTGATGTGATGAAGTAGGTTCTGATGATAGAATTGAAGAACTGTTGTTTTTTTTTAATTATTTTTTTTTACGTTCGTGGGCTTTTGTCCGTGTTTGAATTATTTTGGTGAGCTTTTGTCCGGTCGCGATTACCATTTTATTTTTAGAACATTTACATTTTTATTGACATGTAAAACTACTGCAGATTTGCATATATCATGTATGGAAGGTCGCTTGAGAAATACTCTCATGATGACTAAAGAGAAAATGAATACGGAAAATAGTTTTACTGAAATCTGAAATTGCGTGTGTGTATGTGGCAAACGAAATCGCCAGATTTTAAAGAAAAAAATCGCTAGCCGCTAGATCCAAATTTTACTAGCCAGATTCAAATCAAAATCGCCAGATCTAGCGGGTAACCCGCTAAATTGGCAACACTGGTTGAATAGTAACTTG
>OY744527.1:93327668-93382668 GCA_963556195.1 Sepiola atlantica | reverse complement strand
CTTGCCCTTGCTAACATTTATTTCTTGCACATTTTTTTTTCACCCTTTTTTCGTTCTTCCGTTCTGTTGATTATAGTAAAACATTCCCCAATTTTTACTATATCTTTTGTTTATTAAATTTTTAGGTAGCAGTACAGACTAGTTAACAAAGCACCCCCTCTCTCCATGTTAAGAATGGCTTCCTAAATAATGTTATTATTTCAACCCGATTCGTAATTAAATTACGAGATTAAATCCATCATAATGCATTTAGGTTTCTGTGTAAACAAGTCAGCCATTTTAATATTTTGTTAAGAATTGAAAAATATATCAATTACTTCGTCTCTGTTCGAAATATGAAAGGAATTTGGAAGTATTTAAACTATCGAATAGAAAGTAATTTGTACTGGCTTTGAAATGCTTAGAAAATAATGTATTTAAAAAAGAAAAATTGTTTTTCTTGTCATGAAATTAATTTATTAGTTATTTTTTTATAAATGTAATTCAGTTTTTTAATCTCTGGTGGCCATCTTGCCTAAAAGTAAGTTTATTTACTACTTTTAAAATTTGTTTACTTCTTTCAAATTAATCGTTGAAAGGTCGGAAAAGAATCAGAAAAATACAGCCGATTTATTGTCTGCCATTTTGGCTATGAAACGACGAATTAACCACTTCATCTTACAGTGATTTACCAATTTTGAAGTAAAAAAAAAAGACGACTCGACGAGCGGCCGATTTTCAACACATCCTCTTTCCCGCCGAGATTAAAACACTGCATTACAGTAACAAAAAATAAATTAGAAATGTATTTCATGACAAGGAAAACAAATTTCCTTTGAAATTTCGAACAGACATGAAGTAATTCATATTTTTTAAAATCATTAACAAAATATTTTAAAAACTAATTCCTTTGATAATAATTTAGGTTGCTATTATTAATTTCTATCTTTTGAATGAATACAACACTTTCTTTTATAAATTAAAAAAAATATCTTTAAAAGAAGCTGGCAGAACAACAACGTGAATTCATTTTGTGTTTATATTACATCATTTGGATTATAATTATTTAATTGATAATGTATAATATTAAATAGTGTGAATTAACAATATTTAAAAATATATATTTGGTAAGTTTACAAAAAAGACAGATACACTGACAATCTCTTTCACCAAGCAGGAAACAGGTGAAAAGCATCGCGGCTTTGTTTCCCTCACCACTGAAACTAGCGAAGTTATGTTTGAGTTTGAGAACGCGTACATTTTAATTTTTTTTCTTTTTACAAAGTAACAAATTTAAATCATATTTAGATGTTATTATCGTCAATAGTTTTATTTTAACTGGTAGTTTAAAATCCGTGAATATTTATTATGGTATCATTAGTACTACGTATGGAAAATTAAGTTTTAAACAAAATAAAATCCAAATAAGCGTTTTTGAAATCGGAAATTATGTTAAAAATTGGTGGGATCTCCCCTCTTGGTTGGTGGACCAGGGCCCCAGCTCCTTGGCCCCTTACTCCGGCCCTGCTGTAAAATATATTACAAAAAAGTAAATACTGAGTCATAATGAAGAAGTATAGTTGACTACGAAATATAAGAGTATTTATATTTATAATATTTTTTTGATCACAAATTTCAGGGGGTGCAAATGTAATTGTAGGGAGCCTTACATACAACATTCAATAAACTATATCTTTCAAATACTCGTCCACAGTCTTGGAAGATGAATATATTTTTCTGCGGTTTACCGAATTCTTAACCTACTGTAATGATATATCAAAACGTAGCTCAACTCTTGGGAAACATATATTGCTACGATATTTACAGTATTAGAGCGCTAAACTATGAAAGATATGTCACGTTTTTATGCAATTCGCTCCGAAAGTTGAACTAATTCAGCTCGTAAACATTAACACACATTCTCTCTCTCACTTATTTTACTCACTGACTGTTGTCCTCAAAAACTCTGTCCTTGGCCTCAGCCTCGAAATTCTCACAAGAAATTCCAATCTGTTTTAAAATGTCCTTCAGACAGTCTTTGTAGCGCGCTTTTAGCCGATGTATCGACCGAATACCAGACATAGCTTTTTTATTATACACTTTATATATATATATATATATATATATATATATATAATTGCATTTATCATTTATTTCTAAATCTTTTTTTATTTTCATTGAAAAAAACAAAATGGTCACATTTCCAGTTTAACGTCTTAATAGAATAAATGTATTTGAAGTTAATAATGTTCGAAGAGGTCTTTGTATATCGGCCTTTCATCATGCGGTACCGCATTAAAATTAATTATACACACAGTGCGTGCAGTTAAATCAGCGACATGCCTTTCTTCTTTTGCAATAAACTGTTTCCCACAATTCATAGCAAAAACAAAAGAATGAGAAATATGATAAGAATATCGAGATCAAAATGTTAACGTGATAAAACTGGAAGAAAAACTCTACATCATTATGTATGTATACTAGACGACATGTGTTAGGTTGGGTCAGTGTTAGTACATTGTCCCATTTTTCTTATTTTTTATCACGCTGTACCCTCCCTTTCTTGTTACTCTATGTTAAAGTACGTTTCCTTATCTAAAATACTCGACTAATACGTTTCTTACAATAAGTGAACACTATAAACCTCACCATTGCCCTTTTCTTATGATTTACTTATTTATTTATTCAAGCAATCATACTCATTTTTTACTGCTTATATTTACGTGTTTCTTATTAATTAACAATGTTGCTTTTTCTTCTAAAAAAACTACCAATACATTTATGAAGCTAATAAACAGTTTTAAAATGTATAATATAACAGTTCTATTATAAATCATTACACATTTTCTAAACTAATAAACATTTTCAGAACGTTAAGTAATACAGTTTTACGACGGATAATTGATAATATCAAAAACATATTGGCTGTTACAAGATAGATGTTAGTGACTTTAAGATGCATATATCAAAAGGTAGCTCAACCATTATTCAACTTATCTGACATAAATATTAACACAATTTTAATACGAGCAAACATTTTGAAGAAAAAAAAATCGAATTTAAAAACAACTAAACAGTTATCAGATTAATATTCACAGTTTGAACGCTAATAATGATTAAATTCTAAGACAAATTCTACAAAGTTTTTATAATGGAAAAACAGTTCGTAAAAATTATATATTTTAGGCCAAATACAGACATTTTAAATCGTATAAATGTTTGATAGTTGTGGGTGCAGAGATTAGGAGAGCTCCAAAAAGAGGGTAGCGGCCAAAACAGAAGTCGGAAGTGATGTCACGACAGCATGAGACATTGACGACCCTATTGTATCTGATGACCGAGAAAGAAGCCGGTGCGAAGCGGTTGTCCGGAAGGCCCGGCAGACACTATCGCAAAAATGCCTTAAATATTTTCCCTAATTATTTTTTCTTCTCTCTGTCTCTCTCTCTCTCTCTCTCTCCCTCCCTCTCTATCACGTGCAAGAGCCACACATCTGTTCAACATTCATGGTAAATAAATCTTCTAAGTTAATAAAAAAATAATATCTTTTATTTGTTTGTGGTTTTCTTTCTAGTTGTGATCCTCAGTGGAGAGAGACGAAGCATAGAAAGGGAGATACGAAACATAGAAAGGGATATACGAAGAAGGGAGACGATTGTCTTGTACATTTTTGGGTTGTTTCTCTTCTTGAGTGTTGTGAACCTTTTTGCTTCAAGAAAGAAGGTGAGTGAAAAGAACGGTAAGGAAATCTTGTGTGAATGGGATAGATAGTGATTTGGGAAAGACAAGAAAACATAGGATGAATAGAAATGTTTCATTTCCAGTTTGTAAAACGGGAAACATTGTAATTGTTGAATTGTTAAAAGTTTTCTTTCTTTTCCTTGATTCGGAAATTCTGTAAAACTTTGGTGGCTGTTGTTTCATTGAATCTGTAAATTGGTGGTAGTTATACGAGGGAAAGAGACTCATTTATTGATTTTTCTTTGTTTTTTGGCTTAGCCAGTAGATTCTTTTTTTCGTGTATTGGAATAATTATTTTTGAAATACAGTCACTAAAGTAAATTATTTTTTTAAGTTCGTGGTCGGCTAAGTCATCTAACGGAAATAAAGATATGTGACGGTACTGATTTTTATTTTCTTCGAGGTCCAGGAAATAGTATTAGGGTCAAAGGTGGATTGCGGAAAACCTGACGAGGGTTACATTAGATAATTCTCGTGGTGTTCCATAGTTAGGAGCGGCTCGAATGAGATAATGCGTTAAATTATGCTCAGCTGGTATAAAGCGAAGCCTGGTGGCGGTTACCGACTTGAAAGAAGGCTGAGGAGTTTCATTCACATAAAAAGGCGGACGGGATATGAATAACAAAAGGGGTCATTGTCTTGTTGTGGGTCAATGGGATCTAAGAAAGTACCGCAGCTACGTAACGGATCTGAATGATTGATTGTAACATTTGGTTGGTGAACATTAAATTTGTTTTCAGCTCGAGGCGGATTGCTATGTGCACCAGAATGACTGGCATTTCGGTAATAGTTAAGAAGATCGGGTGAGGTCAATGTGGAAATTAATGGGCTTGTTCGAAGAAGGATATTCTGAAAGGCGAGTCGACGGCTCCGATATAATTGGGATCCCCTTGGAAGGGATAAATAAACCGCATATTTAGCCGGATCTGAACATGAGTTAAACGAACCATCGTGGTGGGGTGTTAGAGTGTGTTTTTGGAGTGAATGTTGAAAAGCGGAGTTGTCAGATTGTATTATAAGTAGAAATAGGGATGACTACAGAAAATTAGATGCCCGACTATAAAGGAAATTATATGTAGAAAAGGTTTTTTTTCTGTTTTGCCTGTTTACTTTTTAGTTTAGACATTGAATTGAACGAGTGTGAAAGGGAGGACGTAGACAATTAACTCCCGGTTTAATATTTGAACAGAGCAGAAACGAAGGTATTTTAGGTAGTAGTTGGTTCACAGATTAAGAGGGCTACCAAAAGAGGGGAGGAGCGAATACAGAAGTCGGAAGTGACATCATGACGGTAGGAGACTTGTCGACCGTTTTTGTTCCTGACGATCAAAACAAAAAAGATCTGAAGCGGGTGCCCCTGACGGTCGAACGAGATAGATCAGCCGATGGGATGAAACCTAGGTACTAACCCGTAAAGGTAAGCGAATATCTAACATAAAAAGTCCCAAGCTTAATATTGATAGTTAAAAGTCGAATTATAATATAGTTTTAAAACGACCACAAAAATATGTTCGAACTGTGTAAACAAATTCACTACAAATAATTAGGCAGCTTAAGACAAATATTAATATATTTCCAAATTATAAACAATTTTTAAGATTAATATTGCCAGTTCCAAGATGTATAGAAATAATACGCATCGCAGAGGAATGCGTAATAAAAACATATTTTCGAACACGATTTAAATGTTTTAATAACAATAATGATAATAATAATAATAATAATAATAATTATTATTATTATTATTATTATTATTGTTATTATTATTATTATTATTATTATTATTATTATTATTATTATTATTATTATTATTATTATTATTATGTGTACTCACTAGGAGTTCTCACACAGATTATCGTCAGTGATTGCTCACCGACAACAACCAGTGGTATTTCCTGGAGTCTGAGTGACAACAAGCCTCCCCAGAATTCCAATATTCTTCACCTCTTTTCGATAACGATGCGGTATCGCAACATATTCTTACCATTGATTTCTCGCTGGTAAGGACAATTGGCTTCTCTGGGATTTGGATGGCAATAAGCCTCCCCAATTATTATTATTATAATTATTATTTCTGAAATTATTTTTATAATAATAATACAGTTTTAAAATATAATCGATAGTTTTTAAAACATTAAGCAGTTACAAGTTTCATATTGACAGTTAAAACATTTTTCGATATATAAACACATTTTAATATGAATACTGACAGTTCCACAAACACCAACACAGTTCATACCTACATACCATTACAGCCTGCCAAATAATAATAATATTAGAAATCTTAGATGAATAATAATGCAGTAATGAAAGGAGAAATAGAAACTAGTAAAAAGACACATTTTTCTGGTTATAGTAACGTTTGAATAAACAAATATAGTTGTCCTATATCTTTTATTGTAAGATTTATAAATGCTGTTGCTCTCTTGCATCATCTCTTCCTACACTGATTGCTTGATGACATTTCCTTGATGACATCATCAGGTTTGCGTTCGCAAAAGCAAAGGCCCGGTCATCTTTAATTTAAATTCTTAGTTCTTATCCTTTCATACACACAAATTTACAAAACTGTTAAGCGATTTGGGACCTGGGCGATTTGAAATTGACTAGGAGATTGAAAAATATGATTCGGCATGGACACAATAAAAAAGAAGGATGAGAGAAAATGAAAGCTGATTCATAACGTTTATCGGAATAATATTAGAAAGAAGATAATTTAACGAAATATCGACCACTAATAGGAGACAGGTATCCAATATATAAACTATCTTAATTGAATCAGCTGTTTGATCTCATTTTCTATTTGCTATATCTATATTTTCGAATAACCATTGCATATTTTCTGATGAAATCCGTCTAAACTTATCTGATGTATTGGAATGTTATAAGTATGTAAATATGTATAATGCAGGGCCGGCGGGATAGTTATAAAAGTGGGGGGCCTCTTCTAAAAAGTGGGGGAGGGGCCCGGCCCACATTGCGCCCAGAATGCCAAATATGGGAATAAATTCAATATCTTGACTAAAAATGGTCGTCCGATAGTGGGTGAGAGATCGTTAGAAGCGGAATTGAATTCTTTTTGGTGATAGAAAAAGAAGAATTCAAAATATTTCAATTTTTCGCGTCTGGGCTCAAATTACCTCATTTGGGCAAATTGGGGAAAATCACTGTTTGGGTCATATTTTTGTTTAAAATGATCGTCTGGTAGTGGCTAATAGCTCGTTAAAAGCAGAATGGAATACTTTTGGTGATAGATAAAGAAACATTTTTTAAAAATTCAATTTTTTGGCGTCTGGGCTCAAACTACCATATTGGGGCATTTTGGACCAAAATACCTTTTTTGACATAATTTAGACATTAAATGATCTTTTGATAGTGGTTGAGGTCTTGATGGAACCATATTAGCAAGTCGCTTCTGATGAAAAAAGAACAAACAGAAATTTCAATTGGGGGGGGGGGCTGGGCCCAAATAACCATATTTGGTCATTTTGGGCCAAATACACCTTTTTGGACTTAATCTAGACATAAAATGATTTTCTGACACTGCTTGATGGCTCATTTGAAACATATCAGCAACTCGCTTCTAGTAAAAATGACAAAATTCAAGAATCACTTGGTTTATCAAATATAGAGAATACATAAAGTTAAAAGTATTAACTGACAAGGTGCATATAAAAGTATAAAAGTTAAAGTATAAAACTATAAATGTATGTATTCGAATTGGAATAGCTCACTGGAAGCGTATTAACACGGCAGACTTGCATTGTTTCTCTGTTCTTCACTTCAAATTGCATTCATTGGACTTTACTAAAAAAATAATGTATCGGTTGTTCTTTGGACAGAAGGACTGGAGGGAAGATGGAATGAATAACTTTGGATATTATGCGGATCCTCAACAATGCGAAAAAAGAATGTATCGATGCAATCCGAAAAATCACCGGTATGTTAATGGATGCACCATGTGCGAGTGGAGGAAATACAAATAATGGTCTACTTAGCAACATGTTCTCTCATCCGTAACAGCGTGGATCGCGAAAATTTTGAAACGTTTATGAGTAACACCAATACCATCCTACTATCACCCAGTCTGTCACAAACGACTGTGTGTATGTCGAAGCATTGAACACCTTGGAAATCGAGATAATGCTTCATCTCAGAATTGCCTTCGTCGATGAGAAGGCTAAACTATTGATTATGATAATCCGGAGCTAGCATCAAATGTGTGCTCATAGTTCAAGTCTAATAACGCTAACTCGATAGCAAAATGGAGTGAGAGTACAGTAGAGTCTTAGAACAATCACGTTCGGTCTTTCCTAAGTGGTCCAACTGCATTGTCTTGGAAAATGTCCATCAAGGACAATATTCATGATATACTTCGACGAATGATAATAATGTCTCACCCTGAAATCGCTTCACGACGCCCCTGACCTTACTGAAATATTTGTAATGAAACTGGACACACAGCAAGGTTAATCAGACATACCAAATCAACTGCTTGAACTATGAAACAAGCTCAAATAGATTCATTGTATTATTGACAAGTTTACTTTTCTGTGTTCGTTCATTGAATAATAAAGAGTTTTCGAGAAAATACTGTGTTTGACCCCTTAATACCTTTTGATTAGTCTCTTTTTAATGATAATGTGTATAAAATATATTTTGTAGTACAGCATGTCCCCACAGTGAGAAATTATGAGAACGTTTTAAAAAATTATGATTTTTCTGAAAAATATGGGGAAAATTTACGGGAATTATGTGTTCTGAATAATTCATCCCTACCCGAGTTATTTTGTTTTAATTGAATGCAATCAAAGGCTTTTTCTTTCTACATATTCAGAAAAGGGATTAAAAAATGCTTTCAGATAGATGGAAACAGAATTTTTCCATCTTGTTTCTGTTGATGACTGTGAAGTGTGGGGGGGGGTCCAAGTCAAAAACTGAGAGGGCTTGAGATCCCCCCTGCCCCGATGCTGCCGTCCATGTAATGGGCTATATACTCTCAGTAATAATAAAGACGTATAAGTTGATTTACTTTTTAAAGATTATCGCACTTGACTTAGAACTTTTCAGTATATACTGAATTATAAATGTTACGCTATAGGTTACAAATTCCATTGGAGATTAACTTACTTGACTTAGTAAATATATATATATATATATATATATATATATATATATATATATATATATAAACACCTTAAAATGCAGCAACATTTTTGTAAGTAACGGATAACTTTTATCAGACAGACGAACAACACAGGTAAGGAGGACTTTTTTTTTTAATAACTGATATAAGTTAGCAAAATATTTATACGGAAAAAAAACTTAGATTTAGTATACGGAACGTTTATGTTTTTGTCTTTTAAGGGAAGTGGGGTCTGATCAACTCTGCTGGGAAGCCATGAAATTAAATACTGTCTTGTTTTTAAATTCCCGAAGCAGTTTTTCATGGTAAACAACTGATGACTCCTTAAATAATGTTAGAAGCAAACTAATATAATAACTGTAATAATTAAATTGACTTACATGAGTGATTTTCCACTGAACGACTTCGGACTTTAGGTTTTTTTTTGTTTTTTTCCTTATATAGTTTTAATGGTTGAGATACTTCCGAGACTATATATATATATATATATATATATATATATATATATATATATATATATATATATATATACAGTTAATAGTTCGTCTTCGACGCTGACCAAAGTTCTATTATCCTTCCATCTCTCACGTGTCATTTTTACAATACCCACGACATACATACCCATTATGAGCTAAGAAAGTTATATGGGATGATTTAACTTCTAAAGAGGGATTTTTAGCAGAATGTTTGCATCACCACATATTTTTGAAACACATTTTTAATTGAATTTGTGTATTTTGTTGATTCTACACTATTAGCTCGGGTGTACACATTTAATGATCACAAGACACCTCCGTGAGAACATGTAACTTGAGCTCTAAAACAACACCACAAATAGTTGTCACCAGAGACGCCAACAAGCTAGTAAAAATAACCCATTGCTTTTTTTGTTCCCCTTTTCTTCCTTTCTATTCTTTCTATGTCTAGCTAACATAATATAGTCGTTCTTAAACCCACATCAAGCCTCACTGTTTAGTGATTACTCTGTAACCATACGAACCAAGTGAAATTTCTTTCTTAAAAAAAAAATTCTGGAAGTCATGAGTTCGATTTGCTTACTGTAATATCGCATAGGCTTTGATATAGTAAGGCACCATGACGTGGCACAAGTACATAGAAGATTTTGCCAAGTCTGCTGCAAAGAAGCTAGGCTCTTTCTACCGGTCTGGAAAACTCTTCACAGCTGCCAGTATCTTATAGTTCGATTACGCTATCATTCAGCTGTGCATGGAGTATTGTTGCGACATCTGTGATGATGCACACACTACTAGCCTCTCTCTCTCTCTCTTGAAAAGAGATCAACATTGAATTTCCAAACTAATATGGCCCACTGTGTCGGCTAAGTCTCAGCATCAGTTATAACACCGTTTAACTTACTGCACTTGCACCATCTTAACGTAAATATCTCGACCCGCCAGACAAGCAGAACAATCACACACATTTTTATTTGTTCTATATTCTTGGATGTCAGAAGATTTTCTACGCTTATTGTTTCTTTCCTTGATCGGCTTGCCTTTGGAATGTCCTCCCTGCTCACTGTTTCCCCGATCGTATGAGCATTCAGAAATTAAATGTAATGCAAACGGGAATCTTCCTGCCCAAATTCCTAATCCAATTTTCCACTTCTGGGCTCTAACATTTCAGTACCAATAGGCCTTGTTTAGCGTGAATTAAAATAAAAGATCAATTAATCTCTCGTTTTAGGGGTTTTGTTTCTGGGGCAAAATCTCTCTAATTAGCAATATCTTCGCAATCATCAAGTTTTTCTCCTAGATAAGTCTATAAAGGTAGTATGAAGCACACAGGATCAACGCCGGCGTATTTCTGATATTCATTAATGATGTTCAGAATAATATTCTGAGTGACTGTGTTAATATCTATGCAGCCGGTACAATTGTCTATGTCGATACCTCAAGAGTCTTAGTGATGAAGATCTGACTGATTCTCTCACTTCCGATATAAGGAACATGATGCAATTAGTGCCTGTTTACTTTTAACATTTTAAAATCAATGGGCTCTCAAGTCACCACCAACTTGCATACTCTTGTTTTGCACTAGTCGAAATTATTGGCTGTCTACTTGAGGAAGTCTTTGTTTTCATAAGCTTCTAGGACTTACATTAATTCCAGATCTGAAATTTTTCGTTAAGGTTGATGTTATAATTGTGGGATCATTTTGCTACCTCTGCAAATATCTGTATAATATGTAGATATGTCTAGAGATACAGCACTTCAGTCACATCTGAGGAAGTGCCGATCAAAGTACTCTTTTTTGTCAAGCAAAATCATCAATTTCGCAATCGGGTGGGTGAAGATCTGTTTTTTGCTATTTCCCTTATATCAAAGAATATATATTGCTAGTATTTCTCTCGTGTAAGGCGATCTACTGGATTCCAATATCTAATACCTTCTTTTAAGACATTCCCAACAATAGCCTGTCTTTTTACTATAATCGAAACCGTATGTCGAGTGCCAAACATAATTTGCGTGAACAGATTTTATATCCACGCACTTTTGATTTTTGCAACATATAAAATAGGATCTGCCTCTCTTCAGCATCTTGATTTGAATAAAAGTCAAATAAACATGGTAGGCCGATTTGTCTATTGCTATATATATCTCCCTATATATATATATATATATATATATATATATATATATATTGTTATTGCTGTTTAGGGCCCAGAATCAGAACACGGACACGGGGTTTATGTAACACAAATATATTTGAGAAAGATATATACAAGAGATATACCAGAGAAGTAGTACGTCAGTACTGACTGCCAGTGTAGACTGGTGTTGAACTCAAACAGGTGAGAAAGCGGAATACTTCAAGTATTTATTGAGAATGGAATAGTCTAAATGTCTGTCATAGGTACGACACCATCACACCCCCTCCCAAGCTTGACCTCCTCAGGAGTCTTGTATTGTTTCCGTTTGGGAGTGATGCTGTTCTGAGGTTACTTGAGATAGCTGCATGTCGAATGTGTTGTTTGCGGTAGCCATAACCTCCTATTTGGTATCCATGTCGGTTTCGTTCGATAGTCGTTCCCTGATTTAATTTATATCTCTATTATGAGTGAACTGATGGTCTCTATCAAATTCAGATTTAATGTCATCCAGCTTTTTAATTCATGATGTCTGACTTTTAATAACATCTTCAAATTTTGAAATAAATGTCACCTTTTCTTCGATATTCAACTTCAAGACAAGTCGTTGTATTTTTTATAATGTTTTGTTCGATTTGTGACTTTAGTAAGTGTATTTTTTTCTCTCATTACCCTTCCACTGGTTATTCGAATAATTTGGCTTACTTTATTTTAGTTTGGTGTTCGCTTTTTTAAGCGTGCATTTTGTTTCCTTATGTGATTTAATTTTTGTCATTTCTGCTGGAGTTTATTTTGCGTTCATCTCATACGAGTAATAGTTGAAAAAATCTTTTTATCGTTTTCCTGAACCGGTCGTCAGATTTATTTTCTCATGGAAAGAATTCTTGGGCGATAATCCCCATAGTCTGAATAGTTGAATAAGGTCTACGCCACATAAATTTGCTGTGCCTTTAAATATGTAAATGTTTATTTTCTTCGTTGTACTGTTAAAAGTGACGTAAGTAATTATTTCACCCTCAGAATTTATTCTTTCACCAGTCACTGTTCTGGCAATTTGATTGGTTCTTAATACGGTCGGTTTTCCCAACCATCTCCATGTATGCGTGTTAATTATTGACACCTATGAACCCGAACCTAATGTAGTTTTACTTTTTTATTTAAAATCTAAACCTGAGCACACCTCCTCATAATACTGTCGCCACGTTTTATAATCTTTACCCACGTTTTATTTCCTGTCATCATTTTACTATGCAAACTCTTGTGCCCGATTTTCTTACAAATAAGGCTGGTTTTAAAACAAAATTGCTATTCAGTTACCCTATGCAGGCTTCCGCACCGATAACAAGGGCTCGGTGGTAATGTAATTTTATAAAGCTGGCTGCTTTTGAGGCGTGAACACCATGTTATTTGTTTTAATTAGTTTAAATTTTGATTTTCGACCTACTTTTCGTATGTCTGCAATACCCGACTGTTCGATGTCCTTCGAATCCTGCTTAACACTAATAAATTGTTGTCAGGCTTTAGCTAATTTCTGCAGCTAAAAGTTCGGTTCATTTTCTAATTTATTTAGAAGTAAACGCCTTATTTCAGCGTTGTTTTCCTAATACCAATCTGTGAACGAAAAATAAAGATTAAAAATGATCAGTACTAAGTTCAGGTAAGTTAAAGTTGTCGCAGTGCTTATTTATTATTGATGCGAACGTTAAATAATTTTAGTCGATTTTACAAGTTTTAAACACTCCAGCGTTTGTGAAATAACGAGGTTTTGGAGCTGAACTTCTGTTAGAAGTTTGACGGTCTCAGCAAAAGTCAAATCGCTAGTCTTTCGAGGTAAAATAAAATTTACGAACTTAATATGTTCAATGCTGACTAATTTTCTAATTAACAGTCGAATCTTTTAAGAGTCTTCCAATTTTCGCAATCAATTTTATATAAATCTTCATATCTTCTTAAATACAGAGCAAAAGTGTTCTCCTTATCATGGAAATACGTGAAGTTATCGATCGCACTCCACACGACATTTTGCAAAAAACACAATATTGTTTTCGTTACTTTGACCTCTAAGCGATATTGTTTGCATTAACATCTCAATCTTTTCGTCAGATTCTTTCCTTTGCTCAATAAGACTTTAATTTTTTTTTAGGAAAAGCTTTTGAAATATTTCGTCAGTTTCCTGTAGTCTCTCGTCTGCCTTTTTATTATGTTCGAGTGGCTGTTGCATTTGAAATTTTACTAATTCTACTATCATCGCTTTAAATTCTTCTAAATTTTTACCTGTGTCGCTTTTTGTTAGAAAGTAAATGTTTACTTTCGGGTACGGCTGGTTAAAAAAAGTTATTATTTAAGATTATGCTTTCTAGATGTAATATTAGTTGTAAAAGATAATACAACTGTTTTACTCGATAAAAAAATCGCTTTTTTGTTTGTTTAGTACTCTTTTACGCGTGGTGCGTAGCCGTAGAATTTGCGGTCGGCACTTTAGTCAGAGAAAAATAAAATACGGTTTAAATTTGTTTACTCTTTCGACAGAAGTAGCTTTCTCTTTTGGAGCAAGTAACAAAACTCACATATTCCCTTATTGTCACATACTACGACATTGTCGTAATTGTGATTAAAACAAAACATCACTGCCCTTTCTTCACTTATATTATTACGTGTTTTTACTTCTTTTTTTAATTTTCTTCCACCGGTAAGCGTGTTCTTTGAATTAGGATGTTGTCCGATTAATTTTTAGTCGATGGTTACAAGTTATTGTTCTCTTTAAGGTTTTCTATATTTAATTCAGTCGCCCGTTGTGGCGTCCATTTTAAAACGTTCTCCCGAATATTTTGCTGTAAGTACGCTGTCAGTCTATATAATTGTTGTAAGTTTGAAATTTGAAATCCCACGTTACCGGTCGTTGTGGTGTCCTATTTTTGAAGATTCTTAAGAAAAATCCTTAATGTTTTTGTTTCCCGTAGCCAGTCTTTTTTGTGAGGTACTTTGAAAGGGTTTTCGAATTGTTGTAGGGTACCGTATTGATTCGAATATCTGGTCGACAGTTGTTGTTGTTGCAGTGGTTGTGGTGGTGGTGGTGGGGGTTCCGTGTAAGCTCGAATATCCTGTCGCCAATTTGTTACAGCACTGTTTAGGGGCCGGAATGAGAACACGGACACGGGGTTAAGGAAAAACAAATATTTTGGAGAAAAGTATATGCAAAAGAGCAACAAGATAAGTAGTACGTCAGTACTGACTGCCAGTGTTGACTGGGCCTGAAATCAAACGTGTGAGAAAGCGTAATTTTCCTATATTTATTGAGAATGGAGTAGTCCAAATGTTTGTCATAAGTACGCCCCCATGACATATATATATATATATATATATATATATATATATATATATATATATTGCTATTAGAGATTATAGACAGTAAGTTCTAATAGATTCAGATCATTAAAAGCTTTATCTCATCGATGATACCTTTTAAAACTACTCGATCTTTTACCAAATTGTTAGTGCTTGCCTCGTACTGATTTAAAATTATGATATTCAAGGTTTCATACATACAGACACATCATACGGTTCGAAAGACTAGATTTCGTCTCCGCTTTTGCGTTTATTGAAAATGTTCAATAATTTTAATTAAAAACGTATGGCATTCTGAATATATTTTACAATTCTTACATTGAAAACAGTATCTGATATATTCCTTTGTTTCAACTAATAACAATAACACTCCTTATTTATTGTCTTCCCCATAACGGATTTTTATATGAGGGAAAATCAGATCCCCTCAAATAGAACAGTCTGGATTTGAGTAAAACTAAAAATAGACATAGACTAGGTACAAAAGAGATACTGCACTTTGATCCTATCCCGAAGGCCGGTTTACCAATGTACGATATCCCAACAGAATATGACATGTTGTACTGTAATAATACAGTGTACCGTCGTGGAATTTGCACATTGTTTACTTGATTTTTATATTTACTGTTCTATTAACATTGTTAAACATCTGGACAACCAGTATTTGTTTCTAAACAGTAAACATAAACAGATTAAATAAACAAAACAGTAAGGAACAATTTAAAAATATACGAGATGGAAGAAACATTATATAAATATTAAAGTGTTTCGTTTAGAAGAAAACACTGTATCGAATATAATTAAAACATAAAAATATAAAGATGTATAAATCAAATTGAATCAAGATTAATTTAAATGTATTAAGTTATATAAAGAGTAATAGCGTTATCTCTTACTGTTGATATTGGTCAACACATATGAACAGATGCATGATGTATATGGCTTACACCATACAATTTTACGAAGATACTTATTTAAAAGTGTGAAAGAGTTGATAAATCCGGTCAGTCTATAGGTTATATAAAACACGCAGATCAACATCATTCCAATGAATGATTTTATTTATTTTATAAATATATATTTAAAAAAAATAAGATTACTTGTAATTCTAAACTCTTCAAATAACCTTAAGAATGTTTTCTAAGATGTGCTAATCATTCTATTATGCACGATATGTGTTAAATCAGAATGTTTGTCGTCTCCTTCTTCCTGTATGAATGGTTTCCATGTAGATTTCGAGGTAAAAAAATCCGGAGTGCATTGTCAATTGTGTCGCCAAGAAGCGAAACAATATATAAACCGCCAGAAAGTGGTATACACCGATGTTTCTGCCGATTGATTACAAGTTTATTTATTAACTTGCCCTTTTCACTCCATGTACTTCACTTGATTCGTTTTCTTTATATTTCTCTTTTTGGTGCATTTCCAAATTGTTCAGCTTTCTCTGTTATTTTCTTATTGTTTTTGTTTTTGTAGATATCGTGACAAACATCAACACGCGAATCTAACAAAATTCTTCGACATAAATGTGTCCCTAGCCGCCAAGTCCCTACCTCTTAATCTTTGTCGTACACGCCCAGTACATCACCCCAAGACCAGATGTCAAACACTTAATATCCAACCGCTATGAGTACACAAACAACATAAAAAAATGACTTAAATTGCACAAACCAGTATTTATATTTTAACTACTTACTCGACATGCTCGTGTTTCTACAGAAACTCTATACTCCAACTCTCTATTTTGTAAAGTGCTGATCATTAAGTAATACCAGAACAACTGAGAAAAAGAGACGGGCGTTTTTTTTGTTGTTTTTGTTAAACATATTTCACCCCAAACAAGGAAGGCCGCCACTGTAGACTAACGGGTTACTCAGAATAAGGGTGTATGTGTTGGGTGTCACCCCAAGTTAGAAGCAGTGTAGCGAGATGTATGTTTACATTAGTTTTAAACCTCTGCATATAAGTACTGCTGGGGAAACAGGGAACAGAGAGGGAGTACAAGTGGCCTGCAGCACGATGAAGTACGCTATTAAAGTGGAAGGCTCTCCGGCATCTGGGAACCTCCGGCATTTAAGAAAAAATTATAGGAATCATCGATAAATGTTTTAGGAAATTTGATCTACATTTACTATGCTGTATATGGTCGGTCAAATTAAAAACTAAGCTAACACCTCTGCAAGAAGCGACTTATTTAAAAAAAAATGTCATTGGTTATACTCGGGTATATACAATTGACAACTGATGTGTAGATATACACTCATATAAAAATTAGCTTTATATATATATATATATATATATATATATATATATATATATATATATATAATATGAGACTAAAAGTATAATTTTAGAGAATTGAACCTATAGTGAAATGAAATAAGCTCAATATACGAGATAGAGCAATTATAAAGATAAATGAAAGAAGGGAGATAAAGATGTGCGGATGACAACTCTATATAATCTTCAATTGTTCAATGCAAGGTGTACTCGATACAAACGTGTTTATGTTTAAAATCTTATCATAAGAGAAATTACATAGCTGGAAAGTTGGCAGAGGAATAGCCAAAATTCAAAATTTGAAAACATTTATGAAACAATATAACGTAATGGAAAGTAAGAGTGTGTGCATAAATAGGTTAGCAAAATATAGTCTGTCCAGTTGGTGAATGTCTGTTTACAAAGTGGCCGGTGACGAGAAATTTAAGGAGATTTCGTGGAGACTGCGTTAGAAATGTTCAAAATGTAATAAATCCAATAGAATGATGTTCAGTTCAACCGTAGATAAAAAAAAAACGCTTATAAGGATGTAATTTTGAGAATTAGGGCCATTTTGAAATACGTCCGTGGGCCGCGAATGAAAATAGTTGAGTTTAAAATGTATATATTTCAAGTAGGCCGAATTATTAGTGAAAGGTGTTAGTTACTTCGATCGAACCTAATGTATGGGAGAGAATATTCTGGTCGAAGACGAGGCCAGTAAAAGTGGGGACGAGTGTGAGATTAGGGATGTGGGAGGAGAGGGTTTAGCAAAGGTAACTATTGCTGATGCTGGGAATAGGGTCTGGATAGCAGTGAAATATTTAATGTACATTTTCCAAACATCTAAATTTTACTGAAAGTACTTTTATGTCATGCCAAGGACGTTTGTACATACAGGGAGAAACACGTGTATTTAAAAAGTTTAAGACCATGTCTGAAAATGCATAACGCATCAGTGTTCTATGTCTAATTGTATAATTTTATCATTTCTCCCTCTCTTTATATGTATATATATATATATATATATATATATATATATATATATATCTATATATATCATAGTAGTATGCAAATATATTTGTAGCAATTAAGCAACATAGATGAGTCCATGTTCTGTCTATGCAGCCAACCGTCAGGCTACTTCTAAACTATTCTCATGTATTACACACTTTTGAAGTAAGTACTGAGAATTTACACACAATATAGTATCATAACTTATATCATCATATATGTATATATAAGAAATTATGTATATATATATATATATATATATATATATATATTTCATTTTCTCGAGTTTTTGTTTTGCTAAATATAGGGTATCTTATCGGATGCCAGATATTCACCCGCTATTTACGACACTCAACCTGAGAGATCTTTTTAAGATTATAACCGTCTCTTTAAGTGCAATTGTTTGCTTCTCTCTTGCACTTGTTTCACCGGGTATATTGGTCAGGTACTTTTAAAAATTATTTTTCATTAGTCCGGTTTCTCGTATAATTATTTGAATGGTGGAGATCTTCCTTAGATTCCAGTTTCTTTTCATGTCGTATATAATACCTTAGTATTTCGTAATTGTTTCCCTATTTCAGCTTTCTTTAAGCCAGCATCATTAGCAGCATTGACTTGTGTTGTTACTTCATACCTGTTGTCCCATATCACTATGCCAGGTTTAACAACTACGTTTGCTAGATATGTGGCTTTAAGGATTGCATAGTCACAGTGGATGGTGTAAAACTTATTTCTAATAGTTATTCCTGGTATATGCCCCCAGGACTTGCTGCTACACTGGATATTCAACGTTTTATATAGAGTTCGGTGAAGATATTTCCACACTCAATAATGTCGCATTGTATAGTAGCCATCATCTAGAAGAACCTTACAACGGGATATCAAGTGGCTCACACTCTCCATTTCTGTGTGTCTAAACCTGCACTTGTTATTGTTGCTGAGACAATTCATCTTTTTAAAAGCATTGGTCATCAAACATCGATATTGGGATGCCATTATACTTCTCTCCAGATCATAATGGAGCGATTATCCATTGAGCAAGTCTACAGAGACTTTCTTTACCTATATATTCCTAGGAAATATTTAGTTCGTTGTTGGTTATTCCATTCTTCCAGTTTTCTGCAATGGTAGGTCTTTGTGTATTTCTGGCGGCTCTTCCGGGCTATTTCCGTGGTAGGCTTGTTATCCGTTTCTGCTCATTTGTAAGACAGTCCTGTCCAAAATGTTTGGCGAGTTTTGTTATAGAGGTTGTTGTACTTTCTCTGATTTCTTGGTGTTGGCGTGCCATCATAACGTTTGGGTCTGGGCGCTCATCAGATATTGCCCGGTACTCACACGAGTGGCTCGATGCTGATTGTCAATTGCTCAGACACCCATAACTCTTGCTCCTCTTAGCAGATACAGCCTTGATAGACACTGGTTTCTGTACATTACTCTGTAGAGTGTCAATATTTTTTTCGTTTTAATATCTAGTCAATTAGTGTCAGTGTGTAGGCAATAAAAACTTCTGAAGCCGTATGTTATCACTGGTATAGCAAGTTGGTTAATAGCAGTTACTTTGTTTTTCCTTGTAAGCTGTGTTTTGCAAATGTTTCTAAAACGGCGTACATATTCTCTTTCAATTTTTTCTCTCATCTTGGCATTTTTAATTGAATCATTATCTTATATGTCAAGGTAGTTGTATTTTTCAAGGTCTTTGATGCCAGTCTCTTCATCAAGCCTTATGTTTTCCGTTTGGATTTTTTCTGTCCAGCTCTGAGGGAGCACTTGAAACATTGTTCAGGCTGAAGTTCATTCCAATAACTTAGGAGAAGGTATGAACTACCTGCAGGAGTCGGCTTAAGCTAGCGTCTTAATTAGCATACAGCTAGAGGTCATCCATGAAATGCAGGTGGTTGACTCTTTTGTTTGCCCCTTGTTGGCGGCCCTGGCTCAGGTTGTAGGCACTTCGGGTTTTGTTTCGTAATTTACTTAGCGGATGAATTGGCAGACAAAAGAGTATGGGTGATAAGCTATCTCTTTGGAAAATTCCTTTTCGGATCTTGACATCAGGGATTTATATTGTACCATTTATGTGGCTTAAGGCCACGGTTATTTGCCACACCTATATACGAACTGCCATGATGAGAGGGTAGACTTTATAGAATTCAAGACAGCGCAGAAGCCATATATTAGGCAGACTATCGTATGCCCTTTGAGAATCGATCCAAGACATGCTTATATTTATCTGCCTCATCCTACAGCCATTTATAAACAACTGGTCCTTAGTGCCTAGCCACTCCCCTCTACACCCTTCCTATTGTTTTCTCTATACCCGCTCCAGAAGAGAGGTGTTCGTATATGCTGTAGCTTGTAGGTTGTAGGGAGGCAGCAGATCGATCTGTATTAAGTAGGGTTTTGTTTCACTCTTTATGGGTATGATGACAGTATCATCTTTTACTATCTATTCTGGTGAGAACTCCTTACCCCTCAACAGTCTTGCGAAGTAACTCCCTTAATGGATATGAAGTGCTGTTAGTTTTTCAGACATAAATTAGGTATATTATCTATGCCATTTTTTTGTTATATTGAAATTGATCCAACTTTCGTTTAATCATTCCAGACGTCATCTCTGCCTCTGGAATTTCTGGCTCTTTTATCATTATTTCGAAGTATATCTAAGATATACTTCATTCAATGGTCCCTCATTCACAAACAGTGTCTTCCAGTAGCCTTCTAGCTCCTGCTGTTCAAGTGCGGTTTCCGCCGTGATTTTCTCTCTCACTAAATGTCGGTAGAACAGTTTTGCGTTCTTCTCGAACTGTTTGTTTTCTACTTTCGCCTTCTGCTTGCTATTCTTTGTTCTGATTTTTTGGCAACTGCTTGAATCCTGACTACAAGTTCCCTAGCAAAGTTTTCAATTTCTTCTACAGTTTTTTGTATTTAATACTGATCTTACAGATCGTGTTCCTCAGCCGATTCCGCACTGTAGAGGGGCAAGGTATTGTTTTATGTGAGACACTTCTTTTTTGCAAAGCTTCTAGTCGTTTTCTGGAGCTTCAGTTTTCACGGTGGCGTTGTGTCTTGTACTCTGGACTCCCATTGCTTTTGGAATTGAGGGAGTGTTTTCCTGACAATGTGGATCCCTAGACCATATGTTACCCGATTCAGCTCCGTAAGGTATATATTAGATAGAAACAAGTCTTTAGAGAGCGATGTTTATGGGTTTAATTACTGCCATAGTAAATTTTGAAGCTTGGATTTTTGGCAGTTGAATTCTTTCCTATAGCCTCATCATTTGGACTTCCTCAATGGTATTAGCAAGTTCTTCCTCTAAAGCCAATTGTTCATTATCTGATTACGGTAATAACTGAGGTAATGGCGGAGAGTCAGGTCTTACAAGTGATCTATGTGATAGTTATGAGGAAAAACTATGGTTCAGTGAGGGACTATCTTGTGATTTTAAATAGATAGCTGATGGTGGTGGACATTCTGGTGTTGAAGTGGCTTTATAGTTGATTGTCATGGACCAAGATTCTTTGACGACTTGATCCATGGGTGAATGGTCATGTGGTTCTGGCTGTACCTGTTGTGTATTGTTTTAAACGATGATCGGAATTGTGGGAATTCTGATGGGGCTTTAAAGTGGACATGTTTTAGTTTTTATCAGCAGTACTATTTCTGATTTCATATAGCTCAGCATCACTGAACATACTCATACAGTTATACCCTTGGGAAGTTATTCTTTAGTGCAGAACATTTCTCTTGCCTGGGCAGAAGTGGAAGATTATGTCCTTCTACTTCTCCGTCCTCTTTTCTGTTTGGTATATTTTGCTTGAGCATATTTCATAGCCCATATCACAACCCTTTTTCCTTTCTCCATTTTTTCCCTCTTTCTTATTTAAATTTTTAATTTTTTTATATTTTTTATATTTTTACATTTTTTTAATATAATAATTTTTTTATATCTTTATATTTTTTTATATATTATTATTTTTTCATATATTATTTTTTTATATATATATTTTTCTTTTTTTTTTTATATATTATTTTTATTTATTATTATTTTTTTATATAATATTTTTTATATATTATATTTTTTTATATATTATTTTTTTATATATTTTTTAATATTTTTAAATTTTTAATTTTTAAATTTTATTTCTCAAATCTTTATTTATTTATTTATTTATTATTTATATAGAAATTTATATATTGATTTTTATTTATATATTGATCTTTTAATTTTTTATTTATATTTATATATTGATAATTTTTTATTTACACATGCATGTGTTTGTGTGTGTGTGAGTGTGTATATAATGTATATATATATATATATATATATATATATATATGTATATGTATGCACATGCATATAAGTATGTGAGTGTGTGCGTATGCATGTGTGTAAGTGTACATGTGTATGTGTATATTTATTTTTTTTTTGATTTTTTATTTATATATTTATTTATTTATATATATATTGATTGATTATTTATGGTTATATATTTACTTTTTATATATATTTATATATTGATTTTTTATTTATGTATATGTATATATTTTTTTATCTATATATATACATTTTTTTATCTATATATGAATTTTGAATTCTCATTTACATATGAATTTTTTTATATATTGATTTTTTATTTATATTTTGATTTTTGAATTTTTATATGATTTTTTATATGATTTTTATTTATTTATATATTGATTTATTTATATTTCGATTTTTATATTTACATTTATTTTTTATTTTTATTTATTTTTTATTTATTATTTTCATATATATTATATATTTATATTTATATATCTTTTTATTTATATTTTTATATCTTTATATTTTTATATATTTATATTTTTATTTATATTTTTATTTACATTTTGACTTTTGATTCTTTATTTACATATTATGATTATATTTATATATTGAATTTTTCATTTATATATTGATTTTTTTATTTTTTATATTTTTTATATTTTTTCTATATAGAGATTTTTTTTTTATATATTGATTTTTTATTTATATATATCTTATTATTTATATATATTTTATTATTTATATAGAATTTTTATTTATATTTGTTATCTATATATTGATTTATTTATATATTGATTTTTCATTTATATATTGATATTTTAATTATATATTGATTGATTTTTTATGTATATATTGATTTTTTATTTATGTATTTATATATTTATCTATATTTATATTTTTTATTTATATATTTATCTATATTTATGTTTTTACTTTGAATTGAGAATTATTAATTGAAATGATCGTAATTCATAAAAACATATATATACATTTTATATAATGATAAATAGTTACCTCCCCTTTTTTTAGATTATTTAATTAATTAGAGTTGAGTACCTTAATTAATTATTTTTCTACATATATATATATATATGAAAATAATATATATAAATATAAAAGTAATATTTTATTATTATAAATTTAATTTTTTTTACTTTTCCACTCCTTTCTTTCTTTCTTTCTTTCTTTCTTGCTTTACTTCTAAATATAGAATCATTTAACGGCTTTTCTGTCCTAAGCGTTACTCGTCGGCTCTCCATTTCAAAATTCGGTGTACACAGCGTTTCATAACAGTTGGATGTTTTTTGAAGAAATTCCATCATTTACTATTTCAGACTATGCTGAAGACGACGTGAATCGGGAATTCAACCCGTTTCTTGTCAGAAACCACTGGTCCATGTCTGATTAAAATCTGTATTTAAAAATAAATATATATATATATATATATATATATATATATATATATATATATATATATATATATATATATGGAAAATAAAAAAGGACAAACCACATTTTGTATATGTTAATTAAAGGCTCATCTTTATTTCAATACTTTTTCAAGATGATTGATTTGAAGAAACAACAAAGAAGTACAATATTTGAAAATATTTGGTGCGTTTTTGACGTGAAGATAACTTTTTTTCAAAGAAAACATAGTCGTTAGAATTCAAAAATGTCTTGCAATTACGACGTGAAAAGACTAATTCAATTCCATAACCGTTTTAATTCTATCGACTATGTTTCGTGCGAAAAAAACATTAAAAAAAACATTTCTTTCACAACACTAACGCGAAACATATTTTCCGATATTTTACCTGTATGTTATTTCATAGAATCAATTATCTTTAGATTTAAAAAAAATAAAGATAACACGTAAATGAATATATAAATGCTTTAGTTTTTTACTTTTTTCATTGTTATATTATATCTATAATTTTCATCATATATATATATATATATATATTTATGAATAAATATTGATTATTTATTACCTACAGACATCGATGTTTCATGCTAACGCAATCTTCAGTACAGGAAGTAAATTCTCAACGGTCGGCGTGTTCGAACTCCGATCACAAATCGCCACTGATTCGCAGCCAAGAGCGTTAACCCCTCGGCCATAGGGAATTAGCTAATAATTAAGGAGGAATTTAACATTGTAAATAGCGAGTCGGCGCTAATTTACTTTCTTCCTTTCTATAGCCGTCTCTATTTCCCTGGCTCACATTATTTCCCTCCCTCCTTTAACCCTCTATTTCCCTTTTCCCCATATGATTCTTCTCTTGTTTAAATGTGTTAAAAACTAATAATAATGTAATTCATCCCCCCGGAGTCATCTGCTTTACATGTAATAGTGTAATGTTACATTTATTGCTCCGGGACATAAAAAAATACAAGTACCATGCCTGGGTAATATACTGCAGAAGTGCCATTCCTCGGGTCATATACTGCACAAGAACCATGCCCGCGTAATATACTACACAAGTACCATGCCTGGTTCATATACTGCACAAGTGTCATGCCCCGGGTCATGTAATGCACAAGTACCATGTCTGGGTCATAAACTGCACAAGTAAAATGCATGGGTCATATAATGCACAAGTACCAGTCCCCGGGTCATATACTGCACAAGTACAATGCCTGGGTCATCTACTGCACAAGTGCTATGTCCCGGTTAATATACAGCACAAGTGCCATGCCCCGGGTCATATAGTGCACAAGTATCATGCCCCGTGTCATATACTGCCCAAGTACCATGGCCCGGTTCATATACTGCACAAGTGTCATGCACCGGGCCATATACTGCACAAGTACCATACCTGGGTCATATACGGCACAAGTACCATGCCCCGGGCTATATTGTGCACGTGCCATGCCCCGGGTCATATACTGCACAAGTACCATGCCTCTTGTCATATACTGCACAAGTACCATGCCCCTTGTCATATACTGCACAAGTGGCAATAAGAAGAGAAACCTAGATGGCGTTAAAATATTATCAAATACTATCACTCTGACGTCACGTACCTATCACTATGACGCCAGGGTGAGTATTTGGGAAACCCTTGCCTCACTACTGTCCCTCTCCTCCTCCCGCCCCTTACAATGACGTCATTTCCAGTGATTCAGAGTTAAATAAAATTAAAAGTTATTTCAAATGATTAAATTATGACTCATCATTTTCATTAAAAAACATAAATTGTTTTATGTACGTACAGAGTGGCGCGTAGTGGCGACTAGTGGCGGACCTTGGCGTAGTTTCTAACCCCTTCCATGTAAATAGAATAGACGCTAAGAAACGTTAAATTACATTTAAAGTTATTTCAAAGTATTACGTAATTAAATTACAATATGACTCAGTTATTTAAAATTACTATAAAATATAATGAAAAATAACTGAAAAAAAAACCCACTGATGAAATATGCCCCATGGACCCCTAAGGGGTGGGTTTATAGATTCGAGAATACTCTCATCATCTGACTCTGTGAATTTTACATAAGAATACACTTTTATATGTTATGTATATTCTCTAACCTTGTTTTAAAAACCTAAATTGTGTTTTAAACGTGAGTTATCGCTCTTCCTTAGCTATCATCTTACAAATAAATTTCATTAAAATGAATTGTTTTATGAACTTTAAGTATAATTTGCAGGACAACACTGAATACTTTTCTCATATAAGATATTATAAAATGTACAGGTATTTGTGTACGTACAGAGTGGCGGGCAGTGGCGGCTAGTGGCGGATCTTGGCGTAGTTTCTTACCCCCTCCATGTATATAGAATTGAAACTAAGAAACATTTAATAAAAGTAAAAGTAATTTCAAATTATTACGTAATTAAATTATAATATGACTCAGCAATTTCGAATTACTATAAAATATAATGAAAAATAACTGAAAAGGACCCCCCCCCCCCGATGAAATCTCCCCCATGGACCCTTAAGGGGTGAATTTATAGATTCGTGAATACGCCCATCAACTTAGTCCGTGAATATTATCTATATTGCATCTATATTCTCTAACATTTTTTCTATAGGGCACACACACAAACACACACACAACATACAGACAATCAATTTTATATAGAAGATATTAATTATTTATTACCTACAGACATCGATGTTTGATGCTAACGCAATCTTCAGTGCAGGGAGTTAATTCTCAACGGTCGGCGGGCTCGAAGTCCGATCACATATATATATATATATATATATATATATATATATATATATATATATATATATATATATATATATATATATATATATATATATATATATATATATATAAGTGTTTAAGGTTCATATTTTTTTTTAAAAAGCATCTATTGTTAAATTTAAGAAGGAATAGGTAAAATAAATACCTTTTGAAGCATTAAGATGCGATATCAATTTTTTTTATAAAAAAGAAAAATAATAAATCGAAACCGATTTTTTTAAAAATTAAAACTAGCATTTTTTTGTTTTGTTAGTTTAAAGTGATACAGATATTTCGCCAAAACCAGCCGGGCCAAACGAAAAAAAAATCGGTTTCGATTTATTATTTTTCTTTTTTATAAAAAAAATTGATATCGCATCTTAATGCTTCAAAAGGTATTTATTTTACCTATTCCTTCTTAAATTTAACAATAGATGCTTTTTTAAATAATATGAACCTTAAACACTTATACAAATCACGTGCTGCATTCACGTTCTTCATATTTGATGATGGGAAACTACATCTTGCCCATTTGGCCCGGCTGTATAACAACAAGCCGGTAAAGAGATAAAAAATACAAATCCGATGACATCAGGATATATTACACACCGAGGATGCCAGGTTTTGGCGAAATATCTGTATCACTTTAAACTAACAAAAAAAAATGCTAGTTTTAATAAAAAAAAAATTTTAAAAAATCGGTTGCGATTTATTATTTTTCTTTTTTATAAAAAAAATTGATATCGCATCTTAATGCTTCAAAAGGTATTTATTTTACCTATTCCTTCTTATATATATATATATATATATATATATATATATATATATATATATATATATATATATGTATATATATATATTCCATGAAAAATACCAGTATACTGAAATCATATGCCCTTAATAGGGTTAAGATGAAAATTCATATACACTAAACACTAAATGTACAAAAGCAAAGAAATTCCCAAATTTTTACATTTTTATTGTCATTAAGTGTATGCGAGCACAACAGGGCTATGTATTTTACTGGTAGGCATTTTTCTTATAAAAATATAAACATTGTTATTATTTAAGCACTGTTAATATAAGCATTGCCAATAAACATTTAACTGGTATTTTACTTACCTTTATAGTATCCTTATCAATCACGCCCGAGTGGAACCATTATTCATACAACACTAGCATACTGTGCAGTCGATATTCTGTAGATATACACATTTTATTTTATCTGAATAAAGCACAATTTTAAATAACATGAAACGAACAGACTCAATAAAAAAGTAGATGACATGTTTTGTGGGACAGCCTGTATATAATATATATATATATATATATATATATATATTGATTTTAAATAAATAATATCAAATAATTTTTACCTACACACGCTAGCGTTTCGAGTTTTCGCTCGAACGGTCGCACGATTCAAACCTCTAGACTCTGTAAGCAAGCGCTGTAACCATTAGGCCACGGGGCATTACCACATTCAAGATGGGAATTTCAGTTATATTCATGCAAAGGGCAGCATACCAAAAAAGAGAGACTAAATATTCTACGAACGTTGTCGGAATATGTCTTATAATAATCTGGTGTTCAATGCAAATAGTGGTACAAAGCATGACGTAATATAATTTACATCCTGTGCTACGATATATTTGGCTTTGCAACTACATTTGCTTCGTATAGCAAACATCTACTCATCTTTGTGCTTCTTTTGTTTACGTACTTAAGTTTTTAACTCAAACTTAAAAAACTGTAATCGTCTTTTCATAACTTGTTAAACTTCAGCTCAAGTGAAGGATTCCGCTATTATATATGTTGTGTTATTTTCTTAATTTACCGGTTTTCATGTTTTTTTTTTATTACTCTGGCTTCCCTGTGCTCATTCGACAACTCCCGCTGTCTCGACACTTCTTTTGTTTCACCCCACATCCTCGTATTAAGCTGTCTTCATACATCGTTAAACGCAGATCGTATCACAGGTTGGGAAACAATAAAACATAGTAATGTCTATTATAATGCAAACTTTTATCATACTGAGAGAAACACTTCACGTAATGACTAGAATATATTTATGCGAACAATGCGAGATTCTTAATAAAGAGAATGTAATTATTAACTAATATTCAATTATATTCTATTTAAATTAAACGGAAATGTTTTATATGTCTTATGTAAATTAATTGGGAGTTCTCATCAGTAAACGTTATGCTTATAACTTATATGATATTTTTCTACTTTATTAATCATGTGTGGTCATACTATATCATTAGGGTTTCTAAAAAAACGCTTACATTTTTAAAAGTAGTTCTAATTTAAAAGACACTAAGAGATTAGTAGATAAGTGTCATACTTATTAGTAGATACGTTTAGTACTTACAAGAAAAATAATGATAATAATATAAATTAGTTTTTAAAATAACCGTATTATTTTTGTTAGTTAAAACAGAAATAATTATTGACGTCGCATATTATTAGAAAAAGGGTGTGTATATATATATATATATACATATATATATATATATATATATACATATATATATATATATATATATATATACATATATATATATATATATACATATATATATATATATATATATACATATATATATATATATATATGTATATATATATATATATATATATATATATGTATATATATATATATGTATATATGTATATATATATATATATATATATATATATATATATATATATATATATATATATGAGAGAGAGAGAATGGGGCTTGTGTAGCATCAGTGAAGTTCCAACGAGAGAAAAAAGTATATTTAAAGAATTTTGGTTACCAACGCTAGTAAAAAAAACTTTTTCAATAATTATTTAATATCTTATAATTTTAACATTTTAAGTTTTTTAAAAATAGAATTTCATAACGCGTTTCGAGCATTTATCGTTTATCCATTATGCTCTCTTCAGATGTATATTCCATTTGATAAAAGTGTTTCATTTGAGAAAACATTTAATTTTTTTTTTCATTTAAAAGTGCCTGTTTTATTTGACAGAAAGAATGTTATGGGGATTGTCTTGTTGAGATAAAAAATATATTCCGTTTGGCAAGTGTTTGGTCATTTGAGTACATTTGTGTATTATGTTTCATTACTTTAATTGCTTTTATGGTGCCGGTCGAATCTGTATGGTGTGTGTGTATGTGTGGTCATTATATATATATATATATATATATATATATATATATATATATATATATATATATATACAGAAAACATCAATGATGAACATAAGAATTGGATTAAATACAATATTTATTAATTCATTAAAGTTTCAAACAAGAAGTGTTAAAAAAACTTTTCGTTTGACTTAATCAATTGGTTTTAAAAAATAAGCTATTTTCATCAGAGGAAAAATAGGAAAGCAAAATCAGCAAAAATCGTATTTCTGTTTTGGAAATGTTAAAAAATGTGAGTACAAAAATATCTTCAATGAAAAATTTTAAAAATAATGTGTCCATGTAAATATCCAAGGAATATCTTATAAGAAGCAGATGTAAGGTGAATATTGAATTGTAAATAGTGGTTTTTATATTCCTTGTTTGATATTAGATGAATTAATGAATATTGCGATTTATAACCTTTTTATTTTCATCATTCATTTTCACTATTATTGGTATGTCTAGTATATCGAATATTGACTTATAACGATATGATACGATATCAAAATATGATATTTATTTTTTATTTTTATTGTTTCATTTATATATATATATATATATATATATATATATATATATATATACATGTTTACCATTAATACATTCCATTGTTATAATTTATTAATTATTAGTTTTAATAATGCTATAAAAATAGATTTGATGTTGATAAAGTGTATTAATACATAATCCCTCGACTTTTATTATCGAAAGGACAATATAAATTCCATTTTTGATTGTTGTTTCCTAATTAATCAAATGTGAATAAGTGCATACGTGTTGTATATCTATAACTCGACCATTCTTCCATGCATTGTGTACTGAGCTGGTGCACTAACTACTAGTCTTTTCATTCTTTGTACAAACAAGAGTCTCTACCCTCTACTAAGCTCCAGCCCATGACCCATCGCGCAATGCTGCACCCCTATGCATGTTTTTACATTTATTTGCATAAAATGTGCTCCAACAAACTTACTGCACTTGTACCCCTAAACCTTAATACCCTTAGTCAACCTAACTAGAAGTAAACTCCCACAACTTCAGTGTACAGGTCTCTAGATGCCGGAAGGTTTTCAACTCTAATAGCTTCTTACCATAGACCGATCATCTTTGGAATAATTGTATTATTAGATGACATTTGATACGTACTTCGTAAAAATATTTTCAGAAATATTCTCAAATATTCTACTCAAATGAAAAAAATATATGAAAAGTGATTAAAATAATAATAATGTCTTACGAAATTCTGATGAAACTTTATTTTTTATAAATTTAGGTCGGTCTAAAAATGTGTTGATTCAATCGGCCTGTTTAGCAACAAACATCTTGTGTCACGCTTAAGAGTTACAAATCGACCGACAAACCGACGGAAACAAAAACTAACCTAAAACTATTTTCTGTGATTATAATGAGAAATGGAAGCAGTAAAAGAAGAAAAAGAAACAGAAGAAAGACAATATATATATATATATATATATATATATATATATATATATATTTGTAATATAGCAGGAAATATCCCAGCAGTATGCTCGATTAATTGAGAATTAAAATTTAAAATTAAGAGCGCAATATTTATTTATTTTGGTACAGAAAAATAAGTACAACATTCGTACCGTCGGTCATGACAACAGAAGCGGAAGAAAGCTGAATGGCTAAGCCCTTTTGTGCTTGAAACCGACGGTACGAATGTTGTACTAATAATTATGTACGAAAATATATATATATATATATATATATATATATATGATGTTTTTCTTTTGTTGTCGGGGATGGAGGAATGTTTATATATATATATATATATATATATATATATATGTTATTAGCCTGCCCTTGTACACACGGGGCATTTAGTTATTTGGCTCGTAGTCATAATTCTTATGTAGAGTTATTGTTTAAGTAGCTCACCCAAACATTTCGGTCGGCGTAAATGGATACCACGAACCGATTATTCGTTTTCTCAGAACTCGCTGTTAATATTTCTGTCTGAATTTGCCGTTATCGTAATAGAAATAGGTCGATGCTTACCAGGTGACCTATAAGATAAGAAATATCGACTTCTGTGTATAATAATATAAGAAATTCAGAGAACTGTCTAGGTAGCTACTATTTTGTTACATATGAGATTGATGTAAACTAAAATCCGCTTTAAAAAACAAAACAAAAATTTAGTTGCACTCGTTCGGAACTTCAAAAACAAAAACATAGTGTCAGCCGCTTTACTTTCAAGGTTATGGTTAAATGTAAAACTAAGGTATTACTTACACATACATAGTTTGAATCCATACTAGACACCATTCTCGAGTGTTTTCGGTTTTTCTGTACAGGGGTTTGTGACAGCGTGTTGAATCTCTCGATGGATTAATTGAGTTTTGTCAGCAACGGTCCCTTCTGGCGAAAGACTAACCCTTACCTAGTAAACGTACAAAAAAACAAGATTTTATTTAAAAAACATTTGATTAATAATGCTTCCTTTGAAAAAAAAGTAAACATCTAATTACGAACAGTTGGTTAGCTATGGTGTGTTCTTTCTTTAGTTTTATATGTATTTTACTTTGATTTTCTTCGTCTGAAATTATCGTCTGTCAGTCTTCAACTCATCGTTTGGCAGTTTTTGCCTCGTCAACTCTCGGACGCTACCGATATCTGCCCGAACATTGACGACGTGAAGTCACGGAAATGCTGTACGTTCTGTATAAAAGTACCATACATTCTCTACTCGTTATGTAGCACTTTTGAAAAAATATTGCTTTCATGTCTATTTTTTCAATATATTTGAACTTGATTAATTAATTTATTTATTTATATATATATATATATATATATATATATATATATATATAAATAAATAAATAAATAAATTAATATATATATATATATATATATATATATATATATATATATATATATATATATATATATAATGTGAACCGTTTCGTCAGCCATTTAGTTCGAATTAGATGATTCGACTCAGGCAAAATAAGTTTTAAAAGCCAGTGAGCAATAAATACAAATTGTTTTTCTGTTCGCTATACATCCCCCTCTCTCTTTTTGTATGTCTCTTTTTCTCTCCGGTTTAATAGTAGTAATATTTTGGTTATATGTCCTATTACTTATAATGCCCGATTCCAATTTACTGTTTAATAGTTAGTTGTTTTGCCATTGACTGTTAACAAAGACAGAGAGTATCGGAAGAGAAGAGAGACCGTATAAATATGAGCAATAAGGGGTCCAACCACATACCCCTATTGTCATTACTGGTCGTGTATTATTTATTACACCGGGCGCGTGTTCAATCGACACAGTATAATTATAGGCTATTTAGGCTACCAGTAAGTATACACGCCTTGAGCTCATGAATAAATGATCCATTCAGAAAGAAACTAAAATGAAACGCAAAATTATGCAATGAGTTATTTTCACACTTCGGCATAAATGCTGCTTAAGTGGCCAAATCTGTGTTCAGCAAAAATGGTTGCAATAAAAAAAATTACTTATCCCGTTTACGCAGATGAAATTAATATTCATGAACAGTTATTATGTATTATTAGGTAGAAAATATAAACGTGAGGTCATCGAGCCGCAGTTGTTAATGTGCTACTTTAGGACAATGTAAAACTCTTTCTTTGTGTTTCCGCTCGAGCGTATAGAAGACTGGGAAACATGACGCCTTAATTGATCGAACATGACAAATTGTTTGGGTAGAGATAGTATTAAGTTCAACAGTCGGGGTGAAACGAATCTTTCAGACACGTGGCCATGTGTGATTCTCTTACTTATGAGCACTTTAAAAGGTAATGAATGATCTACAAAATTAGGAAGATCGGATGCAATAAACCGGTTGGTTATTGTAGAAGTTTATTGTTTAATTAATATTTGTAATATGTTATGCCGTTAGTCAGTAGTTATCAATCTATCCCAGCTATGGGAAGATATAGATATGGCGGATGGGGCACAGTTCACGTTCGTTGAACTTTCTACCACCTGTGGAATACGTTACACTGGGAATGTTTCCCTAAAGAATACAAACTTGTCGTTTTCAAGTCCAATGTAAACAAATATATGTCGAGCCGTACTATGAATTAATGATAGTACACAAACCGTTCATATTAGTGTTCCATCATGCAACAAAATAAATCACTAACTTTTATCTCCGAGTTGCTTTTGACCTTGCTAAGTAGTTTATCATTAGTATCAAAATTTAAAAAATAAAACATTTGGATATTATTTTTCCAATTTCTTTAAATAAAGATTGATAATGTTGGAGTATTTTGATTATTCCGAATGATGTAGGCTGACGGAACGAGAAAAAACTACCTCCGTGGATTAAATAAATGGTTCCGTTCAAAAATATCTACAGATTCTAGTGTCCGAAGTAAAGATTTCCGAGTTCGACAAGACGCATTGTAAGAAGGCCGCAGGTTACATCGGCCGAACATTTGTAAGAATAACATCCAAGATCAAAACAATAATCTAAATAATATGAAACATTCGGAGTTCACATATAGCTACTAAGACGTCTCACAAAAGAAATGTCTGGCATTTTTGTGTTACTTAAAAAAGAAAATGTTATATGTAATCCACATTTATAAATAAACTGTGTCTTAGATTTTAGTATGCGTGGAATATTCTTTGACAGTATTATTTAAAATCGAAGTATCGATATAATTGTCGGATACGATTGTTTATTCAGGATTATTAAAAGATAAGATCACTATGGTCAACTAGAACTATATGTAAATTAAACGATGGATTACTGAATGAGATTTAAAGAGTAAAATAAAATAGTATTTATCACAAAATGTTAAACATTTCTGACGCCATCTTTGGTCTTTAGAAATAGGGAGGCATACTACCCATAGTTCTCTGTGAAAATAAGAAGGAACTCCTGATTAAAGAATCATATCTACTAGATTTAGTTACGTAAGTAACATCTAGTTTCACGTGGAAATCGTCGTCTATTGCTTTAAATAATATATCCGGTACTTCTCCACATCCGTGGTGAAATCGACTTGGCGCCGTTAGGGTTAGGGTCAGAGTAGGGTTTAGGATTAGCGTTAGAGTTAAGGTTAGGATTAGTGTTAGCGTTTAAAAGTCAGTGTCAGAATTAGCTCGGATCCTAATCTGAAGAAGTATCATATCTTTAAGTAATAGCTTCATCCTTCTACCAAGAGAGAGAGAGAGAGAGAGAGAGAGAGAGAGAGGGAGAGAGAATATTATATAAGAATAGTGTCGCCCATCAACGAGAATATAATAACGAGCCACACTTGAAACCTTTAAGAAATGCAATAGATCAACCTTCAACATAGTATGGCCTTAGAATAGTTTCGTTTTATGCTCTTTACTGATATTTTAAATCTTATATCAGTTAATGTTTTTCGCAGAAAATACAAAAGAAGTCTTACGCTTTTTTTCAGTCACAGCGAGTGGAAAACCAAGTTGAATTTCTCATCGACACTGTGCAAAAATAGTCAAATTTTGTTTCAGAATTATTGTCTTGAATTTTTATATCGTCTCATTTATTAGCTTGCCGATCGTGTTGTAATGTTATCTGAAGTAATTTAAAAAGAACCTGAATTGCCTATACCTTTAAATTGAAAGAACATCAATAGATAAATACACATTCGATAACTGGTTTCTAATGCATATGGGGAACGGTCCAGTTGTTGGGCAGGGTGTCAGTACAGTTTCCCGTACACATTACAAGTCAGTTAACTAACTTGTAATTACCTATTGCATTTTTCACTTACAGAAATATAAATATCGTCGTCGTTTATAGGCTCGTCTGAATAGTTTACTGTATAAGGAAAGGAGTGTAAGAATTTCTCTACCACAATAATAAACCAGCAATGGCATGTCGTGAAATCTCCATACACTTTTCTCTTGTTTTTGCTCGTTCATTTTTGCATAGGTTTTCGCTTCTTTCCTTCTTCCGCTGACCTGTCAACACTCACATATTTATAATTCTGTGTTTTCTATTCAACGCATTTTTAGACAATGTAAGCGTCACTTACTTAAATATTTATAGTACACTGTGTTATTTAAAATAAATAACGCTAATTGTATGTACGTAAAGATCACCCACACATGTTAAACTTCAAAGTGCAAATCAGAAATGATATTGTCATCATCAACGAAAAAGAAAAGAAAAAGAATCGGACACCGTCACTATATGAAATTAATAAGGTTGAAAATGGCGTGTTAGGAAACGGATTACATTTTGACTCCAAATTTATTTGTAATAATATAATTTATTAGAACGAAAGTAAAATCAAAAATGTTGTCAGAGAAAACATTGTCTATATATTTAAGAGATTGGGTTGTTTTATTCGATTTATTGGAAGTTCTCATGAATTGGTTATGTAATAAAATTAATTAATGTTCTCTATCTAACACTAATGGAGTGACAGACAATTTAATAAAACAACAAACTGATACGTTTCTTAAATTACTTTCAGAACGAACTAAGTAAATTCACAAAGAATAATGTAATGTTTCAATACACGTGAAATGCAAAGCATATTTTGTGGACATAAAAAATGTCATTTTCGCAGCTTTGAAATCAATAAATAAAGAGTTCGAGCGACGTTTAGAAATATGTGTTCTATCAAAAGTCAAGATTTCGAATAGGACGTATCCAACAATAAAGGTAAAACAGAAAAATCACAAAATACGTAGTTTCTCATGTTTTTCATCTGTATTAATTTGATACCTGAAAACACACACTTGCCCTGAGCAGAAGACATTTTTTCAATGTAAATGGCGCAAAGTTTATTCAAGAGATCAATAAGACGCACACATCCATGTCAAAGCCAAATAAGTATGCTAAAACATTTTGACTATTATTAACCACAAAGTTTTATATGCATTTAATTGTCTAGCTTTGGGGTCAACATAAACTCTACTTTTTTCGACAGATCATGGCCTATGCTTGTTAGTATTGACTTTTTCGATGGATTACATTGACCACGTGATGATAAAACGTGATAATATAAAGCAACTTGTGAACATATGAAAATGTATTCTTACACATAATATAATACGTGTTCAAACTTAACCTGGAGAAGTTTGAATTCGCTATGTCCTTGATGAAGTACATAGAATATATTAGTGAACAACACTGTAAAGTTCAGATCCCTTGAGAACTGAGGGAATGAAAGACACGCCAACTCCATGAAATATTTCTACACTATAAGCTTCTTAGAGGGTGACCAACCATTATGGAGGTTATAACCACTATGTACAACTTACGTATAGGTTTTAACAATTTATTAAAAAAAATGAAGTAAAATGCGACTGGTATAAAAAATGCCAGTTTTGGTCTGATAAAATAAAATAAATATTCTATTTTTTAAATTTTATATCAATACATTTTCATTCGAAACTTGAGATTTATGCTGCGTTGAACACAAGTGAGTATGTCGTTGGAGTAGTAACGCCTCCGAAAGCTGTGGATAGCAGTACAAAGCAAGAGGAACATGCACAGATAATATGGCTATCGGTTGGAGAAAATTACAGCAAGATAGCGATAAAACGTGCATGAGAGTAAGTTTGTTTTACAGAGAGATCATCGTCCTCCATAATCAATAGATCGATTGTAGAACAATATATCTAGCGACAGAGGCAACAGATTGCAGCGTTTGTAAGCGATACGTACAATTCTGAAGCAAAGCGTTTACTATCAAAGTAATTCGGACATACAGATCGTCTGATTTTTATAGATTTATACTCAAATTGCCCGAACCACGTACGGACACAGTGATAGCGGCGTTAAGAGCAAAAAATAATTGACAGATGTAAAAGTTAATACAGTACGAGCATTACACAAGCCATTGGCTTGAATAAAATTAATGGAGCGAAAAAGATAATCTGATTATGAAAATAAAAATAAGGTAAAACTAAATGAGATGAATAACAGTTTAAAAATTAACTACTTCCAATATGTGATGAAGGAACAAAATGTAATAATGATGTACATCGATAAATGGTTTTAAAACTGTTAATTTAGATCATCCAAGAATATTTATGATGTAACTTCGTATAAGAAGTTATAGGCCACGAAGTAATCAAGACATTTAAAATGTAGTAATATCTGTAAAGTAAAAATCCTATCAAACTTTCAACAGTTCCCGAAACTGTTATTCCGTGATCTGTAATACACATACATCTTGCGGGGCCGTAGAAAGTAGTAATACACAATTACATTGAATTACAAGAGGTTTCAAATGCAGAAAGCCCACATCTACAGTTACGACAGGTTTTCTCTAGAAATAATTGATCTATTTGGTGTTTCGTAAACGATTGTTCGTTAGAACGGAACACAATTCGCTAAGAGTGAAATCAAAGGTTTTTGCAAATCTGAAGCGGTTGAAAATATTACTACTCCGCCATACCATCATAGATCAAAGGAGTGAGTCGAAAGGTTCGTTTATAAACATAAGAGAGCTCTTAAACCGTCAAGCAGAATCGAGACATAAGAGCCCAAGATACAGCAATTTTAAGTGTTCACAGAATAACAGCAAACCAGTATTTGGTCTGGCACCACTGGAGAGGTAAGAGCAGCATTTCACAGAATCATGTGTAGTGAAATACAAAACTATAGAGATATCCTCAGACTTAACACAAAATAGTTCAGTTCATGGGTTTAAATATTTATTAAGATGTTCAAACAAATACGTAGTTATTATTTCTGATAGCGTTAGAAGAATCATATATATGATATGTAGTGCGAAATATGACCACATAAGTGATATACACCAATTAAGATGCATTTTGCATTTTCACCGAGGACATAACTACACCAGAGGAACTACCGACTGATATAATTTATGATATATTTAATATTTTAGATTCATCAACTATTATAATTATAGTCCTACAAACGAATAGGGAAAGAAAATGAAAACGTGTCTAATTTTTTAAACCAAAACTAAAAAAAAAACACTTACTTTTGAGATTAAAATACATCTTAAGTGGGCGTGTTTTAGATAAAGTACTGCCACCTCATTTCTTATACAATTAACTATTCCAGAGAATATATCTACAACGACAATGTTTGCCTTGAAGAGTGCGACGGAATACCAGTACAGTCGGGTTGTTCCCCGTATACATTACAAGACATTTACCGAGCTATGCAGTTTAACTTACAAAAATAAACACTGTTTTATTTGATGTGTTCAGTTCTTGTTAATATATATCTTCAGATAACATTAAACAAAGTTGTATTAGACTTTGTTATTTTTAAAGAGAGCTGGAGTAATTTTCAATTTTATAAGTTAGTAGGATCTTTTGTAATGAAATAACTTCAATATATAAATAATTTCACCGTAAATTTTACAGTTCTAGATATTTTATTCATTTATTAATTTTCCTTCGTTTTTATTCACAGAATCCAGAGAAGTTTATATTCCTGAGATACTTGATATTTCTGATCAGTGCACATCGATGAATCATGAAATACTTTTAGCCAATGAAACTGATGTGTGGTACTTAAAAGACTGGAACTGTTCTCTTACAGAAATAGAAATTTAAGTTAAGCCCCAATTAAAGTGTTTTTAAAACGCATTTTCAGAATTCGTATAATTTTGTACTGTTTACTGATGATTTTGCTTCAATAAAAAATTTTTTACGTAAAATATATATTTCTGGTGATTCCAGATGAAAGGACATATCTTAACTAGGGACAGTTGAACAATGTATATAGGTTTAATAAAATTCATACCCATATTACCGCGCATTATCTCTTTGTGGTAGAGAAATACTGACACCCCATCCATTATTGAATTGACTATTCAAATGAGCGTATAAACGACGACGAAGTTACCTTTCTGCGGACCCCAGTTTGTTAGTCTGATTTTTATGTTGCCTATCACGTTTGAAATATCATAGCAATTCAACCCTGAAAAAACATCGCACATGACATATTCACTATTAATATATTATTACAATACATATGCAATTATGTAAAACATTATATCCGATAGATCCCAAAATTTAATTCATTTTCATGAATTCATCTAAATCCATCTAAAGCGGGTCTACGCTTTAGATATTCATAACCTGATCTTGTAATCATTCCCAACAAATGAATTGGTTCATTTATTATATAGTATAAGTACGTTCGCTAGTACATATCTAATGATTAGAGCGTTCACTAGTAGATATCTAATGAGTGGGGTTAGCAGGCCAAAGTGGACATGCACACAGGAAATCGGGTTCATGGGATCAGCGTAAGCACTTAGATGTCACTTCGACTTGCTGTTGCTAGAAAAAGACGTGACGTCACATGGTCATAAAAAGAAAGAGAGCAAGAGAAATAAGGAGTTCGTTTGGAAACATCTGAGCGGGCAGCATGTGTAAATAAATGATTTAGGAATCGATTATAAACTATGTGCCGAAGGGCTGTAGACTTCCGTAACCCCGAAATGTCCTTCCGCTACTCCATTAGCAGAAAAGAATGTAACGCTAACAGCTTAATAAATGGTTCTTCTAAAAATTCAAGAATTTATGAAACTTTAATTCCAGAGGGAGACGACCGGGAAATGAACAGAATGTTGCGGGAGGAGCGGGAGACTCGACATTTGATGTTGCCGTTATGATTTGTGATTAGAATTACCCTTGGATGGGAGGTATATATATATATATATATATATATATATATATATATATATATATATATATATATATATATATATTATACAATTTTGAGATCTGCTCTAACAACAACTTTCCCGTGTATCAACTTTACATTGGGGATTGGGGTCACAAGTAAATGTTAAAATATATTCATCACATAGTGTGTCTTGAGAGAAATATTATTCATTCCCTGAGTATATGATAATCTTCTAACTATATAACCAATTACAGTATTTTATGAAAACTAATTTTGAGAAGTTACGTCATACTTTTTCAGAATTGTGACTTAATCGCGCTTAGACACCGTAAAATAACTTCAATTATATTATGATATACATTTAAAAACAGTATATTTAAATTAGAAAGCAAATTATATATAACTTAGTCGACCGACGAACTAAACAGATTTTAACTGGATTCAGCGCAGTGACATATTTTGTACACTCAGTTTGTAAACTGCCTTCATAGATATTAACAACGACCTTTAAATTTACTAGTGATGGGACGATTAAACAATGTTTTCCGATACCGATACAATTACTGATTCCGGTCTAAATTGCCCTTTTTGTTGTATAATATAATGTGCAATGGCCGATTTATCAATTTCAATTGTTTACTTGTATATTTCGGTTGGATTGCACAGGAGTCATATTCGTGTTTTGTACGAAGGTACGACTATGAGACGTTCATATGGCATCACCCAACAATATCCGATAAGCCTTTTCGTGTAATGAGAAAAGATAGAAACGACATGTGTTGTGTTTACTATTTTTACAATATTGAGAACTATCACTTTATTATTACGACTACGGCAGCAATTTTTTTGCCAGGATATTACTGTGGGACAAAATATTTTGAAATAATGTTTTTATTTTCACATTCGTGAGAATGAATGGATCGTAATTGCTATTGAGAAAATAATCGTAAATATGAATTAATGCAGGACACATTTCCTTGTTTATTCTGTATATATATATATATATATATATATATATATATATATATATATATTTATGTGTATATGCAGAATTTAGTATATTTCGACTAGTGATCTCCTCTTGGGTGTTTTTATCACAACGTTTCAGTCTATGTCACCTCCGACCTCCTTCAGGTGTACATTGTCGAACTCGTGAATCTTTCTGTCGAACTCGGGAATCTGGATGGAATTTCGAATGGAACTTTTTATTAAATCAACGGGGAACATGCTATCGATCAATCTGCCGTGACTGGGAAGAAGTTTTCAGTAATTTGCAATTCTTCGTATCGCCCGTACTAAGGATTCAACCTGGAGATGACTCACTTAGAACTGAATTTTACTTAGTACTATATCCACTCCCGCACGAGCCTTTGCGAACTATTTTTTGTGAAGGAGAATACTTGGGTTTCTGAGACTACTATATATTAAAGGTTCGACATTGACATACTAGTAACGGATGATCTGTGAACGAAACAATCCGTAAAAATGTACAAAAGTATTTGTTTTGAAAATAAAGATGACCAGTAAAATAGTCACTGAAATGTAGTCTAATACTCCCCTTCTCTCTCTCTCTCTCTCTCTCTCTCTCTCTCTCTCTCTCTATATATATATATATATATATATATATATATATATATATATATATATATATATATATACACAGAGAGAGAGAGAGATAAAACTCTATTTTGATAGTGAGAAATTTTTATAACCCCGGTTAAAATTCTCTGGATTACCACCCTGTGGATATTTTTCACCTAGATTATTACCATTATATATATATATATATATATATATATATATATATATATATATATATATATAGATATATATATATAGATATATATAGATATATATATAGAGATAGATATTTATATATATATATATATTTATATAGATATATATAGATATATATATAGAGATAGATATTTATATATATATATATATTTATATAGATATATTTATATATATATATATATTTATATAGATATATTTATATATATATATATTTATATATATATATATATATTTATATATATATATATATTTATATATATATATATATTTATATATATATATATATTTATATATATATATATATATATATATATATTTTTATATATATATATATATATATATATATATTTATATATATATATATATATATTTATATATAGAGAGAAAGATAGATAGATAGATAAAGGGAGAGAGATGTTAGCCTGCTGATACTTGTTTGAATCTACGAACTGTGTTCGATCCCATGCGACCGCTTGAAACCGCCACTCCTGTACTGATAAGGCTAGAAAACCCGAAACAGTATCGTCTGCAGGTATACAACACTTTAATATTTAAAAAATATTTACTCAATGCCCCTTTACGTTTTAACAATCTTTATTGTAGATCACTCTTTGGAGTGACGAGATTATTGTAACAAGCGATTATGTAAAGTTCTCGAGCGTCGAACAGTTTTGACAACAACACGCTTGATCTGATTTTTGCTTAAGCGTAGGTGTATTTCAATTACTGTCTGTGGCGATTTCTCGGGGCCGCGTGCGCAAAGACGCGATTCTAGACTGAATCTACAAACTGCATCCAATCTCATGCGACGGTTGCAAATGCCACTCCTGCACTGACGAGGAAAGAAAACCGAAAACGATATCGTCTATAGGTATAAAAACTCTTTAATATTTAAAAATATTCACAGTATTTACTTCAGCAGTGCTCAATATGTGAGTAGAGCTAGGTAGTAAGTTATTAAAATATATTTACTGTAATTAAGCTATACAGAAGCTTTGTGTTGGATAATGGCCCTGTGGGGCTGGACGCATCTTCAAGTGGACGTATGTGGAGAGGTCGTTTGGTTTGGTTTGGCTTGCGCGATTTAGTGCGGGTGGACCCGCACAGTCGAGTGCAAAATAAACTCGAGCTCACAGAAGTTGACAGGGTCACCACGTTGACGAGACCTCAGATCAAGGGTCAAGGTGCACCTGCGCATGGGGGTTCTGTGACGTCAGGGGCTTTTGTATGGGAAACAGAGTTTTGTGAGTCTGGGTTTTGGAAGCGGGCCGAACGGACAATTTCTCTATGTAGCCTTCAACATGTTTAGGGGAATGAAATTCCGTAAGAGAATACAGGGATAAGATTTCTCCCCCCCCCCACCACGAATAGTTAAGGACTTAAGCTAGGAATTAACTACGATAGAGTAGTAATTTGGTCTCTCCCTCGACGTTAGTGAAGCATCTCCATGGCCGACAAGAAATTTGACGCCTGAATAAAACAGAATGAAAAGTTTAAAAGATTGTTTGTTTCGTGAATTATGGTATGACAGCTTTGTTGCAGACACAGCAGATGAAAATAGAACACACCCCTCTATGCAAGGAAGAAGAAAAGATACGAGAAACTAGAAAACATCGAAACGACACCCCTCCACGCGACGAGGAAAGGGAGAAAGTACGAGAAGTTAACAGGTATGCAACATATGCCTTTTTGGTGTTAAAAATGACCAGTTGTTTAAGCGAGGACTGCCACGGCCCATTCTGGGACCAATATACAAAACGAGAACTGCCACGACCTATAATGGGACGGCTATGCACACTTTGCAATTACATGCCCGTAGCGAATGGTTGTGCTAAAATGACTAAGCCTAACGATTACCTATGCGTAGCTTAATTTCCATAACTATATTTTAATAACTTAGTGTATACACACACACACACATATATATATATATATATATATATATATATATATATATATATATATATATATATATACGATATAATATAATCCTAGTTTATTTAAAAACATTATTTACATATAATTGTTAGTGCTCATTTAGTAAATATACACATGGTATACAAAGTTTACTGAAGATTTACACCCATTATATATATATATATATATATATATATATATATATATATATATATATATGGAGTAAGTTTCATGAACGACCTACTTTGAGATATTTTGAGGCCTTTTTTTCTCCAATAAAAATTATATCGATTTGTCATAGTGTTTTATGGAACGATGGTTATAATTGATGACAGGTGTCAGTATCATAATTCGAACGAGAAACATACGTTCTCATAAGATACTAATCAAACGATTGTGTTCACAATAACATCCAACACCTTAATATCTACACTACTAGAACACATCCGGCATTTGTCTGTTATGATAATGGCACACCATGTATTCTCTGGTCACATTGCTGACCCCTATATTACCATTTTATTTCTAGTTTTTAAATATATGAATTTTTTTTACTTTTACGTTCATTGATATCAATCGCATTATTATATACTTAGGATAATTCTTAGCGTATTTCTGTCGAATGTAGGCTTCATAGGTGATTCCTGGTTTCATTTTTGCAAGTATTTCCGACTTAATCTCTCAATTGTCTTCAGGTGGGGGGGTTAGACATGTTTAGTCATGTTTGCTGAGTTTGAGATGTGCGGACAATTTGTAACGTTTTAAAAGCACGTATGGGTGATATCAGTCCGTATTTAGAACGTGATCACGTGTTAGCCGCGTGGCTAATTAAAATTTACAATATTAAAAATTTAACATGTACAATATAGTTGGACGTAAGATTTCATGTCGGTTTAGGATATTTTGGAGGGAATTACTAACATAGGTACTTTAACATATTTGACTCAATTCGGAATTTATATTGTTCTTTGTGGGGCGTCTAGTCTTTATATACAATGTCTTTTTATGTTTGAGTTGTAATATACACTCTTTTTGTTATTAACTAAACGTAGTCTGAGTTGCGAATGGGGCCAGTTGTGTTGCTTCAAATGCTGGCAGATTAAATTAGAGTCAGAATAATGGAATGTGAGCCTTCGGGAAGTGTAGTTGTTGTGTGGCTAATACAACAGTTAGTTTTAATATTATTAATGCATTCTTCCAAAGAGTACTGATAAATTACTTTGGTTCGTTCTACTAGTTTTTTTGCCTGAGAGGTGTTATCGTTAATTATAAGGTACAAGTTTTGAATTTTTTATAGTAAATGATAACTCTAATTTGTGCATTGATATTAAAAGGAGAAATATGCCTGTGTATAATGTTTGTAATACATTTTTGTTACGTGTAAAATTACGATGCAACTGATTGAGGTAGAATATGCTAATGTAATCGGAATTGTTTAGCTGCATGTTATTCGTTTTATCTAGGTGTCTAAGTGTTAATTCTATTTGTTTATCTACCAGGTAGTTGTGGAATTTGTTGTTAATTAAGAGTTGTTTAATGTTTTTTTTTTTAATTCACTGAGAAATATTTTTTGAATGAGAAGATCAATTTAGCTTAGTTTATTACGCTTTTCTGCAATTGCTGTTTTAATGAAAACAAATACTATCCTTTTTCCTAGTGATGCGTCAGTTTTTACAGTGCTCTATTTGTTTGTAGCTTTGCATTACGCTAAAGTAAAGGCAAACTATATAATTAGCGACAGTGATTTACTCGAAAATGGAGGCTTTTATAGTTATTGACAGAATGCTGTTTCGTTGTATCACATATCTCGAATGTCTCCAGACTAACACTAACCCCAAGCCAGAGATCGAACTCACAATTAGGTAATAGATAGTCAGTAGCTTAAACCATTATGCCACGGGACAGGAGATGTTAGTAAATGGTATCTATATTTTTTATATAAACATTGACCGTCACTTTGCAGTGCTCTATTTGATTATTTACAAAGACCTTTGCGATGCGCTAGATAAGTAGCAGACGATATTATAAACGCTAGTGCTCAATCCGAGAAAGTTGGGCTTATATAGTAACCACATACAGACTATTTTCCTGTATCACAGCTCTTCAGTGTGACAATATAAATAAAATCGATATAGGTTCGATTGATTTACGAAAGGACTCTATTTAAATTATAAAAAAACGAGATCAATATTAAGCATTAATAGAGAGTATCGATATATTTATTTCAAAATTTATAATACCCAAAGCAAGTCATAGGATTTACAATGCTTTTAATACATCTGCATAATAAAAATAAAATACAGGTAGTTTAACATAATAGAAAACAGACGCTTATCACAAGCACCATAGAAAAGAAATGAACATTGAATATTGAAATTCCACGGAGAACAAGGTCCCCAAAACAGAAACTTGTCCATAAATCACTCAAAAAGATGTGGTAATAGTCTTGGGAGCATGTTTAAAGGACAAACAAAGAGGATAATCTGTGTTGTATGGTAAACTACTTATACTATACGGATTCTTTTAAACAATTATAAATCCGATACCCTTCTTTATGTATACACTTTTATAAAATGCTATATTAATGCATATCGAATATTTAAAATATATCTTCCCTCTTCAATTTCCAAGGAGTTAGTTCCGAACAACATCAACTATTCTAGAAACTTCGTGGATGTATCCGATGAACAGGTAAGATTGATTATAGCTTGCCGTTAATCGAACCTTGTAAATAATCAGGAAACATGGATTAAACAGAACAATAGTAAGTTTGATGTCCTGATAGGAGCATTCACTCAGCACAGACTGACGATCTGGTGAGCATTTTATAATTCACACTATTAGTAGAATTGTAGCGCCTAACTTAATTGGGGGTTATATAGGAATGATTGATTAATTGTTAACCCTAATAGTGACGGCCCCTGGTATAAAAAATACACAAAAAATTAATAAGAGCTTTCAAATATTTAGGACTAAAAATAGATATAACCCCAAACTGTAAGGAACTAAATCATCAAGACATTACCCTGAACTTGAAAATGGGGATATCCAAAACTTTAATAAAGAAACCACATACACTCTTATATTAACATTAGATCCAACAACCCGAAGTGTATAATTACACAAATACCTAAAACGATTAACACTAGAATTATTAAACTCTTGGCAAATAAGGACATTTTGAAGCACATAAACACTTATATAATAGAGCACTAGATAGCAGTGGTTACAATTAAAAACTCGAATATACCGAGTAGAAAAATAAAAATAAATCCAGGAATAGAGGCAGGAAAATAATATGCTTCAATCCACCTTACTGTGAACGATCATACATCAACATCGGTAAAGCATTCTTGAACCTAATAGACAAGCATTTCAACGCGAGCAATCCACTAAGTAAAATAGTGAAAAGAAAAACTATTAAAATTAGTTACTCTTGTACAAATAACATTGATAGGATACTTAGTACATATAATCATAAAATACTAAATAATTCTAATAACACTAAGTAAATAAGTGTAATTGTCAGGTGAAGAATGAATGCCCACTAGAAGGCAACTGTAAGGTAGAGTGCGTGGTTTATAAGGACACGATATGTCCGGAAGATAACACCAGGGACAAGAAAGTCTACATAAGCATTTCTGCGGGAAACTGGAAACAGCCTTTCTATGGCCACAAACACTTATTCGTTAAGCCAGAACTTTAGAACAAACCGAGTTAGCGAAACAATGGTGGCTACGTAAAAATGAAAACCGAACACCGGTGGTTTCTTAGTCCATCTTGTGTTATTCTAACATTTCGAATGAATTTAGGCAAAGATGCAATTTGTGTTTGGAAAATAATAAGTATCCCGTAATAGGAAAACGGTAATCTTCTAATTTGAAGAGAATAACTAATGGCGAATTGCAGGCATAAATGTAAATTTAAAACAATTAGTGACTCATAATCCGAGATCCATTGAGATGCGTAGCGGTGGATATACTGAATTGGTCTGCCTGGATGGTTCTTAGCCGTTAATCTTCATCCTTTAATCTCCTTCATGATTCTTTATTTCTTTATATATCTCTTTATATATCTCTTTAGTTCATGATTACTAAAATACAATTATCATTATTATTATTGATATCTCCATTGTTACATATTTATACTTTTATAGATGTTATATATTTATATATTTTAATATTTTTATACCTATTAAAATATTGTCAATATTTTCTTAAATTTTATTATTATTATTATTATTATTATCATTATTATTATTATTATTATTATTATTATTATTATTATTATTATTATTATTATTATATAATCAAAGAATTAATTTAAAATAGTATTGGCTAACGATTGCTTTCCCTAGACAGCGCGTTGACCTTAAGGTAAATTGAATTGTTTTAATTTTGAATTGATACATATATTAGATTGAAGTGTCTGATATACACATATATATATATATATACATATATATTATTTTTTTTATTAAAACTGTGTTCTGCGGCTACGGTAGTCAAATGACATCCCGTAGCTGCAATTTGTTCTCCATGCTAGTCCCAGGCCATCTGGCCTTGTCTTGCGCAAGTTGTCGTAAGCAATGAACTTGTTTCGCTGTACGTAGTGGGTCTAGTCCTGCCTGCTTTAGGTCAGCACGTTGTGTGTTCAGCAGATTTGTGTAGTGCCGCCTAGTCGCGGTTGGTAGGCTTGCGAGCCAGTAACGGCAAAGTCTAGTGCCCTCTATGCGGGAGGGCCATGGTCTATTCGTAGGACATGGCCTAACATAGACCATTTTTGTTCAGCGACCTTTGTGGAAAGGGTTTTTTTGTTGCACAGCTCGTATAGTGCCTTGTTGCTGATAAGTTTTTTTCGGCTAGCAGTGACCTGTGATGGAACGGAGGTGTCTGCGGTTGCACGCATCCAGCTTGTCAAGCATGGCTTTTGTTATTGCCCAGCTGTTGCTATTGTAGAGCATGATGGACACGCAGTACGCGTTATAGAGACGGGGTCTAGTTTTCAACGGGATCTTGGTTCGTCGGCTCCAAAGTGTATGTAATGAATGAAACGCTACATTGCCATGTATACAGTGGGCTGTGACGTCTGTAGTGCTGCACAGCAGGGAGCCAAGTATCTTGTTCTTGTGCCAGCTCTCATTGCCGCGGAAGGTCTTGCCTTGTGGGTCCAACTCTGTGGTTTCTGCAAGATATACATGGCTAAACTCTGTTTTCATCTCGTTCATGAAGAGATTGTCCGTTTTCAGTTTCTCTGCCGCTATTAGCTGGAGCTGGTCCAGGGGTTTCTTTTCCACGTCCAGGAAATCAACGTCGTCTGCATATTCCATTTCTAATGGCAGACTCAGGCTGGAGACTGGTGGGTTGGGCCTGTTAGAGCTTTCTCGTACGGATATATATATTAAATATGTTGTCACTTTCTTCCCCCCTCAATATACGTCGTTAAAAGTGTATTCCCCCCTCTCACCATGTATTAAATATGTTGTCGCTCTATCTACATGTGTATTGAATAGTGAGGATGAGTGTCTCTTTTTTCATTTCCAAAAATGTAATTGGCATGCTTTGGTGCGTGAATAAGGCCGTAGGGTCGAAGTAAATTATTGTACCGGTTATTATGTGATTCCGTGTTACTTTACTTCATTTCAGTCTGGCTCGTTTTATTACATTGAGCTCTCATACTCGGATTTCCTTCTGAAATTTGTTTCACTCTAACACTATATATATATATATATATATATATATATATATATATATATATATATATGTATATATATATATTATAATAAATAATTACTTTTAATAACCATAGATATATATATATATATATATATATATATATATATTATAATAAATAATTACTTTTAATAACCATATATATATATATATATATATATATATATATATATATATATTATAATAAATATATTTTTTAAATTATCATATATATATATATATATATTATAATAAATATATTTTTTAAATTACCATATATATATATATATATATATATATATATATATATATATATATATTATAATAAATATATTTTTTAAATGACCATATATATATATATATATATATATATATATATTGTGTTACATTACAGTCGTCAGTAATGCTGCCGTAACCGTACCGTCGCTCGAACGATTATGAACCCGTCTTTCTTACCACTGGTTCGCCTACAATCACGCTTTCGTATACCAGATAAATACGTCTTGTATTTATTTGTAAATACAAGTACTGAGATCAAACAGTGCTTCAATCCCCTAAAGGGAGATAATTCGCAAGATGTCTTTATCTTAATCTTCAATTTAATTTATCTAAAGGTGTTCAACATAGCGGAGTTTTATAATTATTTTCTAATCATCTTTAAAAATCTCTATAGACATATATAAATATATATATTTATGTGTGTGTGTGTGTGTGCGCGCGCGTGTGTGTCGTGTTATCTTTCACTTACGGACGATTCGAACGACGGACCTAAGTATTATGAGCATGGTGCTTTACCGCTAAGATCACGGATTCAAATGTGATAGAAATACGTCTTTTATTTGCTTGTAAATTCAACTAATAAGATCCAGGCAGTGTGCCAACCTCTTAAAGGGCTAGAACTTCGCAACGTAGCTGAACTTGAAGTTTTACCAAAGTTATATATATATATATATATATATATATATATATATATATATATATATTATTAAATCTGTATACATCAATATTTGTTTCATTAAAATGTTTTTCCCACACTTTATAAGGTTAATATTCCTATATTTTAGATTAATTTATGTCTGAGAAAATTAATTTTACATGTTCTAATTAGTCGTAATTTGTAATTAACTTTACAAATCATAATTTGTGAAGTTACCCATCTCGCTACCAATAGATTTCTCTCACTCACTCCAACTCTGTGTTGATTCAATCACGCTAATTGTTTTATATGTCTTCGTGAGCATTTAGAGAAAGAGAGTCTCTCTTTTCAGTTCATTTGCAAGGTGTGTTTGTACACAGTTAATATATGTTTTTTTTTGTTTTACTGATCACAGATTTGTAGAAATTGTCGAAAATTCATTTGGATAGATTTGGATTTCGAGACCGCATGGTTTATTCTAACTAATATTGCACTATCTAAAAAATACTATTCAAATACATTTTAAATGTTTTCGATGAATATTAATAATATAATTACGAATTACTTAAGACTTTTAGCCGGTCATGGCAGACAGAACGAGACAAAGCTACACCCGTGTATTAAATAAACGTTTTCGTTCGAAACTCCGAACGGATTCCCGAGTTTGACATAAATAATCCTAAGTACGACAATATGCACCTGAAGAAAGTCGGAGGTCACATTAGCCAAAACGTTATGATTATAACGTCTGGATAAGAGCAGTTGTTCAAATAATCCAAATGATTCAAATTATCAATCCTCATCTAAAAAACTGTGCAACATAAAACCTATATTGTGTGAAACCTTTCGATTACATATTACATCATATATATTCGGAAACACCGTCTCAAAATAAATCCCGGCACTACCTAACTACGGTACATATTATAATACCTGTTGATTGTTTAGCGGAAACAGTTAGATTAACAGTTTTTGTTATTGTTCTTCACTATATAATTATGTGTATTATTGGACACATTGAGAAACATGGTCGAAAGGTTAGCGTTACTGTTGTTTAAATAGATATTGTTTTCTGCTCTACATGCCAGTGTAAATCTCACCGCATATGACGTATGTATCAAATGTTTCTTGTGTGAATAATGTAGAACATTCTATTGTAGGTAGCGAAACGCTGTGATGTTTAATAGGGAAGGGGGCAGAGATTTACAGAGAAGAAGATACAATGGCACAGCACCTCTTGAATTTTGTCTTCAACTGCTGCCTCGTTGGCGCATTCACTATATCTTCTGGAGGTCCATTCCAAGGTCATGAGATCCTGATCGAGAAGCGGCCCTTCTTCCGCCTCACTCAAAATCTGCCGGTCAGAACTATTCATTGTGTGGGTGTAACTAATAGGTTCTAAGGGAGCTCATGATCGCAATTAAGGAGGTTGGCCAAATGAGATCTCTACGTAAACGTGGTCGCTCAAGAGAGAAAAGTTACAGTTTCTTGAAGTTTTTGTTAAGAAGATCCCGTAGTCTTTGCATACTTTTAGTAGCCAATCTGTGTAAGTTTCTTCAGGTGCTGGATATCACGTACTAGATATATAGTAAATGCTTGAACACCATACTTTAACAGCGGTCTGACGAGGAAAACGTAAATTTGCCGAAATATTTCATGGGTGAGTTTGCAGAAGGGGCGTCTAATAAGAAATAAGGACGTGTTTGTTTTATTGGCAGCCTGCATTTAATAGGATTATTAGTTAAAAGACGAGTCTATCGGAAGTCCAATAACTTTTGTCTTGTTCACATTGGGATGAGCTGTGTCACCGCCGAAATTAAAAGCCAAGTCGGAAAGAGAACCCAGTGCATTATGACAGCATTTATCGACATCGAGGGCGGAATGTTGTGTGATGCTTAATTGCACTCAAATTGTATTGCCATTCCTCTAATGAATGTCAGTTCAAAGAAGATTTTCTTTGGCTACGACTCACTGAGAATGTGCCCACTTTTCTTAGCTATTTTAACCAAAAGAATAAAGAAGATATTCTATGAACTACCTTCGCTTTTTGTTTCAGCTTTCGACCGGTAGAGCGTCTGGGAAAGATGCATTCTTTCTAATCCGGTTTTCTTTAGCGTGATAATTATAACTTTTATTAAACAATGGACATTACAATAGGACATCAACGCGATTGAATAACCTCGGACGACGATGTATAATTTAGTGTACCTTTTATAGAATCATATAGTGACTGATAAAAACATTCCTTTCGGTGTAAACTAGTTCATGCGTAATGTAGTTGTGTCTTTCTAAAAAAAGCAAAAGTGACATGTACATGCCCTTTGAAATGAGATGAAATGGTTTCTTTGTTTTAAGCTTTGTTCTAACTGCACGTCAAATTCAAATAAAACAACGTTTATTGTTCAGTTTTATATCTACATACACAAAGCCGACCTAAATTATTCGTAAACGTGATGGACTCAGTATATACCAAAGTCATCGTGTAAAACTGACCCTTAATGGTTCCGTTAAACCACGCATTATTAATGGGATCTTTTTTTCCTAATTCTTTGTCGAATCATATAAAAGTAAATGGAATTCCGATAAAGACAAAGGGCTGCATAGTTAATGTATTTTTTTATATTAAAGGTTTAGCTTTTAATATTTAACACAAGCAATACATACGCTGATTTTTTCTAAAACTCAGAAAAGATTTATTTTGTAAGAACACTTATTATTACATAGAAAGTAGTTTCTACTTGTTTACTTGATACTTCTATGTTAACAATAAACTCAAACCATCTAAAACTGTTTTTACCACGACCAAACTATCCTGCCGGCTGATGTATCATTTATCATACCAAAGCAATAGAAATAAGACAACACTTTGCTAATGTAGAGAATACTAACACAACTTTAAACAATACTAATATTCTTAGAATGTCTTCAGGTATCAATAGTTTATACAAAATGAACAAAGAACATCATAAGTCAATCGTCTGGGCCTTTTTGCTAAGAACAACATGTAGTATTTGTTATGGTGCTACACTTAGTCTATTTTGTACTTGGCCAGTGGACAAGAAATCCTTTTGGACTGAGGCAATTTTTATTTTTGTTCCAATCCAGAGTAATCCTTTTTGGGTAGCTGGATTTTTCCCCACATTAAAAATCGACCGTATTTCTAACTCTGCCCTCGTAAGGAGGCATGTGAATAGAAACAGCTTGGACATCTAGGAAAGCATTCCCGGCTAGTAAGGACATACAACTAACTGACGAAATGTGTCACAACGTATGTTTTTCGCATCCAAAATGTATGAAATGAACCATAATGATTCCATACTTTCTGACCATGACAAAAGTGACGCAATCTCTTCCGATTAAATTTCTTCCGATTCAAATATTATTTACCGTTCAATGTTCAGAAGTCTCTTCCTATTTGTTATCCATGTATTTATCAGATAATACCCATGCACATTTTTCCTATGTACATAAATGTTTTAGATAGTAAATAAAAAGGCGAATTAGAAGAGAAGTGGTGATATGAGTGGAGAAATGGAAATACGGAAACGGTAAGTGGAATAGAGTAAAAGAAAATTGATAGATAGAGAGTAGGAAGGAAGAGAGAGGAAAAGAGAGAGAGAAGCTATATTATTACATCACAAGATAGTTTCTTTATTGTTTTCATTCTCTCTCATTTTCTCTCTCTTTCTTTCTCTCCTTCCTCCTTTTTCTCTCTTCCAATAATTCCTTCTTTCCCTTAATTTTTACCCTATCATTTTTTCATTATTTATTTTATTCGACCCTATCAACCTACTTATTTTATCTTTCGCCATTTACTTACGTTATATGTCCCTCTTCTAGATGCCTAAATTATTCATGTACAGGTGATAAATGTGTATGGTTAAAAGCAAGATAACAATATCATCCATGTGTTTATATATATATATATATATATATATATATATATGTATATATATATATATATATATATATATATATATTCCAGTTGAATACTACACATTTACGCGACGATCAAAAACGCTTGAGATAGCCGATAATGTACTCTAGGAATAATACTAAACCAATTACCACCGAAGATCGAAAACTTGCTGGCCGTGTCGAGAAAGTAATGTAAAAAATACAAATAGCCAAGATTCCGTAGTCTTCAATCAAACCTATATATATATATATATATATATATATATATATATATATATATATATATATATATATATATATATATATATATATATATATGTGTAGGAAATGTCAGGAGTCTA
>OY744527.1:93287668-93320168 GCA_963556195.1 Sepiola atlantica | reverse complement strand
TTTTAGGTTGCTGTGTTTTTATGTATACGGTTTCAAGTACTTTTAAAAATTAGTTTCGGAATGTATTATTTTTGTGTTCATTACTAAGATCTGTCTCAACTTAGATGTAGGGCAGTTGTGCGTTTGTAGGTGTTTGTATATTGAACTAGTGTTGGCGAGGTGCATAGTGAGGCGGCGGGATAGAGTGGTTGTTGTAAAACCAATGTAGCTATTATTAGTTTGAGAGGTACATCCTCCTAAAGGGTATTTACATTTATAAACTACATTGGTTCTTTCTAGTGTTTTGGGGGTTGGAAAGGGGTTGTTTTTTTTACTACAAGGTTTTGCGTTGTGAATCTTTTATAATAAATAATTAATTTAATTTTGTTTTCTTTATCTGTTGGAGATATATATCGATGTGTAATATTCTTTATAGCTTTTTCTTCTAATCTGACATTTGGCTGCATTTGGTATCGGTAATATATGTTGATGTAATTGGAGTTGTTATGTTGTATATTATTATTTATTTGTCAGGTTTTTTATCATTGATTTTATTAGTTCGTCGACGAGGTAGTTGAGAAATTCATTGTTAATTAATACTTGTTTTATATTTTTTAGTTCGATGAATAGTGTTTTTTTAGAAGAGGAGATCAATTTTTCTCGGTTTAGTAAATTTTTTACGATAGCTATTTTATAACGGTGGGGGCATTCACTCTTGAAATTTAATAGGCTGGAGTTTTTGCTGGTTGGATTTTTATAGGTAGAGGTGGTTCAATTAAAAAAATAGGGACATCTTATTAAAATTACATACTGCCTATCTCCCCCATTTTCTTTCTCCATAATTATTAGACTAGACCAAATTAAATCAGCCACTATTTTAAATCAAAATTATAAAAAATAATGAGAAGAATAATAAATAAAATTAATAAATAAACGAAGAACTGTTTCAATTGTCACATTTCAAAATGTAGACGTCCGTCTTTTACGTTAACGGTTTGCCGGCGTATTTTCTTTTTAAGAAATTCCATTCTGTCACTCGCTTTTTTATTCGTTTTTGCCATTAAAGACCTGAAGATGATACCGGAGAGAATCGAAAATATTAGTCAAACACACGGATCCTACATTAATTCATTCCATTTAAACGTTAAAAAGACTATTCGTCGAATGGAAAAAATAAAAAAGGAATCACTAAACAGAAGAGTTCTGTCGTTTTCAACAACACATTCATATATATATATATATATATATATATATATATATATATATATATATATATATATATATATACAATTATGTAATCGTAAATATTTTAATTATAATCCCGATACATATACGTTTCATTCTTAAATAATCTTCTGTGTGCAGATAACTGTTCAAATGTGTAGCATGATTAGAAATTGACTCACTTTAACTAAAACCTAAGCGATGACGCATATTCGAAGCGTTATGCGACAAGTAATGAATCCTGTTTTTGTCACATCAAGCGGACAACATAGGCAGCCGTTTGAACAATATTCAACAAATCACGTAGATAGAATATACATATATATATATATATATATATATATATATATATATATATATATATATATATATATATATATATAAATGGCGTGTTAGTGGGTTCCCCCACGTGCGAGTTTGCTCTTTTCTTTGTTCTTACCCAAAAATGAACAACTGTATAGTGTAATCTTTTTCATCACACTTCAGTCCAAGAGATTTTTACTCTTTGTGAATTTTTCTGATGATTATGTAATGTTGCAGAGACGATATTGACATAAATATGTTGTTTTGCACAACCCAAATGAAAAGGACCGTTAAAAGTATATCTCGCAGAAATGGTATGTTTTTTGGAAATGTGAAAAAAATAATAATAATAATAAAATAAAACATGGTTATTGGAATATAATATGAATTCTATATATATTTATCTATAAACTCTTTGATAAAAGAAATTCATTCCCTTTTCGTATCGTGCGAATGCCATATAAAAATAGTACTAGCCCTGTGTATATATTTTACGGGAGTATTATGTCTGAATTTCTGAGAATTGCTCGTGTTACCTTAAAATTAGTAGATTTCATGCCCCCAATTTCTGATCTAATAATAAGAATGATTAACCAAGGTGGCGATCAAAATAAAATATTTGGACAATTAAATAAGGCAATTACTCGCCATCCTGATGCTTTTAAATCTTATCAAATTAATCAAAATAAACTGATAGAACAAATCATAGTATATATAAATAGAAATAATGTATAAACGTATATATAACACATCTGCTAATTATAATAAGAAAAACAATAAAAATACAGTAGAAAGAAAGAAAGAAATGTTAAAAAAGAAGAAGAAGAAGAAGAAGAAAACCGACAGTTATGAACGCCGATTTTAAACACCGGGAGTTGGCAAAGAAGAAGAAGAAAAAGAAAGAAAAAGAGAACAAATTAACGGTTAACTTATAGACGCAGATTTGAAACAATGAGAAAAGAAAAAAGTCGACAGTTGTGAACGCAGATTAGAAAAACTAAAGTGAACAAGGAAGATTAATATTTATTTGAGGTTGACAACAACGGGGAGATGGACAACAAAGTAGGACGAGGGGAAAAAGGAGGAACTAAAGGTATATATATGTATGTGTGTATGTATATATATATATATATATGTATATATACATATTTATTTATTTATCTTTTATTTTTTGATGTGTTGATGTTTTTTATATTTATAATATAAAACTAAAAATAATACATTAATCACTTAAATAATAGTGCATGGATTCGTCCAAACACTTTAAAATGCAGCAACATTTTTGTAAGTAACGGATAAATTTTATTAGACAGACGAACAGCACAGGTAAAGAAATTTTTTTTTTAGTGTGTCTTAAATAACTTATATAAGTTAGCAAAACATTTATATGGAACAAAACGTAGATTTAGTATAAGGAACGTTTATGTTTTTGTCTTTTAAGGGAAGTGGGGTCTGATCAACTCTGCTGGGAAGCCATGAAATTAAATACTGTCTTGTTTTTAACTTCCCGAAACAGTTTTTCATGGTAAACAACTGATGATCCCTTAAAATAGTGTTAGAAACTAACTAATATAATAACTGTAAAAAATAAATTGACTTACATGAGTGATTTTCCACTGGAAGACTTGAGACTATAAGTTGTTGTTTTTTTTTTTTTAAATTTTTTTTTTATATAGTTTTAATGGTTGAGAAACTTCCGAGACTATATATATATATATATATATATATATATACCCATACAGATGAGTTGTAGACAAGGAAAGGGTTGTTTGTCTATGACTGTATTCTATATATATGTATGCATTTATTTATATGTTGACCTCTCTAGTAGAATAACCCTTAAATAGCTTACTGTTGTTCTAATGACACGGATGGCACTACTGTAAAATTGAATTTTGTAATGAAATTAATGTGAAGGGAGACACTAGCTGCCTTTTCTAGTTGTGTCGCGGTTTATTAGCATGTGATTTGTGAGTGTGGGAGGCTTTGTTTATAATTTACAATCTGGAACCGAAGTCAATTTTGGCGAAATGTGTCTACTCACCAACAATATATTTTTTATCAGCGATTAAAAAAACCCACATATATAGAACTCTCTTTACTTTTCATTTTATACAAATAATTGTACAAATATAGGTCGCACAAGGTCAACATGTTTGGGGTTAGACGGTGTCTAGGATTATCCACTTTGTCTATTCCGTAAATTAGTTCCTATCACCAAAATACCGTATTCATTCTATAGGCTAACTCATTTAAAATATCCTTATATCTTATAAAGATTTACAATACAGGACATGAGGAACTTTGTAATATTATTTCTGCTTGTTTGGCTTCATTACGATTTAAAGAAATTGATATTATACATATACTAAGATAATACCTGTCGAAGGACGGGTAACATTAATTCACCGAACAGAACAGTTTTGCACCACTTTAATGTATCTCTTACAGATTACTGAACCTGAGATATAATTATATTTAACCTTATGTCTAGAATCGTTGCTTGAATTTTGATTAAAGTCCATTACACGAGTTTGTGTTCTAGAAAATGTCTAAAATTTAAAGCTTAAGAGGTATTAAGTAGAAGTTAATGGGAATCGTTTTAATTGGTGTCAAATTTCTATGAAACAAATTTAACGTAAAACTGAAATGTTTGAACAATTTGCAAATGAGAGGTTTTATCACTATTAAGGCCCGAAACCCTTGTGAAATACCCACATAAATTTGGGAATATGTATACATCTATTCTTAATATCTATTGTTAAAATTTCACAAAAATCGGACGTATCTGAATTTTTACGAAGGCCTCTCACTAAATCTTTCTAACGCTGGCACGAAACTGAATTAAAATAAAAACCCACACTCACTCTTACGCCTAGCAGCTGTGTTCCAAAATTCATAATTATCGGTTAATATGTTTAGTAATGAAGCATCGGCGTACAAATATATAAACATAACTAACATTATATAAACATATACATAGATATATATTGACATAAGTTTGATTATATAGAAGTGAAAAGTTGTTTATTTTTTATCCATTCTCTCCAATTGGCTAACAAGCGTTATGATGTTATGTTTCAGTGTAAACAAGAATTTGCCAGTTTTAGTGGAACATAAAATGTTCTACAAATTGGAAAAAATGGATCAACATAGGAATAAATAGAACCTTGCACTTCTATTCAATTAAACTTGTTTCAATTTAAAAAAATTGCCTAAATAAATATATGTATATATATACATGGATAATTAAGTGATGAAATAGATAGAATGTGTATAGTTAACAAGTTTAGTAACTCATCAAGTGGTTAAACAAGGAATGCAAATACAAAATAACCTTTAAGCCATGGCTGTTAAAATATAACGCTATTATCGTCAGATAGTCTGACCAATAACAATTGAATATTAATTACTTATTAAAGGTGAATACCTAATGTTTATATATATATATATATATATATATATATATATATATATATATAATATATATATATATGTATACGTGTCTGTAATAAAAACTTTTCTAAGTTCATAAGTTCAGTTGTGTAAGCGCATATGGGCTCATTCAGAGTGGACATATATAGACTTACTTTCTTATTATCGCCGAAGGAGCATTTCACTTAATATAATTCGTTTTGTTGACTGATACGAATCCAGTAAAGTTAAGAAATTATTACACGGCTATATAAAGTATGTTAGCCTAATTAAATAATATTTATGGACAAAGACGGAAATATACACTCTACGTAGTGCCATTAAAATTTCAGATTGTAAGAGTATCATAGCACTTCTGAATGATTATTTGCAGAGTGCATATTCCTAAAATGTGCTCGGCATTTCGTTGATCCATATCATCTCATGAAAATGTAGAAATGGGGCAAAGAATTAAAAAAATTAAAACCAACCTCTAAAGATGCAAAACTGAAACGCGTTAGTCGTTAAAGAAATGCTGATTAGTCATGTTTTTTTTCTTTTCCTGTCTCATCTGCGTATTCTACGTTCCCATACTAATTCCTTTCCTTTTGACCCCCTTTCAGAAGGCTATACGCAAGACTTCCGCCTATTCGTCGCCATTGCTTTACCATATCAGCTGTTTAGTATTATAGGGTTTCACACTCTCATTTTTTTTGTATATGTGAGCAGCAATATCTTATTTTAATGGAGCTTTGTTGTATGTCTCTGACGGAAATGCCGTCATACTCCTCACATAGACGCCGTTATCATCTCAAAGTTTTGTTAAACTGACATATCTAGATTTGTTCTGTGGGGACAAGATTAATGCAGCTATCAATATATATATATATATATATATATATATATATATATATATATACTTAGTTATCTATTAATACTAGAGATTTGCAATATGTCTGTTTGAAGCCGACACTATACTATTACTTCTATCATTGTACTATGTTTTAATGCTCAATTCCGTTTGCTATATTACTTCAGACGAATATACTATCTTTCAATGTTCAATTAAGATGTGATAGTGTAGTATATGTGCTGTTGTGATAATACTATCATTACATGCATTACCTTCTTATTTTAATAGAAATAATGTAGTGCATCGTGTGTAATTATACCAACCTCACAGGAATCACCTCGCCCATTTTTATTTTGAAAGGTAGGGGTGCACTTTCTGTTATATGTTATATTCATTACCTCCTTTTCCTCTGTGGAGTAGTATAGCATCTGTTTTGTTGTCATCACACTATCCTGTCATGCATAACATTCTCTTTTGGCGAGTAATGCATTTTTGAATCTGTAGTTAAGGAACTAGCCTATCAGACATTAGATCCTCCTTGGAGGTAGTGTACTACATATTCGTTCATCATGATACCATCATTTGCAGTGGCAGTATAGTATCCGTTTGTTCGGCACGATAATATTATCTCTGTCTAGAAAAAATATTCGGTTAGAGTTGACATATATTTGTTAGTGGCATGAATGGTTTTTCTTTGCCTTGAACAAATAATAGATGTTATACAACGTGCTTTTCGATGTGGGGGACGAGTTTCCTCGGAATTTGGATCTAATTAATTAAGCAACGCAGACAGAAGTAAATAAAAGGTCTATGGGACATATCTACTTACTAGCATGCAATGAAACACGCTGTGGCGGATCAAATAAAATGGATTTTCAAGAGTTGCTGGTTCTACGAGCTGAAACTAATATGAATCAAACGAAAGTTAAATGATGGAACTGGTCATGAAACACTTTTTAGCGGAACGCAACAGGTAAAAAAATGGCAAAACATACACGCTGAAAGTGAGGAGAGCGATGGCATGGAAATTACACAACTGACTTAGAAAGAAGCATCAGAAATTGAATACATCAAACGATTGATGAACGAGGTAAAAGCAAAACACTCACCCCCCCAAAAAAAAGAATGGAAGAAATTAAATTTAGAATGAGAAAATAAAACTGTCTCCATCCATATACCTCAACAGACATTAGCACATACGAAAACTATCTTATATATTGTGGGTCTAACTTAGTGTGTATGTAACTTAAAGTATGAACAAAGCCTAACCAAAAATGGATCGAAAAAGCCTGGAGAAGAAATACGACTTCGCTTTTAACATAGTTCAGCCCAAACAAGGCAGGCTATCACTGTAGACGTAAGAGGCTACTGAGAAAACGTAGTGAAGGTTTTGGAAGGGTCAACCTAATTTAGGAGCTGCGCAGCGAAATGTCTGTTTACCTTAGTTTTGAATGTCTGCATGACAGTAACGTCAGGAAAGCAGGGAGCAAGGAGGGAGTTCCAGAGTCAAGCAGCACGAGGAAAAAAGCTATTGGAGTAAAAAGCTCTTCGGCATCTGGGGACCTCCACAGTGTATGGATGGGATTTGGCAGATTGTCGGATTGGTCTAGTGAATTTACGTCATGGGGGTACCAGAGCAGCAAGATCATCACAGCACAATCCATTGAAGTACTTGTTAAACAGGCACAAGGTAGCAACATTGCGGCGATGGGACAGGAGCTAGAGCTTGGTGGATAGTGAAGGACCTATCAAGTCGGCGACTCTTTTTTTGGACATTCTCTAAGAGAGAGAGAGATTAGCGGATGATGCACCAGCCCAGATGTGACAACAATACTCCATGCATGGGTTAATGGTTGATTTGTAGATATATAGGATAATGCCAGATGTGAGATCTTTACTAGCACGGTAGAGGGAGCCCACCTTCTTTGCAGCAGCCCTGGCAATGTTTTCAATGTATCTATTCCAATTCATGTTATCTGTGAAAGTTAGGCCGAGGAGTTTGAATGATGAACTCTCAGGCAGGATGCTATTTGCCATGACAATCGGTGGTTAAAGAGGTGTCTTGTAGTTATGGAAGAAAATGTAGCTTTGTCTTTGCGGCGTTAAAAGTTACCATCCATTTTTGATCTCATTTCACTACAGACTGGAGATCATTTTCTAAGGATTCAGCCATTGCCTCAGATATGTGCGCGTCAGTGTTGCCTACATGACGAGAGTAGAGCGTGGTGTCGTCAGCAAATATTCCGATCTCAGTCGCAATGGCATCAGGGAGGTCATTTAAGAAAATCAGGAACAATAGTGGTCCAAGAAAAGATCCCTGGGGTACACTAGCATTTATGCCATGTTGCTTAGAAGAACGGACATCGAAACCCAGATCAACAAACTTAAGAAAAAAATTAAAGCCGTTAATAAGATAAAAGAGAACAGAAAACAATAGAAAATATGACTAAATGAGAAACATGATGAACTGATAAAAATAGCAGCAAAATTAGGAAAAAACTAATACGATACATATAAAAATCGCCACAGGACAAATTAAATAGGACTTTAAAAACAATGGACGCCAGTTGTATAAAAATGTAAACTTAGAAAGACAAAAAAATAATAAGCAGACTAGATTGAATCAAAACACTCCGGGGACAAAATATGCCGAAAGCGACAAGACTATAACAGAAAACCATTTAAAAAGAGCTACAGAAACTTGAAGAAGGAACATAAACCAAAATTACTAAAAAAACGCTCAAGACAATCATAATAATATGACAAATTTTACATGCATACTTGCTTAAAAAATCACGACCCGACATGAAACGCTAACGCAAAATTGATAGAAATATCCACAAAACATACATATAAGAATGAATGGCCAAAGACAACGACAAAGGAACGAACCCAAGCTACTACAGTCCAATAAGCTGTTTACCAATCATTTGGAAAATCTTAACGGCAAAACCGAGAGAACAGATCTACCACTCCCTTAATAATTGTGGACTACTCGCTGACGATCAGAAAGGATACTGGAAATATAACAGGGGAACGCATGAACTTTGATGCATAGATTGAAACATACGGAAGGGAGTAAAAAGCAGAAAAAAAGAGTACCCATAGATAGATCGACTAGGAGAAAGCCTACGAAAGAATACACCAAGCATGGATAATGGAACGCTGAAGCAGATGCTTAGTATCTGACAAGATCAGCAATCATATGAATAAAGCAATAAAAATATGGTGACTTGAACAAGCAGCTTGAGGACAACACCTTTTTGAAATACGAATACAGGGAGGCATCTATCAAGGAGAGTCTCTATCACTAATCCTGTTTATCATAGTTATAATGCCACTCAATAATATACTCTGGAAATGTGATTACATATACAAGTTTACGTACAGAGAAGAAATAATAAACCACCTCATGTATATAGACAACCTGAGGTTATTTGGAAAAAGGAAAAAGGAAATTGAAAAACTGATAAACCCGACCAGAATCTTCAGCTAGAACATTCAAATGGAATTCGGAATGGTTAATTGTGCACTGCTTAAGATGTCAAAGGGGATAGCTGTTCACATTGGAGGTCATGGAACTTCCCAATCAATAAAATTATAAGGGCACTTGGCAAAGATGATACCTATACATATTTGAGAGTTCTGGAAACAGATACTATCAAATCAGCAGTAATAAAAAAAGAAGATTGGAAAATAATATATGAAAAGAACTAGAAAACTCTTAAGAACTATATTATATTGTAGAAATCTAGTAAAAGGAATCAACACCTAGGCGACATAACTAGTAAAATATTTTGGTCCATTCATAGGCTGGACAAAAATGAACTCAGGGACCTTGACCAATATACTGATGGCCATGAACAATATACTCCACTTGAAAGATTGACATTGCCTTACTCTACGTAAAAGGAAAAAGTGGGAAGCAGACTGGTATTGAAAAGAGTGTAGATGACACAATAAAAAGAACTAGAAAACTAGAGTATACGGAAGAGAGCAAGGCTGATGATCGCACAAAGAGACGCCGTCAACATTAACAAGCAGAAAAACGAGAAACGAATAAACTAGAAAAGAAAACTGGGGAAAGAAACAGCTACATGGGCGATTCATATGAATGAGAAGAGAAGCAGTTGACGAAAACAACTGGGCATGACGGGGGCACATAAACAGATCAACGGAACTCTTACTGACAGCTGTAAAGAACAATGCGACTAGAGCTAATGGTTAGCGGCTATTGCGATTCCGCAAAGTTATTTGCAATGGTTATCGAAAAAGGTAGATAAAAAAAATCTGGGGGGGATTGTTGTCACTCAGACTCCAGGGAACATTACTGGTTTCATCAGTGAGCAATCACTGACGATGACTTGTTCGAGTACCCCTAGTGACTAAACATAATAATAATAATAATAATAATAATAACAATAATAATAACAATAATAATAAGGAGAAGAAGAACAAGAACAAGAACAAGAAGAAAGATGAAATTTAAAAAAAACACACACATTAGCATCAAATCCGTCTGGTATCATTGAAAGCGATTGCATCAATACCTCGACTGGAACAGAATCGATTAATTGGCACTCAGTTACAAGAGGAATATCAAATAACCACTTGTGCAAGAACAGTAATTACACTACAAGAATAATTGAATAAAACCGGCAGCCCTGAAAAGTTGAGGAGACTTGCTGTCACTCAGATCCAAGAAAAGGTCCAACGATTTTTTCCAGCGAAATATCATTGGGTACTGCTGGTGTGAGAATGAAAGTGAGTCTCATGTATGAGTTAGAATTGGGATAGAAATTTTAACAGAAAACGTGTACACCTTTGTACATTAGCACATACCAATCTAAAGGAAATTACGAGCAACAGATGTGATTTTGTTAAGTGGAAAACCAGACTGCGCATACACATAAGCACACACATGAGCAAACGTGCGCATTCATACATGCAATTCAAAAAGAGCGATTGGGCTCTGAGTGGACGGTTTTCGATTAAACTAAGACAAAAGAAACAGCTATCGGTATGAATACATTAAAACATCATAACCAGCAGCCATTTATTAGCGTTGGAAATTCATAAAATTAGTCTTACATGAATATAAGCTAAATGAACAATAACCTTTATAACATAACCCATATTTGCATATCATTATGTTATCTACATATGAACCACTTATTTTCCTGATTTGCATATGATTCTTGGCCTATGCTCTATTACATATCAACCTATTAGTATTTTCTAAAGAACAAGCTGCATCTACCCGTCGTTGTCCACAACATCTGGCTCCTCAACATCTGGCTCCTCAACACGCATACTTTAATTTCATTGACTAGTATTAAATAGACACTAACCATACTGCCTGAAACACCGACGACGAGCTCTTGTCAGGAACAAACTGGTGTTCAGGAGTCTTTTGAGCGATCCGTGAATGGTACGTGCTCAAGCTTTAGGTCCCGATAGAGGCCATTGTGGGGGCTAAGTGTGGCTTCTTTTCCTAGGCTGTATTGGGCCAGAGTTGCTCTAAAACATGCACATTGAAATTGAGAACACATCCATTATTTGCCAAGATATGACGTTCTCCTTTCTTTTTTAAAACATGTCAAATTTGTCTCGAAAATCCTGTAATATATATTAACTAGTGCACACGCTCTGTCAAAAATGACAGTAAATAATGACGCTTCACTAATGATCGTACTCGCTATTTATCTAGATATATTAATACATGTTTTAAATAAAATCATAGCATTACGTACGTAATTCATTTTTTATGTATAAATTATGATCATTTCTATGACCTAAAAAACACACCCCATCAACTTTTGATTATACAGTATAAAATGTCTTTCTGAATTACCTTCAGGCGGTGAGGTAAGTCTGAGGTAGTTGTCTGACTTGCTATTTTCATTATCGCTTCCCTTCAATACACAAAATGTTGATTCCTGATGACTAGAAAAGGCATGTGTTGTACTCGCTAATTTTTGCGTAACAGCATAGAAGTACATGCATTTAATTATACACAAATAAATACATGTTGGTATTTATTATAATGTGAATGATTATACACATTAAAATAATATTATATATGCTCAGTACGAGGTGAAAGTTCGTGTCTACAAAGGTTGTGGATTGAGTCTTTTATTAATTGTCATTGTTCTCTACGGATACATCTGGAAACTTTTCTTTGCTGATGATTTGACAATTCTTGCTGAATCAGAAGATCGAGCTGCATAGTTCAAAGTACTGAAACACCTTCCGCTCAATATAGGGAACACGAACATTATGGTAAGTGGCTCTAACGTGCATATTCTGAATCATCCTGGCAAGTTTCCCGGTTGAGTTTGCCGATCTGGTGTAGAAAGCGACCCTGTATTTTGCACAGGTTTCGTCCTTGAATTCAGAAAGAAGTGTAGTGGGTTCTATTCTTGCAAAATTATATTTCTGATGCGCCTGACTTGATATTAAACATGTTCTACACACTCACATTCAAAGCCTTGAACATTGTATAAAACCATTTATTCTTCATTTAATTTAAATGTTAAAGTTATAAATGATGTAAATACGTCGCATTTTATTTTTAAGGATATCAAGCAAAAGGCGAAATTACGATGAAATATATTTGTCCAAGTACACTGCGTTACGTACTTTCCGATTATATATGGTTATGTATAACTATCTCAAAACTAACATACTCTTCCTATCGTGGTGTACGTGTTCTGTGAAGAAATCCATGGAAGGGTAATTGCGAGGTTTATTCATAAATTGAACCTTTCAAAAATTAAAATTAAGAATAGAAATGTAAATATAGGGTTCAAGGCTGGTAGAGGTAATACACAGTGCCCTTCATTCATTATACGGAAATTTAACGTATGTTGAAAGTGGTTGCGGGGGTAGAGAATATAAATTTATCGAATATTATTTCAATAAGTTTCACTTTATTTTTAGCGCATCCTTCGACCCCCTTCCAAAAAGTGTATCTTATGTAACAAACAAGAATAAAAAGGTAAGATGCTGTTATGAGCTAGGTGCCAAATGGTATAAGCTTACTTATTCAATCCCAGGAAAATTGGCGTTTCTTTTTAGTAATACTATAAGAAAGTATTGGATATTCCACGGTGCATTCTCACTGACATTATTTTAAAAGTCCTTCAGAAACAATGTATGTCAGGGTCAATACTATTTGGAATATATGCCCCTTTCTTCTTTCGTAAAATCTATTATCATTGTCCGCTAGATATTCTTTAAATAAATAAAACGAACATCTCTCTGCTTTATTTAATTAATTATGTAAAGTTTAAGCAATGTTATATTTCTTATTGCCGTAAAATAATTCTCAGCTGAATAGTAACCGAATCAATTAAACGAATGCCGCTTTTTTAAATAATATAATTTAAGATTGTACATTAATAGTTGTAAAGGCGAGAGAATTCGATTTAGAACAATTTATTTTAAAATGGAGGAAGTCTTTTTTTTTAGTGTGTGTCAGGTGATAACGGACGTAGGATCATGAAAGGCTTTAGCGTATTATTATATGGATAGCATATAAACGCAACATGATACCATAAATGAATTGATTTCAAGGCTGAAAATGTAACTTTATCTGATTTTGTTGAAACCATAAATATCGGCTGACATTACACGTTAAGCAAATTGTTAGGCCATCATCTGACTTTTCCAGTGGAGGCATTCCTAAAGCGGATAATTAAAAAGAAAAACGACACCGTTTCGTATGATAATGTAATGCCACGTGGAGAGGGACAACGAATGTTGAATATTTTAGTAATGAATAAATATGCATCACAGAACCAGGAAAAGAAACAGCATGAAGCTGAAAGTGTATACGAGTATGAAACTCGCTTGTTTGTTCGTCGCTGTCTCGCTGTTTATTTATCTGTGCGCATGCGTGTTTCTGTAAATTACATTCAGGTGATTAGAACTAATAACGTACACATTCTGTAGGAATAATCCCAACGTCATTTTAAAGAATATGGTCGTATTATCTTTTTCATTATAAAAATGACTGGAGGTTACTTTAACCTTTCGCATTAATTTCTAAGAAGGTAGAAAATAGATATTTCTCACGAATACATCAAAGCAGTTCCCATGTCTCCAGACATCGTTTTCAGAAATAATGTAAATGCTATATACCTCTAATCGATAGATTCTTACATTATTAAATTTTGTAATTATCCTTTACTAAATGTGTGTTTTACCTTCTTTAGGTTTTGAAAAAAATATAATATAGGACCTTATGCTTAACAATGTATTCCACTCGCTATCTATATTGTTCTAAAGGGATCCTATTTGTATTTATTTCTCATAAGATACTGCGAGAAGAAGAAGGAAACGTCAACTAAAAGCTTTTTAACTTCTGATTTTTATGAAATTAAAACGTTTTTAGTCTACATTTTTTCTTTAATTTATGACAAAATATATTTAGTAAAGACAATATCATTTGATAATAACATTACTTTCAAGGATTAAGTTGGTTTTACAGAACAGTTAGATTATTCAGTAATACAATGCACACACACTCACACACACATATATATATATATATATATATTTTATCATCCTGATGAAGTCTTATAAATTAAGACGAAACGTTGATGTACACATAAAACACGTCCATTTTTTGGTTTTCCTTTTTCATTTTCCCATCACGTCGGATTACCTTCATCCTTCTCTTCCCATATATATATATATATATATATATATATATATATATATATATATATATATATATATATGTGTGTGTGTGTGTGTGTTTAAAAGGAGGTTGCTTATAAGAACTACTTACCAAAAATATGCTTATTGAATAATAGATGACACTGATTTAGTACTTCCATTGTTGAATTTCACACTATACTGAAAAATGAGATATCAGTGTTGCCAATATACATCAGACAGTAGGTGTAAATGTTTGAAAGACACTGCAACCTTCATGACTACATATATCTCTGAAAAATAAGATGTTTCTGAAGTATTGTTAATTATCTTCGGGTCATAAAAATTGACCTTGCGTTAAGAAATGACAGGAAATTATACATATTTTTCATTGAGTGATGTCCGTTAATTTAAGAGCCTTTTATGGGGTTTATTCTACAAAAGTAAACATTTCTAAGCTCATACCTTAAGGCCTGTAATCTGAATGCTCACACTGTTTTCACCCTAGCAGTATGTGGATTAGTATTTCTGAACAGGGTTCAAGTGTATCTCAGCATTATGAAGTGTCTGAATACGGGTTCCACTGCACTTTTCACATCAATCGGTATACATAGTTATTAATAATATTCTTTTTTGAAATACTAATTATCTATCAGGGTGAATAACATTAAGGAAAAAAACTATGTCCTTGTCTATAAAAAATGGTCATTTTTAGCTAATTTAAATGACAATAACAATTACTTTTTGGGACAGTATAGAGAGTGATTTTTTTTCTTAACAATATTCATCCTGATAGATATTTATTATTTAAATAAATAAAACGAATTTAATAAATAAAATAAATATATATCTTTCCACCAAATTGAAGACATTGCCAAGGCTGGTGCTACCGTGCTAGTAAACTTCCTACACCTGACATTATCCTGACATTATCCTATATCTCTACAAAGCGACCACCCGCCCATGCTTGGAGTAATGTTGCCACATCTGGGCTGGTGTATCATCCACTAGTTTCTCCCTCTTAGACAAAGTCCAAAAATAGTCCCTAACTTTATAGGCTCCTCACTGTCCACCAAACTCCAGCAGTTGTCCCATCGCCGCAATGCTGCATCATTGTACCTGTTTTACAAGTATTTCAATGGATTGTGCTCTGATGAACTTGCTGCACTAGTTCCCCCACGACGTAAATTCACTAGACTAACCCGACAATTAGCCAAATCCCATCCATCTACTGTGAATGTCCCCAGATAACGGAGAGCCTTCTACTCAAATAGCTTTTTGCCTCGTGCTGCCAGCCTCTGGAACTCCCCCTGCTTCCTGTTTCCCCAACTGTACTGACATGCAGAGCTTTAAAACTAATGTAAACAGACATCTCGCTGCACATCTCCAAACTTAGGATGAGTCCCAACACCTACACCCTTTTTCTGAGTAGTCCCTTACGTCTACAGTGGCGGCCTGCCTTGTTTGGGGTGAAATATGTTAAGGAAAACCTAGGTCGGAGGTTACATCAGCCAAAACGTTGGAAAATTAACACTTAAGATAAGAAAAGTTCTCCGAAAAATAAAAAAAAATGATACATATTATAAATACTCATCTAAAAAATTCAGAAACGTTATATAAAAAAATATACGGACTCGGATTAATACGAAAATGGAAACGACTCAACGCTCTTTCCGTTTCGCATACACATCACAGATTTTGAATTCTAACGACATTGGTGTGCTGGGAGAAAGAACAAAAACATTCTTTCCAACATTCACCAATAAAAACTATTGTCAAGATGCCGAAACGTTGTGAAAATAACATCTAAGATGAGAACAGTAGTCCGAACAATACAAAATAATACATACATCCTTTCATTCATTTATTTAAAATTATAGCGATTTCTGTTATTTTTAAACAATAATAATTGTGTTATCATAAAAACAGATGTCAACAATATAGTCTTCAAATCAATAAACAGTAATATAATTTTAAATCAATAAACAGTAATATCATTTTAATGTATTTATTTAAAATGGTATTGTTTTAGCTGAGGTTGGAATAGAATGTGATTTTCGAACAATTCCTTTTGAAACTGGTTGAGTCAGCATTTCTTATTTATTTAAAATTATAGCGATTTCTGTTATTTTTAAACAATGATAATTTTGTTATCATAAAAACCGATGTCAACAATATAGTCTTCAAATCAATAAACAGTAATATCATTTTAAATCAATAAACAGTAATATCATTTCAAATCAATAAACAGTAATATCATTTTAATGTATTTATTTAAAATGGTATTGTTTTAGCTGAGGTTGGGATAGAATGTGATTTTCGAACAATTCCTTTTGAAACTGGTTGAGTCAGCATTTCTTACCTTTGTCACATCAGATTAATCCGAAATAACAATTATTGCTATTTTTTTATTGTGCGTGAAAGATCTTAACGTAGGTAAGAACACGAAATGATTCAGTATGTCATGCATCGATTAATCGTCAAATTTTCACAAGCCGTGCTGGTAGTAATGAATTAGCAAAGTCACATATTATTTTTCATAATAAAAAAAAATGTGAGATAAATAAACTTACAAATTTTTTTTCTGAGTATGTAAAAATGCTTATTGTTCACGAGTACATCCAAACACAAAATTGTAAACTTGCCATGTTTCCACATGGCGTTTTCAGATACAATTATAATGTTAAATACATGTAATAATTAAATTCTTTCGGTTTTTAGATTTTCCATGATCCGTTCCAAAATCTTTTTTGTTACCAAAACATATTCTTTACAATTTCTTTTACCCGCTAAGTGCATTGTCCTAAAGAGCACATATTTGTTTTCATTCCTCATAAACTATCCTGTGGAGAAGAATGAAGTGTGCGCTAAAGATGTTATGACTTCTGATTTTAATGAAATTCAAGTAATGGCCGGAAACAATACATATTTTCCGTTGAGTGCATTTTAAAAGCCTCTCACTGTAGCTTATTAAACCAAATTCAGTGTTTCAGCACATAAATTAAGTCCTGCCATGTGTATACTCAGACAGCTTTCACATGTGGTTTTATTAGTATTTCTACATGACACTTATTTAAGGATTCAAGTGTATTTCAACGAAGCCGTCTATATACATTTATATTAGCTAGTTTAAATAAATAAATAAAAAACTCCTCTACATAATAACATGCTAAGGCACATCGTGTTCTTACGTACGTTATCACGTTTCAGACACATGTTTAAAAACGAAATCATCTAATCAGCAAAGAGTGTGATTGGGAATTCATCTGATGATGTTAAGGTACACAAATTAGACTTTACCCATTTTTAAATGAATTGTTCCAAAGTCGAATTTTCTCACCCTGTGAACTAAAACAGTACAATTTAATATAAATACATTTAACAAAAAGTCACATTCGTTATATTGATTTGAAGAATATTTTGCTAATGGAATTGGATGAAGCATGTATTATATATTTTGATGTTAGCAAGGTATTTGACGCGGTATTTCATTATCATTTATTAGGAAATATTAACACTGCTGCTATGTCAAACAAAATGCGAAATATTATGCTTAAAAACTTTTTAGATAAAAATTGATGATTTGTTTTATTTAGATTTTTAAGACTACTGTTCTCATCTTGCATGTTATTCTCAAAACGTTTCAGTCGATGTAACCTCCGATCTTCTTGAAATTCGTTTTGTCGAACTCGGGAATCTGTATATCGACCTCTAGAACTACACAGTATTTCGAACGGAACATTTTATTTAATACATGTCAGCCATGATGAGATTGAAGTCTTAAGTAATTCATCATCCTATTCTGGCCCTAAAAGATAAAAGTGTAAAGTAATAATAAGTTATGAATGATTGTTTCTGAAGGTTGAAGGTTTAATTCTATATACGACCGATACTAAAATGATCGAAGTTTACATCGGTCGAAACCTCGTCAGAACAACATCTTTGATGAGAAAGTAGTCCGTATGACCAAAATACTACATAATTCTAAATATTGTAAAATAATTGTTGACAAATTCTGGAAATAGAAATTGTGAAAAATATTCTAATTTACAACATTTTCCATATGGAATTTCTTGGAGTCAGTACTTATACACATGTATTTTATATCCATAAATTACTTACCTAAATTAATAACCCAGTTAAGAAATATAACGATTTGCTAATAATGTTAAAATACTTCTTAGATTATTCTTAATAATAGATAACATTTCCATCAACCTAATGCTATCATACGGTGTGGAAAATGTATCCGAATACTGGAATGATCCGATAAAATAACGTTCCCGTTCAGACTTTGCAAACTTTTGTTTTCAGATTACAAATAATACACAAATATCCATAAAGATGTGTTCATTAATTTCCTAGAATACACATAATAGTACGTCGCCTGTTATTGGCTGTTTAAGTCTCACAGTTAAGAAACTTAACAAATTATTTTATAACGCAAGAGTAAATTGCTTTTTGATATACATAATGCCGGGTTTGTTGTTTCTATATGGTCAAAGAAACTTGTTGAAGTATTCACTTAAATAAGCCAATTTTAAGCAGCAAACAGTATAAACATATATATGCCTTTTTTAACAAGTTAGCCACGTTTAAATAGTCACGTAAGAAATGAAAGTCAGAATAGAAAAAAAACAATTGAACATAAGAAAAGTAAAAGCGACAAACAAGAGAGAAATTGACCAATTTTGTTTGGATCAACGAAGTTTTCAGAATGAGTGGAGATTTGAAATTTCTTAAGAAAAACTACAACACACGAAAACAGACGCAAAATGGGATGTTTTATTGCGCGTAGGTTACCATTGGATAATATGCAGTGCGTGGGAAAATAAGTTAATAGGGAAATAAGTAAAAAGTAAAAAAGGAATATAAGAAAAAGAAAAAAGAAAAAAAAAGATGAATAGCCAGAAAAAGTCCTTAGCCAGGGTTGTATTTGATAGTGCAGTAGCGGGGTATATTAAATTATGTGAGTGTGATGTTTGCAAGGTTTGGTTAACGTGTAAGAGTAAAACTTTAAGTTAAGGTATGATGAGGAGAGAAGGATGAGAGAACTTTCGACAAACTTGCGGCGTAGGGGAAAGGATTAGTCTTACGATAATTGCTGTTCGTAAGGTTGAAATTGTGGCTAAAATATTCTTATGTATAATAAGCGGGTTAGTGGGGTTATTGTGGTTGAGGTTCTGTTAATGCTAATACGGGAGTTGATATTTCTCTCAGTCTTTCTGATAAAGAACTAATGGGGTCGAAAGTGTATCCGAATACTGGAATGAAAAAATCAAAAAACGTTAGGCTGACTAATGTGGTGTAAGTTTGACAATGCATATTGATCGTAGAATGCAAATGCTGGAACAAAATATAGAAATGTTTGTTGGCAAAAGTTTTTAGTGGTTGAATACCTTAGAACGTTCAAGAACAGTCAAGAAGATTTTAAGTGTATGTATAACATCCCTTTATTGTGAGTGTTCACAAGTCTCAGGCTGAACCGCATCAGAGTAATGATGGATAGTTAATGCGTACATACAAGAGTTTACATGTAAGGCTGGACGCTGTGTTTATCGGTTAAACACGAAGGACACCACTTAAGCTCCAGAGACGCACTTACATATATATATCTGCCTACAACCATCCGTACACGCGAATACATCCAGATTGCAAAATAAAAACATGTTACTCAGTATTTATGTTGTGTATCTTTTGAAGGCTTCCTCGCATAAAAAAATATGTTAGCTTTTCTAACTGGAAGGTTCGATTGTCTGATGCAAATATCCGCCCTGGTGTTTGATTGAAAAGTAATGATGAGTTGTGAATAATAACTTTATGTATTACCTAATGAATGCTATATTATATCGTTATTTTCTCGGGCCGGTCTATTATTTCCGAAAGAGAAACCACTATGTCAAATAGGCTATAGAAATACATTGCAAGAGTAAAATAGCCGCACGCAAGAGAAGGTATAACTAAAGAACTTGAAAACGCAATCCATCCAAAATTACTCACTGCGGACAGTAGCCATACTGAATGATATGATAATCACCCCTTCCTTTATGTCTGGGATATTGTAAAAAAAAACTAAACAAGTTGAAAGTGTGTGGTCCGATGGTATTCCTGCTATATTAAGAAAGAAATACTATTCTGAGTCAGTCTCTGTTTTCTCCAAACTCTGCGACAACTGCCTTCTAAATCTTTCTTCACGAATAGCTAAAAGAATTACCTATGTGCTACCAGTGTTCTAGAAGCCTGGTAAAAATACTGACCCGCTTAATCATTGCCTCATTGGCGTTCTCCCTCCCTTAGCTTAAATCTTTGAATCGTTAATAAATCTAGCGATAATCCATCACCTGGTAAAACCTGAACCTCTTCCCGACCGACAGTATGCATTTAGATAAACCATTCCCCTGCGAATATTCAAACGATCATCTCCGCACGAATACATTATGCACTGGACAATGCAGATGAAGTGAGAACGAATGGAATTCCGACAACGATTCGGCTGATGTAAGCTCTTTGTTTTTTTTCTGGTGTGTCTTATCGAACATAGACGCGCGATGTTTACTAATATTCAGCTTTAAGTGAGAGACTTCCGGTGTTTGAATGTTCACCCCTCATGGCAGACGATAATAACTAAGAATATCACACACTTGTTTAAGACTTCTATCCGGTAATGACTGACGGAAAGAGAACAATCTGTTCGTTAAATAAAGGGTAACTTTCTAAATTCCGTATACTTCACCGAGTTGACATAAACATTGTAGAGTTCAAAAAGACACACCTGAATGATGTCTGAGGTAGCATCGGCCAAAACGTTGTGAAAATACCATCCAATATTAGAATAGTAGTTCAGATTAACTTATTAGAATGTTTGAGGCTATAAAAGATATCTTAAAAAGTAAAGAGGACTTGAGAAATACAAAATGATGATTGGTTGACCAAAATCACGCGAGGAAGTGTATTCTTTTAAATAAAGTTACAACAGTTGAAGAGATGCGAAGCAATCATAGACAAGGCAGTATTGAATTATTTTCCTAATGGAAAACTGAAAACGGGAATCAACAGCAAAGACACGTAAGGCTCGGAACCGCAAATCAATGAAGTGGGAGTTGCAATGCTTTTTATGCATCATTCATTTGTGCATTTTGTAACAAACTTTCCCCGACTTCGCATGTAACCGCCAAGTCTTGCTTCTTTCAGTAGCGGAAGTAAATCATGCATCTTGCAGGTTAACGAATATCTGCGATTAACGAGGTATAGTTCCTGGACACCAGAACATCTTCGGGAGTTCTATGCAGAGGTTTGAATCGCTTAACAACATAAACAACGACAACAACACCAACCATTGTATTTGTACTCTGCGTGACCATGCAGCAGAAGCTGTTAATAAACATTACACTATATTTGCGTGATATTTAAACGGTGCTATTCTATTCTGTGGCTATGCGAAATCCCATTTGGTCCTTGATGCAACTTTTACTAGATTCGGTGTATAGGACAACTTCTCGTAATATGGACTTATATTGATTTCGGACTATTTATTTACAAATTATATGCTTGCAACGCATCTATAAACATTTGAAGAACTTTAAATTAATTTGGCATAAAATAAACAAATACGGGTTGATATGCTGTAAGAGAACAGCCAAACCAGCACAAAGCCAATTCAATTTGCAAAATATTCCACGGTACATTGTCGTCATGAAAAGACAAACACTATTTTAAGAAAATGATTAAGACGTCACTGTTAAAAAGAAGTTGTAAAGAGGAAAGAAAGAAAAAAACAGAAACGAAAGCAGAGATTTCATAGAAAAATAAAGTCGGTCAACTTTGCTATACAAAAGTATTTTTGGCGGATTACAAATTTACTTTGGCACGAAGCAACATCGGTTCTCTTTTTGATAATTTTCATTGACAGTTTAAAAACAAACAAGACACATTTTATCTTTCGCTTCATTCTTTTAATAACTGTATTTAGACGAAAAAGAGATTTTGTTATTCTTCACTATTAGAAAAATGACTAAGGCATTCTTGGATTGAAATAAACCTCTAATTTCTGATGTCATTCAATAAAATGTAAATGTAATTTACTGGCTAAAGAAAATGTCCTCATTTATATAATACTTCTGTTTGTCTCTTCCTTAATTAGTTAGCACGATTGTAACGCTGCCATTACGCATGCGCTAAGAAGGGAGCTAATTCATTCAGTTCGACACAGTAGTACCAGTAATAGTAGCAATACAACTTTCTTAAAACACCAAGATGAAGCCAACTATTTTAAAAGTTAACTTAATCGAAAATGCTTTAGCTAAAAATTATAACTATCATTTATCGGATAAAAATGTGTGATAACAACATAAACAGACAACTCTAATAATTCAATAGTGGTATATTTTATTGACAAATAGTGTTACAAATAATTTTATTTGTATGATATTAAAGTGTAATACTTTACTTTCACCAGTAAATCAAGTCATCATTTAAATTTTAGTAAACTCGCCAGACTAAGCTAGTTAGAGGGCTTTTTATTGTTTTTTTTTATTTTTCAATGTTTTGCTAATCGTAAATTTATAAACATTTTCCCTACCCTAAATCCTAACTCTTAATCAGCGCAATCGCTTTATATCTGTCTGCTGGCTGATTTTGTAAATTGGCAACCTAGTTTATTTGTGCTTACAAAAGAAGTTAGAAGGCAGTGTCACCGAAATTTAAAAAGAAAAAGCAAGACAAAATAAAGGCATGTCTAAAAAGCACAAACGAAGTAAAAAAAAAATTAAATTCGACGTCGAGAGACGGAAGTGATATTATAAAAGGACAGTTACGATTAATGAAAGAAGAATATGAAATCATGGAAAGCAATAGGCATTAATACGATTCTGAAGACTATAAATATTTATGCTTTTGTCTTATGAAATAGATCTGTTGACGGGATTATTCTATAATAAGACTGCCACTATAATGAAGAGAAAAGTATTACTTTTATCGAAAGAAAAATGTATTTATACGATTTGTTCCGTTTGGGGTTATGAAATTCATCTGTTAAATGAATAGGAAAAAACGAAAAATGATTTAGCAAGCGAAGCAACTGTATGAATGGAAAAACTTTTAAAAAAACAAAGTAAACGAAAAGTTTACCCCCAAAAACGTACGTATAATATGACTATAATCGAAGTAAAATAATTTTAAAAATAACTAACTAAATAAAGTAAATTTTCAAAAAATAGTGTAGGAAAAGTCTTAGCGAACATTTGTTTTTATTCCGACTGGAGAATATTAACTCTTAAGAAATAGAATATGAAACGTAATCTGGTATTCTCGAATAGAATCGAGTTCTAATGAGGTCATTGGAATAATATAATTTTTTCCGGAATGACCCGGTAAAGATATATTTTGTTGTTACTTAAATCCTATAATGTCAACATTCGAACTGAACTTAAATAAAAAGATATTAATATGTATAAGTATTGATATTGAAGTGACTATGTTAGTATTACAAGTGCTATTATCATATGCCATGAAACAGGAATGTTGACGATTGCATTCAGAATAGAAATAGGAACGCCTGGAACTTATTTAGGTAATTATGTAGGTTGAAAAGTATAGTCGGTTACAGAGATGAACTAGTGTGCAAAATGAAACACAAACTGTCTTATATATATATATATATATATATATATATATATATATATATATATATATGTGTGTGTGTGTGTGTGTGTATCTGGTCAGAATGTTTATTAAAACATATATCATTAGAAATTCCGGACAACTGTCTGCATGTCTTCTTTTGATTCTTTCTAAGTCACTTATTAGTGCTCGGGTTTCGAGTTGGAACTGGCCGATTCATTTGCCGTACTGGTTTTGAGCTGTGGTACTTTCAGATCCACCCAAATCCATTTTAGGAGTACTTATTGAGTAAAGGACGGATATTACTAAAAATGTAAAAATACGTTGGATTAATAACGTCAACCAAACCAGTTTTATTATAGACATCAACCAAATCACTGGGATTGAATATGTCAACAAAAGTGGTCATGTAAATGCAACGGCCCTACTCACCAGCGACATAGAATACTTTCATGGATTTTGACATCAAATATGTTCTCAAACTCTTATTTGTGTTGGTTGAGGGAAACCTTGAAATAGAGTTGATAAAATGTTCGAATAGACTTTGTCATTACTTTACCTTTTGAACGAATATTTTCTTTCTACTTTCTGAATCTTCAGATTACTAGGCACAGCTTATCTCAAAACGGATTGTGATTGTGTGTGCACCAGCGTATGAATATATTTAAACATATCCTAACTTCTAACGGGAAAAACGTAAACTATTTGCGAATATTTATCTCAAAATGTCATGATAATGCATTTTATCCTATTTCATTATTTTGTAAAGATCATCATAATAGATATAATCCAATTATGAGATAACTTCACATGTGTGTGCTTTTTAAACCGAAATTAAGCAACGTTGAACCTGGTCAGTAACAGATAGGCGACGATGTGGGAATACCACGCACTGTATGTAGGAAGAGGTCGACATTTCCCTGCAAAACTGCAAAAACCTAACGTTGTATTCTCTCCTAACCGCGATATGCATACGACTGTGAATTTGAAACTCCATGAAACGTCTTCCTTATAATGAAGCCAGTTAGACGCGCCAAGGGTGAATGCTGTACCATGTACAGTTACAGGTGTATGTGTGTGTTTGTCGCTTCAACATAACTATAATAATTACACATTAAATTATTATTTTCTCTCGCTATTTATCGGATATTTTCTTAAATAAAAAAATACAATAGCAAGAGAAATCCTACTAAAATGATATCATTTTGTAAAAATCCACTATAAGGCATTTTGTTCCTTTTTGTTCTTTCGCTCGATCACCACATAGCAACTCAGTTAATCACTAAAACCCCTCATTGATCCCACCTTCTAATTGGGGTTTCAAACATACCATGCTAAGCTAGCTAGCGGCGCTTTGTTTATTTTGTATTTTTTGTTTTATGGATTTTTCGCATTTTTGCCGGATCGTATATGGACTCTCATTGCAGAATCCGCACAAGGCTGATTGATTCATACTTGAACCAGTCGACCGAAAAAAAAACCCGAGTGTCTACTCGTGCTAATCACAAAATTCATCGGGTCACGAGCGTTTCACCCCACTATCTATTCGCTTAGTTTGTTGGCCATTTCAAGACAAGAATATTTTTTCATTTTAATTATTGATTTTTAACAATTCATTTCTATAAGTACTTTGATGATTAAAGAATAACGTAATAAAGATTCACTTTCAAAATCATATTAAAAAAAAGTTAGAAAAAACAAGCGTAGTTAAAAAAATAGAAAGTATAAATGGATTGAAAAGAAGATTATTTAAGGTAAACTGGTTATCCAAGTAGAAGGTTCAACAAATATGTTTTTAAATTTGACTTGGAGACGACCATGTTGTAGTCGATTGGGAAAAAAGACTCGTTGTATTTTCTTCTACAGTAGGATTTTCTAAGAAAAAGATTTTGTTCATTGAAGTTCCGTTTGCTTTTTAGTACAGAGAGAGAAAGAGAGAGAGAGAGAAAAAGAGGGGGAAGAAAGTTCTTTACTCTAGTTTTAGCTAGGCAAGTTCTTCTTGTAAATGATGGGGGGGAGAGATTAGAGCTCAGTCGAGCACCAACTATAAACATAATAATAGAGTAAGGAGAGTCTAGCTACATTCCTTCTGTGATAAAGAGGCTATAGGGAAGAGAAGATATCATCCACTACTATATGGCGAAGTTGGTTGTGTACTCTGTCAAGACAAGAAGGAATGATCTTACAAAATATTACTTAAGATAGACGAGGAGGAGGTTTATTAGTTAAATAAAAATAATAGTAAAAGGACCCCCGTTTAGGTACAGCTAGTAATAGATATTTGTTTAGCGCAGATGTAAGTTATTAAAATAAGTATTGGTTTGATTTATCTGTTTAACGTCACACACAACCATTTAGGGTATTGTAATGGCAAATCATAGCCAAATAAATCATTACAAAATGCGGATCAGGTGGGAAGTTTATGTATCTTCCAAGAATATTAGTACATTAATAACCACAATAGATCTGATAGGCTTTTCATTTGGCAGTCGATTTAGTAATCCGCGACAATATCCATTAGTACACTCACACAATTCTCATTTATGTATCTAATAATATCCTTTCACTAACGCAATGGTGAACAATAGCAGATAATATGGTAAGGGAGAGCTTAACGGATTGGACTTGGCAGCTACCTAAATGTGATTTCTGATTAATATTCACCAAATACAAGTCAATTTAAAAACACATCTATCATCCTGGAAGTTCTATCCATTGAACCGTGTCGTAAACTAAGACTGATTTTCAATCCTTTGCTTATTTTCTGATTGATACGGTATGTGGTTTTCCGCATTAAACCAGTCAGCAGCAGTTTTTTTATATGATGATATTTTCCTGCTTTAAATAGTATACACTAACAGGAAAACCCTATGTTGTTCTGGATATAATGACGACCATAATGACATATTTCTTTCTTTTTCGAAAAAGCTGATATTTTGGAAAACTCTCTGCAACACTGACCTATACATATGGTTTCAATCTCATCAAAATCGGATATAGGTATTTCAAGTTTTACAGTTTTACATAGCCCCAGTAGAAGAGACATCTAGATTCGTCACATTGAAGACAAGTAGAGATTCAAGGCTACTTCTATTGTCTTCGCTGGAGAATTCTATATATGATTTAAAATTAATAAGAATCAAGAATATATACTTTTTAAGGAAGACTCTGTCACTACAGCTCTCTTAGTTTAAAGATTCCGGCCCGCTTCTATTGTGTTCCCTCGAACATGTTATGCATATGATTAAAAGTTAATTAGAACAGGGTACAATTTTAAGTTTTAAGAAAATGTCTACCGTACCTAGCTGTCTTAAGAGATAACTTGAGATTTGGGGGCACTTCCATTGTCTTTGTCGGAAAAGTGTACACATAGGTACACGTTTAGTTTTATGTAGATTCTCTAACCTTTCCTTCCATAGGGGACACCCACAGAAATATTGACATTTACACATGTAGATTAAACGATTTCATATACTTTGGCTTTATATACATCTTGAATTATTTGCGCGTTATTAAGTACGCTAGAAAGATGACTATCGCCTGTAACAAGTTCAGTGTTTGTTTATAATAGTAATATAAAATAATAATCAGTTATACTAAATCTAGATAATACGTAAATTTACTGACTTACAACAAAGCAGACTTGTATGAAATATATTGAAGCAAAAATAACTTTAAAATGGATTGATTTGTTTCGTGGTACTTAAACACACATTCTTTAAATTTCGCAAATATTTCTATAAATGATTGGAATATGTACAAATTATAATTTCTTTCTCACTCATTAACTTTGTGACATTATCTATCCTATAAAACCACAATTAAACTTAAAGCAATGCATTAATTCCTTTAAAGAGCACATTTTTATAAAGTACGCGAATATCCGTAATTAATGCAAACTAAATAAATCTAAAAATGCAATGATGACACAGAGAAGTAGACCCTCATACTGGCACACACCTGTCCTGTTAGCATTATACATATATATATATATATATATATCTTTCTCTCTCTACTTCTATCTCTCTCTCTATATATATCTATATATATATATACATACATACATATATACACACATATATATACATATATATATATATATGTATATATATATATGTGTATATGTATCAGTATATATATATATATGTATATATATATACATTATATATATAAATATATATATATATAATGTATATATATATATATACATTATATATATAAATATATATATATATATATATATACACACAAGCATAGCTTTTCGGCGTTACCCGAAACAATAAAAAAATAAATAGAAATTAAAAAGCGTGTCTGTAACATCTTTATATTAACACTCTTATCTCTTCACCCGTCATTGTATATGTCTCTTTTACCCTTTTTCCTGTCTGTCCACATCATTTTCTCTACCCCTGCTTTCACCTCCAGTCGGCCCATTTCTCTCTCTTGTTTTGATATAGTGAAGATAAAAATAATCTAAATCATTCACCTGAATTTCCAGTTTTAAAGTTATTTCTCCCGGCCAACACAGTGTTTCTTAGCCACACTTTCCTAAAAAAACTATAAATAAATCTATATTTATTTGTATGTATTCTCAGATAACACCGAGTTCCTGATTCATCCCTTAATAATATAATGAAACATATATTTATTTTAGTGTATTTCCTGGATAACGCTGAGTTTGTTGACTTCCCCTTCTCCATCAATAATATACCACATAAGAATTAACTACTTTATTATTGCACAAACCTGTTTTATCATCGATATTAAGCACTGATTTCCTTGCAACGCACCCTGCATTTTGTAGTGTCCAATATCATAACAATGTAAGATTGCTCTATCTAGAATATTGATGACTCCCGGGCAACGCTGAGTAAATATATGTACTCTATCCAGGATATTGAGCACTATAGATAACTTATACTACTTACTATTATTGCTCCTGGGCAACAGCGAGTTAATAGAAGACATAAAAGTTAATACTTCCGGGAAATGCTGTGTTTACACACACCCGCTTTATCTAGGATGCTGAGCACTTCTGCATTACTATATACCACATACACAATGTAAAACTGTAATCTTACATGTATTGCCCCGTTTACAGCACTACTACAAAAACTACCCTGATTATAGTAAGGATGCCTTCAAAGCAGTACTAAAACTAGCCTTTCTGAGTTTCTTGCTACCCCCTCTCTAGTCCCATAAGAAGCTTAACAAACCTTAGATCGTTTTGAAAGAAAATGCAAAGCGTAAGAAATACATGGAAATTACAGTGTTTTCGTTAGAAATTATAGCTGAAAAACTACAAAACCACATGATGAAATATGCTGTATCGCCTCCTTAGGTGGGCACTTAGAGATTGGAGAATACTTGCATTATTTCCCCAATTAATTTTTCGTAAGAATATACTCTTAGATTTTTTGTAGATTCTATTAATTTTTTTCTATAGGGCACACACAAGCACACACAGATATTGGGCTTCATATATATATATATATATATATATATATATATAAAGCCCAATTTTTATAAAAAAAAAAAACACATCCCTGAAGATGAAGTTTGTAGACTTCGAAATTGATTGGAAAAAGAAAAAAAAGAAATAAATTCTTTCACGCATTGTTAAAAAGGGCTTCTTACGTCATTTTATTACATTTTATTCAATGCTTAAAAAAAAAAAAAAAAAAAAAAAGAACGAACAATATCTTTATAACTCCCGGCCTGCCCCTGGCATAATCGTTCTTAATATTTTCACTTCCACCCATTCCATCTTGGCGGAGAGCGTCACACCATCTCGATGCTACCTATAAACAAAAGTTTGTTTATTTTATAAAAAAAAAAACACATCCCTGAAGATGAAGTTTGTAGACTTCGAAATTGATTGGAAAAAGAAAAAAAAGAAATAAATTCTTTCACGCATTGTTAAAAAGGGCTTCTTACGTCATTTTATTACATTTTATTCAATGCTTAAAAAAAAAAAAAAAAAAAAAAGAACGAACAATATCTTTATAACTCCCGGCCTGCCCCTGGCATAATCGTTCTTAATATTTTCACTTCCGCCCATTCCATCTTGGCGGAGAGCGTCACACCATCTCGATGCTACCTATAAACAAAAGTTTGTTTATTTTATAAAAAAAAAACACATCCCTGAAGATGAAGTTTGTAGACTTCGAAATTGATTGGAAAAAGAAAAAAAAGAAATAAATTCTTTCACGCATTGTTAAAAAGGGCTTCTTACGTCATTTTATTACATTTTATTCAATGCTTAAAAAAAAAAAAAAAAAAAAAAAAGAACGAACAATATCTTTATAACTCCCGGCCTGCCCCTGGCATAATCGTTCTTAATATTTTCACTTCCGCCCATTCCATCTTGGCGGAGAGCGTCACACCATCTCGATGCTACCTATAAACAAAAGTTTGTTTATTTTATAAAAAAAAAAACACATCCCTGAAGATGAAGTTTGTAGACTTCGAAATTGATTGGAAAAAGAAAAAAAAGAAATAAATTCTTTCACGCATTGTTAAAAAGGGCTTCTTACGTCATTTTATTACATTTTATTCAATGCTTAAAAAAAAAAAAAAAAAAAAAAAAAAAAAAAGAACGAACAATATCTTTATAACTCCCGGCCTGCCCCTGGCATAATCGTTCTTAATATTTTCACTTCCGCCCATTCCATCTTGGCGGAGAGCGTCACACCATCTCGATGCTTCCTATAAACAAAAGTTTGTTTATTTTATAAAAAAAAAAACACATCCCTGAAGATGAAGTTTGTAGACTTCGAAATTGATTGGAAAAAGAAAAAAAAGAAATAAATTCTTTCACGCATTGTTAAAAAGGGCTTCTTACGTCATTTTATTACATTTTATTCAATGCTTCAAAAAAAAAAAAAAAAAAAAAGAACGAACAATATCTTTATAACTCCCGGCCTGCCCCTGGCATAATCGTTCTTAATATTTTCACTTCCGCCCATTCCATCTTGGCGGAGAGCGTCACACCATCTCGATGCTACCTATAAACAAAAGTTTGTTTATTTTATAAAAAAAAAAACACATCCCTGAAGATGAAGTTTGTAGACTTCGAAATTGATTGGAAAAAGAAAAAAAAGAAATAAATTCTTTCACGCATTGTTAAAAAGGGCTTCTTACGTCATTTTATTACATTTTATTCAATGCTTAAAAAAAAAAAAAAAAAAAAAAAGAACGAACAATATCTTTATAACTCCCGGCCTGCCCCTGGCATAATCGTTCTTAATATTTTCACTTCCGCCCATTCCATCTTGGCGGAGAGCGTCACACCATCTCGATGCTACCTATAAACAAAAGTTTGTTTATTTTATAAAAAAAAAAACACATCCCTGAAGATGAAGTTTGTAGACTTCGAAATTGATTGGAAAAAGAAAAAAAAGAAATAAATTCTTTCACGCATTGTTAAAAAGGGCTTCTTACGTCATTTTATTACATTTTATTCAATGCTTAAAAAAAAAAAAAAAAAAAAAGAACGAACAATATCTTTATAACTCCCGGCCTGCCCCTGGCATAATCGTTCTTAATATTTTCACTTCCGCCCATTCCATCTTGGCGGAGAGCGTCACACCATCTCGATGCTACCTATAAACAAAAGTTTGTTTATTTTATAAAAAAAAAAACACATCCCTGAAGATGAAGTTTGTAGACTTCGAAATTGATTGGAAAAAGAAAAAAAAGAAATAAATTCTTTCACGCATTGTTAAAAAGGGCTTCTTACGTCATTTTATTACATTTTATTCAATGCTTAAAAAAAAAAAAAAAAAAAAAAGAACGAACAATATCTTTATAACTCCCGGCCTGCCCCTGGCATAATCGTTCTTAATATTTTCACTTCCGCCCATTCCATCTTGGCGGAGAGCGTCACACCATCTCGATGCTACCTATAAACAAAAGTTTGTTTATTTTATAAAAAAAAAAACACATCCCTGAAGATGAAGTTTGTAGACTTCGAAATTGATTGGAAAAAGAAAAAAAAGAAATAAATTCTTTCACGCATTGTTAAAAAGGGCTTCTTACGTCATTTTATTACATTTTATTCAATGCTTAAAAAAAAAAAAAAAAAAAAAAGAACGAACAATATCTTTATAACTCCCGGCCTGCCCCTGGCATAATCGTTCTTAATATTTTCACTTCCGCCCATTCCATCTTGGCGGAGAGCGTCACACAATCTCGATGCTACCTATAAACAAAAGTTTGTTTATTTTATAAAAAAAAAAACACATCCCTGAAGATGAAGTTTGTAGACTTCGAAATTGATTGGAAAAAGAAAAAAAAGAAATAAATTCTTTCACGCATTGTTAAAAAGGGCTTCTTACGTCATTTTATTACATTTTATTCAATGCTTAAAAAAAAAAAAAAAAAAAAAAGAACGAACAATATCTTTATAACTCCCGGCCTGCCCCTGGCATAATCGTTCTTAAT
>OY744527.1:93265168-93282668 GCA_963556195.1 Sepiola atlantica | reverse complement strand
AGAAGAATACATTTTTAGGTTTTAACTAGAATTTCTAACCTTTTTTCTATAGGGCATACACAAACACACACACATACATTAAGTGTTTTTATATATATATATATATATATATATATATATATATATATATATATATATATATATACATTTTTCTTCGGTTGAAGTTCTCAGAAATCAAAGGGGCCCCTAAAACTTGATCTTTATATAGGATACATAGATATTAGAACATTATACTTTATCTCTCTAAAACGTTATTTTAATTAATAAGTTTAGAACATTAATGTTCCTCTCCTCAATTGACCAGTTGATTATGTTATAGTATATATTTGTTGTGGTTACTTGGTTGCTCCGGATTCCAAGACAATAATTAATTTAGCATGGTTGAGTATCCAGCTACGTTATGTAACATGAGGTAATATTACTTGGATAAGGTACACCATTCCTCTCATGGGCCAGTGTATAGCCGTGTTGAGGGGATCTTATTTAGGCGTCGAATACTATGATATTTCGAATATTTTGTCAGAGTTTACTTGTAGAGTGAAGTATCCTCATGTCAGGTTGTCCTGACATACCCTTGTACAGACAGATCGAAGACACTCTATGATAGTGTCTAGTAGGTAATTCAAACTCCCTCAGACACTCTTAGTTAACTTAAATCGGTTTACAACCCTCAGAAAAATGAAAAAGTGAAAAGAAAGCCAGGCTGTTTGAATTTTATATATATATATATATATATATATATGTGTGATTTTATGAAGGCTTACCAAAGCATTCCTTTCAAGACACCAATGATCACCATTAAAGATATTTTTTCTTACAAATACTATTTATTCAAATTAAATGTGTTTTCCTACACGTGTTTCACTACCAAGCAGTTACTTGCTTGGCAGATCATCAGGGAAATTAAATGTCTGGAATACTGGTTTCAACTGCCGACAAAACACAATGTGGCGTTGTAATAGTTGAGGTCATTTAAGAAGAGAAGAGGAAAAAAAAAATAATAAAAATAAAAGTCAAACTTAAAAAGCAAGGAAGAACAACGATAAGAAAAGAAAGTCCTAGAAAAGTCTTAGAAAAGTAGCTTGTGCATTATTTCTTCCACCAAGCCAACAAGCAAGTAATCGGTCCCAAATACATTCAATAAAACCACAAAACCGGAACAATGTGCGATAATACACTTTCACGTTAGCCGGTACAATGATGAATAAATCCCCACCCCCCACAAGAAAACAAAAGAACTAAATCATTCAAGATACCGCTCACAAGTTACCATTCCAATCCAATGATAGTATGGGAATTCTAAATCCAACTTCTCACAAAGAAAAGTCAACACAAATGCTCGTCCGAGTTCAAAGAGTCTTATTTCAATTGTTGATTTATTACCCTTCGAAATAAACACACGACGAGTTGAATGTCAATCCCGCAGAAAACTCCCTTCCATCAAGAAAAAATCTTAATATAGAAACTATTTATTCAAAATACTGTTTCTAAAAATATTTATTATTAAACCTATTCCTTATAGAAATTAATCATCTAGTGTCTGTTGGCTTGGTGGAAGAAATAATGCACAAGCTACTTTTCTAAGACTTTTCTAGGACTTTCTTTTCTTATCGTTGTTCTTCCTTGCTTTTTAAGTTTGACTTTTATTTTTATTATTTTTTTTTTTCCTCTTCTCTTCTTAAATGACCTCAACTATTACAACGCCACATTGTGTTTTGTCGGCAGTTGAAACCAGTATTCCAGACATTTAATTTCCCTGATGATCTGCCAAGCAAGTAACTGCTTGGTAGTGAAACACGTGTAGGAAAAACATTTAATTTGAATAAATAGTATTTGTAAGAAAAAATATCTTTAATGGTGATCATTGGTGTCTTGAAAGGAATGCTTTGGTAAGCCTTCATAAAATCACATATAAATGCTCTGTACTCTGTAATCGAGTATCATCGAGCTTGTTTTTTATTGGAACAACCCCGGTCTTCACTGAATGATCTATTTTATAAGTGAAAAATCTAAATTTATATATATATATATATATATATATATATATATATATATATATATATATATATATATGTGCGTGTGTGTGTGTGTATTTGTCAATGCTTGAGACAATATGCTATCATGAATTTCAGTTTGTAAAACACAACCGGTATACAGAATTAAAAGAAAAGAATTGTGTCTTTTTTTGGTTCAAAAGAAAAGATTCAAGAAGCAGAATTCCTTTATTCAGTGCCAACGAATTGGCCGACACTTATCTATGTTTAGTTCCATTTTATGTACCAATTGATTCTTTTCAACAAACGGAAGATTTGTGCGAGCCAAATTCCTTTAATTGTTTTTTCTTGGCATTTAATTCTAACCGAAATCTTCTGGTTATTTTTTCTTGACAATCTTACAATATATACCGCAGATCAAGATTTTATTCATTTACCTTTTTGGCAAATGTTTTAATGGTTTTGGGCCAAATTTAGCATAAATCTACAATTATTCTAAGTTTTTAGAATTTTAATCTCTGTTGTGTTGATTATGACAAACATTAGTAACGATTTTGAGATTTTAATGTTAAGTCATTCGTTTTTTTAATATAGTCAAATACACCATTGCGTCGCATAATATAATAGACAGTTTATATTGTATTAATATATTAGACAAAGTCATAACACTAATATCCACTTAGTACGTTTAATAAGCAATACTTTTAAAAAATAGAACATATTGCTATTACAAATGCGTATGCAATCCTTTGTTTGTATACCTGTGCAACATCTTTCAAGCTGCAACCGTTAGGCAGTAGAGGGCAGACAAGACAGCGTTGCATCGTATAATCCTCCTCCTCACATTCGCAGATTTTTGGTCAGTTGCATAGCCTTATCTACTCATACCAACTTTTGATCGCCCCATTATTGTTCTCAGGCGGTTTAGTGTTTTGTCACTGGGGCCAGGTTGCTTCTTAACCGGGAGGGAGTTCCTCAAAAAGAAGGAATTTTCATGTCAGTAGGACGAGGGATTCTCTAGCCTTCTGGTCCACAGCTGTCGTTTGGTCTCTTCCTGAGATGTTAGTAGGGGTTTGACAGGGCCGATGAAGGTTTTTCTGGACTTAAGTCATTAGACCGTTGGTTAACGCCCATAAAAGATATGCCGATCATCACTGATAGCCTTTGTGATCTTTACTCGGCTGGCAACTTCCCGTCTCACATCTGTAGGGGCAATGCCAGTGAGGAGATGCAGGTTGTTCAGCTTAGTAGGCTTCGGACAGTGAGTGAACTAGCGGCAGGTATGCTGAGTCTAGTTTTGGGGCATGCGTTGATTTCTACCAAACAGGACAAGCATACTCTGCAGAGGAATGGCACAGGGTTAAGGCAGTACATATTAGTGGGTGTGTGTTGTGGCCCCTACTTGGAGTTTATCCGGTTCCATTTCTGTCTTCTTTACGTGTTCCCTGAATGAGTAAATGCGGTCCAGGTTTTTGCCAAAGTAGACATGGTTAGCGCGATTCTCAAATTTTATTCCAGACCTTGTGATGTTTAGAGGTCGGTTGACCTCTCGGTTCCTGAGAGGATGAGAGCAGCCTTCATTTTTTGCGGGGTTTGCATGCAGGTGGTTACTCTCCCAGTAGAGGAGTAGTTTATTTGAGGCTGAGTTGAGGTTTGTTTTTACTTAATCAAACGCACTCTCTTGGGATACTAGCCAGAGGTCATCAGCATAGATGAACCTCTCAGGTATTGCATCATTGGGCTCGTCTTTTGGAAGCGAGCCAAAAGAGGAGCAAAAACAGACGAGCGATGTACTACACCACTGAAGTTGTGGGATTGAACATATTTTTATTTTGCTCATTAAAAGATCTTCAAATAATTAATTTGCTGCTGTTAAAATGAGATAAAATACGATTTTCAGTAACGAGAATATTTGTTGTATTTACGTACAGTTTTACACCAATTAAACGAGTCGGAAAGATGTCAATGTAATGAGTATAAACCATAAAGTTTATCCGTTGGTTAGACTCCAATTCAGAAACTTTGTAGAGTGTGGCGTTATCCATTCGTGACCATGGGCAGAGTACAAAGCGGTTTCGGAGAACTACTGACAGAGTGTTTTTATCAAATATACGTATACATACGAAAGTAATCAGAAAACCAATCGTAATTAATATATATATATATATATATATATATATATATATATATATATATATATATATATATATATATATATATATAAATAAATTCAGTTTTGGTATAAAATACCCCCACAACGGGGCATATGTCGTAAACGAATAGCCGGTAATACCACGTTATTGTGGTATTCGGCCAGCGTCAGGCATTCCGACTTCCTTAAAAGTGGAAGTTTATGGGAAATACAAATTCACATGCGGTCCACAGTAAGCATGTATATGACGATGATGAGAGATAACCAACAGCGCCTAGTATTTTCAAATAGCCATTCATCTTGTATTGGCCAGGCGTAACGTCGCTTAAATTAGATGATCTAACAATGACCGTAGTCTTAATGTGATCGTGCCTTTAAACCAATACCTAATCAACCATAAAAATATCAAATGCTATAATAGTTCATATTTCCATGACGAAATCTCTAAAAATAGAGTCTGCACAGTTACATTTATAGAATTTGAAATATCTTGATTTTACGGATTTAAGCTCATTATAAAGTCGGAAAAACGATAAATATTACTTCGTATATCAATATTTAAATTTTTTCAATGGAACTTTGCTTTTAATCTCATTAAAATTGATTAATAGTTGTCCTAACGGTTTTCCTCATACTTTCTTTCTAAATTACAAGTTCAGGCACACTCTTCATCTTAAACACTTATTCATACTGAAGAAATATTTCTGTCTTACGTTTTTTATATGTGATAAACTTCATTCCAAAAGAAAATGAGCAAGAATATTCCAGTCTTTTAATATAGAAAGTTATTTTGTCAGATTTCGGAGATTGCCATAAGTTACAATTATTCTAATAAAGCAATATTTTATTATGACTTGTCAATTTTTCTTTGTTTTCGCTCCGACGTTGTTTATTTTCAATAAAACGTCCATTGTGATTGTGTTTCCTTCTTTTAATAGTTATTCCGACTAGAAACGTTCATATAAGACCATATTTTCAAACACTTCAATTGGATATAAGACTCATTTTCATCTTTTATTTATTAATCATAAGTAAGCACTGTTTTTATCACACTACATTCGCTTGCTTCTCATGGTTATAGTTGGTTTAAGCAAACTCCTATAAAAGAAGAGGAGGCATGTCTTCCGCTAAAACAAATGAGCTAATCGGTTTCATTTTATCATTTAAAAACAAAAATAACTATCCACTCAACACTTTAAGAAATGCTTCCAAATTACTTTAAAGTGACAAGGTTCTAAGAAGTACTTCAGTTTATTTGTTTTAAACATCATTTTCACATCTTGCTTACGGCCAAACCGACACTTGTGTTTCATTATCAACCATCTTTTAAATATTTTTTGCGTCCCTTTTTGTCACGTAAATCCTTCAGTTTTAAATAATAAAAAAGTCACGGGATATTAATTTTATTTTATTTTAATTCTTTTCACGGCTAAACGAATATTTGTAGTAAATTTCAGCCTTTTTTTTTTCTTTTTTGGCGCGTAAATATCTCACAGTCTAAAATGATATATATATATATATATATATATACCGTACATTTTCGCATTTATAAATAATAATTGGATTTTTGTTTGGCAAATTTCGTACTTTCCTTCATTTTTAAAACCAGTATTCGATAGTCTTTACCATATGATAGATCAATGATTCCAATCACTTAAAATTGTTTAATATCTATCTGACCAATATTAGACGGAGTTAAGGTTCACAAATACGCCTCTGTGAATTGGTTTTGCAGCATGAAATCTGTATTTCACACATTTTTTTTTGTATTTCACGTAAAATCACACATTTAGAAGTGGTTTTTATAGAGTAAATATGTGGTGTATTCCAACCCGGCCTATTCTACAATTGAATTCCTTCAAATAATTTTCTGGGTCAACCAAAATACACCCAGACAACACCCACTAGGGAGAGCTAGTAATTTATACTTTTATCTTCATCATCTTGAATTGTGACGCGGATTAAGAAACCGGCTAAGCTGAGTTCAAATGCGGTCGGTTCTATTACATTCACATGCAGTAGTATAACATTTAGAAACACTTACCCGTATGATATCAAATAGTATTTAATAATTTGTGTAAAATTAATTATTTGCATTAGTATTGCATTTCGGTATTAACTGATCTCACTCAAAAATCTGATATGCCGTAAAATAAAAAAATACAGCAGACCATAATCGAACAACATTTAGTAATACTATTTCATCATAATCTATGATAATATAAGCGATTCCTAACTTATGCAGAGTGTCCGAAAGGGGTCGTATATTATTGTTTAGTTTTTTAAAATTTCTTTACAGTATATTAACTATTTTGGGTTACTTATTGTAGAGTAACTTTAGTTAAAATATGTTACGCTTCAAGTTCTAAATGTCTTAAAATATTTATTGATTCACCTTTATATTTAGGTGAATATTTGATGAATCAAAAGTCTTAAATCGATAGATTTAATATAACCCATGGATTACTTGGGCAGGTATAACCACTATAAGCAAGATTGGCTTGGTAGTAATGAAAACTAAGGATTGTGTCTACGCCACTAAATATCCTAACATGTTTAACGGAGTATCTGTAGAAATCATGAAAGCCCAATGAATAACCATAATTTTAATGGGGTTTATAACTTTCATAATTAGTACAACAATGAAACGGATTTTCACAATTGTCAGTAAATCTTCAGTCATGTAAAATCGTTTTAATACATTGTAATGTATATTATTTATATATTAAGGAGGCCCATCCAGCGTTAAGCAGGTGTGTAATGTTGTTGGGGCATGAACGGAGAATGGGGGGTAATATGTTGTATTGACCCGGTGAAAATGCGCGCAATAGATGTCATTTTACTCAAATACTTTTCAAGAATGAAATAGGAATTTAGCAATTATTTCTTTTTAATAATAAATAATTATTGAAAAAATTGATATCGTTTGGTATGTTTAAAAGAACTTATGTAACGTGCTTTTATTTTTCTCGTATAAGAAGGAAAACAACGCGATGATTTTCTTTTTAAATATGATGATGATAATTATTAAAAGTTATGTATCATTTGCATATCGATCCCATCGATACAGCGTTAGTGTGAATGTTAGCGCAACATCAAATGATTGTATAAGTTCATCTCCATAAGAGAATAATCAAAAGAAAAATAGATCAGTAAAAGATAAATTATATATATATACATATATATATATATATATATATATATATATATATATATATATATATATATATATACAATAATATTTTTACAAATAAATATTAATTATTTAAATACCTACAGACATCGATGTTTCATGCTAACACAATCTTCAGTGTAGGAACTAATTCTCAACGGTCGGTAGGCGCGAACCTCGATCACAAATCGCCACTGATTAGTAGTCGAGGATCTTATCCATCGGCCATAGCCAATTAGTTAGTAAATATAGAGGAACTTTAAATGTAAATAGCGAAAATCGGCGGCTATGTACCAGGCAGTATAGAGTGATCTACGAAACGGCGTTCGGATCGTGCATATAGCTATTTGTACTGCTTGTTATCAAAGCTACTCGAGAGTGCCCAGCTTTTGTGAGTGCAACACACCATGTATAAGGACAATTAGAAGATGTGACATTTATATACCGTCTGAATGTTTTGTCTCATGCGACTTAAACCATGAATATCGAAAGGCATCATCACTACATCTGGTAGACTATTGCACAAAGCAGATTTACGGACTGAGAATGCTGCTTTTCTTCTAATGAGACGAGGACGTCTATGATACATGTTTTGCTGAGTCTCGTAAAGACAACGACTTCGTTCTGAGGTGAAAAACGTTTATAATAGTTATATTTAAATTCTGGTTAATGGTTTTTTACGCGAGAAACGTTCCCCTACACATCTATCTGCTGCTCAAGTGAGGGGTAATTATCAAAAAATCAGCGGCCACAATGTTCTAGCGCTGCCTTGAATTGTTTGCTCGATTGTAGGCTGACCACGACTTTTCGCAGCATATTCCACAGTGCAGCGACTCGAACCGAAAATAACGCCTTCCGACGATTTAACCGAAATCGACTCAAGGACAACTTCTCTGAGTTTCCACGCAGTCCTCTCTACGGAGATGGTGTGAATAAGGTGTCACGTGGCACATTGTTGTTGCCGCGCATCATGTTAAACGCGAGGGTGAGGTCTTTCACGCAGCCGCCTACTCTCCAGTGGATACAAGTATGGGGCCTCTAATCTTTTTCCATAAGAATTTGTGTGGAGTTCACGGAACATTCGCGATGCAAATTTTTGAACCAGTTCAAGGTGTTAAATATCTTGAACGAAATTGGGGGATGATACCTGCATGTCATATTTTAGAATTGGTTTCACTAGAGATAGCGGTAGAGGAGGAATAGGAGGGGAAAGCAAAAGAAGCTGTAGATGATAAAGAGTACACTCTGGACCTTATTTTCCGCCTGATGCATTGGACAATCGGAATAAAAGAGGGATCAATCACAACACATAAGTAATTGAACTGCGTCGTCTCGTCCAGCATCATTCGACTATGTTCGAAATCCTATATATGAAAGCACATTTAGTAAAAAAAAAGTGTATAAATAGTGAGTATAAGAGTAATAATTTGTGTAAACAAAAAAAGTGTGTTTAAGATGTTTTTTATTTGTTGGTGACGTATATTAACGTTTTAAATTATCTATACAGAAGGTTGTATATTGGATTTGAAATAGACGAACATATATTTATTAAGTATGGATAACTGGTCAGAACAACAGACATAAAGTAATCATAGATTGTGTAGGGGTGTTCTATTTCGGATGTCGCAGCGTGCGTTTACATGTGTGTAAACAAAGTAGATATACTTTTGTGTGCATATATATTAGCGTGCCTGTTGTGTTAATGAGAGTGTTTTTACTACATGCATCCGTTCGGTCAGCGGCACATGCGTTTGCAATCGCTATGTTTAGGATTTTGTAAAAGTTTCTCGTTCGTTGTATGCTGTCAGAGGAACCTCTCGTCTGAAAGAGGTTAGGCAAGATTGTGTTTAACGCCCGTAAGTTGTCTTCGGAAGAAAAGTGGAAAAAAAGAAAGAAAACTGTTTTTTTAAATACCAGCTGAATTCCAGGGGGTTAATATATCTTACATTTTACTCGGTTAAAACAAACTGCTGATTTGAGCTTTTGTCCAATAGAGAGTTGATGCGTAATAACAAGATAATTCACTGCTGCTCAAACTTTGAACACAAATATTGACATCAATCCCGCCTCGGCCTTTTGGTCGAGATCAAAGTGTAGTATCTCTTCCGATGGATACTGCACCCTATAGACTGGTATTGTCTTGGCCTTCGGGGCTTGATTAACGCCGGTCTATGGGATTGTCCTGTGCAGTTCTAGGAGGTCCACCTTCCCAGGCTTTGCCTCCCCTCTTTGGGGACGAGTAAGTTAATTGCTTACTGCTTGAGGCGCCCCTACCGGGGAATGCCGACGTGGCTGCCCAGGCAATTTTTGATGGTCAGAGTGCTCACCTCTCGGGCGCTGGCTTTTCAACCCTCACTTTCCGACCCGAGCTTGGGTCACATCTTACTTGTGGGAGTAGGATAAAAACTGGCCTTGTGCCTAACTCCTGGAGAGGAGTAAATTACAAATATTCGACATACATTAATGGAATTTAATGTTCTCTGTCTGTATATTTCTGTGCAATACATTCATCGGTGCCGATTTCGTGTTTGTATGATCAGCAGCGAATTTGTTTTTCCAATCGAAGACCGCATTAGTTTTAATGACAATACTCGTTATATCACATCACTATCAAGGAATAATTAAAAACAAAAATAAATAAATTGTAATGTGGATACACACACACACACACACACATATATATATATATATATATATATATAAATATATGAAGAAAAGTAGGGATACAATTGATCCAACGTAATGTAAAATGAAAAAAGGAAAGTCAAAATCTATGTGATTTATGTATTCATCAATGTTCCATCTTTATTGAAAGACTTCCTGATGATGAAGAAAAAAATTCAGAAAAATAATACAAGTATACGTGTAAATAAATGAAGATTATGTTACATTAAGTAAATAAATAAATGAATCCCGAAAAGAGAATAGTGAAGAAATAAAATGAAAGTTAATGGCGTAGACGCATTGCAGGCTTTTTGTCAGCATTTCCAGCAGAGAATAATTTAAGTCATTCAGATTCATTTAAACGTCAGTTACACTGTAGATGCTTTTTATCTGTAGGGAATAATATTAGCCAGGCGGTTTTAAAGTCGATATAATGGGCGCCGACCTGTCACCGATGCATAGTAATACTGTATCTTACAAAATGAAATATCGATCGGTGAAAATATGAGAAATCAGTGAAATGGATTAGAACTAATATTTATTTTTTTAAAAACAGTGTCGAAAACTCATTAGATCTTTGTAATAAAACAATAGTTTTGTGTTGTGACTTTGATAAGCATTGATCCCCAACATTGTACTGAATTAATGGCCAAAATAGAGGATATGTCTTCCTCTTAACCAGCCGTTTTCGTTCTAAAATATATTTTCATTCTCTCTTCATACTTGCCTTCACGTTATACCTTTAAAAGGATCGGCTACAAAAGTTATGTTTGTGAAAATCTCCCTGAAAAGACATTTAAAGATTAATATCTTTATTATATTTAATTTCATCATTTTCTTTATTCAACTTTAATTTGTATTTTCACTTTTTTATTTGCAACTCATGAAGTTTCTCCTGATTTCACTAATCCTTCAACTCAGTATTAAGACATCACAAAATTTCTCTAATTTTCCTTATCCGCCAAATTACACCTATGCTTCCTTTTCTCTCAAATCTTAGCCCCAGTAAATTATGTGCATAATTCCCTTCAATGTTCCCTTAATTTCTAAACGTTCAAATGTGCGTGTTTTCTTGTGCAAACCGCTTATTTTGATTTATCAATGGTATTAAACCCAGGAAATACGTGTGCCAACAAACAAACAGCATTATACATTAACTAAAATATATATAACATTTTCGCTGGCATTACCAACGATAGGTTTTCACTTGATGTATCTGGCAGAGTACTATTAATTAGATTTAATTTGAAGGATAAAAACAAAGAATTATCTAAAATGCGATAACGGTCGAGTATCACGATTTTAAATCCTATAAGGATCAGCTTTTTCAATTAATCAAGATTTGCTCATTATCACAACGAAGCGTCGTCCTGACAGTTTGTGTGTTAATATACGAGACGAAAAAACTACCTTAAATACAAAATAATCCAATCGGTCGATTCGGCAATGCTACACATTAATTAACAGTGATACTCTGATTATATATGTATATATATATATATATATATATATATATATATATATATACATATATATGTATATATATACATATACATATATATGTATATATATACATATACATATATATGTATATATATACATATACATATATATGTATATATATATATATACATTTATATATATATACATATTATATACATAATATATATACATATATATGTATATATATACATTTATATATATACATATCATATACATTATATATATATATATATAATATATATATATATAGATATGTATATATTTATCATTAATAGTCAGACTTTCAGAATTAAAGTAAAATAGAGTTTCATTTTTTAACTCCACAGCGTGTATAACTAAATAATAGAGGGTTATATTCCAGTAACCATGTGTTTATTCTGTTCTGAATAGATAATATATTGACGGACCGTTCCGTTAACACTTAGAGAGCAAAATTACATAGTTATATAACGTGTTTTTTCTTCATCAGTAGGAAGGCAAAAATATCGTCTTCAGAACAGCATAACAAATAATAAAACTCACATCACAAGAGACTTTATATACGCGATTAAATTAGGGATTAAAGTTTATATTTATTTTTATGAACGCTATATCTAAAAAGCTACAGCGCCAACAATAATACGTTAACTAACCTAAAATTTGCAATACCAAATTGGATCGTAAAACAACCAATATGAGCTGAAAAGGGCGGGAGAATTAATACAAAAAATAAATAGAAATAGTAAAATGAATGAAAGGAAGTAAGAAGACAAACAAGAAAATTGGTAAGAAGTTCGTGTTATTCAATCTAAAATGGAATCTAATAAACAAAAAAAATAAACCAATGGAAGAAACTGTCTTTATAGTTTAATTAAGAAATTATTCAGGATAAATACTATTTCCAAAAGTGAATATGGGCATTGTGACATGAATATAACTTTGTATTATATATATATATATATATATATATGTGTGTGTGTGTGTGTGAGTCAGAGAGTATCGGGGGGAATAACGTAACAAGCGGATAACAAACTAAATTGAACAGATATTTCGTTTCAGTAATATTTATTGAATAGAATCGAATTTAATGTATACATTGTGGTGTAAAAGGTTTTGGTAGACTTCCGAATTCATGATGTGTTAGATCATCAATAAATATCATTGTTTATATTCCAGAGTCAGTCATGCATGCCCACCACATGACACTGCATTCAACATACTTCAAGGGTGAGCTTATTGGTTGGTACTATATAAAGATATCATCTTTCCTAAACCGTTGACCTTTTCATTATTTTAGTAAAGTCCATAAAACGCTGCATAAAAAACAGTTACTTGTTTATCTTACTTCATTTTACAATTCTAATTTGGAATTATCATTCTTCTTGTTAATAAATGTCTTGAATTACTTTATATTTTTGCACACCTCCAAATGTTAATACCAGAAAGTAAAAGTTGATATGTTGAACTATTCTGTTATATTCATCGGTTGATCAACAATAACCATGTATTCACAGAAAAAATGACTTTGACGTTCTAATACTTTCATAAGGGGGCTGTATCCCCCACTTCATAATAAAAAAAAACAATGTGTATATGTGTATAAAAATAAGCATACATGAACTTGCGTGATAAAAAAAGTGGGTAACACACGTGCATTTTTCTAACACCCGGGCGAAACCATTGCAAGTGGTAAGGTAAAGCGAGAAAGCTAATATAAATCAAACAATTACGAACCATTACATCGGGAGTAAATCCTCAACTACATATAAAACAGTCAACGGTATATGTTTCCTTCTCTAGATCATCAGACATGAAAATAAAATATATATTATATTAAAATTACTGATATTAATCAATGATTTCACATGAATATTTTTGTGATATATCAAGACAATGGCAAAGCACCATTTTCTGTTATTTTTACACGAAGTGTGTCCTCCCGTATACACACACACACACACGCACACACACATACATATATGTATATATATATATATATATATATATATATATATATATATATATATATATATATATATATATGAAACAATTATTTATCGATACTAATTAGAATTAATTGACTCCGAAGATGACATGTTTATGTGGTAACTTCAATTTTTTCAAGCAAGCGCTACCAAAACCTTACCCTCCAATTTACAAAGCAATTGTTCGAAAGTAATGCGGTAATAAAATTATGATGCAGCAGGACACCGATCTAATAGACTCTCAGACCCTGAAGGTAAAACATGCCCAAAACAAACAGTGGCAGAAACTGCAAGGAAAGTCTAAAAAATATGCTAATACATTTGTCTTGCTGATCTATCTAAATGTAAATTGAGTCTGTTTGTCGAAAACCTGTTGTCTTCATTCAGTTCTGTATCGATTTGCAGATGTTAAGTTTCTTATTATATATACTAAAAAAATAGTCACAGGAATGGTAAAATGAATTCCCCAAACAGAACAGGTTTGCACTAGTTTAATACCCTTTACGAAGATCAAAATCAAGATACAATTATAAAAAAGTTTTCCCAAGTATTCCTATTCCAGTTTTCATCAGAATCCATTAGATGTTTTTCATTGTAGTAAATGTCAAATATTTGATGCTTAAGATGGCGTAAGAATGATTTGAAATTCAGGGATTCTTGCTTAAATGGTCTCTAATTAATTGTATTATTAAATGCAAATCTAAAATATTTGACATTTATAATTGAAAGTTAGGTCCATATTATGACATCTAATACCTATTAAAACTACTCGAAATAAACTGAAATTCGAGGAGTATGTATTAATTTATGTCTAATATCTATTTTGCAACACGTAATTACTCCCTTTGCATGAAACTAAATTAAACTAAATATAGCATACCTAACGTTATATATATATATATATATATATATATATATATATATATATATATATGCGTGTGTGTATGTGCACAACGATAGATAGATAGATAGATAGATAGATAGTTAAAGAACTGAAGTTAATTATTAGATTGATATGGACATAGTGAGAAACGAGAAAAAAGAAAAAAAACAAATAAATCTTACGAATTGATAAAAATAGAAACAACAATGCAAGTAAGAGAATGAATAAAAGTCTCTTTATATACAATAGAAATAAGAATATAAAATCACTTAAAAGAAAAAGACTAAAAATTAAGAAAAAGCACATAACAAAGCTACAAAACGATTGAAAGCGAAAACGAAGATCATATACGAAAACAAGTTTCTAATAAAAGAAATAAAACACCAAAAAAGGAAGACCGCAACCTTTTTTTTATATTAAGAGTTGTCGTCCAATAGTAGAGTTGTATTTTGATTGAATCATATTTTAACGACATATCAACTCTGTTGGTACAATTTACTAGCGAAACACTGTGCTTATTGAAGAGGATATATTATATACAATTAGTTAAATATACGTAGATAAAAAAAAGAAAAAAGAAGGAGTGTATAAATCTGGGGCATTGGGAGGATGGTGTGTGTGTGAGCGTGTATGTATGTATGTGTGTGTGTTCGTTCAAAAAGTGGGAACATCCTTATTTACTTCCTACTTAATGGAGTGGGGCAAAGTAAGACAGGGGCATTTCTAATGTAAGTAATATACATTCTCTCAAAAGTGACTCTCGGGATGGGACAAAAGTTTCTTAAATCGAGGGGAGAAGATATATTACACGTTAATCCTAGTCAGACGACCGAGGAACGAGGGGAATCTTCATGAGTAAGGTTGTTATGACTATCAAGCTCTATTCAATTGAAATCTATAAAATCGTTTCGATTTCACTTGCAATTGTAATGTTATGCTATCATAAAAAATCTATTCCTCTTCAATGGTCTCGAGAGAAAGAGAGATACATAAAGACCTGTTCGGAGATAGGTTAGCTTGGAAGTCAATGTCTTAATGACGTCAAACGCATGCCAGCATGTAAAAATTGACATTTAACCGAATATGTTGAAAATCGTCATCTCAAGGGAGAACAGGATAGGTTTCTTGAACCGGCTTTCATAGGATAGATCCCTTAGACCCTGCACAATTTGGGTAGCCAGTCTTTGAACTCTCTGCAGGTGCTGGATATCACGTATTAGGTATGGAGTAGAGAGTGGACATCATACTCTAACAGTGGTCTAACTCGGGAGAAATTGAGAGTGAAGAATATTTCAAGAGTCAGTTTGCAGAAAGAACGTCGAATGAGAAATAGAGTTCTCTTTGATTTGTTTGTAGTCTGAATGCAATGTTTAGATAGGTTGAAGGACGAGTCGACCTGACGGTCAATATGTTTTGTCTCGTTCGTCTATTTTAGCAGAGCCGTGTCTCCGCTGAGAGTAAGAGCCGAGACAGAAGAAGATCCTACTGCAATATTGAAGCATTTATCGACATTAAGGTAAACGCCCTATTTAATGAACCATTTCCATGCACGTTGAAGGTAATAATGAGATTGTCAATTTTGCTTCTACGAGCTACTAATTTGACGTCATCTTCAAATAGGAGCACATTTCCACCAATCACTTCCGGTATGTCGTTTATTTTGTTAGATAATGCCCTGTGAGAGTTGGACGCAACTATTCGAGACGGGTTTGACTTACGCGATTTGTAGCGGATTAATCCTGTGCAGGTTCAGTTCGATGTGTTTCCCACGGACGCGGTCACGTTAGGTGATCTTAAGTTCAAGAGTAGGTCAGAGGTAAGATTGCACCTGTGCGATCACGAGGTTTGATGACGTCAGAGTTCCCGCCGTGGGAAAAGTGAAATCGAGATTGAATCAGTTACTGACTTGGGAGCGAAGAGTCAACAACACAATCATGTAGCGGTTACGAGAAAGATTCCGAATGACGGAAATCTAAGAGCCTTAGTAGATCTTTCCTATTCCTCCCTCTACAGTTAATTACGAAATAACTAGTAAATTTATTTAACGTAAACTCTCTCTCAATCACAGCGAACACGTTCAGGTCGGCTAATTAAAATAGTTAAATAAAAGCGGCTCGAATTAAAACAGAAAAAGACTTTGTTGTACTTGTTAAGAAGTTGATTTCAGAGCGAAGATAACAGCCCGAAAACAATGATGACAACGGCGCTTGCGGGTACGGCGACAACGACGGCCATAGCAGTCCCGACAGCAAATGGTTGCAGGCAAAATAACGGGGGTACGAATACTGTCACACGACAGCGACAAGCATGCGAAACAAATGGTGGTGAGAGAGACGTACAGGCAGTACGAGTAGCAGTAGCGACAACAGCGATCGGAGAACGCGGAACCTAGCTACGACATATCGCTCCATTGAATCAACAGCGAAGTTCTACAACGACCAAAGAGTTATTGGGAAGCCAATAACCATACAATGTAACAATATAAGTAGAAAGAGAATAGGACCCAGCATGGAGCATTGAGAGACACCACTGCAAGCATCCATTTCAGATGACAGACTGCCATTTATCTGAACCCTGTATGATCACCAAGAAAGGAACTTATCCACTTTATAACCGATTCATGGAAACCATAGGTGTTTAGTTTCTTAACAGTAAGAGGTGATTGACACAATCAAAGGCCTTAGAAAAGTCTCAAAAGACAGTGTCAGCAGTATCCCCGTCGTTCATTATACTCGTAACCCATTCTTCCATTACAAGTAAATTTGTGAGACATGAACGTTTTGAAATGAAACCATACTAGGGAGATGGTAGCAGTCGATATAAATTAAACCATGATCATTCGCTTGAGTAGAACTTCATTAGATTTTGAGACGATAGAGGTTAGGCTCACTGTCTTGTGATTCATTGAATCGTCTTTGTCACCTTTATTAAAGATAGGGCAGATTGTAGGCACCAGCAGTAATAGGGCTATTATCCCTATTAAATGCATTTTACTGCATTCTCCCCCCCCCCCCTTTTATCAAATTCGAGCCGTATTGAAGATGATTAAAACTATGAAATGCGTACACGGATTACGTTTATGTACGTCAAATAAAAATACAAAATAAAAATAAAACACCCAAATAATAATATATGTTCTGAAAGGAAGTGGGGGGGGGGGGCGACAGA
>OY744527.1:93240168-93260168 GCA_963556195.1 Sepiola atlantica | reverse complement strand
CAGAGCAAAACTTTTAAGGCACGATGAACCAAACATTTACTCATATATATATATATATATATATATATATATATATATATATATATATATATATATATATATGAGAGATAGAGAGTGACAAAGACAGAGAGAGAAAGAGCTTTTGTGTTCGGGATACATTTTTAAATGTTTAATATGGTCTCGTTTCATTGGATTTTGAAATGTGTAATAACGACAAAATGCAACGGATAGTTGTAGAGGCTGACCTACATGATTCGCTCTGAATAAAAATAATTCGGGAATCTTATGTTTATACTCAGTAATTCTTGAATACATTGAAGACCATGAGATGTTAGCTGGAGAATTACGGCAAAGATGTGTAAACAGTGTAAACCAGGAATTTTCATAGCAGATGTTTTGATAGTGTTCGCAAAAGGAATTTAGTCGAGAAGCTGCGAAACAAATATTAGCTTTTCTTGCTAATATTTTGGTCATTGTTAACGAGATGGGCGTCGAACTGGTTACTGTGAAGAAAGCGCTGGACAAGTATCGTCGATATGATTCCAACGAAGGCCATGCCATGTCGCGCCGCATCTTTGAAATGGAACACAAACTGAAATCACATTGTTATATTTAGTTGTTGTCGACTTATGCCGAATAGTGGGTGCTGATGTTTGATGCGGGAAGTCAATACATGTAGAATTTACACTAATCTCCGTGTCACACCTTCGGGAAACCCAATAATTTGCTGTCTAAGGATTCCACGGCGTAACTAGTCTCAAGATTTGGCACTAACGTGCTTAATGGACAGTTATGTGTTGGGCGCAGTTGAGAAACACACTGAACCTACTGCTTACAGCCCAGCAGATTACTAGAATAAAACGGGTGTTTAGGGATTTGTCGTAGGGCACAGTGATGGCCGCGTTCTCCAGGCCTAGGGATACTTCTTCGAATGTATTGTATTCAGCAAGAATTCTCAAAGTGGTGCATTTTAGAAAAAAATTTCCATAAAGTATCAAATTTGTGTGTCAGGTTATATTGAAAAGAAATCAATAAAGTGCTCAATCGCAGAGGAGTGAGAACTAATATAATTTATTTGAAAACTATGTTACATATTTAAGGTACGGGCCGAATTTTTACATATAAAAAAATCTCTATTCCAAGTGGAATCGTCAGCATTCTAAATAAAGTGAAACCACGATGAGAAATGGCGTTATATTGATAAAAAACGGGGCATTTCCGGAAAGTCTCTCTGGAAAAATATATTAGTTGGGAATTAATTGAGTTTTATTTTATTTATTATTTATAGTTTTTATTTTATTCTACTAAGGGTTTTATTTGTTTATTTTCTTGAGTTTTTGGTATTTTTATTTTTATTTAAGGTGTTTGTGGATCTTAGCAGATAATGATGACTTGGAAAGTTAAAATACAAAGATGAGGCGGTTGAATACGTCATTTAAAGGTAGTAATATTGTAGTCTCTTTTTGATGGTGATACCAGGTTTAAATTTATGTATCGGATTTATTATTTATTATATTTATAGTTTTGTGTTTTAAAGGTTTTATTTGTTTGGTGTGTTATTGACATATTTATAATTGGTTGGTTCGTATTTTAAAGGATCATGTTGAACGAAAATAAATTGAGCTGGCGTCTAAATATACCCTTTTTAGAAAATGTAAAAAGCCATCCAATCTGGATTAAACCGTAATACGTTTCTGAAATATGTACCAAAGGTTTTCAAATAAATTATATATATATATATATATATATATATACAGAAAAATGGATGATGAAAATAATAGTTGTCCAATTACAATGTTTATTAAATCATTAGAAGTTCAAAAACAAGGAGAGATATCATTATCCTTAATCCGTGTACTTTAAAAGAAAAATGTGTTTAATTAGAGGATACCCACTGGTAATGCAAGTATTACCGGTAATATTAAACTTTGAAAATTAATAAGTATGTATTAAAAACTTTTTTGGCAAAAAACATTTTAAATTAGGGCAATTAACTCCAATAACAGTTTTTTATTGTAAAAAAATAAAAAAATAAATACTCTTGCTCATAAAATGCTGGGAATTCCATAACACTCAGATTAGTTCGTGTAGTATGTATTCGTAAAGATCTGTGGAAAATGCGAAGAAGCGAAAAACGGAATATCCAGGCCTGAATATCTAAAATGAATGTTATGGGTCAAAACCAGATTCATAATACAATAGTCATTGCCGATTTCAGCTTCCAGGCATAGAAGTAAAGTTGAACGGGTTACAAACAAAGAGTTCAGAATACAATTTTTTAAATATGATGTCAACAGTCCGAAAGCTAAAGCCAAATGATAACAACTTCATCAGTTTTAAAAATGGTCGGTTGAGAAATAAAACATGAAAGAGTGAAAACGAGAAAAGAAAAGAAAGATGACAAAAAGAAAGGTTGACAGACACATTGACATTTTTAAAATAGGAAATGGGTGAAGAGGGAGAGAAGGTAAGACAGAAATAACATGAAAGGTTGAAAATGCACGATGGATGCAAGAAAGAGGGTGGGGAATAGACCGAATGAAACGAGAAAAGACGAATGGGTTAGACGGTGTCAATTTTAACGGAAGTAAACCAGATATATACTTAAAAAGGGTTCAACTTTATGCTTTAAAATAGGGCGCTTTTCAGGATCGACTGTTGGGGGTGACTTAATTTAAATTTAGAGATAGGTAGGGGATAATTTTAAATGAAAGACGGGCAGAAAAACGAATGAAGACTTAAAAATAGTAATTGTACTATTGATAAGGTGAACCGGGAAACGGAAATTAAATTATTTGAAAAAAATAAATTATTTAAAAAAAAAATAATTTTAGTAAATTTATTTTTAACGGGCCTACCCATTCAGCATAGAGAAGTTTTATTTCATATGTCCAGTGAAGCAAAATATTAAGAATAAAATTATGAAAAATGTATCTATTAACGATGTTGAAAGGTAAATACAAATAGACATACATATACACACACACATGCATATATATATATATATATATATATATATATATATATATATATATACATTGACACACACACGTGTACACACTGTGAAATACATAGATAGATAGATATATAAATATATATATAATATAGTATAATAGAATATTAATTAAGTAAAAAGGGAAATATATATATATATATATATATATATATATATATATATATATATATATATAGGTGTATATTATGTAACAATTTATGAGAAAAGTCAAAACCTCAATCCAAATTTAAAACTTGCAGTGTAGAATTTACAATTAAAATCACCGATTAAAAACTAAAAATAAAACATCTAGAGTAAAAATCAAAATGAGTCTATATAAGGGGATCAGTAACTTAAGTTTATAATTAGGTAAACATAAACAACCAGGGGAAAACACCTGCAAGGACCATATATTTACAAATTTATTCAATCTTTTGTTAAAAGGGGAATTGTGCTAATATCTGTAGAAATCCTTGGTCAGTCTGTCCAGTATTTAAACATACTACCTGTCAATCTTTTTCATCTCAGTACATACAGATCAGTATTACTATAATTGTATAAGTAAATGGTTTGATTCTGTGATAAATCAGATAGAGGTAAATAGCCTCAACAAATGCAATCTATTTAGTAAAACGCAATACGGATTTCGTCCCACAATATCATCTGCTAGCGAGCTGATTCAAGAAGGTCATAAGATGATTGAATCATTCCATGAAGCTTTATTTCTAAGACAATATCTCTCGACACGTGAAAGGATTTTAGTATAGTTTGTCACAAAGTGTTCGCTCATAAACTTGTTAGCTATGAAATATGTAGGTTTCTTTCCATAACCATCTAATCATATCTTTCTGATGCGATAAGTATCGATGGGAATAAGTCTGCAGCACATATTATCAATGTTGGCGTATCAAACGCATCTATTTCGCGTCAAACTCCTATCTTGATTTTCATTTATGATCGTCCAAATCGTATTCTGAAATCATTTGTAGAAATCTATGTAGACATTATAACTTTCTATATTAGCAATTCGAAGATTTTGCTGGTTGTCTCAATTGTGATACGGATGATATAGTAAAATTAAGAAAATGGCTTGTCATGCTAATGCCTCCGTTCACTATTATCGATGAGATTACTATTTCAGTCTAGTTGAAATGATCTCTTTCCAAGAACTGAAAATGCTTAAGCAAAATAATACGATATTGGTTCTCTGCCAGCAATAACGTGACTTTTGGTCATTCAACTACATTAACTGTTATCTTTGATTCCTTTTTTAGCCCTTATGAATGTTACAATTAATTAAAAAACAGAAAGTGTGACTTATTTTTCAAGATGAAGAAAACGTTACTAAAAAGGAGGACATAAAGAAGGAAAAGAGTAACTATTTACCAGAAAGAAAAAGAGATCTATAAAAAATGAAGAATAAAAAGACAGAGAGAGAGAGAGAAAGAAAAAGAGAGAGAGAGAGAGGGAAGATAGAGAGAAAAAAGTAAATAAAAAAAGAAGTGAGAACGTGCAGATGGAAATAAGTATGATATCACTTCCGTCTATACGTGAATTAAATACAGAAATAAAGGACAAAATAAAACAAGGAGAACATAGATAAGGCTGTAATATCGTACCACTTCCGGCTCTTCGTGAATAAAGACCGTTAATATAATACCATGACAAAAGGTCGTAACATACTCTAATAGGGAGATATATATATAGAACATAGTATCGAATAGATAAAAGCAAATCAATGAAAATTAATAAATAGATGACACGAACAATAATCAGTTCAGTATACGAGTAAACTTAATTTGAAAAACGATAATAAGAAAGGTAGGTATAGATCCATAAATTATCCAAGCATCTATCGATTAATTAGTAGGTTAGACGAGACACTTGAGCCTTACTTGTGCAATTAGTCTAACGGAAGAAAACATGTGAAATAAAACAATATTTCTCTGATTATGCTGGTATTTTTCGAGTTGTCCTGAACTTATACTAAGAACTGGACTCCAGCAATGGCGGTTCACAAAATGTGCTGTAATCGAACACTTGCTTTATTATAGACTGCTGTAGAGAACTACTTATTGTGTGTATCAATTGTCCCTTGGGACTTAAAGTGATGTCTATCTATATAAATAATTATGTATTAATTATATATATCGAGACAATTTTACTAAATATATATATATATATATATATATATATATATATATATATGATTATTTTTATTTATACAGATATGTACAAAATTTGTGACACTGGCATGTTAATGTTATCGATCAACAGTTGTTAAAACTGGGATCTCGTCAGCAAATTTGAACATGTTTTATTGTATCTGCAGTTTTAACTGATTTATTCTTGCTATTTTAGCCGTTTTTATAACATTTTTCACACTAAACTTTTTCACACGTAAATATACATTTGTTTCATTTTAGATATAAACTTGATGTTTATAGTTTTCAAACACAATCAAAAGGTAAACGAGAACTACTTTAAAAAAATAAGAAAATACACTTTTAAGAACTATAGTCAGTATAGGCAAGGGCCATTTTAGCAAGTACCTAATATATGTCTACATCGAAGATTAATCATTATAGAAAATTGAATCTAAATATTGTATTTTTTGTATTGTGTAGAAAATTGCTAATAACTTCATGATGATTGTTATAGTCTTCGGTATTTTCTCAGACAATCGTCGAGGATCGTTTCACAATGCACCTTGTCGACTCCAGTCTGTCAGTTTAACATTAAATAAGCATACTATAAATTAAAATTTCGAAAGATTCTTGTAGAAAATACAATTCTTAAATCTTAAATAAACGAACAGCAATTACAAAACCCTAGAGGCATACACATCAAAATGAAAAATACTATAATGAAAATTAATTTCCGAATCCAGTATAACATTACCAAAATGCATTTAGCTAATTAATGTATAAATATTCTAGTTCTATAACAAGTTAGGAATATTTGAATAACATCATTTTCTCGCGAAACGTATTTAAAATAACAACGTAGACTTTATATTATCTTTCACTTATGACAGATGACAAAATAATAGACACGGCTGCTAATTGTCGCTATTGCTCGCCTTACCTGAATAACGTATCTGTATATAACACTAAAATAAAGACCATACTCATTTAACATTAAATGTTGTCAATTATTTTAAGTAACAACGTTTACAAGACTAAAACTTGCCATGGACAAACAATCAAGAGCTTGAATAGTCGAAATCAATTACATTGTTTTATTTTATTATGATGTTTCTGTCATCTCATTTCTTGTAAAGATAATGGTTTAATTTATCAAAATTGATAAGTTTATTGTGTTAAATTTGTTTCTATTTTTTAGAATTAATTAAAAAATGTCATTAAACATATTTCGTATTTTTGTTTTTTCAGATTATTACATTTTGTGAATATTTGAGGCTCAGTTTATTGCTCATCTCATTTGGCTATTTGAGAGATAACAAACGATGTTCATTATTTATAGATACACCCAACCATTTCTATGAAGGGATTGGAAGCCAGTCATCTGTGAGCTAGCTCGGTATATATGTTAAGCTAACGTTTGAAATGTTGTTTGCATAGATAAAAGCCTAGTTTTAAAGGCGTTTTAGAAGTTTCCAACCATATAAGAAACCATTTCCGTTGTTTCTTTTACCATTCTTACTAATATCATTTTCTTCAGTCCGCCATGATTAAATTGAAAATAACATTTTCTTCGATTTTTCATAATTAAATTGTAACTAATATATTCGTTCGTGTATCATGATTAATGTTTAAATTAGATTTTAGTTGATCAGTAACGTTTGAGTTTGAAATAGTATTTTCGTTCGTCGGTGACTCTTAAGTATAACTTGCATTTTCCTTGATCTATCACATTTAAGTTTGAAATAGATTTTCTTTGATCTGTCACGATTAAGTTTGAAATATAATTTATTCCGTGTAAATTTTTATAAGCGATTTTCTTCTGATCTGTTACGTTAACTTAAAAATAGCATTTTCTTTTATATGTCATAGTTACCTTTTAAATATCATTTTCTTTAATCTGTAAACATAAAATAGATATTTCGTTTCTTTTAATCCGTCACGGTTAAGTTTGAAATATCAATTTCTTTTATTCTTAATAAGTTACATTTTTAAATATCATTTTTAATAGAAATCGCTCAAGCCACTTGATGTAATGAGCTTAAAACAAAATACTACTTCACGGTAAAAAAACTAGTCTAGGATGATTGATTCCGATCCAGAAAACAGCAATTATTTCCTCTTTGTCATAAACCACGCTCATGCAATGTCAGGACTTAAGGACAAAATAAGAAAGCGAGAGTGGCCGAAACTAAACCTAAACTCTACTTTCTACTTTTTGTTTTCTTTAATCTGTCAGGTTATTGGAAATAGCATTTTCTTTTATCTGTCACGTTAAGTTTAAAATAGCTATTTCTTTGATATGTCACGGTTCTGTTTGAAATCGCATGTTCTGTGTTAAACGCGAATATTTTATTGCTGCATTCTTTAAATATTCTTTTTCCTTTTTTATTTTTATTTTTCGTTTTCTAAAATAGGTTTGTTGCATAAATAATAATGAAAGCATTCACAATTGTCTTGTGTCTGATTGGAATCTGATTATTCTTATTTCCAGTGATATTCACAACAGCTTACACCCACGAAACGACAGCAGAAAACTAAAAATAAATGATTGCATAAATTATTAACACAACCAGACTCGTGCTTGACACAGTGTCACATTTCACATCAATGTCAAACGTTCACGTTTGGGGAAAGAACGATTTTGAATTCAGGTTTTCTAAACAACAATATCCTATATATATATATATATATATATATATATATAAATACACATATATATATATATATATATATATATATATATAAATACATATATATATATATATATATATATATATATATATATATATATATATATATATATACTGTAAAAATGAGTGAAAACGTGTGTACACACCGTCAGTCTAATATGAATATAAAGAGAACAGAAGTAGGTTGGGGAAAGTGACGTGTTATAAAGGGAAACAAAGCGAATATTGAGAGGTATTTGTATATTGTGTGGGTAACTTGACTGTTGTTCAGTCCGTGTTGCGTGACTGAACGTTGAAAGGTGAACAAAATAATATGAAGGAAAAAAAACGAGAATAGTTTATTTGTATTTTTTAGTTTGATTTTGTGTTTATCTTGCCCTGTCTCTTGTGTTTGTGTTTGTTTCTCTGTATTTGACCTTTCACATTCTATGTTGTTCTTTAATCGTTATTACGCAACAACATTTGATGCCAGAGGACATGCCCCATCGAATTTACGTATCTTTTATATTAATTTCTCAAACCACAAAGTAGAGCAGCTTCAGTCTGAACAGGGCAAAGTAGGTTTAATGACCGAATTGGATCACCAATTCGACGCACACGAAGACGTAGTAGCATAGACCATAGTCGTGTACCTATCAAGTTTGATTGCACTGTATTTTGAAGCTTCGCCTTTGCTCTGTATGTAGCGATAAGCGAAATAAATCAGATGGACTAAGTAATTATAGATTTACTGTTAAGAAGGGATTTTACGCTTGTAACTTTTTAGACGTAGGTAAATCTAAATAATCTAGGTAAATAGAGTCAGCTGACGAAACTTTAATTCACCACTGGTAATTGGCGGGGTCAGGAATATTGCACTAGGAAACGGGAAGAGAATAAACAAGCTGAGTGTCGTGCATGGGGTTCATACTTGCTGTTGATACTACAGGTATGACTGACTTGATAAAAGCCGCAAGAGTAGTATCACAAGGCAATTCGCCCGATTCTAAATAAAAAGAAAAGAAGGAGGAAGAGGACTAGTAAGTATAGAAGACTGTATGAAAAAAGACTAGAAGAATACAAATCTTTGAACATAGAAAAGCTGATCACCGCAGCAGGTAATACCGTCTAATGAACAATATAGAGAGCAGCGAAACTAGAAACAAACAAAAATGGGAAAAGAACAATGGGGAGAGAAACAGCTTCATTGGCGATTCATGATTATGACAAAATAAACGACCCACGAAAGGACATAGGCATGGCTACGAAAAGGAAAAGTTAACATAAACACAGAATCGCAACTGACTACTGCACAAAACAATGCAATAAGAACTAACTACATCAACAATAAAATAGATAAAACCTAGGAAAACGGTAAGTGTAGACTCTGTGGACAAATACACGATACGCTAAATCACATAATAAGTAAATACAGAATAATAACCCCCCAAAATACAAAAAAAACACAACTATGTGGGGAAAGCTGCACACTAAGAACAATGAAAACGACTGTATTTAAAAAAAAACAATATGGTACAGACACAAACCCGAGACAGTACTTGAAAATGAAAATTACAAAATCCTCTGGGATATGAAGGTACACACACATCCAAGCAAGGCGACCGTATGTTATAATAGTTTTCAAGAAATAAAATATTGCCAATTCGTCAATTTTGCCGTCCCACTAAACCACAGGAAAAGATCAATGAAACAAAAACCAAGTAAATACGTAGAACTTGCCCAAAACTGAAAGGAATATGAAACATAAAAGAAGGTAATACAATATCAATAATCGTAGGAGTACTAAGAACAGTCCAGAATAAAATAGAAAAACATCAGGAGAAATGAGAATCAAAAGGGAAACTAAGACTATACTACGGACGGTAATGATGAAAGCAGCTGAACGTTTTAGGGAAATCTTCGAATGCAGAAACCTACCCACATAAATTATGAATGCTAACTAGCCAGAATGAAGTTGCAAACGAAATCAAACAAAAAATAATGAAAAATCACCACGTGGACCCGAGAGAACTGCAACTCTCAGAAATCTCATAAACTAAATAACAATGCGATGACACCAGCCTCGAATGATACATCACAAGGTAGTCGTGAAGGGATCAGGGAGATGGAAAAATCTAGGATTAAAGAGCCAGACCTTAACTGGTAGGGCGCGAAAACTACTGGAACACTTGGGAGGCTTATTGACACCTACATCTCAGTGAACAGCAATGTTTTTTTGCTAGCGATAAATCAATGTTCAGCTGCTTTTCCGATAATGCAAAATCATTTACAATGGTTATCAAAGGAGGTGGAGAATACTGCTTATCTGAACACACAATTGAATGATACAAACACAAACCGTAGCAAGTATTTGACAATTGATATTACACAATCTGTTTAGAATGTGAAATATAATTAAACGCATCCAAGCCATAATATCATACATGATAATAGCTGACAAGAAAAAGAAAAATGATAAATAGTAGATGTCGACGTCTTTCTCAATAAATTCTCGAAAGAGTTACGGAACATGACACTTCCCAACCAGCGGAAAAGTAAACTGTAAGAAATTAGAATCCAAAGAGGAAGTGACAACTTACAAACCCCGTCATTGTGGAAAACGGCTGACATATTAAGAACAATTTTAGAATGTGTAACCCGACACACATAACCAGGTGATTATTACAAGCACAGATACTTTAAAAAAACACAACTACGACACTTAAAATAAAACATTCCTAAGTAAAATTCGTATACATTAAGAAGCACACAGGAATACTAAAATTTTATATTTAATAGAAGGCCTTTCAACTGAATTCGCCATCCCCCTAAAAAAGAAATATCGCAGTGACATAACATCGGTCGGTTCTACAGGTGGGCAGGAAAAGTTGAGAAGATATACAATCCGAAGAGAGACTTACGATTCTAACTGGAAGTTTACAGTACGTAATAGAATATTAAGAAGATTTATTGTGACTCAAATTAGAAAAGAAACGACCGCTATCGGTAGGAGATTACTGATTATGGCTGGTACGCTCACATCTAATCAGTTAATATAAAATTACGAAAAGAAGTGTACATGTATGTATGTAGTTACTTGATATCACTCAGACTACAGGGAACCCCAACGCCTGTTATTAGTGATAAATCACTTCGAATAAATGATATAAAGCTTCTAATTACATTTCGGAATATTTCAGATGAGGATTGCCAATTTGAATTATTTTTATTATTCTGATTATTTTTCTTATCTTTTTCGTCAATGAAACCTCCGACTATATTCAGATGAATGTTGTTGAATTCGAGAATATTTCTGTAGAACTCTGGAATATGTATGCCATCTCGAACGAGTCCCTTTATTAAATCCAGGGGTAACTTGCTCTCGTTCCGTCAGCCATAATCGGGTAGAAGTCTCAAGCAATTTGTACTTGTATTCTTAGAAACGTCCGTCATGTTGCGAAAATAGCCTTCTAAGGCTACCCAGTATAGAAATTAATATAATATGATAACTATTAAATATACATAATAGATTAGAGCATCATTAATACACACACACACACACATATATATATATATATATATATATATATATATATATATATATATATATATATATATATATATATATATATATATATATATAATTACATGAACAATATTACAATCTACTTTAATTGTATAAATGCTTTACTTGTTATTGAGCAACTTTGAAAATATTGGTTTGATGTAATTCTTATTAACATATTTGCACTTGACTAATTAACAATATATATATATATATATATATATATATATATATATATATATATATTGTGTGTATTTAGGCAGCATCTTTTCATTAAGGCATGTTTTATTAAAGACGACAGATCAATAACATTTCATACGAGACAAGTAAAACTATTTTAAAATGCTTAGTCTAGTTTAGTGATATCAACCGGTGTAGCCTAATTCAATTAAAAAAATAGGGACATCTTATTAAAATTACTTACTGCCTATCTCCCCCATTTTCCTTCTCCATAATTATTAGACGAGACAAAATTAAATCAGCCATTATTTTAAATTAAAAATAATGAGAATAATAAATAAAATTAATAAATAAATGAAGAACTGTTTCAATTGTCACATTTTAAAATGTAGACGTCCGTATTTTACGCTAACGGTTTGCCGGCGTATTTTTTAAGAAATTCCATTCTTTCACTTGCTTTTTATTCATTTTTGCCATAAAAGACCTGAAGATGATTCCGGAGAGAATCGAAAACGTTAGTCAAACACATGGATCCTTCATCAATTCATTCCATCTACACGTCAAAAAGATCATTCGACGAATGGAAAAAATAAAAAAAGGAATCACTAAACAGAAGATTTCTGTCGTCTTTAATAAAACATGCCTTAATATATATATATATATATATATATATATATATATATTAGTAATAAGTATTGATGATTAGTAAAAATACACATCTAAGATACGAATAGGTTTAAACATTCTTAAATTCATACTAGACTTGTCCGCAAAAACGCGTGGTGCAACGGATAAAAGTGATAAGTGTTAGTTCTGAGTGACAGTCTTCTGAAGGTTGAAGGTTTTATCATCAATACAGGAGATACTAAGAATACAATTACGAGTTATGGCTGATGGAGCAAGGGCATGAAAAAAAGAGTGGCGTTCAAAATTCTGTACAGATTCCTTAATTCGACAAGACGCACATGAAAAAGGTCGAAGTTACATCGGCCGAAACATTGAGAATAACATCCAAGATAAGAACCGTAGTCCGAATAATCCTAATAATACAAACTGATAATGTTAATAATCTATATACTATTCGTAATAGATGTACGTTCTTTATAAGTTGTGGGGCTTATATTTTCCTGGGAGAATAGTATAAATATAAAACGTCGCTATAGAGCAGCATTATTAGTACTTGCAGATAATTTCATGGCAAACCGAAATTGCCTGTTAGCATAGGTAAAAAGGCAACGCTAAATTCCAGTTTCTAACGTCAGAAATACGTACTGCTCGAGTGTGAGTTGGTAGCAGCCGCTCTCTAAAAGAAATTATCATCTTGTCTGATTGCCCGAAATGGCAGCAAGCAAACATATTTCTTACTTCGATTCTCAATGAATGTTACCGCCGTGGCAATGACTGACTAATGAAGAGGTTTGTATCGCGTGTGATACGGGTGGGGATTAGCAGTAGGTTAGGAACAGGGTGGATTTGTCCTGGTATGTCAAGGTGAACGCAATAAAATATCTCGGTAGATGCACCCGTACGAAACCATTCAGCGTAGATCGGGTGTCTAGGTGTGGGCGTATGGCACAGTTCTTTGAGTGGAACAAAAAGGAGGAAAATGTGCGAGAGAAGAGGGAAAGAAAGCGAATTAGTAAGAAAGCAATGAATAAAACAAAGAATCACATTAAGCGAAAAGCAATAAAAAAGAGAGAAAGAAAGAACGGAAGAAATTAATATCGAGGAAAATATATACAGGAAGAAGAAAGAACAGCAACCAATTAAAAATAACAAGTATAGTGCGCAAAGAGAAGAATGATCTTCATTTTAATACCATTTGTACTTACTATGTATCTATTTACATACCCTCGCTTCATTTTTCACTCTGTAAATTGTGACTCATAAAAATTCTTAACCAATATCACATCTCTTCAGATTCAACTTCGAACCTAGACATTAGAAGTGATTCGGTTTTGTGTGTTTGTTTTACAGCATATCAACTCTTTTCCCGTTTTAATACCGGCATATGATATTTGACCCTACCATCAATTGCAGCTAAGATCAAAGTGTACTATCTGTACTGTCATCGGGCAAAGAAAGAGAACGTATTCAATACTGAAGCAATTTTGTTCAAAACTGTCTCAATCCAGAGTCCTTCTTTTAGGAGATGGATATTTCACCACTTACCAAAGTTTACCTTCGTGGAGAGGCAAGTTAATATGGACCACAGTCTGGAATTTTGTCGAAGTCTGAAATCTACTCTTATTTTCCAGTATTCCCAGAGATATTATCTGTCATGGCCCCATTTATGGATTCCATAGAATCGGACCTGAATATGAGATAACACTCTATCCAGTGCTATATACATACACCTATATAACCACATCACATATTGCAATACATTTTCCAACCCTTTTCGCCCAATCTATTTTCAAACCTAAACAAATAGTCAATCTCTCTCGTTTTCTTGCTCTTTCTCTCTCTCCCACGTACAGCCATAAGCATGGTGCAAGCCGTATCAGGTGGTCATATCCCTTATTAGAAACATTTAGTGGATAGAGAAACCCCCCTCTAGGTTATTCCTCCAAAGTTCATCATTTTTCGAAGTTTTTCTTGTTATTTCATTACTTGCATGAATGCGATTGTGATTCGCACCTGGCTTGTTCTATGCGTAACGTTTCGGTTGTTTAACCTTCGACCTTTTTACGGTGAACTTTCTTGTTGTCTGTCACATTTCGTAGTTTTGGACTCAACCCTTTATTAAGTTAACCTATTCTCAATCCATATTACATGCGTTTTACTGTTATCTCAAATGAGTACATTCGTTCTTTTATTCTAACAAGAAATTCAACAATTTTTAAATCATCCATTTTTTTCACACAATCATGCCTTTATTTTTCAGAAATTAAAAAAATTACAACTATCTTAATTTTATATAAGCGCTTATTAGGTTGAAGTGGGGTGATCATGGTTGAAGCAATAGATGTTAGTCGCTGTTTACAGCTATTAGGAATTTCGGCGATGTAGTCTCCGTTGTGTAAGGTGTTGTTGTGTTGCATCGAGCCGAATGTCTTGTTCTTTATAAGTCAGCAATTTAAAGTAAGAATATATTCAAAATGCGTATCCTTTTATTTAATATATATATATATATATATATATATAGAGATATAGTTACGTGGTCTTTATTAATTTTTTATAGAGATAGAAATAGTTTTTTTTAGTATTTTATACTTCCTAAGCGGTAAAGAATATTGCATTAAGTCGCCCTTCTTAATATACGCCGTGTCTTTTTAAAAAAAGTATCTATATATTTTTTTTATTTGTGCGTACATAAAAGGAATTACTGTTATGTACGCAAAAATTAATTAATATGTATTTATATATATATATATATATATATATATATATATATATATATATATATATATAGGGAGAGAGAGAGAGGGAGAAAGAGAGATCTGAAGTTTAACTTTAGATCAATGCGGTTATCGGATTAGTTGTATAGCCACACTGACGAGTCTTTAAAAGACGAACCGATCGCTTTTCTGGACATAGAATAATTAATTATAAAATTATAAATATGTAGATAAATAGATAGAAATGGATTGAGATGCAAGAAATATAGAGAATAAGAATAAAGAGAGTAAAAATGATAAATTTATTATTTTAATGTGTGAGCCAGCATCATGGCATTTCACAAAAGTGCGCTACTTTTGCGTAATGGAGACATGTACTTTATCTCCAGCAGGTTAAATATAAGTTCAGTTGTGGTTTTCAAAAGTCAACACACTAGAATAGCGCACTCTTGCCTACAAAAATTCACGAGCAGCCTAGTCGGATCCCTTGTAACCCCTACCTCAAATTATATGCAATCAACTGACCTTGTCTTAAAACGAAGGCTAAGCCTGGAACGGTGGACTACCTCAGACTGTGCGAAACCATACATCATCGCGACAGCAGTCGAACTAATTATCGAGGCCTTTGTATAATGCATTATTCACAGAAGAGAATATGATCTCCAGCAGATCAAGAGAAGTCGCGTCGCCTTCCCGACCTTACACCGGTTGACCTTTTATTCGACTACAACTAACAACATGTAATGAGTTGGACACTGCATTTAAATAACGCAAACTTTCAAAGAAAAGCACTTGGAAAATGTATTGTAAATTCTGAAAATCTTGACTTTTTGATAAATTCATGCATGTAAAAAAACGTCGTAAATAATAATTTTCGTTTATATTTAGAATTCTCAAATTTTTTCAATCTAAATAGAAGCCAGACATTAAATACGTCGACTTTTTCTGTAGACATAAAGTATAAAATTATATATGTATATATATTTATATATATACATATATATATATACATATATATACATACATATATATACATACATATATATATACATATATATATGTACATATATATATATATGTACATATATATGTACATATATATATATGTACATATATATGTACACATATATATATATGTACATATATATGTACATATATATATATGTACATATATATATATATATTTACATATATGTATATATGTACATATATTTATATATATATATGTACATATATATATATGTACATATATATATGTACATATATATATATATATATATATATATATATATATATATATATAGCAATACACCCCCAGAAAAGATGAAAAATCCCTGCTGGCAGGAAGACTCTCATTCTGCCCACACAATATCTCAACCTGGCCCACATATGTTTCAGTATAGAACCTTACCGTCGCAAAATTAGACTAAAATAATATTTCACGGACCACAATAACAGCGCACTTTCTAATAACATGTTTACAGATAGCAGACAACCACAGAAACTCATTGACTCTTATATGTGGACCCCACCCAGTGGACGAAACTAGGCTAATACGTTAAAATAGCCAGACTACACCTTGATGAACTTTTACAGAACAAAGAGCACCTAAACAAAGACCACAATATTTCCTCAAATGAACGAACAGCTATTCACACGGTAAAAAAATTACCAGCACATTACGATAAAATCGGCAGACAAAGAAGGAGCCATCACCGTCATTGCCACTAGTAAATATATAGAGGAAGAAAAAACCCAACTCAGAGATACACACTTTTAACAACCATTCCTCGAAGACCCCACCTGCAACTACAAAATAGAAATCACAACTCTCATCTAAAACCTCAGCCCCAACACCTCTAGAATCATCACTTCACTTATACCTAGTAACCCTAAAGCAGCCCATTTTTAAACCATTCTCAAATTGCAGAAACTCCACTAACTCATAACTAACACTGCCACTACCACTGCTACCACAGATACGCTTCAAACGCTGACTCTCAACCCAGGCGATTACATGCACTATGTCACCAACCTCATGCAACAATTCATCACTAGCCAATATCCCATCAAATACATAAAAAGCTATTAAGAAAAATACTACAATTGATAGATTGCGTCTCCTTAAGTGCAAACAAACACACTAACAACCGCATACCTATGGTCTTCAACCATGCCCAACGCATGCACAAACTCACAAGTAACCTTAAAAGAAACTTCGATAACCTACAAACTAATCCTACCATTGTGTCTATTTTTAACCTTCCTTCTATTAATGCTATCAGACAACAACCCAATTTGACAGCCATTCTCACCCACTCCCGCAAACACACACAAAACACACCGCAACATGGTTATTACAAATGCAACAAACCACGATGCCTTGTATGCGCACACATAAACACTACACCCCACTTTAACATACCTAGCACCAACATCCAACTCCGAGCTCCACATCAGACATACGACAGTTCCAACATAATTTACCACATTTATTTGACCATTTGTAACAGCGGAAGATATATAGGTGAGACAAAAACGCCGTTCAGATCTCATTTTAACAACCATAAAACATCCATTCGACGAAAATCTGATTCTGCACCACTAGCAGAACACTTCAACTTACCGGTTCATACAATAGACAACATTGACTATAATTTTCCTTCCACAAAACTACGCGAACAAAAAGAAATTCAATGGACTTTTCGGTTTGGTACACACTACAAAGGTCTTAATACGGATCTTTGTCTCGTGAACCCATATAAGTATTTTCACAAACGCTAATTACATATTTAATAAGATTACCTGATACCCCCATAGTTATAAATCACATACGTACACAGTCCCATTAACTATTAACATAATATTATAGCATTTTACCCCAAAACTGTATCTATATTCACCATAACTATATCTATTTTATCATTTTCCAATTTATGACACTTCAGTTCTTCTTACCTCTAAATATTTATTTATTCATGCATTACGTCATATATCTACCTACTTACTCTTACTATATGTTTTTATTATTTATTCATGTAACCTTTTTTATATTGCTAATATAACCATTATTCTTATCACTGATATATATTACGTTATTTTGATGTTTATGATTTTCAATTCATTCACATTCTGTTATCTTTATATTCTACCCTACATTTTTGTTTGTTCATTCCTCCTAGATTGCCCATATTTTTCACAATATATATATATATATATATATATATATATATATATATATATATATATATATATATATATATATATATATATATATATGTATATATATATATATATATATATATTAGTATTTCATGTATTTACATAACATTTTATAAGGAGATATAATATACCAAGCCACAATATGTGCCAACGAAAGACCGAATAACAAGAAGTACAAAGTGGGTATGACCTTCCTTGATTTTAAAACTAGATATTATGACCACAAAAGCACATTTAAAACCAGAGAACGTCGAATTGAAACAGCACTATTGGGAGCTCAAAGACAATGGGCGCTCACCAATAATTGAATGGAAAATAATAATACAAGCCAGTACATGTAGAAATTTAAACGACCCGTGTAGATTATGCCTGAATGAAAAATTTGAAATCCTAAATTTTAAAGACGATCGAAATCTATTAAACTGTAGAAGTGAGATAGTAAACAGCTGCTTACACAGAAATACATTTACCTTAGGCTAACAATAAATAAATAAATAAATAAACAAACACTACACAAAAACTTAACAATTTAAAAAATAAAAACCTAAAATAGAAATACAAGGAACCACGTGTTAAAATAAAATAAAATAAATTCACCCATTATATTGACACAACAAAGGAAACAGGATATAGGTCAACTTATAGAAAAAAGAACAATAGAACAGGATATAGGAAGAAAGTACTAATAATCTGTTCGCGGAAAGCCCAACGATTAGCTGAGAGAACAACAAAGAATCTTATTGGTTAACTAACCAGCTGTGTATATAAAACCACCCGGCAAAAATAACTCCATGCATTTTAGCCTGAAGATTCCCCCGGGGATGAAACGCGGGAGCCTCTGTGTAGCTTAATTGCCATGAATATATTTTCATAGTTTACTATATATATATATATATATATATATATATATATATATATATATATGTAAATTATCTTGTGTCTAGTTCTCGTGGAGAGACATGTAATACTACATTACACGCTTACTTAGATCAACCTACTAAAGTAATCCCTGTAATATTTACACATTCTGTAGAACCTGCTAGTTTACATTGCATAAAAAGCACAACATATGGTGATCTACATTTCTATTCATATAATTGTCATTACATTACTTCTTTTGTAAGTATATATTGACTTGAACCACCCTCAGTTATATTTCATTGATATATCTATTTATTTATTTTGTTTATATATATATATATATTTTTATATATATATATGTGTGTGTGTGTTGTGTGTATGTATATGTATGTGGGTTTGTGGGAGTGTGTGTACATCTTTTACTTCAATATACCTATCCTTCATTTACATAATTATATCTATATCTATCTCTTTATTTACATAATTATATATATATATATATATTTACATTTTTGCTTATATATTCAAGTTAAGCTACCCTAGTTGGATCTTTTATTCATGTATCTTTTTATATGATTTAATTACTTTAATAATCTTGTATTAGTGTTGTTATTATTTTTACTATCAATAATAGTAATTATTATTACATATTAATCAATTTATTATGTAACCTTTCATTCATTTTCTTTTCATTCGCTGCCGGGTTTTTTTCTATTAGGTTTCCTGGATATTCCCCAATATATATATATATATATATATATATATATATATATATATATATATATATATATATACTGATCTTGTGTCTTGCTCTCGTGGAGAGACATGTAATACAACGTTATACGCAAACTTAAATTCATCCCTGTAATAGTTGAAAATTCTACATTATTGCCAGTCTACATTACATAATATCACAGCAAACAGTAATCCTTCGAGACGTAAAGTACATTTTTATTTTTATTGATATATCCATCCATCTCTTTATTTAGATTATTGTCACTACATAATTTATTTGCTGAA
>OY744527.1:93062668-93237668 GCA_963556195.1 Sepiola atlantica | reverse complement strand
TTCTTTGTAGTTGGATGACTACACCACTTATTTATAAGAGTATGTGCATTCCACAGACGGCCTTTGCCGCAGTTTGAATAGTCTGTGTTAGTTCATTAACTTTATTGTATCTGGTTTTGTGGCTCAAGTGGCAGATTACTCGTCTCGTATGCCAGTGCCTCAGATTTTAATCTTAAATTCGGATTTGTCTTACAGATGAGCCCAACACATTGCGAAAGTTTAGTCTAAGGCTTCCGGTCTGTGATTTTTATGGTTTGTGTGGGCTGCGGCGTTGTATTATATATATATATATATATATATATATATATATATATATATATATATATATATATATATAAGTATTAAATAGAAATTATTTTTATATTATTTAATTTAAATAAGGTTATTATTAGACACAGTAATACATGCTTTCTTTAGGATTAAAAGTTTGAGTGGCATCAGATACAATATCATGCTAGTTCCATTTGTCTCCGATTCTCGTATAATTGAGGTGCTTAAAATGCACTTGGTTCAGAAATGTTAAATTATTCTGTGATGTGCACTGAGGTGGATAATAAAGTAAATACTTATATGACGTTTCAGTCGCCTCGATAGAGATATTACCAAAATAGATCTCACTTTTAAATTGATGTGATGACGCCCTCATTTAAATATATTTTACTCACATGACTGTCAATGCAATGTTGTACGGCTGGCAATCCTGTGTTAAGAAAATAATGTTCTAAAACGAAAAGTAAAATAATGAGGAAGAATAGTTTAGGTGCTTTTAGAAAGTTTTTCATTGTAGCTGCGGGGATGGTTGTTAAAGAATTGGCAATGTGTCATGGAAATGAATGGGTCGGTGCCAAGATTATTCTACGAATACTGCCGTGTCTTCATAGAATTACTGCACATGTTGGAAGACTGACAAGAGAATTCTCAGGTGAATACACAAGTTTAACCCCAGGTGAGTATATACCAATACTAGCATGAATATATGTTCCATGACGGGTTTTTCTAAACATAACTAACTCCTACAACTAAGGAATATTTTAGCATATATTTGGTGTGATTAAAATATATTTAAAGAAAGCCTTAGGGAAACCACAGCTAATTAACTCAGCTGTAGTATTAAACAGTTTTTTAGGTTTTTTTTTTCGAAACTTTATTTTTAGCGTTTGAAATCGTTCTACCTGAAAGAGTGTTGGTCTCTGAATGATTGCTGTATTAAAACAATACATAATTAACATGTTATTGTTACTGTTGTACTAGCGATGTTTGCAAATATATTCCAAGTGATAGAAGAGAAATTAAAAATAGAACATGTTTTATTGAGTGTGAAATATGAGGAAATTTAATCAGACGATAACCAGGCTGGCAAACTGACGAGAGTATTACAGCGGTGAATGAGCAGAGGAAAACTCTAAATTGAATCGCCGAATTATTTCATTGACTGCGGCTAAAAGTCCGATTAGTACTTTGATATATATATATATATATATATATATATATATATATATATATATATATATATATATATTGGTGTGTGGGTGTGGGGGTATTTAAACTGTTTTGGATTAAATTAATGTTTCGATTAAATACTTCTTCAAACTTTTTTAGTATTAAAGCTTGATCTAATGATTCTTATATAGTTTTGATAATTAAGTTATTTAATTTGTTTGTAACATTTTAGTCCCATTTTGTGTATGATTATTTTGTGCAAAAAATGCTTTATGTGAGTTTTCTGATTTCAGGATAGTTTGCATGCCGAACATTTTCTAAGTGCTTATGAAATTCTCGTAACAGACTTATCGATCTACAAATAATTGTATTATGTAGGATATGCAATATATAGAGAGAAACCTGCGTGGCCCGTAGTTAGGTACACTGCGTATCAAAGTGAACGGTACCTAGAGTAAAGCACACGAACTCCTGTGTAAGTTGCTTGTTTTGTTGCTGCTTGTCGTGTTATTCTGCATCTACAGTTAAGGCAAACGTTACCGTATGTGCATCCTAGTACTGAAAAATGAAGTTGTAAATACATTTAATGAGTGTAAAATAATGATGAGTAATAATTGTTTTAAAATATAATAACATAATAACTAAAATAAAATAATAGACCTGGGATGACATTTATATGTTTACTGAGTTAAGTTATGACTAATAAATAAAGGTTAAACGCGTCGATGATAGTGAGTGGGTTGTGAGCTTAAAACATAACTGTTTGAATTCATCAGTTAACAAAGGCAACAATTTATCACTGTAAAGGATGGAGTAGATGCAAATGCAAAATTCATTAGTATACCTAGAAATCACCACCGAGACGGAGAGATTCGTCGACTGGATCAATACATTAATATTGTGAATTTCAGCGTGTCGGTATTCTTTCATAAACCCCTCGTCATCCTCCAGCAAAGAAGAATAGATTATAAAAAGGGTAGGCGGTCGCATATTTAGTCAATGTAAAGCCCCTCGACAATTAAAAAAAGCAACTTTCCCTGGATCCCCACGCATGAACCGTGTCTGTTTCAACGTCTCTGGTTTTGTTATTCGTAATGGGGTTTCTCAATATATGATCAATATGTGACTTTTAACGGTGTAGACTATTTGAAATATTAATTTAGTATCTCTTAAAACCATCAAAAGTCTGTTTTATGTTGCTTCCTAAGTTCCTAAGATCTGTGATCATCATTGTTTTTAATGCGACCAAGGCGAAAAGAAGATTCCAAGTAATCGGATGCTTGTTGGCTTTGCATTTCATCGACTAATCAAAGTCTATAGTCGTCTGTTTCTTTCTGTTTAGTCACAAAATAGCTGTAGATATTTCTATTTAATAGAGATAATTCAACTGATCATCTGTAGTAATTCGACATTTGTGTAATTGATTTAAACCATGTGTAACATTACAAATCCAGATCCAAAGTGAATTTAGCATTTGCTAAATAGTGTTCTTAAATTATCATGATCATCAATCGCACAAACCACATTGGTATCTTCGAAATAATAAAACATGATGATGTGGAATATAATCTCCCTACTTGTGACACGACTGTCGAGACTAATGTCTGGGTCACGTGTTCGACCCGCATATGTTCGTTTATCCAAATATTTATTATGTTTGACTTCGTCATTTCAATTGCGAGAATAAACAAACGCCTGTACATAAGTTACTTTATATATGCATTATCTCAGACATGTCGGTCTATAGGCAGATCTCATGATAGCACATATGAAAACGTTGTATAACAAACGTATTGTATGTAGATATGACTGTTTATTATATTCTTTACTCAGATCGCCCAATTTCATTGATCACAATGTCAAACGTGTTAGCGTTTTCGCTATTGCTTTAACACGTTGTTGTTGATGTTTTCTCAGCGCGATTGAATACACAATAATAAGAACTTAAATCTGAATGTACTTTTCCATTAGTCTAGTTTCAGGGATATGAATGTTCCTGAATTTGACTAGTCTTTTTGCTAGGCGAAAAGTGTAGTATCTGTTCCGATGCTGCACTTAATCGTTTTCTGACCTCGGAAATATTTTTGTCCTAATCCAAAGTGCCCCTTTTATAGAGCCAGATTTTACTCACGTTAAAAACCGACCTCGTTCTAATTATTCCACAATGGGAAGGCAAATAAAAAGAGAATACAACATCCTCACTCAAAATATTTTATAGATCGATATGCCACTCATAAGCTGGCGCCTGAAGAGATCCCAATGCGCTCCTTCTCATCTATTCTGTGTGTGACAAAGAAAAACAATTATCTTCTAATTCAGGTGTTACTAAACACGAGTTCTCGCTAACGTTCGGGATCTTATGTTTCGATCTTCTTTTTTCTGTATAAAACTCGAACGGTATGGAGCATTATGTCTAGACCTTATTCTATATGTATATAGGCCCTCATACAAAATGTGTTTATAATTTAATAGGACATAATGAAGCGGTCCAATATTACCATTATCACTTATCTATATGAATTAAGCCGAATATTTCAACGTTATACGTATAACAAACAGAGCGATCTAACATTTGGCAGGCTCTACTGGAGACACAATTTACGGTTAGTCAGCAGAGATCTGTTTTAACTGCTAACACTTTACTCGCATTGTTCGGTGAAAATTATGAAAGGAAATTTGAACTCATCAAATTTATTTCAGACAAAACATAATATTATGAATTTAATTTAAATTATAAGTGTTAAGGTATGATATAAAAAGTAGAAAAATAAATTCTATTTAAAACAATTTTTAGGAAAGTATTAATTAAAAATTAAAAACAGTAGTTCATACTTTTTTTATTTCTTAAGAAAAATGTTCAAGTACGTTTTATATATTATATATATGGGCCCCTGTCATACACTTTTTATAGGTGTTATGTTCAGTCTTTTCGTTTTATTTCTTAAAATAAAAACATGTTCTGAAACAGAGGCTACTCTTTTGAGGAAAAATTGTTTACGTTGACAGTAACCCTTGTTTCAAATAAAGGTTTTCAAATGTAAGATCTCTCGGCCTGTTTTAGGTATGACCTTGAATATGCGCATTTGCGCACCAATCATCACATCAGAACGCCTCACATTGTTAAAGAAACGTTTTGCGTACAATATGTTTTATATAGTAATAATAGAAGCATCATACAATATAATTTAATTCGTATGAATATTTTTAAAATCACTGTTTAAATAAATAACCGTCCGTTTTCTTTGTATTATTGAATTATTTGGATCATAATGTTCTCATCTTAGATAATATTCTCACAGCGTTTCGAGCAATATAACCTCCAACTTTCTTAGGGGTCATCTTGTCGAACATGAGAATATTTATGTCGAACTCGGGAATTTATACGGAATTGTTAACAGACCCCTTTATTTAATCCACAGTGATTCCGTCAACCACGACCGGGTAGAAGTCTTACATAATTTATAATTTCTTAGTATAACCCGAACTGAGGATTGAACCTTCAACCTCAAAGAGAATTTCGGTAAAAACTGATATACTAAGAACTTATATATGTTACGCTACAGATTCTCGAGTTCGACAAGTGCACCTGAAGCAGGTGAGGGGTTATATCAAGCAAAATGGTTGTGAGAATAACATCCGAGATAAGAAACGTAGTCCGATTCATCCAAGAAATTTCGAAACATAATGTCCCATTTTATTTATTTTTAATTTTAGTCTAAGTAATTTACTTTATATCAGTAATAGAGAAAGTAATTGAAAAACGATTTTCTTAGATAAAACGGATTTTCATCTAGAGAACATAGAAAAAAAGGAAGTAACGTTGTGATCTGGTTCGCCTCAAATAGATTTTAAGGGTAGAGTAATGTCTCTGAATTTCAGATAGAGACACTCTTCGATTAACACGTGTCAGAGACCTATCTCCAAATAAGACGTTTTGGACAGAGACGTAATTATTTTCTTCACTTGTAAATGGAGAATAAATGTTAATCGTTGAGTTATACTGGAGTTGTATTCAATTCTTTTATATGTATTCGTCCTATATCTCACAAATACCACTGACTACACATCACGAATAAATAGATAATACTTGTTAAATATTTTTTCTATTTCTGTTCAAGGTTTATTTTCAAGGGAGGACATTTAAACGATAAAACAACTTACACACAAATACATGACTGGTCGCCAACCGAGAAATAATTTTACTTATTATCACAGTGATTTCAATTATTTAATTATTATTACATGTTTGTTCATTTAAAAATAAATAAATGTTGTGTTTGTTGAGTTCAATTATATAAATCAGTATTTATCCAAATCAAGTGTATTGTAAGTACGATAACGAAATTGAAAAAATATATCGATATAGACAAATTCTAATATCTGTGCATATTTCCGCAGCAATTCTTATAGCAACGCCTGTCATAATAATACACCATTTTGATAGGTTGGAGTTTTATTAATGGGTCATCGCTAATCAAGGCTCGAGGCCACTCGAGGATAAGAGTTAAAACACTGTTAGTTAGATTATGAACATAAGGATCTGAAACGATGGGTTAGAATGGGGCGAATTTGATTATATCTATGAGGACGACTCACCAAGTGTTTGTTAATAACAGATTTTTATAGGACCATGTTATAGTACATTGGGAAGCAGACCCGTGGTGTTTTCTTCAACAGGTTCTAGGAATTAAACTCTGTTCATAGAGGTTCTGTTTGGTGTGAGGTATAGAGAGAGAGAGAGAGAGAGAGAGAGAGAGAGAGAGAAGAAAGTGCTTTGGAATGATTCGAGCTATACGAGTTCTTGCTGTGAATGGTTTACAGTGTGCATAGAGATAATATCTCAGTCGATCGCTAACCATTAACATAACGATCGAGTAGAGATGGCTAGTAACGTCATTTCTGTAATAAAGGGGCTGTAAAGAAGCGGTGTGACCATTTCCTGTGTGTCCGTTTATGTGTGTCTCTGCAATAGCGTAATACAAACTTCTTAAAAGTCATCTTAAAAAATAATTTCATTATGAAATAAAGTCCGTCAATCAATGTACCTTTTTTCGTAGACCAATAATCAATTCTAATATTTTGTTAATAATTGAAGAGAAAAATAATGAATGTATTCATGACCCTTCGAAATTTGTATAGAAAGTTATGTCTGGCTTTAAGATTCTTATCAAATCCCCATGTCTGAGAAGAGTAAGTTTTAGAAGTAATTTACATCACATCACTGTATAGAGAGAAATTAAAACTACTTTTCTTTAGCCAAATTTTAAATAGCAACGCCCGGTAGATACAACTAGTATATTTTATATAATCATTAATATCCGAATTCTGGCTTAAAAATAGTTATAATACTCATGTACAAAAATATTGAATATTTCAGAACATTTAAAAGGAAATTTATATTCAATTAAAACAAGTTTACTTCGCTATCGCCTCTCAATTTAATTCCTATTCACTACTTTAAATAACTGAAACGAAACTTATCGAAATAAAAACAAAATATGTAGTTTTTCCTACGTTAAACTTTATCTCCATCCATCTATCTCTGTCTGTCTTTTTCTCAGTAACACACACCCCATACTGTGAAGCGTGTCGGACACACATACGTTCCTTTTTATTATATATATTTAGGGTTTTGAAAGGTTAAATGCTTACGAACCATAATTACTAAGATGTGAATATATATATAATATATATATGTGTGTAGGGGGTGTATGCGTGCGTGTCTGTGTATGTGTGCGTGTGGGTGTGAAATTGGTTGAGGAAATGTGGAAAAGCGGGGTAACAAACTGGGAAAAATAATGGAATGAACACGTCAATATATTTCGGCCGATGGTTGCGACCATATTCGTGTGGAAAAAATCTTTATTAGCAAAAACTCAGGAATTTATACAAGACTGAGAATAAAACGAAAAAAGGAGAAGAAGCAGGTGGTTGGATGAGGCATGAATGGTTAAAAGGAAATTGAAGCTACATGTGCAAAGCTCTTCTTTTATTTCTTCGATTGTTACCGGAATTACTGATTGCGTTACACAATGTATTTTTAACACACACATTGTGTCTTCAAGGGGTTCAGTATATTTTCGGATAATCTGTCAGCATTACTAATTTTTTACGATGGGAGAAACTTCATTCTATAATTCTAATTGAGAATGATCCCTAATATAAACAGCATGTCTGCAGTATACGTTAATCATGCTTTTTTTCACCCATAAAGCGTTAGCAGAGGCTTATGCACAATTCGCAATAAAAATAAATTTTCTCTGAACCAAACGCTGAAATTTGGTGAGTGCAAAAATAATACACAATGCTTCTTTTCTCGATTTGTGAATAACTGTTCTTCTGCAGGTAATAACGTACGAGATTCGTGGGCGCTATGTTTTAGCGATCAGTCTCGCATTTCATGTAATATGCAGGCTTCAATGCTTTTGAGATCTCAATTGTAATGCTTCAAAAATAATTCTGTCATAGGGATATTTGTATTTGTTCACATACCTAATGGAATTCTATCAGTCAGACCCAAGTATTTGTCTTTTTTCCCTTTAGAGCTTATTTAGAGGAGCGCCACAATTGTGCATGTTTTGAATCAACATATCATTATAATTTATTAACCATAGAAAACTTTGTAGTGAAAATACATTTACTGGATCCGGCATATTTTCTTAATCGAATTAGCTAACTCTTTGTCAGGTCTACTACCATCTTCATCTATAATTTGACCAAGATACGTTATTTTTCTCATGAAATAATCTCATATCCCCCAATTCAATTTAAATGCATAGTCCTGGATTCTCTTAAATATTTAGTGAACGTAGAATGTGTATCGATGTTATTACTGATCACTAGAATGCAATATACGTAAGATTTCGCACATTCCAGTCCGCTAAAAATGTGTCAATTACTTGTTGAAAAATAGCTGGTGCAACCTTAATCCAAAATGGCAATCGTGCGATTTTTTACAAACCCTATTTGTATCTATACAAATAGCTTTTATCACTCGTCGTACACTGGTATTAGTAGATAAATCAACCTTAAAAAAAACGTTTCTCCGTTGAGTTTACGGGTATCTATTCTAAACTAGGAAGAGGGTAGTGGTAATCCTTTGGTGCATGCGACACCTATGTGGAGAAATCTGCACAAATACGAATGCCTTTACTTTGTGTTACGTAGACAGTGGGCGAAGCCCATTCGTTATACATTACTTTCGATAATACTTCCATTGTTCTATTCTATTTAATTCTTCGCAATCGGATTTAATTCTCCGTATTTTTTCAAGGTTTTAAGATTTATTATTGACAGATCTAAGCCGGAATTAAATTGTAAGTTTAAATTTCATTCCGTAAAAAATGGCAGTATACTGAAATCATATGCCCTTAATAGGGTTAATATGAAAATTCATATACACTAAATGTACAAAAGCAAGGAAATTCCCAATTTTCTACACTTTTATTTTCATTAAGGGTATGCGAGCACAACAGGGCTATGTATTTTACTGGTAGGAATTTTTCTTCAGCGCACCTCACACACTTCATCCACTTATGCATAGATATTTATACTGTAGTGATGTGATAATGAAATGGTTTGGTTGATATGTAAGTCATACCCTTAATTAATGAGAATAAAAGTGTATAAATTTGGGGATTTCCTTGCTTTTGTACATTTAGTGTATATGCATTTTCATATTAACCCTATTAACAGCATATGATTTCAGTATACTGGCATTTTTCATGGAATGTCACTATTTTTGTAAAGGCTATGCCTCAAGACAATGGTAATTTTAAAGTTTTTTTTAATTTTCTGGAAAACTAAGGTATATGGTAAACTGAAATTTAAATGCCATCAACTAGACTCTAAAACCTCTATCTCTGCCCAAAATCAGCTGAATCCATCAAATAGTTGATGAGATACAGGGTGGCACACACGTACGTACGTACACACGGATAATACGAAATCATGCCTGACCTTTCTAGATCTCTGGGTTGCCTTGACTAATGATGTTGAAATTCTACACACTTCTAGAACCTTTCAAATGAAAATGTTGTGCAAAGTTTTAACTAATTTAGTTTATTGCTTTTTGAGTTATGATTGATCAAAGAAATAAGATTTCTAGCATAGGTCGTTTTTAAGTCTATTAAGGGATAGAGCGCTAGCGCGCCACCCTTGATTCAATATTGTTACATGCACCAAATTCCTACGTAATTCAGGTTCGTCATGTTTAGCACTTTTAATAAAGCTTATTAATATATATAATTACCCCAATTAAAACAAGTGTTTTTCATTGTACGTAGACAATCTGTAAACGGTCGTAACTATTAACACTGAAAAAAACAGTTTTTATCATTAGCGAGCAACAAAAATGTCTCAAACTTATTTACATGTTCCTAATTAAATAATAAGAAAATGATAGAAAATCGACAGACCGTTTGTTTATTAACTTGGTTGAACAATTTAAATTTCAAAACTGTAAAGTCATTCTCAAGAACGAAACCATTGTTCAATTCTAATTTCTGACGTTGTAGACTTTCCTTTAGCGGATTTAGTTAACCTTTTGTGTATACTATCAAGTATGGCTTTTAACTTATCGCTGTTATTTTTGTAATTACAATTTTTTCGAGCACACTACCTACCTCTTTTTTCTAAAATCAAACATCGCCACTTGTAGCAATGGTTTTGTTGTATCCAACATAAGTCAAAGTGTTTGTTGCCAGTGTTCTGTGCAATATAACTCCGGCTTGTGTTCGAATAAGTCCGAGTTCTTGTCGCCAGTGTTGTTACTTTGAAAGGTCGACAAAAATGGATACAACAGGCTGTTTTTTGACAGGAATGTGTATTTAAAGCAGTACAGAATAATATGTTGCAGAAAGACTGCATCAGGTTAGCCCCACCCTTCGTATTATGCATATCTCTACATATTCTAGAAGACTATATATAGGCACGAAATAAGGTAAATTCCTATAACCCCATGGCATATATGTAAATATCAATATTGGTTAACATACTATGCAATATATATCTATATACATATATATATATATTGTAACCAATATATACATATATATATAATTTTATTTAATACGCACATAAAAGTAATCCATGGACACGTGTTTCTGGCTTACAGCCGTCATCAGCATTGCTAACTCATACAGAGATCGAACCCTCGAGGTTGATGTCTATAGTCTAGCGTGCTACCACTGTCCCAAGATGCTCTGTGTAGAAATATGTGCGAATTTTATCACCCAAATATACGATGTATTTCTATGTAATTATTTGTATAGGTGATTACAGCGTTGGTTGTTATTAGCTTACTTATTATTTACATTGTTTCACTTCCTAAGTGATTAAGATGCAGAAAACTGCACTACTAGTCGCCCTCAACTTATAGGACGTTCGATCTCTATGTAAGTATGTCATGCTGATGACGGCTGTGAGGCAGAAACACGTGTCCATGGATTACTTTTATGTGCGTATTAAATAAAATTATATATATTAACGTGAACAAATACGTCCTATAAGTTGAGGGCGACTAGTAGTGCAGTTTTCTGCATCTTAATCACTTAGGAAGTGAAACAATTGAAATAATAAGTAAGCTAATAACAACCAACGCTGCAATCACCTATAGAAATAACTACATAGAAATACATCGTATATATATATATATATATATATATATATATATAAACTGTTATCTTTTAATATCTATAATTTATATATATATATATATATATATATATATATATTATAGATATCATGTTGCGTATAAATGGGTTAAACTCTTAGGTAGAGGAAACAATGACTTTCCATTAGTGTACAGAGATACTCTTCTGTATTGATTCGTTAGGTTTTCGACATTAGTAATAACAAATATATGTAAACAGAGAAACTACATGCATAGGGATGGCATTTCGTGTACTGTCTGTTGCAATGATTTGTGTCTCATGGGGTCATGGAATTAGGCTATAGGTTGAATTTGTACGCGATCGTCTTTCGGGTTTCGAATTTTTGTGTGAATACAGTTGCTGCATCTTGCGACAGTGACGAGTCTAAGACTACGAAACAGTTGTCTGGGGGTTACTATATACTCTGGGTATGCTTCAAGCAGCAATGAATTCTTTTTTTAACAATTTTCTTTCAAATATTAACTGTTAAAATAAGTCTTTTAAAGCGTATTAATTAGGTTTTAACACGGGTGTGTGATTCTGTGTATAATGCCTGAACAATACATTCTTCCCAACATATTTTTTTTCAAATAACTGTACATGTTTTCGCCATACTTGTAGAAAAAACACAATAAGAAAGTCTGCTCTTTTGTTATATTGTAAGAAACTAAATCTTGCTTGCTATATATTATTTACAAAACTAACAAGTTATAAATTGGTTTATCTTTTATAGTTGACATTTTTTATGTACTTCAATTACCGTTTCACTAAATTATCAGATGCAGCCAATACTAGAAAAACAATTCTTTGTGTGTTATTCATACGTCAGTCACTCATACGTCTCGATGTTTTATTTTCATTCTTGTTAAATTAATTCAATCCAAGCGTCAAAAATATTCATGAGATGCCAGTTGTTGTTCTCTTATGCTGACAAAGCAGAGTTGAATTTTAAAATACGTTGGCCGTTTATTCTCTCTTTTTCTGTCTTACTTGATCTCCATATCCAAATTCTAAATCATGCAATTTGTATTCCTCATTAAATCAACCGATAATCGTGTCTGTCTTTAATATCTGGTCATTCAGTAAGATGTGTTTTTTAAAATTATGTTTTTTGTCTTTTTACGTGGTTTCTGTTTTGTATTGTTTTATTTTAAACGAAGCAATATATAATGATGATTGTATGGCGTTGTCCAGATGTCCCACGTAAATAGTTTTACATTGATTGTATTAAGATATAATCCACAGAATTATGAAATCTTTTGAATATAATTTGGCATACATATTTTTCTATATTCTGTTTCTGCTAAATAGATAAGGTTGTACAAAATACAACACTTCAATATTATCGATTCGACTATTAAAATTACATTGAATATTTGGACAAATGTATAATATGCAAAGCTTATTTTCAGATAGTATTTAAAATCATGAAGATTGTTTGATTATTTTTCATCGCAATGTTCTCGGAACGCTTTGAACCAACAGCATTACACCGTTATTGAATAAACAAAATAAATTCCCCATGATTAAATTGAAAACGGAAAAACACAGATGATTTAAAAGCCAATCTTTACTGGACAACATGGAATGTGCATGGACTTCTTGTATACAGTATTTGAAAAACACTAACATTGCCCGATATTCTTTTAATTTTTAACACACATACACACACACATATATATATATATATATATATATATAAATATATATATATGAAAAATGAAAAAAGAAAAGTAAAAAAAATATATATTATTTATGTATTCATCAACGTTTCATCTTTATTTTAAGACTTCCTTTGGATGCAGAAAAATCAAACAAATTCTATACAAGCATACATTTGACTTGCCTGCAAGCTACGAACTTCGGGCGATTTGTGACTAAAGTAAAAATCTAAAAAGTGAGAAGGCAAAAAAAGATCCACGGTAGTAGTAGCAGTTTACAGAGTTTTAGGTATAGGGAGAGGGGGCGATGTGCTGGTTGAAATCAGTTTATTACTTTAGCCTTGGAAAAAGAACGTTTGGCTTAGTCTTTTCTGGGAAACCGTGTCAGACGTATCATAGGGGCCGATGGTGGAGGGAGCAACAGTCTGAGCTAGGACGTGGGACGGTATCCATATTTGACATCCATATAGATATGTGTCAGCACGAAAGCATATTCACATTGATACAGATAAATAAGTATACACATGTAAGAATCATTGCCACGTTATCAAACCAAAAATAGGAAGGAGGAAGGAAAATATTATTTTGTTAATTTAATCGCGTGAAAAGTTTTAAAACGCGGAGTTATGATGAAAAACGAAAGATGTGGCTAAAAAAGGAAGAGATCGAAATAATATCGATCATTTCATTCATTATGCATGAATGTATTTATGTATTCCTATTCATTTAATTAGTTGTATATTATTAAATTATTAAATTATTTATGAGCATATAAGCATATACAGATGCACTATATATATATATATATATATATATATATATATATATATATATATATATATATATATATATATATAGTGCATGTGCATATGCTTATATGCTCATGAATAATTTAATGATTATTTATTAATTAATAATATACAACTAATTAAATAAATAGGAATACATAAATACATTCACGCATAATGAATGAAATGATCGATATTAGTTCACCTCTCTTCCTATTTGTAGTCACATTTTTCGTTTTTCCTCATAACTCCGCGTTTTCAAACTTTTCACGCGATTAAATTAACAAAATAATAGTGTCGTTCCTCCTTCCTATTGTGTGTAAATATAGCATGTGTATAGATGTATACCCATATACTAAGTGTGGAAACAACTTGATCATTTGATAATACAGTGCGAGAGGTAGGATCATGAAGTATTTAGATAGACAAAGGAATAGTATAACTTAATTATATTTCTAAAATTTTTGATAGTGTATGTATTGTTATTTACTTAGTTGTTCATACATTTGAGTGAACATATATATATATATATATATATATATATATGTGTGTGTGTGTACAGGTACATATACGAGCCACAAGTAGCTTGATATGTCAGAGTGATTTACTTAAAATGCATAATCTATATAGGCATTATATAGTTCAGATCCATACAAATAGAAATCAAGTTCCAAAAGTAAATATGAACTTAATATGTAAATTTAACATTTATGTTTTGATTCAATAGAAATATTAATCAAAAATAAAGTATCAACTCACGGTTATGCTATTCTATGATGTAATAATTATTTCGTAACAAAAGCTTTGTTACACGTGTTACTGGAGAAGTCCGAAGTAAGTTATTATAAAAGAATTCATTTTATCAGAAGAAACAAAGTGGTTTTTCGTTAATTCAATCGTTTACTCTACGAAAAACTCTTCATTGTTTTCCATTGTTTACCCAATTTACTCTAGATGATTGGAAATCACACCTTCCCATGTTAGGACTATCATATAAAACTATTCCATCTTCTAGTGTAATAGTAATAACGAATTGCTCTGCTGAGCTGACCCCTGCCATCTCAAAACTCTAACGCAAATCAATTGCGAAATCTTGCTTTTATCATAGTTGGAAGATAGTCTTTGTGATTCCAGTGTTCTGAGAACTCCGGCGAAAAAGCTGTCCTTCATAATTATCGCCCCATATGTCGTCTTTGACGGTTTGCTTAATTATTGAATAAATCATAAATCGAGTGATTGCTGACCAATTTGAAAATGCTAAACTCCTCTCTGATTAAAAGTATAGAGTTAGGCCATGCCGTTCTATTGCGTATATTCTAACGTTGATCCCTGAACTCATATACGACAGACTGGAAAAGTTACGTGAAAATAAGGTGGTAATACTAGACATATCCAAGGCTGTGACAAGGTCTGACATAGGTCTTTTCAGGAAAATTAACTCGTGCGGTATTACTAGACAGGTATTTTGTATTAGCAGATCTGTTTCACTAAAATAAGATCCTAGTCGTTCTTTGTGGCCGTAAATCTAAACAAACCCACATCAATGCGGATGTTTCCTAAAAGTTGATGCTTGAACTTATAGTATACTTAATTTGAACAAACAACCTTCCTGATGTAATCGCGTATCAGTTTATTGTATTTGCTGATGAATGTATAATGTCCACATAAGCAAAGTAATGGCTGAATCTTTGTAAAATGTTGTACAGTCTATAGAAAAATGAGACCAAAGTAGATGGTCATATTTAAACGCTCCTTTCCTTTAACAACTATGCGAAACCTTTCAAAACACCGAATATAATGGCCGAGAATACTCTTCCTGAGCGTTCAACCTTTAAACCACTCAGGAAACATGAAGAGGAATAATTAAACATTAGATGCTGCCAAGTCTACCGCAAAGAATTAATGCTCTCGCTACAAGGCGAAAAACATCTCAAATGAGCTAATAGCCTATAGATCTATGGAGTTACCATTCGCATGTGTATGGAGTATTGTTGTCAGATAAAAACGGGCACGAACCACCAGCCACCATGTTTTAAACCTAATAGTTCCGCACAACCACCAACCCCGCCACAGTGTTGTATCTCTGTGCTTATTTTAAAAGTTCGTCTACAGGGTGTGCTTCGATCAATATTCTGCAGTTTTACCCCCTCCCCCCTAAAAAAACAAATGCTCCCAACTAACCCGACTAGCCAAAAAATCACATCATATAACTGTAGAAGTCCGTTGATGCTGGGGGAATTTCTACTCCAATAGCTTATTTTCTCAGAACCTGTCATTTGAAATTCCCTCTTCTCCCTGTTTCCTCAAAGTACCACCAAGCAGAAATTGTAATATAATATGAACAAACATCTTGCTTTGAAACATCTTACACAGTTTGCTCTGCTATAGAGCTGGCCCTTATCGCAGTATCTTTTATACGATTCGGTAGGAGAGATGTCGTGTTTTGAAGCGAACAGGAATAAAAGGCAAAGGCCACAAATGGGAGTCAATTAAAAATTCGAGATAAAAATTAGAAAGTAATTTTTTAAAGTAAAAAACAATCATTAAAACAAGTGATTATTTTTTTTTAAAGTTCAATCTATACAATTACGTGGCTTTAAAGATCTAAAATCAAGTCAAAACATGTCCAGGGGAACCAGAGAAAATCTAAACGAAAAAAAAACCCAGAAAGATGGAGACTTAGAAATCGTTATAACTAATGGAAAGAAGACAATCCAAATCCGCTTTTAAAATAAGAAGACGATGTCTTAGATTGTTGCTAAATTTATAAAATTGATCAAATAAACGTTAAAGCTTTGATTTTGGTAAGAACAAATCAAAACAGGAGAATGTTAATCAGTGGGAGATAAGTCTTAAGTACTGCGCCTAGAAATATGTGCTAGACCCGGCAACCCGTGTTAATATAATCCTGCACATTTTTTGTCTAATATTTTCTCTTTGTTTCAAGTCGAAAGGGAATAAGAGGTAGAAAAATGGACTATACAAAGTTACTCGATACCAATTCTTTTAGAGGAGAGCTTAATTTTTGCGGGAAAAGTTAGGTAATTTTTGTTATTCCAAAAAAATATTATAACGCCGCAATACACAAAGTAAGAATTCATTGCAAAATAACATAAAAGTTTTGGGGCATAGACACACAATAATAGTAGTAATGATTCTATGTGTTGATCATTTGTAACGTGTATTTTATAACTACTTTAAGAATGGGTATTATTTAATTCTTTATAATCGCTTTAATTTAAGTAATTCTTGAAAATGTATTCTTAGCTCATATTGTTTCGTTATGGACGATCCTATGTCGTATAGCGAGTAAATTAGTTGGTGTTTATTTTTACAAGGGTCGAACTAAGTACAGGTTGAAGTGACACGAAATCTGGAAAGCAGAATCGTTCCCAGAGATTGAATCATTAATATGTGATCTGTGAAGTTAAAATAAAGTATGAGATACAACAGGTTAGACAAGGGATATGAGTCGAAATGATTAGCGACGTTAGTTATGGTTGTTGAGATAGACCACATGTTTTGGGAGCAGACGTCCGTGGAACTCGAGGCGGTACAGATCGTAGATAAAATGTAATACTACAAAAAAATTAAAATGTGCCCCAAGAAATATGTGCACTGTGTCCACCCATTAATCGCCTAATAAGATAATTTGACAAATTAGTTAAGAGAAAATTAGCCTATCTTAAGTAAGTTATATCTCTCCGCAATAAAACCTGAAATTCTTAGCGATCATCTTTTTACTGCCTTTCTGTGCGAGAAAAGGTTTATTTCAGCCAACCACACTAAGGAAAATACGAACGACTTCTAGACTTATCAACGGACATGTAGAAGAAGAAAGACAGTAAGAGTCAAGGCCGCGACTGGAGCAACAACGAATGAAAAGGATACTAAGCGAATCGTGCAACATCAGTTAGCAATGAAAGTGAGGAGTAATAAATACAGATATTTAAGGTATATTTTATACACAATAGTAATCCGAACATTTAAGGTGTCCGCTTAATAACTGAGAAAAAAGAAGTCGAAAACTAATGAATCAGTTTACACTTACAGACACGTAAAAGTAACGTATGTTCATTCACGCAAGTAAAAGAAAATATTGGGTACTCGAAAATCGCTTAAATGAAAAAAGTACGTGCGAAACGAGACAAATAGAGTATAAAACAGTTTTTAAGTAACGTTTAACACGTTACAATAGATATTAATGTAAAAAAATGTGATGGATTATTACTATAATGCGAATCTGTTTCATTACGAACCATAACTGATACTTATTTCTGAACCCAATTAAATCAGTGGCCGATGTAGTAGATACTAATAAGGGTTGTTCAACTTTCTTTCAATAAAAGAAAAAGACTAAAATATAAATCCGGATATAAGCCTTAAAGAGATTAATGTGCTCAAAAGTGGATACTTACTTTTATGACACAGACCAATTAAGAATGACAATGAATGACGAAATAGTTTCATTTATGTAACCTTTTTTATTAATTAATTCTGATCAAGGCAATCGGCGAAAAGATAACTGTACACACACACATGCACATACACACACACATATATATATATTTATATATATATATACATGATTAAAAGTGATTTGAAATAGAAAACTCTTAATAGGTATTTGCAAGCTGTAAATTCTATTTATAAATATCAGTAAATTAAGTTATTCTTGTCATGACTATTTCGCAATATCACATTTCACTGAATGCAAATGTGGTCTAGATCTAAACATTTTGTACATTCATCACTTTGATCTTATTCCATGTCGTCCGCAAAAAAAGCGCAAGTAAACTCTACAGTAAATGTCGTTTATGTTTTTGACCTCTTATATTACTCCCACACAGATATGCTTCTTTTTTTGCATGTTTGTATACATGCGCAACAAACGAACTCGGTGATTTAAGATTAAAATATCTCCATGGATTGGGCAACATGATTAGAACAGTACAAATCTTAAACTTGATAAAAATAAGGTAAAGATGCGTTTCCTAACTGAGGTTATACGACTTCTGATTTTAGAGCTTGTATGACAGGAGCTTTGATCACAAAAACAAAATACTTGTTTTTTTTCGAGGTCTATCATACCAGTAACAATGACATAATTCAAGTAGCATGGTAAACCCTCAAACAGACATAGTAATTCCGCCTGTACGTTTAACCCTACTGATGCAAACTAGTACACCTTAAAAGACATCGAAGCGAGTTGAATAGTCTTATTTAGACCAATGTGTTTTGCTATGAGTTAAATAGAGTGGATATCATGGAAGAGTCGTCGTCAACTTTCTTTAAATGAGCTGTGTTCCAATTATTTTGTTTAATGATTACGACGTCATTTGAACAATTCTAATTTATAAACTTTTTGCACTGAGTAAGCTTATCAGTAGTACTATTTCATATCTTTTGATTGGAAAACGTAATCTCTTTTGTATGCGATTTGGTAAGTTGTAGATTCTGAATCAGAAAGTGATGAATAACTTCAATCTTTTGCGTTAAAGAAGCACACAAAGAAGACGAGAAATGTGGCGTCAACCGAGGATACAGTACACAAATATGTGTCCCATTATATTTTTGGGGAAGACAGAGAGCAGACAAGAAACTCTGCGTTGCGGTGGTATATACTAACACAAAAATGTGTTTCATAATATTGTTTTCTGAATAGTAATATATAAAGTCTACATGATGAAGAGGAAAATCATTAATTTTTTAGCTTTAAACTGATGTAATTGAAACATGATCTTTTTGAACGTGCGTACATTGTGTAGTGTTGATTTTTACAGCTTGATTACAATATTTAAAATCGTAATTAATTATGTCATACATTTTATAATAAACATGATTATAATTATATCAAGGGAGGCGGGAGAGCGCTCTATCCCTTAATAGACTTCAAAAACGGCCTATGCTAGAAATCTCAATTAAATTAGTTAAAACTTTGCACAACATTTTCATTTGAAAGGTTCTAGAAGTGTGTAGAATTTCAGCATCATTAGTCAAGATCCAGAAAGGGCAGGAGTGATTTTGTGTTATCCGTGTGTACGTACGTACGTATGTGCCACCCTGTATCTCATCAACGATTTGATGAATTCAGCTGATTTTTAGCAGAGATAAAGGTTCTAGTGTCTAGATGATGGCATTTTAATTTCAGTTTACCATATACCTTGATTAGTCAAACAACTAACTATATCAGTTATGAGAAAGCATTGTATTGAGGCATAGCATTTACAAAAGTAGTGACATTCCATGAAAAATGCCAGTATACTGAAATCATATGCTCTTAATGGGGTTAATATGAAAATTCATATACACTAAATGTACAAAAGCAAGGAAATTCCCAAATGTTTACACTTTTATTGTCATTAAGGGTATGCGAGCACAACAGGGCTATGTATTTTACTGGTAGGAATTTTTCTTCAACGCAACTCATACACTTCATCGACTCATGCATAAAGATTTATACTGTAGTGATGTGATAATGAAATGGTTTGGTTGATATGTAGTCATACCCTTTTTGTACATTTAGTGTATATGAATTTTCATCTTAACCCTATTAAGGGTATATGATTTCAGTACACTGGCATGTTCATGGAATATATATATATATATATATATATATATAATTAACTTGTTACAAATATCCAGGGGGTATGAATCCGAAGGAAGTTGAAACCGGGTTTATGAGAGTGCTCAATGAAAATTCAGAGCAAAATATATATTTTTTGATTTTATTCCATTAATTGCGACAAAACAGGTTTTGTTTCATTGGCGCGAGTAGCTACCAAATCGTCGGGCGAAAGGAATTCAAATGGCTTAAAATTTTAAGTTCACTCTAACGGGAGATTGAAAATTGAAAATACATTGGAGGGGGAGGGGGATAGAGTTGGGGCTTTGTCTATAACGGCGACATGGGACATGAGAGGGGAGGGGGGGGGACTCCAACAAGTCGTGTTTCAAATTATTACGTGGGAGGTTTTGCACGTGTCATGTGCTGTGTCAATCTCAATCTCGGCCGGGGTGGGAGGAGGGGGATGGGGCGACGGCCGGAGTGAGTTAAATTTAAAATGAGAATTATGGTTACAACCGTAATTCTCATTTTATTTTAATTCTAATAAGTAATTATCATGTGGATAAAAATGTTTGATAATTTTAATTTAGGGTATTAATTGCTACTTTTGCATTTTATTTATTTTATTTTAATGTTTTGTTTACTATTTGTAGTGAATTTTGTTGTGATTATATTTTTTTATTTATTCCCTCTACTTTTTTTAAATATTTTTTTTTTATTTTTTTATTTATTTTTTTTTTTTTTTTTTTTTAAATTGTGATTATATTATACCGAGATCAATACTAGTGGAATCATTTTATAAGAGAGGTTTTTTGGTGTTACCAGTCTTATCAATAACAAAACCGATTATGCCAATGGTAACGCCTGCCAATTATGCCTACGGTAGTCGCAGTGATAACCGCCTTATGTAAAAGCCTTAATAAAAATGAAATAAAAAATAAATAAAGATAAATATAAATAAAATTAGAATAAAAATAGAAATAGAAATAACAAGTTTGTAAGAATATTAATGATAATAACAATAATAATAATAATAATAGTAATAATAATAATAAAAATAGTAATAATAATAATAATAATAAAAATAGTAATAATAATAATAATAATAATAATAATAATAATAATAATAATAATAGTAATACTGATAAATACCGCCATCAATTACCATCTTGCTACTTGTGAAGTCATTGGGCGAAATAAGTCGACAAGTGATGGTAGGCTTTTTTTTTTTTTTTTTTTTTTTAATTCCACTACCAATGACAAGGACTAAGTACCAGTTAATAATTAAGTGTTCAAGGTAGTGATCGAGGGGTTAAGTAATTGAGATTAGTCTAAGTGATATCAGTGTTGATAGCTGTCCTAGTTATGGGTTTATGTTAGAATTGGTAGTATGGCTGAGAGGTTATTGAGGCTGTGCTTTATAGGTAGAGATTTGATATTATTGGTAGTTCGGAGGGGTGGTTATATATTTATAGATTCATCATGACTTGTTGGGGTGGGATTGGGTTGTAAATTTGGGTGGGTGAGTAGGGGGTTATAGTGTGTTTTGGGGTAGTGTATAGTGGGGGTTTAATGTTATCATTCATTTTTGTAAAAAACAAAAAACTGTTAATTTTATGTTGAAGTTAAGTAAGGTTGGTGTGGAGTTAAGGTGGGGTATGTGGGTTGCTAAGGAGGTAGAGTCTACTATGTTTACAGTTGATAGATGTCTCTTGTTTTCTATTTAAGAGTTTGTTTTTGTCCTTAAAGCGGATAATTTCCAGTTTTTCATTTAAGCATAATCTACATGGAGAGTTTATTGATTTGCAGGTGCTGGATTTTTTCAAGATTTTCCACTTTATTATGGGAGTTTCTTTTTTGGTTTTTATTTTGTGGTAGTGTAGTGAAAGTCCGGTTTGGCCAGGATGGTCTGGGTTGTTGAAGGAGAGTTTATGGTTGTAGAATCTTTCCTTGAAGTTGTTGCCTGCCAGACCAATATAATAGTTAGTCTGGGATGGGTTTTCAGTTGAGGAGATAGATGCCTCATAGACCACTTGGGTTGATAGGCACATTTGATTTAGGGGGCAGTTTGATTTGTTATTACAGTTGCATGTTCTTTTAGAATTTGAGGTTACTGGGGTGTTTAGTATTTTCATGTTGTGCTTTTTTATGATTTTTTCTAAGTTGTCACCACAACAATAGCTGAGTTTTAGTGTATTCTTATTGAAAATTTTATGGAGTATGCTGTTATTGGGGAAATGAGTGTTTATTAAGTTCAGGAATTTATTCCCTATTTTGGTTTTAGTTGAGTTGTTAAATGGAGGTGTATACCAGATAATTTTCCTATTTCTATTTTTGTTCCTATTAGGGTTATTTTGTGTAGTTGGAATATACTCTATTTTGGTATTTTTGTATCCACTCTCCTTTAGTGCTTTATTATAAAAGTTCTTATGTTTATTGAAGATATCTATATTGGAGGAGTTGTTGCTAATCCTTCTACTAATTGATTCTGGGATGTGTTTACTTACAGATCTAGGGTGGTTAGATAGTGGGTTGACATAAAGGGGGTAGGAATTATCTTTAGCATAGGGCTCATAAGTATCTCTATTGAGGTTGAAGGTAATATCGAGGAAATTGACCTGTTTAACATTTGATGTTATTTCAGCCTTTAGGCCTATTCGTTTCATTTCTTTGGATATTATTTTTTTGTTTTGTTCACATTTTTGTCCGTTTGTGTTTTTCACGTACATTAGGCCATCATCTCTGTAGAGGCCGATTGAATCGACTTCAAGATCTTTTGTTAGGTTGTATAGTAAGTACAGGCCAACCAAATCTGTTACCTCGGCAGAGTCAAGAGAGCCCATAGATACATCGAATGAAGAGAAATGGTCTTTCTTTGGTCTTACCTTCAACCTCAATAGAGATACTTATGAGCCCTATGCTAAAGATAATTCCTACCCCCTTTATGTCAACCCACTATCTAACCACCCTAGATCTGTAAGTAAACACATCCCAGAATCAATTAGTAGAAGGATTAGCAACAACTCCTCCAATATAGATATCTTCAATAAACATAAGAACTTTTATAATAAAGCACTAAAGGAGAGTGGATACAAAAATACCAAAATAGAGTATATTCCAACTACACAAAATAACCCTAATAGGAACAAAAATAGAAATAGGAAAATTATCTGGTATACACCTCCATTTAACAACTCAACTAAAACCAAAATAGGGAATAAATTCCTGAACTTAATAAACACTCATTTCCCCAATAACAGCATACTCCATAAAATTTTCAATAAGAATACACTAAAACTCAGCTATTGTTGTGGTGACAACTTAGAAAAAATCATAAAAAAGCACAACATGAAAATACTAAACACCCCAGTAACCTCAAATTCTAAAAGAACATGCAACTGTAATAACAAATCAAACTGCCCCCTAAATCAAATGTGCCTATCAACCCAAGTGGTCTATGAGGCATCTATCTCCTCAACTGAAAACCCATCCCAGACTAACTATTATATTGGTCTGGCAGGCAACAACTTCAAGGAAAGATTCTACAACCATAAACTCTCCTTCAACAACCCAGACCATCCTGGCCAAACCGGACTTTCACTACACTACCACAAAATAAAAACCAAAAAAGAAACTCCCATAATAAAGTGGAAAATCTTGAAAAAATCCAGCACCTGCAAATCAATAAACTCTCCATGTAGATTATGCTTAAATGAAAAACTGGAAATTATCCGCTTTAAGGACAAAAACAAACTCTTAAATAGAAAACAAGAGACATCTATCAACTGTAAACATAGTAGACTCTACCTCCTTAGCAACCCACATACCCCACCTTAACTCCACACCAACCTTACTTAACTTCAACATAAAATTAACAGTTTTTTGTTTTTTACAAAAATGAATGATAACATTAAACCCCCACTATACACTACCCCAAAACACACTATAACCCCCTACTCACCCACCCAAATTTACAACCCAATCCCACCCCAACAAGTCATGATGAATCTATAAATATATAACCACCCCTCCGAACTACCAATAATATCAAATCTCTACCTATAAAGCACAGCCTCAATAACCTCTCAGCCATACTACCAATTCTAACATAAACCCATAACTAGGACAGCTATCAACACTGATATCACTTAGACTAATCTCAATTACTTAACCCCTCGATCACTACCTTGAACACTTAATTATTAACTGGTACTTAGTCCTTGTCATCGGTAGTGGAATTAAAAAAAAAAAAAAAAAAAAAAAAAAAAAAGCCTACCATCACTTGTCGACTTATTTCGCCCAATGACTTCACAAGTAGCAAGATGGTAATTGATGGCGGTATTTATCAGTATTACTATTATTATTATTATTATTATTATTATTATTATTATTATTATTACTATTTTTATTATTATTATTATTATTACTATTTTTATTATTATTATTACTATTATTATTATTATTATTGTTATTATCATTAATATTCTTACAAACTTGTTATTTCTATTTCTATTTTTATTCTAATTTTATTTATATTTATCTTTATTTATTTTTTATTTCATTTTTATTAAGGCTTTTACATAAGGCGGTTATCACTGCGACTACCGTAGGCATAATTGGCAGGCGTTACCATTGGCATAATCGGTTTTGTTATTGATAAGACTGGTAACACCAAAAAACCTCTCTTATAAAATGATTCCACTAGTATTGATCTCGGTATAATATAATCACAATTTAAAAAAATAAAAAAAAAAAATAAATAAATAAAAAAATAAAAAAAAAAAATATTTAAAAAAAGTAGAGGGAATAAATAAAAAAATATAATCACAACAAAATTCACTACAAATAGTAAACAAAACATTAAAATAAAATAAATAAAATGCAAAAGTAGCAATTAATACCCTAAATTAAAATTATCAAACATTTTTATCCACATGATAATTACTTATTAGAATTAAAATAAAATGAGAATTACGGTTGTAACCATAATTCTCATTTTAAATTTAACTCACTCCGGCCGTCGCCCCATCCCCCTCCTCCCACCCCGGCCGAGATTGAGATTGACACAGCACATGACACGTGCAAAACCTCCCACGTAATAATTTGAAACACGACTTGTTGGAGTCCCCCCCCCCTCCCCTCTCATGTCCCATGTCGCCGTTATAGACAAAGCCCCAACTCTATCCCCCTCCCCCTCCAATGTATTTTCAATTTTCAATCTCCCGTTAGAGTGAACTTAAAATTTTAAGCCATTTGAATTCCTTTCGCCCGACGATTTGGTAGCTACTCGCGCCAATGAAACAAAACCTGTTTTGTCGCAATTAATGGAATAAAATCAAAAAATATATATATATATATATATATATATATATACTAGTTTTAACTAAATGACGTTTCTAGGGAGTTTGTATTCATTAATTTTCAAACTATGCAATCTGTACGCTTTCCTCTCTTTTTCACTCTTTTTCACTTGATGTATATATGGTATATATATATATATACAGCCTCTGTAGGTATACATAATTTAATATTTATCTATATTATAATTAGACCCTTGAAGAAGTTAAAGTCGATCATTCTCAGAGATGTTTAAAATAGACTGTCATCAGCTTTGCGCTTAGTTCCGAATACGTTTGTCGTGCACTCTCGTCTAATCTGCTGTCTGTGCCCGCTTTTAGGTAACTAGAGCTGTATATTCCCATCAATCACGTGACAGATTCTGTTGGCCGCTTGCAGATTTTAGCTTTACTCTGTAAACCGGCTTCGCGTCTCACGATCGTTAGAAACTGTTACTCTTCTGCACTGATTCAAGCAAGCTTGAAGTGCTAGCGCCTGTAATAATTCAATATTTATATAAAAAACACTCATGAACATAAATTTGTGATAATGCTACTTTTAAAAATAATAATATTATATTATAAACAAAATAAAATAATTTTTTTGTTAGCTTTTCTGTACAAGTGGGATGCATCAATTATTCTTTTAGAAGTAATCAGCTCTCATTAAATTATTTAGTAATTACCAAATAAGTTGTTGTGTAGTAATCAAATCAAAGCAAACAAATAGAAATCGGTGTATATTAAAATTGCAGCCGCAGGGCTTTCATAATTAAGAAATAACAGCATCCAAACTTATTTACTTCTTGTGAGGAACGACGGGTTATTGAAAGAATTAGAAGGAGAAATATGTTACCTTATATCATAGTATGAAAAAGTAGTTTACAGTTCATTATAAGCACATGTAATTGATAATGAAATAAAATAAAATTACGAAACGTTATTTTTATTGAGGGCTTAAGCTCATGCTTTAATTTATGCCAGTAAGAGAGAAATACGAACTTTACCCAGCCGAATTAATATTAGAAAATAACGAATCTATATCAACTTATTTCGTGCCAATCCCATGGTGGAGAAGTATAAAGAAGAATAAGCTAGCCCGAATCAAATGACGATATTTCAGGCTGACTGCTGTTTAGATCTCATTTTGAAAATCCGACTCACAACTATATATGACCTGTGTAAATCACATGTCATAGTATCTATATATACTATTACTGCGGGTATATTTAGCACTGTTGAAGTCAATACTGAAACAAAACATAAAGAGAAAGAGGGAGAAAAAAGGGGGTAAATGTATATAATCAATATGTTAGTAATTACATCAGTGTTTTTGCATCGTTGTCTAAATGATTTGATGTCTAAATTAAATTAAATAGCCTGCTCTCAATACAAAGTGGCACTCACTAATTGCCCATTTCAATTGTCGGATTTAGTTTTCCATGAAAGACTATCATTTAAAATTATATTGTCCATTCATTCAACCACAGGGGGATTATTGTAAAGAGACAGTATTAGCCGTTATTTTTCTTTTGCTGTTATAAAATAGACACAATCGAATTATTACCGATAGTTGTTAATAAAGATTTCGAGTAAATAGACGAAAACACCAACCCACGTGCACGTCGAGCTAAACATGAACCATATTTAAAGCAAACAATTATGATCAGATAATTAAGGGAGATAATTCTCTCGGTCAAACAATTCTTATATATGAGAATATATGGTTCTTTTTGTGCGCGTGTTTTTTCAGTTATGAACTGATTTTATCCTACTTTCGAGCTACGATCAAAATGCAGTATCTGTCCTGTCTTCTGTAATAGCGGAACCCCTTCAAGAGTGAGAGTATTTTTTGGCTCTCAATCTAGAGAGCCTGATATTAGCGAGGTAGATTTTCCCTGATAAATAACCGACTGTCTGCGTAATTCTCAATGGGAAATCCATTTTCTAGGTCTACTTTCCCAGATTCACATGTGTGAAATCAAGCTAATAAAGGATCCCTTTAATTCATATATATATATATATATATATATATATATATATATATATATATATATATATAGTGACTTTAATAACAAGCAGCACAGATAGCCACATGCACGATCCGGACACGTTCGTAGACCACTCTAAGCTGCTTGGTAAATCTAGCAGCCGACTCGCTATGTACATTTAAATTCCTCTCTATTTACTAATTGTTTATGACCGATGGAAGAAGACTCTTGACTACGAATAAGTGGCGATTTGTGATCAGGGTTCGCGTCCGCCGACCGTTGAGAATTAGCTTCCTGCACTGAAGATTGCGTTAACATGAAACCTCGATGTATGTAGGTATTAAAATAATTAATATTTATTCATAAATATTATTTCCAGCCCCCCTCCAACAAAGGCCGGGCACTCTTGAGTGACTTTAATAACAAGTAGCACACATAGCTACATGCCCGATCCTGAAGATTGCGTTAGCATGAAACATTGATGTCTGTAAGTATTAAAATAATAAATATTTATTTATAAATATTATATATATATATATATATATATATATATATATATATATATATACACGTGCTGGTCCAAAAAATAGAACATAAATTACTTGCAAAATCTTTTTAAACACATATTTTTTTGAGTTTGAGATTACTCAACGAATAATGTTCTATTAAATTGAAACGTTGAATTTCCTAATGTGACAATAAACTACTCTGTGACAATCAAGTCTGATATATGCAAATATGACAAATGATTAAAAATAGTTGTAATTGTTATTTACATATAGAATATTTCGCCTACACAATTTAAAAGCCGAAAATTATCTCAAACGGAATGATTTTTACAGTTTTATACATATGTTCTATTTTTGGACCAGCACGAGTATATATATATACGACTTAAAACAAATTAAGTGTTTTATTAGGCGCCCTTTGCAATATCGGATCAGAACGAATTCGTAATTAAATTCTTACCTATATTTTTCTTTTCAGCCGATTGGTTATTTCAGCAAATGTTATACTTTTTCGACTATATCAATAATTTTATGATTCATTAATTCTTATATATATATATATATGAATTTTTGTATATATATATATATATATATATATTTATGCATGTGATTTGTAAATATTTTCATATATCTTTTATTTATTTTCTATATTTTTATGTGTAGGAATGTCAATTGTCTTGTATGTATAAAAAATATTAAAAGCTGTTTCTATAAAAGAGAACAGCATTTTCTACTGCGATCCTACAGCCTTTGTCAGTGTAATGGAGGATTGTGTGTGTACGATGGGAGGTGGGTAGTTGTAGAATGGGATAAAAGGTTGGGGAAGGCTAGTGAAATGGTGAAAAAACAGGGGTCCGTCCTTAACATCTGAGAGGCAAGAGTCAAGTGGTCATAAACATAATTCAAATGTCTCCGGATATGAATGTGTAAATAAATGAATATATAGATAGATACACAAGTAAACCTGTGTTTATAAATACCCACGCCCACACACAGACACATCAGCACGTTCACCTACATATGTCATCTTACCTATAAACCCGCACACACACATACATCCATATACACATGAAGCAGGAGAGAGTGTAGGGGGTAAAGGGAGCAGCCCAATTTGCTGGAGTTATGGATAGTTCATATTAGGGGTGGGTTTTGTATAGTACACGAGGAGTTTGTTAACTTAGAAAAATGAAAAATTAAAATACTGTGGAAGTGGGTACATTACGGTGATACAACTATATATATATATATATATATATATATATATATATATATATATATATATATATATATATATAGTTGCCTCACCGAAATTACTTAATTTGTACTTTTGTGGTCAAGAAAAGAAAACGAAAGTTTTTTTTATTTAAATAAAATGAATAGTTAGTTGTACGGATTTCATTTGTCTATCATCATGCAATAGTCTTGTGTTTATTTCATTTATTTTTATTTCATTTATTTACAGTCCGGCTCATTTATTTATTAGTATTTATGTTTTCATGATTATTAAATCGAATTATATCTATTGTTATGCAACTGCTCTCATCTTGTGGTTTCATGCTTATTTTTTATCTAATTATCATAAATTTATTGTTTGTATTTTAGTTTTATAATTGTTTATATTTATTATCTGTATTAGATTTATTTGGGGGTTTAATTCTATAAAATTGCTATTCATGTGAGTAATTTAGGCTGAATTTATTTTGCAGAGATGTTTCCTTAAATGCCAGCATTTATTAATACAATACATCTTTTTGTTGGGTTAGTTATACTTTTTGTGAAGTTTAATATATGATATTTTCCTGCAATCCCTACTGTTTCTGCTGGTTCATATTTTATGGTTCTTAATTGTATACTAATGTGTTTACTTTCATTCTTTTTCTTGCTATATTTACCTGGACAGAGTTGTGTCGTTTTTTTGTCTGTAGCAATACTTAGTGTTTCTGACTTTGAATGTGTTTTCTGTGGCGCTAATGTAAACTTTTGCTTTTTTGGGACGTTATTACGCGTAGTAGCTTTGCATACAATATCGTTTGTTAAATGATTATTTCTCACGGTGAAGTCATTCTTGTTTCTGCAGTTGCATAATTAAGATGTATTTTCAGTTATTATTTCTATTATTTTTTTTTTGTGGAGTTTACTCCGCTGTTGTTTGTATTGTTATATTTATTTAATAAATAGAAATTGTGGTTTCTTACGGATCATACTTTATTTCCTTCTTTATAAGTTTGGGGGGTGTACTTTCTAGGAACACGTTTATATATTAGTTAAAAAAGCAATTTACATTAAAAATGTAATACTTGTGATTATGTCGCTATTGTAAGTTGGTTTAACAAAATAATATTTTACAGTTTCTGCTGCGTCTAAGTACAAATCAAAGACTCTGCGCCTGCCAAAACCATGGCAATCACAACCATCATATATATGTATGACAGAATGTTAATTGGACAGTGTAAAAAAGTGTGAAACACTCGTATTTCTATGTGCGTTAACGACATTCGAAGAAGAAGAAAAATTATACACACTAGAAATGTCACAGTTATATTATCTTTATCTGTCATGCTACCGTGCATCTTATGGCCGCTCTTGCACGAACGCAGACCCCCAATAGTATTGTAACACCGTTGGTCAAACTGAAACATACTTATCTAAGTACTTTGGTAGATTTAGTTCCGCAATATATCTAGTTTATGGGTATATCGCCAAAACTTTTGTAGGGGTGTGACATGTTTCCATTCTATGGACGTCCGGCGCGAACCCATATTCAACGATATTATTTGAAGATGTTTGGACAACACGGATACTACACTTTTATTTTAAGCCACTAAACTTTATTTTAGTTCAATTTTTATGTTCCATACAAAGGAATCTTCGGCGATCGGACGATCACATTTTTTACAAAAGTTGTAAGAGTTATAACGTATGTACGAACATAAAGTTGTCTGAGCGTATTATTATATATATACAAATATTTGCGTTTGAAAAGTGCATATATTTGCTAATGATTATAAAAGTAATTTCATGCGGATTGTGAGTAATTTTATTTCCTTCGTAACAGTGAAAATAAACGAAACCTAATTCTTATGAATTTACATATTACAGCAACTTGTCCTGTCGAACTCTCTTGTTTACTATGGTTTTCTGCGATTTTTAAAGAAACTCAGGTACTCACAGGAACGAGAGCGTGAATGTTTCTAGCGGCCATATCAATAATGACGCTAGGAAATCAACAGGTCGGAGTTGAACACAGCACGTCGAATCGTGAGATAAGGCAAATATCTGATGCATCGCCGCCATCTCCGAGTGACAAGTAGTTTTCCATTGATTTGTCCACTTAAACGATTGAACAAAACAATGATCTACTCGATTGTTCTGAGCGCTTGTCAGAAGAAACCACATTGTTTCTGTACGTATACACTTTGTTATGTATTAAAGGTGTCTACAATTACAGACGGGTGATTTTAAATTACAAGATTTTAACAAAATTACTAAACATTAACGAATAGTCTTGCTTCGATAAACAAATATTGCTTGAAAATGTTTTTTAAACCCGAAGGCTTGCATGAATACTTAAAGGTTTAGGTGTTGTTATTTGAGGAAAAAAAAGCATATATGGTTTGTGGCTTTCTCAGAATTTTATATTTAAATACGAAACGATTCTTATAAAAAAAGTGCCAATAGTTCTTATAACAATTTTACGCGAGCCACGTGGAGCATTAAATACTTTCATATAGTCCAGTCAACACCTCAACGGACATTCATGAGAGATTTCTACATATCCAAGGGAAAAAAACAATGATTTATAAAAATAATATTGCTTGAAAATGACTTTAAAAAACCGAAAGCTTGTATTAATAATATAAGGTAAATGAATGTTTATTTTAAAGAAAAACAAGCATATATCGTTTTTGGGGTTTCTGAAAATGTAATATTATAATACAATATAATACTTATAAAAAGTGCCAATATTACTTATATGTATAATATATATATATATATATATATATATATATATATATATATATATATATATATATATATATATATATATATATATATATATATATATATACAGGGTGTTTCAAAACTCTTGGGAACATTACAAATGCGTATATCTCATGAACTATTCCAGGTAGAAAAATGAAACTGGTGCCATTTTAAAGCTTGCTTAATCAAGTTTTTGGTCATACTAATGATTTTCGTGTTATCTTTCCAGGTGCAGTAATGGTGTTTTCAAACAAGACAAGGCATTTTGCGTCCTCCAATTTGCAAAGACTGAATCGTGGACATGTGTTCAGCGTGCATTTCGCAGGAAATTTAAAAAAGAAGCCCCTGAAAGGAAATCCATTGTCAGATGGCATGCTAAATTTGTGAAAGATGGGTGTTTGTGCCCAAGTAAGCGAACAGGTCGCCCTTCAACTTCAGAAGATGCAGTTGAGCAAGTTCGGACAGCCTTTCAGCGGAGCCCCCGTAAATCAGTGAGAAGAGCCAGCAGTGAACTTCAGCTTGCTCCAGCAACTGTCTGGTGTGTCTTAAGGAAACGACTGCAAATGGTACCTTACAAGCTCAAGTTGGTCCAAAAGTTGAAGGACACTGATAAGCCACTTCGCCGTGACTTTTGCATTGCAATGCAAGAGAAGTTGGAAGATAACGGCTTTGATGACCGGCTTGTTTTTAACGATGAGGCGACCTTCCATCTGAATGGCAAAGTTAACAAGCATAACACTCGCATATGGGGTACTGAGAATCCTCATGAACTTCTTGAGCACGAGCGAGATTCACCAAAAGTGAACGTGTTTTGTGCAATTTCCAAGAAAGGTGTCTATGGACCGTTCTTCTTTGAAGAGGCAACTATCACTGGTGAATCCTATCTCAACATGCTGGAAGACTGGTTAATGGCTCAGTTGGAACAAGCAGAATCTGATGACTTCATTTTTCAACAAGATGGTGCACCACCACACTGGAGTCTTAGAGTAAGGCAGTTCTTAACACAAGGCTGCCTGGTAGATAGATTGGGAGATCTGGGCGAGGTGATGACGTTCTCATGCCCTGGCCTCCTAGGTCTCCAGATCTTACCCCGTGTGACTTTTTCTTTTGGGGCTTTGTCAAGCAACAAGTCTATGTGCCGCCCCTTCCAAGAGATATTGACGAACTAAAGGCTCGAGTAACGGCAGTTGTGGGAACCATTGACGTCAAGATGCTGGAACGCGTTTGGCAGGTAATGGACTATCAACTAGATGTCTGCCGTGTGACGAATGGTGCTCATATTGAGCAACTTTGAAGATTCACCACAAAACTTGAAACTTTAACCTTTCGAACGGTACCAATTTCATTTTTCAACTCCTAATAGTTTTTGAGTTATTAAAAATCGTTATGTTCCCAAGACTTTTGAAACACCCTGTATATGAAACAAAATTAATAATTTTAAGAACCAGTACAAACTTATTTCGATAGTATCTAAACATTATGATGATTAATATTTTACTTTCTTTCAAAGAACTATATTTTACTACTACTTAAGAAAGTTATTTGCTTTTTGGTTTAAAGAAAAATGATTCCAAACGAGTTTCTAATTATTATTCGTCTGCGTTTCCGTAAATTTACCCTTTTAAATATGACAGCGAAACCAATTTACATGAAAGAAACAACCTATGTCACACGGTGGAGGTAAGTATTATTAAATGCATCCTCACATCTTCATCAGTCGGTCGAGCTCTCTTTCTCGCTTCAAACAGATATAGCATATTCATCGTAACTCGTTCTGAATAAAGGGACGCATATTACTTTAGATACGTCCAAGCATATATGTAAGAGGTTACTTCAGTCTGTAGGGTTGTCACACTTATTTTCAAAACATCATTTGTGGTCGTGGGTCACACGTCAGCATAGAAATAGTATTTACGTACATCTATCGTGCTCACGTTGATAATAAGATTTTTGTCGGTTTGTCATGCATACGTTTCTAGCAGCAATACGTGGACGAGCTGTATTCTTTTGCGCAAGCTTACGCACGAACGCGGAATAATTGATACATTATCCAATCCAGAGGTACATCCGGTGGACTGTTGACACACTATTTTGCCGTTGTGATTAGTCGGATTGTCAAACTGAAGTCGAACCAAAGACGTAAAGCATAGCGTACGTTTTATATGCGCGGGACAGTTGGATGTAAAACCCGTCCAGGGCAGATGTACGCGCGCTCACCTACCTCCATGGAGTTTCTTCTTAACTTATTACACAAACATGTTTACTGTATATTGCTGTTTGTTAGTGATTTATCAATAACGCTGATTTAAAATGTAGAAGAAGTAATCAAACTAATGGTAACCCTTATCCCCTCTACTGAATGAACTCCTCTATTCCTAAACGTTTTAAATATCCATTCTAGATGCGTCTACCCATAGCTATGAGACGCTTTGCGCGACTATCAGTGTAAAACTTGATATTTAATGAGTGCATCTTAAGAAAATCTGTGCTTGTTTTATCATCCACGAATGCACACAAAAATGACATTTTTTCTTACTCCGAAGAAAACTTTGCAGTTATTCTAAAAGCTGAAAGAAAAGAAAACATTTAAAAATGTATCTACTGTAAAGAAACAGTAAAAAATAATTCGTAGAGGGGAAGGGGCGAAAGAAAACGTAGCCTTCCATCTACAACCAGACTGTAAATCTAGTAAGTCAGGAATGTGCAATCACGTATGAAAACATAAAATTTCAACTTTTCCTTTTTTTAAGGGCTCAAATTACAAGTGACATATCGTGAGAAAAAGGATTCTTTTTTTCCACTGTGAAACGACGACGATGACGAAATAGAAGTGAACAAACCGTTGATAGGGAGAAAGCAAAATAAAAAGCTATAACGAATATATAGATGAGAATGAGCAATAAGTACAGATGAAATTCGAATAAGTATATAACGTTTGCATTAGAAGAACCATCCTGGCAAGAGATCGAATGAAGAATCCCATGTCTTGTGCCCAGATCTTAACACCATATACACTGTTTTATTGTTACTTATTTATTTATACTATTTAATGGTGGGGTGATGCCCGTGCATGTACTAAGCATTGATGGGGTGGGTTAAGGTGATTAAGAAAAGCGATTTCATTCTGAAACAGTTGCGATTTAATTAAATAAAAATGTTTAACCTCGCATTGAAAAGACATCTAATTTTCCACTATTTCAACATTTCAAACTTATCAATGAGTGTCAGTAAACAATAGATCTCTTCATAAAAATATATATATGCATATATATATATATATATATATATATATATAGAGAGAGAGAGAGAGAGAGAGAGAGAGAGAAGAAAAAAGAGTGATAAATATGCGACGATTGTCCAAATTTATTTCAAATTTCAATTGTTCAATGCAAGGTGTATTCAGTAATAAACTAGTGTTTGTTATTCTTTCCTTAAGCCAAGGCTTTTCAAAGATCGAAATCTTATCATCAGAGGAGAAATACAGATGGATTTATATGCATATAAATAGATAGATAGATAGATAGATAGATATTTACATGTGTGTATACATATAGCAGCCACACTCAGTATTGCCCCCGGACGAATAACCAATCCTACTCTAAAACACATCTTACAGTTTTCTATTATAATTATTGATATTCTTTATATCATTATGTTTCTGAATGTTTTAGATGAGGATTGATAATTCGTACTATTTGGATTATTATGACTACTGTTCTGATTTTGAGTGTTATTCTCACAACGTTTCGGCCGATGTAGCCACCGACCTTCTTGAGGTGTATTTTGTCGAACTCTTCCAAACTCGGGAATCTGTTCAGAATTTTGAACAGAACCCGTTATTTTATTTACGGGGAAGAGTTCTTTTCGTTCCGTCAACCATGATCGGGTAGAAGTCTTAAGTAATTCGCAATTGTATTCTTAGTCTCACACTCTCTGAGGATTACCTTCAACCTCTAGAAGAGTGCCATTTAGATCTGAATTTTGCTTCGTACGTTATCCGGTACGCCCGTAACATTGTGAGAATAACACTCAAGATGAGAACAGTAGTCCGAATAATCAAAATAATACACATTTTGTTGATCACTTTTTATTGCGGTGGAACAATTGGTTCTAGCGTTGCCTGTGTTTAAAGACAGTATCTACTCTATGCAGACACTTCAACTTATAAATTTAAAGTGCAAATAAATAATTATGACAGCCAGTTGTTATTAAATGAAGTCAATAAAATGGACTTGGAGATATTGGACATGTATTCTTTCTGGTGAGAACCTATCACATGGAAAGGCTGACTATGGACTTAGAAGTGTGGGTTCCATCCCTCTATTGTTGTCAAAACACGTCATATCAAATTTGCTATTGTAGTATTAAATGATTTTCAATTAATGTTTAGTCACTGGATAATTACGCAATATATATATATATATATATATATATATATATATATATATATATATATATATATATATAAAATTTAAAAGAAATAAACGAAACACATATTAGGGTTTATATATATATATATATATATATATATATATATACATGGTGCTGTATCTTATTAGTAAGATCCGTATTTATAGTTTTATTATTAGTTATATATCTATTAATCTGCATATGTATATATGTATATATATATATATCTTTATTCGTTTATTTATAATTCATTTATTTATTTATTCATTTTATTTCATTTTATTTTTTGATTTTTTATCTGTTATCATTATTATTGTGTATTAATTGTTGAAGACTGATAAGGCGTTAGTACAGGTGGTGAATGCTATTTTATTAGTTGTGGGTTGTAATTTTTTTATGTGTAGGGCTTCGAAGATTTTTAGTCTGTTGGTGCAGTTGTTTTTATGTATAATCTGGTGTTAGTTGTTAATATCTGTCTTAGTTCAATTGATTTTATTCTTTTTTATGTGTGGTAATGTGTCGCTGGGTGCAACTAGTATCATTTAAGTGATGCGTAAGGCGCGGGAGAGGGTTGTAGTCGTATGGCCAATATAAGTACTGTGTTTGTCTGTTTGGGTATTGGGGAAACATTCCCCGAATGGGCATTGGAACAAATACAGTACATTTGTTTTCTTTAGGGGGGGAGATAGTAGTGTTATTATTTTTTAGTATTAAGTTAGAAGTTTTGAATTTAGTGTATTAAATTATAAGTTTTATTTTTTGTTATTGGTCGGTGGGTTTAGTGTGTCGGTTTATTATGTTAGTTATAGCTTTTTCGTCGAGTTTTTAGTTAGAATGCATATATACATATATATACATATATATATATATATATATATATATGTATATATATACATATATATATATGTATGTATACATATATATGTATATATATATATATATGTATATATACATATATATGGATATATACATATATTATATGTATATATACACATATATGTATATATACATATATATATATATATATGTATATATATAGAGAGAGATATATACATATATATGTATATATATGTATATATATACAGATATATACATATATATGTATATATATATATATATATATATATATATATATATATATATATATATTTACTAGCAAATATATGCTCCCTACAGTTGCATATTTTTGCTGGACTGAAGGGGTGAAATCCTAATAAACGAACTAGATACACTGACCGCAAAGAAGGAAGTAATGACTGAAAGGGTGATATCATGACGAAGGAAATCTAGCACCCCGCAAAAAAGTAGGAGTTAATGACGGTAGGCATGATATGAAACTAAAAAGATAATACACTACCCCTCGCACTCAAATAACAGTTCATTGAAGGATTGTGTCATGATGAACGAACTTATACTATACTGCCACACCCAAAATAAAAGAGCTTATGCCTTGGAGGAATGTATCATGACAAATAAAAATATACTACACATAATTTAATAAGCATAAACCGTTTTAATGTTAATATAGTTAGGATAGGTGTAAAAAATGTTTCATTTATATACATATGTATATATATATATATATATATATATATATATATATATATATATATATATATATATATATATTATTTTGCCCTTAGATATTTCATGTGAGGAATAAAAGTCAATTTTCTATCGAACATTACACTTAAAATTTATTTTCATCTACAACTGGAATTTCAATCCATTAAATTTCGGGATTGGGTCATTGTGCTATTCTCTCTTCTGACAAAAATGGACACATTTTGTTTTTGTCTGCGAAAATCGGAAACTATTTTCTATTGCCCATTTGTTGATTTTCTGTAGGCATTGTTGCAATTTGCGCTCAATGGTATGCATATGCTTAGACCAGTAGTATATTAACAAGTCGTCTACGTTAGGGATCCATCCACTCCGGGTAATAAGCTTTTTATTATGTTGTTTATTTTTATGCTAAACAGAGTCACATATAGTACACTGCTTTGTGGAACACCCTCTTCCTGAGTGTTCATATCAGAAAGAGTAGATCCAACACAAAGTCAAAATCTTCGGTCTGACTGAAAACCGTCAATAAAATGTTGCAGTACACCTTTAAGACTGAGATCGTTAAAATCTCTCACGATGCCATATTTCCATGTCGTATCGCACGTTTTCTCGAAGTCAAAGAACATAGCTACGAGAAGTTCTGTCTTAACGAAAGCTTCTCTTATAGAATTTTCCAAGCTTCCAAGCTAATTTTCATGCAAGATCCACATTATAGATTGAAATAAGGCCATTAGAGTCTAAATACTAAATCGATTGTTTATCATCCTCTCAATTATTTTGCATAAACAACTGGTCTGTAATTTTGTGGAGTCGAGTTGGTCTTTGTCCGGTTTTGGGATCGGTATCACTGAAGTTTATCTCCCTATGTCCGGAAATTTTCCCTCTGTTCATATTTTGTTGTATATTTTGGGAGTAATTCCAGTGATTCTCCTGGTAGCTTCTTTAAGAACACATAATGGGCGTCATCGGGTCTTACAGCAGTATTATGAGATATTTCAATAGAGTCCCTTAACTCACTCAATGTAAATTCACTATTAAATCTTTTCACAATTTTTCAATTTAAGATTTAATTTATTCTTTTCTGAATTTCTTGTTTTCCGCCCTGACTTGATGATATTTTGGAAAACGTTTCTGCTAGCTGATTTGATATGTCTTTTTATCTGTTATTTGGTAGTTTTTTTTAGAGGTGTTGGATTTGTTTAGTTTGGTGTTTACACGCTATTTTTCCGATCGGTTTAGAAGAGGAATTTAGTTTGCCACATATTCTTGCCAGCATATTTTCGCTGCTTTAATCACACTGCGGGCCCTAGTCTTGCTTTGTTTTTATTCTAAAACATTTGTTTGAGTTATTTCTATTTTAGAACTTCTTTAAGGTTGCTTTTTGCCGTCTAATGGCTTTTTTGCATTGACTGTTGAACCAGAGTATGTTACGTTTGTCTTGTGTAGAATTTCTGGAAAGACAGTCTTTAACTATCTCAATCCACAGCGTTTGTTTCCACACATGTCAGTTTTTGAGACATTTTTCTTAAAACATTTGCAATAGTTTTTGTCTATTTTCCAACGTTGTCGGTAAGATTTATAATCAGGTTTCTATATTTTCGAGCAGGATTGAAAAATGATCACTGCCACAAGTGTTATCACAGACTCTCCAAGTAAAGTCCATATAGACTGTGGGGTCACATATGGTTAAATAAATCGCATAATTCCTTCCATTGAATGGACTCATATATGGCTGTGTTCCGTCGTTTAGCTTCACAGATCAATTTCATTTATTACTTTTTGTATCATTTTGCACGTTTTTGTCGTACTTTTGCACCCACATATGGTATTCTGACTGTTAAAGTCCCTTCATAGGATGGATGATGTGTGCAATTGGTCAATTAGCTTCTGAAGCTCAATTTCATTTATTTCCTCGTTTGGTAGAATATATATTAAACATATGTTGATTGTTTTATGTAACGTCACCTTGATGGCAACCGCTTGGATATTGGTTTGAATATTCAGTTTGCTATGGGGTATATCATTTCTAATTTGAATTGATATCCCTACAGCGGCCCTGTGTCTAGTATCATGTATGTGGCTGAATATCTGGTAATTTTAAATATTGATATAGTCCTTTTCTTTTAGGGTTTTTTCTTGATGACAAATAATAGTGGGAGATTTTTTCATTTAGTAATAAGAGCAATTAATTAAGATTTGCTTTTAAACCGCGACAATTCAATTGGATTATTTTTTGTCTAATGGTTTATATTTTGATTGATGGCGGCTTTTGTTTTGTTTGTTTGTTTTCTCAGATTTTTCATATTTAGTCTCCGTCATGTCCAATGCCTTAAATCAGTTTTGTGATTTTGGTTTTGGTATTTTAGGTGATTTCTCTTTTTCTTTAGGTTAATGATTTTACTTGGATGCTCTTTGCAAGGAGATATTTTACTTGTATCTTTTGGAATCACTATTTTCCTCCCGAGTAAACTCAGTTGCAATATTCTATTGACTTGTTTTTGACTGTGGTGGGACATCTTGGGTGAAGCAACCGGTTGAGTAGGAGACACAATGATAATCCTTTCATCTCTTGGTTCCACCTTTTGCTTTCTAACTGTTGCCTTCGGTTCCTCGTAGTCTTTTTTATTTGTTTTTTGAAATGCTGGGCAGTCTTTCAGTTCAAGCTGGAGCAAGCTTTGTACTAATCTTTTGTATTTACTGTCCTACTCATTATTAGCCACCTGGAAAACAACCTGAGAATATGTATTTATCTACTAGAGGTTAAAACTACCTTGCTTACTTCTTGAAAGGAAATGTTTATTGTGTCTTTGTTGGATAATGGCTCTGTGGGATCGGACGCATCTTGAGGTGGGCGTATCTGTTGGAAATCGTTTGGTTTGGCGTGCGCGATTCAGTGCGTGTAGACCCGTACAGTCGAGTGCAGAATAGGACTGTTCTCACGGTTGGAGCTCATATACGTGACAGACCACCATTTTGATGAGACCTTTTAGGTCGAGGAGTTCAAAGGAGTCAGGCTGTGACGAATGCACCTGCGCATAGAGTTCTGTGACGTAACGGGCTTTTACGTGGGGAGCAGAGTTTTTGCTAGTCTGGGTTTTGAGGCGAGCCGAACGGACGTGTTTAACGATGTAGTTTGCAACATGATTAGGGGAATTAATTCCCTAGGAAAATACAGGCGAAAGATCTCTTTCCCCCCTCCACGAATGGCTAAGGACTTAATTGATAAGTAATGACAAAAGCAGTAATTTGGTCTCTCTCTCGACGTTAGTGGATATCTCCAAGCAGACGGATAACTAATGCCAAATAAAACAGAACTTAAAGGTTTTAAAATATTGTTTGTCTCCTGAGTCGGTCATGAATCTTTTTATTGCAGCGGCGTGGTTCATGACAGAAAGAAAGAAGTCAACCACTGGACGACGCATCTCTCCACGCGACTATGAAATATTGAAGGCACGAGAAATTAAACGGTATGCACCATATATGATTTTTGGTTTTAAAATGACGGGTTGTTTAAGCGAGAACTGCAACGGCCCGTTCCGGGACCGGTATACACAACGAGAACTGGCACGGCCCATTCCCGGGACGCTATGCAACATATTTTACTGTTAGTATCTCATTTTACCCTGTTCATCTTTCACAAATGTTGGATAAAACTGAGTGGTCACCACCACAGTTTGCGCACGTATGATTCTCTTTACATTTATCTTTAGAGTGGTCAGTGCCTTTTATTCTACATTTTCCACATGCGTTTCTTTCGTTACATTTGCTTTCGTTATGTCAATATTTCTGGCATTTGTTACACCGAAGAGGATTAGGAAAATATTGTTTAACATTCTTGATTGTATACATTACGTCATATTTTGTGGATTTTCTGCATATCAAATGTAATCATATATGTGTTTGTTTGGATTATCCTGTCTACTCCTTTTATAAAGATTCGTTTCACCTCGATTACTCCCTAGAATTTTAATTCTTCTTTTATTTCTTCTATAGTATATAAAGCGAGCTCTTGGCTCCTTATTTCTCCTTTCGAAAATTAAAGCTAAATATTTTCTTTGTGTTACTTAAACGATTTCCAAGGAATATTTAAAATATTTATTATTTTTTTAAATGATAGCATGAGAATATAGGAAAAAGGAACACAAAAAAAGAGACAAAGAATAGAAATAGAAAAAAGATTCGATGGATATTTTCAAATGTTTAAAATTAATATTTTTTCATTTGAGTAGAAAATATGTTATGGGGAAAACTATGAAAAGTGAGTAAGAAAAAGGGGAACATTTAGTCACGTGCTGTTTTTAATGCAGTGGAACTCCTCTATGTTACACTTCCTCCATAGTAAAAACTCCTCTATAGTGAACCTTTTTTATTAATCTCTGGCAAACGGAACGAGAGTGTGTTATCTCTGTGGATAAAATAAGGAATTCCTCCCGGGGTGACGTTGAGATTCCTGAGTTCTACCGGATGCACTAAAGAAAGTGAGGGTTGCATAGAGACGGGGTGTTGTTAAAATAATACTGCAGATGGGAACAGTAGTCTGAATAATTCAAAATATTCTAGAAGTAAATTGTTTAAATTCTACTTTCCTATAGACAACGGTGGTTTTCTATAGTGGCCAAAATAGTGGTCAATATAGAAATGGTCTAAGGCCTGTATTACAAATATCAGAGAGGAAGTATTACATTATTTGACGGTGATTTTTATATATCATGTATAGTTGGTTTAAATTTATTTAAATAACATATTGATACATATAAATTAATACACACGCAAACATACACATATATACATATATATATATATATATATATATATATATATATTAAATTACAGATCATAGTTAAATCATGTTGTGATTAAATGTCAATTTTGGAGAAAGTTAGACATGATATTGAAATAAGTATTTAATGTTTAATATTAAATATTGAGCTGTATTTTTCTTTGGGAATTGATTTTTACATAAATAGAGCTAAATTATATGATTGTTTCTTGCATCGTTTTTATATCTTCATATATATATATATATATACATATATATATATATATACATATATATATATATATATATATATATAGAGAGAGAGAGAGAGAGAGAGAGAGAGATAGAAAAAAAGAGAGAGAGAGAGAGAGATAGAAAAAAAGAGAGATAGAAAGTGAGAGAACGAAACGCATTCCTGTTGAGGTAATGCATTAAGTGTGACAAAGCATCCGGGGGCTATGGGGATCGGGGATCCTAGTTAGGCGCTAGTATGCATCTTAGTGATGATGCTATAGAAACGAAGTGTACATAAGAAGCTAGTACATATATTCGACGTGAAATCGGTTATCCAAACAGGGCTGGTTTAGGGCGCCGGGCTGGTTGGAAAAGTCGTGTTGAAAGTCAGTTTTGTTCAACCCCACACAGGGCCGACGCTTCAAAGATGTCAGCTTAGAGATAACGGAAACCCAAATTTTATTCTAGAGACAGCGTTTGGCAGGAGACCCGCGCGAGCTGGACAAGTTAATCATCTAAACTTGTCGGTATTAATTAGGGCAGGCGACCTCTGTCCCACAGCGAAAGAAAAAGAGTAATTGTTTTATCATCACACAAAAAAAAAACCAGAGAGAAAGAAATTCATTTATTGGTGTCGTGGGGGAGTACGCGCCCCTAAACCTCTGAGAGAGAAAGAGACACAGAGAGAAGGATAGGAGAAGAGGAGGGTGTAGCGATAGACATTTTCAAGAGTCTATGCGTTTCAATGCCCGAAAAGTCAGATTCCCAAAGACAAGCGAGAAAGTGAGTCGGAGAAAAATCGCCGGAGTAAACAGAATTCTAGCCATCGCCGCTTCGCTCATAGTTTAGTGACTTAATAGTAAATTGCGAATGTATTCGCGCACATAGAGAACCAGAGAATAACTTAGGAACAACACACCTTTTCTTTTTTGCTAAAGACATTTATCATATTATAAGCATTACTTCAACGTAAAAACAATTATTTTCTTTTTATTGTTATTAATAATTATTCTGTCATACAAAAAGACCCGACCGAGTTGTTGAACATTATTCCTTTCGCTTGTTCTGCTTTGAATAATCTTTTGCTCCAACAGAACCAGTCGATTGCTATCACCCAGTAATTGTTCGCTGATATAAACAGTGTCAATGTGAGAGTTAGAGGAGATCGACAAAGTCATCATCATCATCGTCGTCATCTCGGCCTAGAGGAATTTCGCTCGACACTACGACGATCAGCTGAAGAGTGTTCACGGTCTGGCAAGATCTGTAGGAGAAACCGAGACACGAGTGGGGGACCCGGTTATATAAGTAGTCTGTTCAATTGCATAGGTGCTCAGTTCAAACAAGCTGATAAACTGCTCATTTACAGAAATGTAGATAAACCGCATCGATATCGGAGGAAAAACATAACCATCCTCTATGTAAACGTGCAAATTGATATGTGCCACCAAATGTGAATGTCGTGCACAGCTGGTTCACACGCACCAAGGTTATGTCATCCCCTCGACATTCATCCCTAAACCGCCTACCACTGGCTAATACTCTATTACCCAAACTCACTATTCACAATGTTTCCTCACTGTATATGTCTTCGGTGACATAATTTCTGACGTAATCTATGCCCCCTATTTCATTTTTTCAGCATAACTTTTAGATATTATCACCGAACAGAACCATACAACTATATCAATTACGCTGACTATGTATCTACACTTAATCAAAGAAGCATATAACTACCAAATTGTATTTGACACTTATATTCATACCCACTGATATTTGTTGAAGGATAAATGATTTCCTAAATATCTTACGTACATTGTATAGCTTAAATGAATGTGTACTTTCCATCCTTGTATATTATGGCGATGTGTTGACTCATCCCTGGAGTCAGTTTCACTGCATATATTTTGAGATGTCGGTAGAAAAAAAAAACAAAGAAAGAATCAAAAGCTAGAGTGTTTAAATAAACAGCTATGTAAAATATTGATTTGTCTTGTTAGCAATCAACTTACTTGGGACTTAAAAATCAACTTTTATTTTTCTAACATACGGAATGTGCATTAATTTCGAGTTATCCAATGACTTCACACACAAGCTACAATAAACGATTAAGTGCGGCAAAGTGTCATTTGATGAGGGATGTACACTTATTTCAGAATTGCAAGAAAGTGTAAATTTATGCTAGAGATATGATCGGATTGGAAATCAACTTAATTTATTGCAATACATGCGCTGGTAGCCATTATAAACCCTCTGCCAAATTTCAATCATCAGGCAGAACAAATCGAAACTAAGTTGGGAGTTTGACAACTGTGCCCAGAAAATAAGTTACCGATTTATAATTTTGGGAAGTAGATTTACGATCCATCATTTTGACATTAAATTTCAATCTACACAATGTATCTTTGGATTTGCAATCTTCTTTCTTATTTCTTCTGAAATAAAAACTTTTAAAGATTTCTACACTTTATATTATTACGACTTTACTGGGGTAAACATCTTCAGAAATCGTGCTATTTTTATCTGACTTGAAATACCAAATGAAAAGATCCGAAATATATATTTCGTACTTGGTTTTTGCTTCGATACCATATATTATATATTTTTTATAATTGCCTGTTTCACAATAGTTCACCGATACTAACTTAACTAAAACATATACATTTACATCTATAAATATAATTAATGATTAGCGTTGCGAATTACTGAATCGGATTGCGTCGAGTTCAAATATATTATTCACAGACAATATAAAATATAAAAATATAATTACATCTATAAATATAATTACATATAGATATTTATATATATATATATATATATATATATATTATAATATATGGAAATGGTGTGAATTTGTTTCTCTTAACATTTGACGTAGTTTAAAATTAAATTAAACTATTCTATAACATAGCTCTAACCTTACACTATTGAGATTTTACAATGGTTTGATGTTATAAAATTTATATTTTAATAATTTTATTTTAAACTTCATATATATATATATATATATATATATATATATATATATATATATATATATATATATATACGAATGCATAACAAACTCTGATCCTGGTTGAAGTATTACTCACTTTTAACTTTCTTTCATTCATGTTTCCATTTGTTTGCTTCCCATGTCCTTCTTTTAATATCTCCCTTTTTGCCCACTTAATCCCAATGCAATAGGTAAATATTTCGTTTCTGATGATTTTTCCTGTGTTCAAATTGTTTTTTCTTTTTGCCGTTTTCATGCATACTTTCTTCACAGTATTTTATTTTATGAGATATCGTGTATTTTATACTCATACGAATTCATATATATGTATACAAGTATATATATAGTTTCATATTTGCTGATATTTTAAATAAAATGTAATAACACATAGAGATAATTGGTACATATATTTACAAACATTAAATTTGAAAGCCGTGAATGTGTATAATATTCATTTCACTTAATAAAATTGCAGTCATCTATGATCACGCCCGCCACGTTACTCGAAACATGTTGGCGGATTTCTTGTTACGCTGTCGGTTTATCTGTGTGAAAAACGTAAAGACGTTACACTTGTTTTTTACTTTGGTGTTATGAGAAAATGTGTGAATCTCTGTCACAACCGCGTCTCACGCATAATACTCCAGGGCTTACAATTAAGAGAGTTGTGAGGCTATATATCCAAGGATAATGTGGTAAAATAATTTCGCTTGTGTCCAGAACTGGACCTAGTGTCGTATGGAGAATAATTCAGAGTATCGCTGCAATACATTCTGCTTTCCAGTAATACAATTTGCCCCTAGCAGTTAATGCCCTCTGTACTTAATTTGACCTCCCCTAGGAAAATATACGAGACTCTATGGTGCACATCGATGCTGACAACAGCAAATACGTTAGTGTTGCCCGGGACGTTTGTCGTCATGATTCTTAATACATCTGAATACATCGAAAGCCAGTTGAGGATTTAATGGGTACTGAATCAGATTTGTGTCTGCTCTGGGGGCAAGCAAACGATAGCAAAAGTGAGGAAATGCTTCTGTTTCTTCATATGATTACAATATTTATTCTTCAGGAACTGCTTCTTTCTGATCTGACATGAGTAATATCAGATGTCATATGAGTAGTATCAGATCTCACTATTTACTGTGTTCTCTATAATAAAACCAAGTACTAAAGTTTCGCTGATTACGAATCTCATAAACATATTCACGAATGAGTCACAACTTATCAAGGCTAAAATACCCTCGAAGGTAAGTATTAATAGTAGTAAATATGATTATACTTCTCTCAAAGCCATGAGTCTATACTCATTGAAGTCATCGCTGATCATCTGCACCAACTAAAGATAGACGCCATATCATATCGAGATATCCACATAAGAGCTCCGGTCTGAATACATGAAAACAACAATTGTCTTTACCGCTATTCCGAATCTTATAAATAAGCCTATATATGGATTCATTCACAAATCCTACACATCTGAGTGTATTTTGTACAAATTGCAGATTTATGCATCACATCGTATATAATTAATTATATATATATATATATATATATATATATATATATATATATATATATATATATATATAGTCTAAAGAAAATGTAAAATGCAGTTTAAATTCCCAGACAAACTAACTAAATCCAAGATATTGCAGACTTAATATTCGTTGGAAAATTAATAAATGAAAAAATATAAGTAAATAAAAATAAAAAAAAGGGGGGGGTAATTATCTAAGAGTGAAACAAAAACAGGAGACCTTAAGCGTCTAATATTAACACGTGGATCATCAGCTGTTTACCATGTAACTGTTTCGGAGATTTAAAAACACGACAGTTATAATATTCATGGCTCTCCAATGGTACTGTTTCCCCAATAATCAAGTGTCGAAATAATTCAGCTTAGAATGTCGCTAATATATACATAAATAAATAATAATAATAATAAAATAAAATAATATATTACCCTTAAGACTACCGTATGATATAGTAATTTGCATATCAGATAACATTAATTATAACAATAACAATAATAAAAAAAATAATAATACTATCTAAACACTACACTTAAGAACCATTCTGCAATATGGTAGCTAGCAATAAAATTATATAGGAATTAAAGTTGCATTAAAAAATAAATAAAAAATAAAGCTAAAGTACCTTAGGTACCAGACAAGTAATTAGATAAGAGGAAGGAAACCTAGCTATACAGATCTAAATGCCGAATATATAGTCTAAAGAAGCTTTGAGTCATTAAAAAAAAATGTAAAATGCAGTTTAAATTCCCAGACAAACTAACTAAATCCAAGATATTGCAGACTTAATATTCGTTGGAAAATTAATAAATGAAAAAATATAAGTAAATAAAAAAAAAGGGGGGGCGGTTAATTATCTAAGAGTGAAACAAAAAGAGGAGACCTTAAGCGTCTAATATTAACACGGGGATCATCAGCTGTTTACCATGTAACTGTTTCGGAGATTTAAAAAAAGGACAGTTATCATATTCATGGCTCTTCAATGGTACTGATTATACTACCATTTCCCCAATAATCAAGTGTCGAAATAATTCAGCTTAAAATGTCACTAATATATACCTAAATAAATAATAATAATAATAATAATAATAATATATTACCCTTAAGACTACCGTAAGATATAGTAATTTGCATATTAAATAACATTAATTATAACAATAACAATAATAATAAAAATAATAATACTATCTAAACACTACACTTAAGAACGATTCTGCAATATGGTAGCTAGCATTAAAATTATATAGGAATTGAAGTTGCATTAAAAAATAAATAGAAAATAAAGCTTAAGTACCTTAGGTACCAGAAAAGTAATTAGATAAGTGGAAGGAAACCTTCCTATATATAGTCTTCGATATCTTGGATTTAGTTAGTTTTTCTGGGAATTCAAACTGTATTTTCTTTCTTTGTTTAGAATCACTCAAAGCGTCTTTAGACTATATATTGTGTATTTAGATATGTATGGCTATGTTTCCTTCCTCTTATATACTTTTCTACCTAGTACCAAAGCTACTTAAGCTCTTTTGTTTGTTTGTTTTGTGGTTTTTTAATGCAACTTTTATTCCTATGTAATCTTATAGCTAGCTACAATATCGCAGAATGGTTCTTGGGTGTTGTGTTGGGATAGTATTATTATTATTATTATTATTATTATGATTATTATTATTATTATTATTATTATTATTATTATTATTATTATCATCATAATTATTATTATTATTATTATTATTATTATTATTATTCATTTTTATTTATGTATATATTAGTGAAATTAAAGCTGCATTTTTTCTACATTTGAGAATTGGGGAAGTGGTTGTTTGATCAGTACCATTGGAGAGCCATGAATATTATAACTGTCCTTTTTTTTATCTCCGAAACTGTTACATGGTAAACAGCTGATGATCCCCGTTTTAATATGTCACGCTCAAGTTAAGGTCCCCTGTTTTTGTTTCACTCTTAGATACTTGAATCCCCCTTTTTCATTCATGAATTTTCCAACGGTGGGTCGGCTTATGCAGGTGCTAATCTGCGTATCTTGGATTTAGTTAGTTTCTCTGGGAATTTAAACTGCATTTTCTTTCTTTGTTTTAAAATGACTCGAAGCTTCTTTTGACTTATATGTATATATATATATATATATATATATATATATATATATATATATGCACACATATATATATATATATATATATATATATATATATATGCACATATATATATATATATATATATATATATATATATGCACACATATATATATATATATATATATATATATATATATATATATATATATGCACACATATATATATATATATATATATATATATAACAGGTGCAATGATGAAGATAATGTTATACACTTCAGATCAATTTGAATAGGAATCGATTTCCAAAGCAATATTCAATATTCAATATTTAAAATGAAACAATTGTAATAGAGCTTTTGATTAATAAAATACCAAATCAAAGTTATTTAATTTTTTTTAATGACAATTTTGGAAGAAATTAATTATTACTCATGTTTCTGAAGAAGTCCGTATTGCCCACATGCAATCTAATCTGTTACAGTTGACTCCGCTTTCAATTTACGCAATCAAGAGAAACTTCTACGACTAATTGCATGTTGGGCATCAGGAACCGATAAAAGTGAATTGTGAAAACCTCAGACACCGAACAGTCCAATTCAATCAACACAACAAAAATGATTTAGAAACTTTACCAAAACATATCAGGTATAATACTTGAAGATTCTAAAATTTAAATATATGTTAAAAGCAGTTTTTCGTTACCAAATTCGTTTACATTGTAGATAAACCATTAATTGAGAATTTCCAAAAAACAAAAATCATGTGTAAAGATTATTTTGTTCTGAACTTTTCATTAAATCATAGAATGATATGACTTTAAGTTGATATATAATATATATATATATATATATATATGTATATATATATATATATATATGGTGATGTCCACTTCTTTACAAAATAAGGCCATCCCTACTAGATTGCAACGCCAGTTTACGGGCACGCAGATGGCGCAGCAGCCACAACTTATTTTTACAAGACTTACTGAAGATATGACATATATTTGTGCACATTTATATTCAACTCTTTATTTTATACTTGTTAACTTGACTCATTCCACGGGATCTAATGTGGCTCAGTAGACTATCATATGGGGACAGGCTCTTCCGCCAAGAAAACACACACATAGATGGATCGGAAGCGTGCGGCACGAGCTGTATCGCAAAGTACGTTTTGAAATTAAGTAATCAATTCGTTTGTATTCAAATCAACAGCAAGAATCATAGATATACTTCCTCAAAACCGACCTTTCTAGAGCAATCCTCGATCACCTTCCCACATTCATATCAAGTTTTTTGTTTTGTTTATGTTACTACATACTTAAAATGTTTCTTTTGGTTTGTGTTAAGGAATTTTTGTTGCCATGTCGCAGTTCCCCATATAACAGTTACATAGGGAACCTGTAATTTTCTATCTTAACCATGTAACTTGCTCAGCGTATCTGATTCCGTAAAACACGCACTTTTATGCTCGACATTCCAGCTTGCTGTAGAACATTAACATCTGGTGTAAGCGATTGCCACTTTTTATTTAGGATTCTCCTGAGATACGTTTGGTGCAACCTCTCCAAAACCTTGATGTGTCGACGATACTTAGTCAATGTCTCTGGAGAAAGACACACGATCCGTACACATTGATCTTTTTATGGTAATAACGTTTCAAGTCTACCGATGGAGTTGCTAGCCTTTTCTATTCTGGAGCGCAATTCAAAGCCAATGGATCCATCTCGGAAGATAGTGTTTGCAAGATATACAACTGAGTAAAACTACACTTAATCTACCTTATTTAAAGAACATGATTGCCTCTAACTACTGATCTTATTGTTTTCTAGATCGATTATAAGTTTCTGCACGTTTGCATATCCTTGTCAGTGTGGGCAACGAAGACTGCATCATCGGCATAAAGCTGTTCCTATACAATGGTTGTGAATGTCTTGAATTTTGCATTAAAACAGAACAACCTTGAAGATCCTACTGGTTGTTCTTAAACGTATGGTACTCCGACATTACGATCCTGAAAAGCCCAAGCGACAGCCAGGCAAAATATATTTAGAATAACGTCGGCAAGAATGTACCTCTGTTTTGTCATGTCAACAAAAGCTTTATATAGTACTACTTGGTGTTTCGATGCACTTCATTTGAAGTTGTCTGTCAGATAAGATGATATCGATTATGCCACGCCCATGTCTAAATTCGCTCTGGCATTTTGGAATAAGAGAGGGACGCACGCATATAGTAAGTCAGTAAAGCAAGAGCTCTATAAAGGAATTACTAATCATACTTATACCTCAATAATATACGCAGGCCGTTTGAGCTCCTTTTCCTCATGTAGAACGAGATCGGAGTTGCGTCTATCCAGTTCTGAGGTACAGAGGAAGACACCTATACGTCATATTTCAGACGGTTGACTTCTGCAGCGATCTTGTCATCCTAAAGAAAAAAAACGAAAAACAAATGGAGGGCCATAAAGGCCACCTGCCTTCTCGATATTATTGTGCTTTGATTGTATAAAGGATGTAAGAGAAGGTAACGTGGTTTATACTCACACATTTGAAAGCCTCCTGTGTTAGACTGCTGATGACCTCTTCATCAACCACTCACGAATTGTAGAATAGATCTTTGAAATGCTCAGTTCACCATGTCAGAATATACTCGGACATTTGTGGAGGAGAGACTGATTTTGGGGTCTGAGTGGTATCGTAGATGATGATTGTGGCTCAAAGACCTCTCTAATCTAGTAGTACATAGTTGTAGGTACTCTTATCGAGAACGCACCGCGTTTCCGTGACTTCGCGTCGTCAACGTTCGGGCAGGTTTCGGAAGCGCTTTAGAATTAACTGGGCGGAAATTGCCAAACGATAAATTGAAGACTGGCAAACGATAAATTCAGACGAAAAAGTCAAAGTAAAATACATATATGAAAATAAAGAACAAACAAACCATAGCAAAACAAACTGTTATTAATTAGATGTTTATTTAAATTTGTCAAATTAACCATTGTTAATCAAATGTTTTCAATAAAATGTATTTTTGTGCACCGAAAAGTTTCAGAAAATGATTTTAACGTAAAAAACAACGAAACCACTGTTTTTTAGCAAATATCTTTTTTGTTTTACAAAACAATGGTTTTTAAGCAAATGTTTTCTTACATTTTTGTAAATGTGTTTTTTTTGTTAACACTAGAACAACTAATTTTTAGCAATTTTTTTCTGTTTTGTTATTTTATTTGTGTTACATTTTCTGCATTAGGGTAAAGGGTTCGGGTTTTAGGGTTGTCTTACGGGTTAGGGTTGTAACTGGCCCATCACGTTATTTGGGTACTTAGTTCTGTTGCGCAGACGACATCAACGACGACGACAAAAGACAAGCAGAAGAGAAGGGGGTCGTCAAAGAAGTGGAAGGTTGATGGTCGACAGGGTAGGATTCTGCTATCTACAGTTGGACATAGACTCCTCTATTGTTGCCGTATGCCCTGGGCATCTGAGTTTACGAGGATTGCGTAACAAATGGTTTTCGCAGACCTCCCACAAAATATTCCTCCTATCCACCTGCGTGTTGAGCTACAATACGCTGCATTCCTTTGGCATTTATTTCCAGTTGATAAGTCCTGCGACCACATGTATAGAAGTTTTAGGAAGGATCTTTGCCATTTCTATCCTGGATATTGAAACAAAAGTTCAAGTTCTTATTGACATCCAACATCTGCATTCTTTGTTGAAGCAGCTCTAGGAATATTGGTCAGTAAGACTTTTCCGAAAGTTCAACCGACACATTTACGCCTCTTAGAAGAATAATTTCATCAGCTTCTGATATCGAGGTTAGTACTGTCCTGAGATCTTGGTAGAAGGATAGGACAGTCTCCTCGTCATAGTTTGTGCATAAATTGAGATGACAGTTATTAAACTGTTGCAGTGCAACGATAAACAGAGGTGCATAATTGTATCACAAATGTCGTGAAGCTACTCGACCTTATTGTCTAACTCTGTGCAAACAGAAAATCTCACTCCGTCTATTTGCCTTTTACCCTCCGATATCCGCTTTAAAGAAGTTACTATATATAGCGCCCCCCATCTGTCAATTGATCCTTATTGCTAAATTGAACTTCCGCAAATGCATCAATGTAGATCCTATAATTACCTATTTAATTGCAATAATATCGCTCAAGATTATTAGACTCTTCTCAGTATAGTACATTTCGAACATTCTATGTGGTTATAATTGTTGTTCGTGTTTTTCTTGTCCTATACGTATTAACAGGCGCCAATCGCAGGTTATTGGTCAGCTTGATTTAGACAGACATTTGTTTCTGGTACCTTTTCTAAGCCCCACACATTAGTTTGGGTACCTTAGAAAAGCTCCTATAAAATATGGATGTTCGATTGAACGTGCACCGACGTTAGGTTGACTATAAGCCGCACTCCGTCTAAAGTGATGGCTAAGTTCTTCCAACCTTTAAACCTGCGCATTTCTTCATTGTAGTGGATCTTGTGCGAATATATTACATATAGCTTTACACGTTATGTGTTTGTACAACACGCCCAGCAAGCATCTCTTTTACAAAGCGTTTTACAAAGCGTGATTTTAGTGACAAACCGAGACAGGATAACTGAGAGATGATAGAGAGCGCAAGTTTTAAATGAGTTCCGGTCTCCTATATGGATGATTGTGCAGCATCTACGGTTCCATCACGTCAAGTAGGGTAACTCCGCGCCTGGGTACTATACCAGACATTTTTACACCCCGCAAGAATGCTCTCCTGCAAAACCTGGTCTCACTGATCAGCAGAGAGAGATAAATGAGAAGCTTTTACATAATTCCCGTCTTTTAGATTGATTATCTAAAAAAACTTTACGCGTCCACCTCGCCTAGTAGGGTAAAACATACCTAAGCACTGTAGCAGGTATTTCCACGCCACCACTTGATAAATATATATCCACTTAGATCTTCTCCTAATAATGTTTGAGTAGATATAGAGACACCATTATTGAAAAACAGGCCAGCATCATAACATTGGCAGAGTTGAATAAAGAATCACATATATTGAAGAGAGCAGTCCAGGAATCATGTAGAATTTTAAAAGGTTTTCATGTAAAACTTCTATATTTAAATAAATATTCTTGTTTTATTACATGTATATATATATATATATATATATATATATATATATATATATATATATATATATATATGTATAAACTACAACTTATAAATGACTGACATACATTTATGTTTATGGATACGAAGTATTTAAAGCAAAACAATACATTTAATAACATAAAAGGATTACATAAGAGGTCCTTTTTTCACACGTTAAGTATCTAATTCATAATTTTGTTGTTTGCTATTCTGAAAAAAGCTAATATTTGAACTTAGATTCCTTTCGCATATTTGAAAGGTTCATTAGGATAGAAATTAAAAGAATTTTAGACATCTGTGTCATAGCAAAAATAATGAAATGGGAATAGCTTACATATATATATATATATATATATATATATATATATATATATATATATGTATATATATATATACATATATATATATATATACTTATTGTTGAGACACTATTTTCGAATCTAAATGTCGCGGAAAACAAGTGTTAATTACATGAGTATATTGTCAGATGTATAGTGAAATATGTTATTACAGATTCGAAAATGATAAATGGAATTAACATACTTTAATTACTTATGAGGGCATGTATAAGTTTGAATTAGATTTAAAGACAACAATGTTTGGCCTATACTTAAATAAAGTGTCTGGCACTAAACTCTGTTTGATGTTATACACACTGAGGAAGAAATGGAAGTTATGTGAAGTTGGGGAATGAGGACGATTAGTTGCTGTTTATTCCCTCAAGTGAGCACCAGTGATTAGAGTTCAGTCGAGCACTTTCCATTGAAATAACCATAGACTAGCAATGTCTCTTCAGTGGGAAGGAGAACAGAACATATAATATCTATTAGATTGCGGATATGATTCTGTACATAAAGCAGGAAAGATGGTTCCGCGTGGACTTCCCCCAAATAGGCAACAGTACTCTATCATATGGCGTATCTCAATCTTATATAGCTATGGGATTACATCAGGAGTGAGGTAGTTTTTGAAGTGGTAGTATGAACTAACAATTTACAAGTAATGTTCACAAAAAGTTTGATAGAAATCATTTATTTTAAATCTGAAGTGAAAGTCAAACCCAGAAGCTGATGACAACAAGTTGACTCCTCAAGAACATAGTAATTGATTTACCTTAAAACCTGAGACATTTTTTAGGAAATATCTTCGGAATATTTGAAAAAGAAAACAAGAAACGAAATGTTTACAGAATCTAAGAAAATGTTGATATAACTTGACATTATATTTACATTTCTTATTTGCTTGTTTCTTTAACAAATTATTTGTATGTTATTTCTTTGAAATCTTAACATATAATTCAGACCCAAAATAGAGGATTTTGGGATTTCGCAAATCCGAAACTTTTTTATTCTTCTTGTGATTTGACGACTGCTGCAAGATTCGTAATAGCCCAACTTAGATCTATCAATAATGTTTTTTTTTTATTCTTTAACTCGCGTTCGAACAAGCATCCTAAAATCTGCCATGAGTTCAACAGTTCCGAGCATTTCACAAAAATGTTTCCTGTTTCTAATGTCAAGTTAACATTTTATTTACCTCATGTACGTAAAATAGTTATTTCACATTAATTAACACACAAAATAGTTTATGTGCGCTAATGAAAGGTCAACCACCACTGAAGAGTAACTAAATAGTTAATTGTTTGATATAAAAGATTAAACAAAGAAATAGTAAATGCGCATTAGTTAATTTAACAATGTATACGAAAATAAAATAACATTTGTGTTACATAATAATAATATAAAACTAACAGTAGCATTATGTTAATTCCATACTTGTTTTTATTCATTTAACTTACGTTTGAAAAGTATTATGAAATGTAAGCATTTTAAAAGTACGACTGTGTAGTTTATCATTAATATTTTTTTAGTAACCGTATAATATTTCGACAATTCTAAGATGCAGATTGATAGTTTGATCATTTAGATAAAACAGACTATTATGCTCATCCACAAGTATCCATAGTTCAACAGTTATAAGTCGGCTGAAGATTGAATTGCAAATCTTTAGCAAAGGCGATACTTTGTATGCAATGATCTGCAAGAATCCGTGGCGCCACGGATATACGTGCTAAGTAATAATCAGTTCTAAGTGACAGTCTTCTGGGGACTAAAGGTTAATTTCTCATCATTCGAATTATTTAAGAGTTCTACCCTGTCATGATGACAGAACGAGAGCAGGCTAGTGCGTCGATTAAATAAAAAAAGTTGTGTTAAATATTCTATGAAGATTCCCGACTTCGACATAAAGATTCTCGAGTTGAACAAAACGCATCTCACGAAGGCCAGGCGTTACGTTTACCGACACGTTGTTATAATAATGTGAACAGTGATCCGAATAATCAAAATAATAAAAATATTCAACTATATTGTAATAAATATCTAACCCTTTTTAGGTTAGTGTTACACCGGCCGTTCTTACACAGGAGAAACAACACCGGTTGCCACTATAAATAGTGCGAGTCACCAGAGACACAGAGAAGACAAAGCACAGTCTTGTAACTGTCTAGCCAAGTGCTAGTCACTTTCTTACTTTGTTAATACACTTGTTAAACCAACCCTCGACTTGACTTCCTTTATTTATTATTTACTGTTGGACAACTTCACAACAGTTAGAAAGCCGGGCGTATTAAACGTATTAAACCGGTAATCACCCCAACCATATTAGACTAACTTATCCACAAGCGACACTTCACATGAGAGGTAAATGAGCATAATATCAGCCGGCTTCTAGAATAACAGTAGACACTCGTTATCTGTGACCAGAATACATTTATACCTGCCACGCTGACACTTTACGAACTTAATAAACACAATTTCTTAAGTTGTGTGCTATTGTTGTCTGCCCATGTTATTTCTATAAAATTTGATTGATAACCATCTCCCTACAACATGTCGATATATATATATATATATATATATATATATATATATATATATATATATATATATATATATATATTATACATCAGCTGAAATAAATTTGATGGGTTAGAATCCTATTCCAGAATGTAATTTTCTCGGAGCAATGAAAGTGAATTGTTCGCAGCTAAAATGATATATGATTACTGACTCGAAATATTGCCTCAAATAAAAGGCCAGTAATGTCTGATCAACAGTCCTTTTATAGGTATGGCCTTGATTACACACTTTTGATAGGTGTGTAAACACTATCGATAAAGTTAAATGCAAATCTGAAATATTTGAACTTTTTTTTGGTAAAGACACAATGCAAATCTCATAAGTTGGTGTGTCCACATTATAATTACTGCATAAATGATTATTGTTGTGGGTGACCTACTTACCCTTTAATAATAACTAAATGGTAGCTACCGGCTACCATAAATACCGGTTTTTTTCCGGGAGAACATTTGGAGGCACATTTAGGCTCTACGTGTTGAGTGAGTTTATTGCGTCAAGTAAGTATTTTTCTTAAATCTGTTTTTGCCTGCTGTTGTTGATTATTGTTATCGTTTTTATTGTTTTCACGTTGACTGTTATTGTTGAACTGTTTTCCCTTTTACGACGTTTTTTTTCTGACACGTTTTTTTTCTCTGCCAACTTTTTTTTTTTTTTTTTTTTGGTGTCTCTAGTTATTAACTAGATGGCGTCCAAAACGACCGAAAATTCGGAGTGGTGCAAACCACCAAAAATGTCTATAAATGTCAATGATTTCGTGGAAGAATCAAAAAAATACGAACACATGGTTACTGAACAAGGAATTACCGTGGATTTACCAATAATGCAGTAATTAAAAAAAGAACAGTAACCATGTTTTTTGTCGAAAAAATTTTTTAAATCCATCAGGGCCTCTCCTGAATTAATATGCAAGTCATTGGCAACTGCAGGATTCAAACCGCAAAGGTTAATCAAGTGTAAGAGATTTAACACTTGGAATGCTTTGTTTCCTAACGAAGAAATTTGTGCTAATCTCTCACTTAATCAAATTATCACGCAGGACTATGTTTTACGCACTACATGGGTAGAAGACGTTCTTCAATTTCTATCTTCAATGTGCCTTTTTATGTAAAAAGCGAACAAATTGGTGCCTTTTTTATGAGATTTGGCGAAATCACAGACGTCAATTTTGACGAATTTCCAGGTACATGGAACTTCGAAATACTTATCGACAAGAAAGCTTATGACATCATCCCCTACTATTTACAAGTCGGGGAGGAAAAACTACCTATTATATTGGCCGGACGAAGACCTGTTTGTTGGTTTTGTGAGCTAAGAAAAAGATCGGCAGACCGACTATGCTACGCACAAATAAAGTGGCTCGATCGGTAACCAGAGAGAAAATAAACTTTGAAGGGGAAGTCATTTCAAAAGTGACACTAGAAAATAAGACATTAAAATTACGCATGTTCGTAATGAAATATACAGGACATTTGTTCGGTTCAGATTGGATTCAGCACTTCCAGCTCTGGGATTCGCCGATAAGCGCCTATTGTCAACGAATAGAGAACTTTTCTGCTGAATCAGAATAATTGGAGAAGGATTTGAAAGAGTCATTCCCCAAGGTGTTTTCTAATGAATTAGGACGCTGTACTAAAATGAAGGCGAGTTTTGAACTAATTGAAAATAAGAATCCCGTTTTTACAAGAAAACGAAGTGTACCATTTGCCTCTCTTGAAAAAATTAATGCAGAAATAGACCGGTTGGTGGAGAAAGGTATTTTAACACCAGTTGACTACTCGGAATGGGCGGCCCCAACCGTCTACGTGAAGAAAAAATCTGGAGAGATCAGAGTGTGTGCCGATTTCTCAACCGGTTTGAACGATGCGCTGAAAGATTATCACTATCCTCTGCCGACTCCAGAAGAGGTTTTCACAAAATTAAACGGTTGAAAACTGTTCTCAAAAATTGACTTGAGTGAAGTCTATCTGCAAATACCTGTAGAGGTGGATAGCTCTAAGCTTCTCTGTATTTCGACACACAGGGGACTACTATGGTTCAATCGTCTCCCTTTTGGAATTTAAGTGGCCCGTCCATTTTTCAGCAGGTAATCGACACGATGTTGAGCGGGCTCGATTTTTCGATCGGCTACCTTGACGATATCTTAATGAAAAGTACGAACGTCGGGGAGTACCGTGAGCACGTAAACAAAGTATCCAAAAGGATAAGCGATTTTGGTTTTACACTCAAGGAATCAAAGTGTGAGTTTTTTCTAGAAGAGATCAAATACTTGGGACATGTCATTGATAAGAGTGGAAGACGTCCCGACACAGAAATATATTTAGCCATCAAGAATATGCCCGAACCGAACAACGTTACCCAACTACAAAGCTACCTAGGTCTCGCAAACTATTACGAAAAATTCATCCCCAGTATGCACAAATTGCGAGCCCCTTAAATAAGTTACTTAAGAAAGATAGTAAATGGGAATGGTCCGCCAACTGTCAATCTGCATTTGACAACCTCGAAACGAAGTTAACTTCAGAATTATTTCTTACTCATTTTAATCCAGAGCTAAACACTATTGTTGCAAGTGACGCCAGCTCCTACGGCATTGGGGCGTGCATTTTGCATAAAATGCCGGATGGCTCGATCAAACCCATCGCGCACGCTACAAGAACTTTACTTCCTGCAGAGAAAAATTACTCTCAGATTGAAAAAGAAGCGTTGGGTATTGTGTTTGCAATGACCAGATTTCACAGGTATCTACACTGCCGTCATTTTATCCTACAAACAGACCATAAGCCACTTATCACTATCTTTGGATCAAAAAAGGCGTGCCAACCTACACAGCAAACCGCCTACAGAGATGGGGTATAATTCTGTTAAATTATGACTTTGAGATGGAATTTTTACCGTCAAAAAGACTAGGACACGCAGATAGTTTATCGCGGCTAATCCCAAAGTACACGGAACCTCTCGAGAATACCTTCTGTCTGAATATGATTATAGTAAAGTACTGTGTAACACAATAAAAGAGCTGCCAGTCACACTTGGCGATATACAAAAAGAGGCAAGAGAAGATAATTTTATTATCGAAATTAAAAATAAATTACAAACAGACGATGAGCAAACGGCAGAAGCTTTTTCAGTCTGTTGCGACATATTATTATACCGGGAGCGAGTAGTAATCCCAGCTACGCTAAAAAAAATCCTGAAGGATTTCCATAAGGGGCATCCCGGAGCGACACGCATGAAGAGCCTAATGAGATCTTATGTGTATTGGAAAAACATGGACAGGGACATAGAGACGAAGGTGAATGCCTGTGCGGGCTGCGCGTCGGCAGCGAAAGCACCATCTATTCAGTACTGTCCATGGCCAAAGGCAGAGCAACCATGGTCCAAGATTCACATAGATTTTGCGGGGCCATTGGAAGGATTCTACTATTTAATTATAGTCGACAGCTACTCAAAATGGCCAGAAGTTGTTAGATGTAAAAAACCCACAATGGATGTCACGATATGCGCGTTGCATGATCTGTTTGCTCGATTCGGAATGGTGGAAATTGTTGTATCAGATAACGGTACACTATTTACTTCACGAGAGTTCAAAGAATTCTGTGAAGACTTTCAAATTAAACATATCACCACTCCGACTAACCATCCGATGTCAAACGGACGGGCAGAACAAATTGTTGATACCTTGAAGAGAGCGTTGAAAAAATCGACGGGCACGCCGAGAGAAAAGGCACTCCAGCAGTTCCTTCAAGTGTATAGAATTACACCAAACGAGAACACACCAGCTCAGGTACAACCGGCGGAAGTAATGTTTGGAAGAAAAATAAAGTCGGTATTCGACAAACTTTTACTAAAACAGGTGAAATCGACCAACATTACGGCACCAAAGAAGAGTTACGAGGATAGAGAGAAGGTGTTCTTCCAGGAACACCATGGAAACAAAACCGTGTGGGAAGTGGGAAAGGTACAAAAAAGATTGGGGCCGATGGTGTACATTGTAGAGGGTCCTAGAGGCACCTGTAAAAAACACATCAACCAAATGCGTTGTCGCATGTCGGACGACCCAGGGGAAGGCCCATCGGATCAGAGTGAGACTATCATGGAAGATCTATACGACGCATTTGAGCTGCCAACACCAAAAATGCCTCCGGAACAGAGACGTTCATCAAGAAAACGTAAATTAACCGGGAGCTTCGAGGTGAATCCTAGGAAAAAGATATACCTTGAGATTCCGGGGGAATGAGTTTCGGAAGGGGGTGTCGTGGTCATCTACCTACCCTTTTAATAATAACTAAATGGTAGCAACCGGCTACCATAAATACCGGTTTTGCCGGGAGAACATTTGGAGGCACATTTCGGCACTAGCACTGCCAACACTGACTTGTGTATAATTTCTCTGTTCAATACAATTCATTATTATTATCTCTAAACCTGTTGTCCTTTTATTTCATTGTTGGTACCCCTTAATGGGTCCACAACAATTATATGTACCCCAGATAATCAATATACAAGATATATATATATATATATATATATATATATATATATATATATATAGTTATTATTTGAATTTCAATGACCAAACAATTCAGCATTTACTCATATAATTTATTTTTTTGAAATAGCTTAATTGACGATAGTTTATAATTATTTCGCGACGAGTAAAATACAGACATTAAATGCAATTACTCGCCGTTCTTCAGAAACCACAATGAAAGGCATTCGCAAGATGTTATATCGAGCACAAAGACCGTGGAGAAAAAAGCAAACAACAGAATGCATAAAGCATTCACGTGTGATCCTCCCTCGTCAACAGTATGACCGAATTGTAATTAGAGAGGCATTCTAAAATTATCACACAGAGCTACGTTTTCAAATAAATACTGGAAACAATCACAGATACTGAGGGAATACTAGTTTAAATAGCAAGTGATTAATTAAAAATTGCGATTAAAGTAGATAATTAGTATTGTTATATTTAAAATCATTGCGTAATATATATATATATATATATACATATATATATATATATGTATATACATATATATATATATATGTATAAATATATATATATATGTATAAATATATATATATATATATATATATATAAATATATATATATATATAAATATATATATATAAATATATATATATATATAAATATATATATATGAATATATATATATATATAAATATATATATATATATATGAATATATATATATATATAAATATATATATATATAAATATATATATATATAAATATATATATATATATATATATAAATATATATATATATATATATATATATATATTTATATATATATATTTATATATATATATAGAGAGAGAGGGGGGGAGAGAAAGTGAGTGTGGAAGAGAGAGAGATACACATACATCTCCTAATTAGATTGTGCGTATATAAAGCCACCATCCTCAGGAATACACAACATTGATATAAGACTTGTGCTACACACTGCAGACATATCCAACATCTCTAACGGTTCTACAAAAAAACGACTGTGATCCAGTTTCAAATTATCGTATGAATCTATTCTTTCAAGCGCAGACGTTTTGTTGAGACCTGACATCTTAACATTAAGTCATTGATCATGAAGCGTTATCTTAAATGTTCCCGTCACATAGTTCGTTTGTAGAACGATCGGTACCCAAACCCAGACTTGGATTGCAATTTACCAGAAAGGAAAATCATCGCCCGCGTGAAGAATATAGTTAGAAAAAACACCCTAAAAAGCAAAGATTGATATGAATGCAGGAAACGTTGCTATCAATGTGACGTAAAGTGATAGTGGGTTATACAGAGAAGAGAATAATCGCTCATGTTGATAGTAAGCGGATGAAAAAGATAAAAAGCAGATGTCATATTTATTTACTTGTTTTGTTTTCATTTTACTTCAGTAAGTTCTCAGAAATAAAGGGGCCCCTTTCCTAGGGGCTACACACGTTCTTCATGAGATACATACATATCCGAGTGTTTAGTTAATAAAGCAGTGAAGAACACTATTAGTAATATCCTCTCCCCAATTGATTACTTAACTATGTTATAGTTTATGATTTTTGTGATCTTTTTTATCTTTATGGATTCAAGGGCAACGATTTATCTGGTCTGGTGGAATATCTAACTTAATGCTGTAACTTGATGTAACATAACAAAGAGACGGCTCACTACTTCGCGTATGAGACAGTGCATAGCCGTGTTGATGAGATCTTATTTGGGCTTATAGTATTATGTTATTTTGAATATTTCATTACTTGTAGGGTGACGTATTACTATGTTAAGTGGTATTGACAAAGCTCTGGACAGAGAAACCAAAAACAATCGAGGATAGTCTTTTAGAAAAAGTTAGCTGATGATTGATATTGTTTGATATTCTTTTGTCCACGTATACATCCAGCCTCGTTTTGCATTTTTTGAACGCATGCAAACGACTTTTCCATAATCGCCTTGTAGCACAATCGTTCTTACGTGTTGCCATAAAATTCATCGTCGGTGACTCAGATCTGCATAAGATAAATTTTAACTGCAAACTCTTTTTGGGCGATTAAAATGAATCTACGAAAAGGATCATCTGGCGGGTGTTTTGGGTCTCAAAGCTAAAATCGACTTGGCGTCAGTAGTTTTCTGATGCTTACGTAGACGGCCTACAAAAAGCCTTATGAAAAGTCGTTTGCATGCGTCCAAAAAATGCAAACGAGGCTGGATGTATACCTGGATAAAATAAATTTTTTACACGAACATTTTTTTTTAAGAAAAATATCACTTAACAAGTGTTAAAACGGTATTAAGTTTGGGGTTAGAGTTATAAAATGATTTTTCTTCATGAATTTATTTTGCACTAGACAAGTGTTAAAACGGTGTTACGGTTAGCGTGAAGGTTAAGGTTCGTTAAAATTCATGACCACTTCGATCAATTTTAACTTGCAATTAGGAATTTCGCGATTCAATCATTTAAAATGTTAACGTGTATACTTATTTTCTCGCATTCTGATTTGATATGCACTTCGGCATTTTCCGGCCGTCTACGTAAACATCTAGAAACGACAGACGCTAAGTCGATTTTAGCTCGGGTTCTAATATGTATAAGTACCGTTTTTTGTTGCTTAAACATAAACTACAAAAATGTCGCTATTTTTAAGCCATAAATTAGATTACGCCTGCTGGCCACTAACTTCTATTGAAGTCGACGATTTTTTTTTAGAAACTATTGTTAAATTACTTCCACACCAACCAGAAACATTTAAGGAAAACCGACCAAAAATGTTTGCATATGTAGTCAAACATATCTTGTATAATTGGTGTTTTAAGACTACGGATACATTTGATGCAAATTAGAAATATTTGAAATTCGAATTGGAGGGGCATGCTTCTATTATGCTATCCTACAAAACCATTAATATCCCACAAAGAAAGTAAAATTTGAGAACTATCTATTTATTCATGCCTATTCACTATATTTACTATTTTACAACAATCGGGGACATCTGATTATTTAGTAACTCCCTTTACGAGTTAGCATCACACTAATTAAAATACCTATAGCCTAGATTAACCACCCCTAGAAGCTGATTTTTAAATCCGAGGTATCTGAATTTTCACACAGGGCTTGCATCCGTTCTATGCCACTTTTTTTTATTAAACTAAATTAATCTAAGTATAGGTGACATTTGCCACCCTAATGCCAGCTGTTTTACAAGATTCCGAATGATCACTGAATTAGTTAGAGAATGAATCGTTCACGTAGAATATATACACATACCTTACTTTATATTAATAGAGATATGCATATACATAGTCGTACATGTATTTATATATATATATATATATATATATATATATATATATATTAGTAGAAAGAGAGAGAGGGGGAGAGAGAGAAAGTGCGTGGTAGAGACAGCCAATCATATATGGAGAGAAACACAGAGTTAGTGAGAATCAGTGTTGTGCATGTAAGATTACGTGGGAAATAAATAGCTCTAAAATTAAGGGAAGTACTGAACAACCAAGATAAAAAAGACATACAATAATACCGTAGAGCCAGAGAGTTCTGGAAATTAGAGAGGTTAGTTGTTACTCGGAATCTAGGGAAAACCACTTGTTATTGCCAATGATAAATCGCTGATAATGCCTCGCGTGAGAACTCCTAGTGAGTAAATAATAATAATAATAATAATAAAATGTTGGTCACGGAAGTTTAAAGAGGGCGGACAGATCGAGGGGGGGGGAGAGCCCCCTCCTTACTTCCACTGGAAGGATACGGAGAGAGATTATTGGAATCCAAGTGTCGCTTATTGCCACTCACATTCCAAATAAAACCAATGACCGTCATCAGGGATAAATGAACGGCTAACGGATGTTGCGATAACGTAAAATTAAAGAAGCGTAGCATGCAAAACATTTGATGATTTGTTGCCCCTCAGACTCAAGGTAACCCCATCTGTTGTTGCCAGTGAGTGATCACAGATAATTAATGTCGCCTATTTGCTGGCAGTAATATACTACATGATTTACTGTCAAAATATATCCAAGTGCGGGATGGTTAACAGAATATTAGCTTCTGCGGTAAAGCTGTGATGTTTTTCAATCCTCACAATGCAGCGTCCGTTTCAATATCCAGAGTGCGTCCACTTCGTCGACAAAATCATCTGCTTTAATTTTTGTCGTCACAGTGGTAAGGTTCCCATTTTTCTTCTCTAGTTTGTGTTCATCTTCTTCTCAGTAACAATATTTATAAAGGTTTTTTATGAAACATCGACAAATAACATTGGAATTTAAATATCTTTTTGTGTTTCCTTCTTTCTTCATAGAGTACATGTTTACGGATGAAATACTCTACCAAGCTGTCTGAACAACTGCTCTCCTTTTGCTATTTACGGTAAAAAGATCCACCGTTCTCATTCGCCGTGTAAGACTGGTGCTTTTCTCTCTTTTGACATCACTGCTAGGATACGTAGCTTTACTCGAAAGGAAAATACTACTGTACTTAATTCGTAACCTTACGTAAAGAGTTACCATACTAATCTTATTGTTATACATTCGCTACTTATTTTATAACACTTAGGGTGAACCGGATCTCTGTATGAGGGATGGCTATTTGATTGATTAGTTTAAAGACATGACTAAAAACAAATTTAGTACGTCTTTAAAATAAGCATGCTTTGAAGAAATCGTTTTATTTTTATAATTGATCTAATTTGTGATGTGGGTACTCCAAGAATCATTCATGGACTAGGTATATTTAGATAAAAGTATTTTCATGTTAGCTATTTCATAACAGGTACGTACTACATAATATCATTATGCTGTGCGTTTGTTTCTATTGAAACTGAAGTAGAAAAATGCAGCCCTTGTGTTCGATGTTTATGTGCATCAAACTTAAGGATAGGTTCATTCAGCACTAGAAACACGAAACTATTGTGCATGTTGTATTGTCGTAGGTTAAACAACAAATCAAACCACGTAATCAGATCATGGAATATAAAACCAAGATTAAGATAGTAGTCCAAATAAATTGAAGAAATACATTAAAAGTAAACATGTACTAATTTTCGTAACGATTTATTTATTTATTTTCTTAATATTTTTCGATGTAATTTACTTTAAGGTCCCCCGTATTTCACCCGGGTAAGCAATTAATATTGAATAAGCTTCTCAGAGGAAAATAATAGTTCGGAAAATCCTATTAATGAAAAATGTAATTCTAACATGAATTCTTTTTTAAGCGATTGCTTTTTCTGCTGATTTATCAAAAATATGTATTTTAACATGAAGCCGTTTTAATCGATTGGTTTTCTGTCATTTTTATTATATCCATAAAGAGCAAAGTTTTTAAGTTTTACTTGACAATATATATTTACACGACGAGGTAAAAATTAAAACAAAAGTATTTATATATGGTTCAGAAGGATACAAGAAATTCTCAAGCTGGTACCTTTCCCGGGTAACGCTGAGATACCGAAACCATTAGTATATAAATAGATTTACTTCTTTTCTACCACGAAAATGTCCGCTAGTAAAAGACTACAATTTTCTAATATATTTCAAGTAGTGAAAGAACGCGATAAAGTAAATAGCAAGTTGGACAACCACCTCAGACTTACTGGGCCGCCTGAAATAAATTCAGAAACAAATTTCCTACTATTTGTTTGTGTAGGTCATAAAAAATCGTGATAATTAATAAGGAAAATTAAATTACTGACCTTATTCTTGAATGATTATGTGAATATTTCAGTACTATCTGGTGAAACCACTGCCGTAAGCTTATTTTCTCCGTCATTTATGATGGAATGTGTATACTACTATAATATAACACCTATTAAAGAAATGTAACTATGTATTTCCAGGAGAACAATATCAATATGAATAAACTCTTAAATTTCGTTTTAGTCTAACCAAGTGGCCAGTTAATCGCCACTTTGTCAGACCTGATCTCAAATCTGGCACTATAAGTAGTTTCTCCTTTTTATGCGATGTTAAATAGTCTATCAGAGCAACTTTCCGAGTAGAATGGAAGAATGAAGTTACAACACTCGAATACGAGTTCTTATTTTGCATGCAAGTCTGATGGTCGTTTAACTTTCACAAATTTGAGAGTATGTTACACCAATCTATACATATATATAAATATATATATATATATATATTTGTTTGTTGGTACAGAATAATTAGTATAACAATAGTACCGTCGGTTTCAAGCTCATAAAAACTTAGCCATCCGGCTCTCTTTAGCTTATGTTGTCACCTGTTTCAGAAATGTGACGTTATGTGTCATATTCGTTTGGATGCGTTATTTGCTTAGAGGGTTACGTATATTTGTTTAAGATTAGTGTTAGGGATGTTTAATAAGGTTTGAAAAATGTGGGGGGAGGTGACATGTAACAGCTGATATTTAAAAATGGATAAGATTTTAAAGTAAAAAAAATATTTCTATACAAATTACGTGAGTCAATGTTTATAAGTCGCGTATATTTGGCCGTTACTGTTTTGAGGGTTAACTATGTGTCTTTTAGAGAAAATAAGGAGAGAAAATGGGTTTAAGGATTATACTTATGGAAAGATAAAAAGGTTTAAAAACACACATCAAGTTCAAATTCAAGGCCTGTATTAAAGGACTTTAAATCAATACAAACGGAATTTAAATAAAGATTTAAATTTGGTCCGGTCCTGGTAGTTTGTTAATCGGGATAAAGGCAGTAATTGGGAGGTTAACATTTTATAGTGGGGACTTATGGAAGTAATAATAATGTGAAATGGGAGTGTTACCCTCTTTATAACTAGAAACATTATTATTGGAAAAGTTATTATTTCATATTTGCGTGGTGTAAATTATTCGTCTTAAGTAGTGGTGTGGATATGGGCCGATTAAGGTATTTATTCTCTATTTTCTTATTTATATTTTAGAGGGGTGCAAGTTGGGAGGATTTTCCGGACTGGAAGTTGGTATTTAGTGAAGCAATTATGCGGTTATACATTGGGCTGAAGGGGGGAGGTCTAACCTTATTAAACTTCTCTAACACTAATTTTAAACAAATGTACATAACACTCTTAACAAATAACGCATGCAAACGAGAGTGACACGTGACTTCACATTTCTAAAACGGATTGGAAACTCCTTCTGAATTGAAACCGACGGTACTAATGTTGTACTACTTTTTTGTACCAAAAAATAAATAAATGTTACGCTCTTAATTTTAATTCTTAATTAATCGAGCACTCTGCTGAGAGGTTTTACTATATTACAAGAGAACTGTATATATATATATATATATATATATATATATATATATATATATATATATGTATATATATATATTTCGCAATTATTTTGAACTCCTATGATACGTAATCGCTAAACGCGATTTTATTTGCGTAAGCCAAATAAAATATGTACATATAAATATTTATGCATCTCTGTATGGTATAGAACACTTTTTAAACATCTTTCTTATAAGTTAATTTTATTAATTTATGTAAACAAGTTTTATATATATATATATATATATGTATATATTTACATATATTTATATGTATGTATATATGAAGAGTTCGAATGCAAAATGCGATAAACACATGGCGAAATTATCACCACAAAAATTATTGAATTTCAACACATTTACACTACAAAAAATCAGGTTTAACATCATGTAATGTTTGCATATTTTTCTCTTTAAATTAAAATAAGCCATTAGCTAAATCTAGAATATATATTATCATCTGTTTATTTATTAAGGAAATTGCATTAATCGCGTATCGCATTCGAACTCATCATATTTATATATATATATATATATATATATATATATATATATATATATATATATATATATTATATATATACATTGCTTTAGCGTGTATGTATATTAGTGTTAGAAGTTATATATATATATATATATTATATATATATATATATAGATATCTATCTATATATATATATATATATATATACATATATATAGATATATAATATATATATATATATATATATATGATGTATTTTTATGTAATTGTTTTATTGGCGATTGCAGCGTTTGTTAATCTTGGTTTACTGCGTAATCAATTGTTTCACTCACTTGCATTATTGTTCGCCCTTAACTTTATAGGAAGTATTTTTCGTTAATATAAATATTTTAATTTATTTCATACGTACATAAAATTAATCTATGTACACGTGTTTTTGGCTGATAGCCGTCATCAGCATAGCTTACTAACGAAATATTCGATCCTTTTCCAAGCTGTTTCCATCGATTACTTTTATATACGTATTTAATTAATATATATATATATATATATATATATATATATATATATAGAGAGAGAGAGAGAGAGAGAGAGAGAGAGAGAGAGAGATGGAGAGAGAGAGAATTAGATAGATAGATAGATAAATAGATAGATAGATAGATAGATTGATAGACAGACTTTCAGGCAGAATCAGTTGTTTCCGAATAAAATTTACAGGCCCATTACCTCTAGCTTCATGCCTATAACACAATATTATTTAATGCTCATTTTTAACATTTCATAATATTCACTTTTTGGGGTGGACTAAATGATTTACTCAGCATTCAACGAACAAGAGTTTCTGTTAATAAAGTACATTAATAGAAATAAGTATACATAAATTAATAATATTTAAACCCTCGATGCCCACTCAGCGTTTCTCGGGCATCAATGAAGACCCTTGTGTACTCCTGCTTCAAGCCCGGAACATATTCAAATTTTAATATTTTTAAAAAAATTCATTGATATTCAAATTAGAATCAAAATAAAATAAATGAAAAAGTAACCTTTTTGGTTTACTTCATGAGAATGGTGTACTTATCAGCTAACCGTCTATATGGCAGAGGAATAAAGTTACAATAGCAGGAACATGTTACAAATGGCTTTCAAATAAACTAATAATCATTCGGTAGAGAGCCGCAGGAAGAATCAAATAAAAAATGAGAAAACCTTGTAACAGTGGAATTCCTTTAAAATGTATCCAACCAATAAAAGTGTCGTCTGTCCCATATTGCTAAACAAAATTTTCATCACGCATGCGCGTGAGAATCATTGCCCTCGGCACTTCCGGCCATTTCTTAATGTCAGTGTAAGTGCTGTCACATCTTTTTCCGGGATTTATCATCGACTGCTTTTATCATTTCATGGAAAGAACATTGTAAGGTTTAATGTACCTTTTATTGTGGTACAACATTATTTGAAATAAATAAATAGTTTAATGTTGGCAAACACACATGATTTTTAATCGGATATCTGAAAGAGTTAGATCAATTCATTTTCTTAGGTTTAAAAGTCGTAAGTTAACGCTGCTGTATAAGTAGAATAATGAGAAATTGCACCATTAGTCTGAATAAGTATTTCTTGATAGATACTAAATTGAAACATTATTTATACTAAATAACATAGTGGAAGATATGAAAAAGAAAAATTTTCTATAGAGAATCAAATATTGATTGGTGATATTCAAGGCTATCGATACCACATATATATATATACACACACACAGATATATATATATATATATATATATATATATATATATGATATTCATTTTAAATAAATAATATTTTATTATTATTTTTATTTTATTTTTTTTTTAATTATTTTTTTAATTATTTTTTCGAGACCTGTCAATATTGGTTCGTTCGGAATAGTCGCGGTTCGACGAAACTCATGTCAACGAATAACTATTTTATCTATAAAATAAATAAATATATATATATATATATATATATATATATATATATATTTAAATAAATTTTTCGTGGTACAAAATTTGATAACGGCGAGGAATACGGACGTTTGGGACATTTTTGGGAGCGTAGAATGAGATTAAACAAATATAAAAACGAGAGAAAACGATTAAAAAGAAATTAATTAATGTACTGAACCGGTTTTCGTCCACACTCATCAGAGTAAAACGTGGAAGTGATTGAATACGACTAAAACCTAAAAAAAATTGTAATGAAAACTAGTGACAAGTTTAGGAAAAAAAAAAAAAAAAAAATTATGGGGAGGAGAGTCATAAGTTGATCACATTAAGTCCTAAAAGCCATTCCTTTTGCTTACAAAGGGAAGGTTTGATTGACTTGATATATATGGCTTCCAGGACTGAGGTGGAATAGAGAATGCGATCTACTTATGACAGAAAACCAGTCACTAGTGTACGTCGACGCACATTCGGCGCTATTTATGAGATGGGCAGCAATAGCAGACCCGGATGTATTAACTAAATTATTTAAATTATTTAGTCGGCCCTGGCGTATGGCAGGGGGGATGTGTTGTTTGATTCTGGATTCAAACCTTTGCACTGTTCTTCCCACGTATACGGCATCGCACCGACATTTAAATAGATAAATAATATTACTGATATGTTGGGGTGGGAAAACATCCTTATGAATAGATTTGAGCAAAGGTCGAGCAGAAAAAACAATTCTAGGATTAGATGCCTATATATATATATATATATATATATATATGTATACATATGTATATATATATATATATATATATATATATACCTTCTTTTGTAATATGGTAGGAAAAATCCCAGCAGTGTGCTCGATTAATTGAGAATCAAAATTAAGAGTGTAATATTTATTTATTATTTGCTACAGAAAGATTAGTACAACATTAGTACCGTCGGTTTCAATCTCAGAAGTACTTAATCATCCGGCTCTATTCACCTTATGTTGTTACTTGTTACAGAAATGTGAATTCACGTATCACTCTCATTTGGATACGTTATTTGCTTTAAAGTGTTATGTATATTTGTTAAAAAAAATTAGTGTTAGGGAGGTGTTAGACTATACAATTTAATAAGGTTTGAAAAAAGGGGGATAGAATGTAACAGTTCAGATTTGAAATTAGAATTCTTTCAAGTATAACGAAATTAAACCAAATGTTTCGATACAAGTCCCGTAATTCAATGTTTATTAAGAGCGTCAATCTTTTGAGGGTTAATTATGTGTCTTTTAGAAAATCCTAAGGAGAGAATATAGGTTTAAAGATTTGACTTACGAAACAATAGAAAAGGTTAAACACACATCAGTTGTAAAATCATGGCCTGGATTCAAAGAGTTTGAATCAATCCAAAACGAATTTAAATTAAGATTAAATCCGAGTCCAGTCTTTTCCGCTGTCAGTCGATCTAAAGTAAGTAACTCTACAAGGTTTTTAATGATTATGAATTCGGGATTTTACAATATTAATTAAGGTATAGTAGAGACCTATGAGAGTAATAATTTGGTATACTGATTGAGTCTGATTTAGAGACAAGAACAAGGATTAGGTCGACAAGATTGAACCGGTTTAGGACATTTAGGAGATTTAACATTGTTAACTAAGGTATAGTGAAGGCTTATGGGAATAATGATATTGGTGTACTAATTAAGTCGTAACTAGAGATAAGAAAAGGGATTAGGTCGACAAGATTGACTCTGTGTAGGGGATTTTTTAAAGCCTGCTGTATTATAATTGTTAAATAATAATTATTATTGGAAAAATAATTATTTCATATCAACGTGGTGTAAATTACTGGTTTTAAATTATGGTGTAGGGATGGGCCAATTAAAATATTAAGATATTTATTCGTATTTTTTATATATATATATTTATAGGGGGGTTATAATTTGGAAGAGTTTTCGGAAGTGGAAGTTGGTATTTTGTACGGCAATTATGGGGTAAAGTTTTCAGCAGAGGTGGGTGTTATTATTCGGCCTTCATGTGTGTCGATAAGCCCAATTTATAAGTAATGCTTTTTCTTGTGGATGCATCCTTTAAATATTACGTCTCTAACGTTCAAGCAGAGCGTATTTGGCTCAATAATTACTCTTAATATATGGTATTCATCAGCATAATATAAAGGCGTGTCGAGAAATTCTCATAACTCATGTGATATTGATTGAAACTAATGTCTACGCTATTAAAACTTAGATCAACAATCGCTCTTTCAATGTGATCGAGCACCTTGCTTGTTTAAATATTGTGTTGAAAATTATGTTATGAACCCATATCCGAGCTTTTTGTATATAGACAATTGTGACATTTCTTTATTTTTATGTAATATTTTAGAGATTATTTTCTTAATATATTATTGAATTTTAAACATGAAGAAATATAAAAATTAATATATTTTATTCAATGTGCACTATACATTAGCTTGATCTCCCATCGATACCTTCGGTTTCACAGAAACATTGAAAACTCAACCTGCACGGTTAAAGATACCAAATGTAACTGATTTACCAGCCGACGTTTTAGAAGTGTGACTTCTATAAATACGTCGACCATTGAATCGGCCTCATTTGGTATCTTTAACCCTGCGAGTTTAGTGTCTAATATATATATATATATATATATATATATATATATATATATATATATATATATATAGTATTGCACTATATAACTAAATTCTACTATATACACACCCACCCATAAATATATATATATATATCTATGTGTGTGTGTATGTGTGTGTCTGTGGGTGTGTGTGAGGATTGGGGAAAAGGAAATGAAGCCACATGTGTTTAGTTTCTGGGCGGTGATCCGAAACTGCTAATTAATCCAGTCATATAATTTTAAACCACGGGAAACTGTTTTCAAAGCCAACATCTTGTTTACATTATTTGTCTTTGTAATGAAACAGCTATGTGTGCAGAAGTTACTAACCACAGGTAGCCAATATTAACAAGTCACGAATAAGATCTGTGTACTGACTTTTTATCCTTCCGGATGACAGAATGTTCAAATAGATTCACTGTAAAACCTCGATACAATCAGTTGGATGTTACATGTTCTATTCAGACCCAAATGAGTTGAATTCTGGAAAAGTATTGATAAACAGAATGAAATAAAAATGTGGTTATAAATATATATATATATATATATATATATATATATATATATATATATATTTATATATATTTATATATATATATTTATTTATTTGTAGTTGTACTAGTAGTAGTAGTAGTAAGTACACTTACCAAAGAAATACGCCAGACTCAAACAAATCACAATTTCATATGTAACAAATTTATTTGGAACAAGAAATTATTATTTTGCGAGAAAATCATGTGATAACAGATCGTAATTTTAAATTTATTAAATAACTTAATAACACGTATATTTGAAGAAATGGTGATCTTTTTATAATAAACGCAGAAAATAGGTGTACTTTCAATGATAAGTCTTTCCAAAGTGCTATACGCCAAATTATGTTAATATCACATCTTAGTTGTTTCTAATATTAATATTTATAGATTCTATGGTTCAGTTACTATCATAACGAAGAATTGGAAAATCTCGATTTTTAAATGAAGTTCTTCAAAAGCAGTTGGGAATAAAATATTTTATTAGAGTTCTAACTAAATCATATGGCAACTTAAAAAAACATGTTGTTTTCCAATATAGCTACCGTAATGCACACATTCACTAATATATATATATATATATATATATATTATATATATATATATATATATATATACAGGGTGGTGCAAAAGTCGCGCATTGGTTTGTTTAGGTGATAGAAACTACAACATTTCAAGTAATTTACTAGGCTTTTCTCATAAATAATACATTTACTTGATAATTTTGTAGCAGTATGTTTTAATAATAATGTCATTTAAATGGGCACCATTTTCAGCCTCACAAAGACGGGCTCTAGTTAGGGCATTTTCCATTACAGTCCTTAGAATAACTGGCTCTAGTTCTTGGATTTCATGTCTGATATTGTTTTTAAGCTTCTTGAATCGTTGTAGGCTTGTTCACATATACCCTTTCCGTAAGATAACCACAAAGGAAAAGGTCAGGCGCTGTTAAATCCGGTGAACGTGAAGGCCAGTTAAAATCAGAAAATCTGCTAATTAAGCGCTCGCCAAACAATCCCCTTAAGAGCGCCATACTTTGTCGGGCAGTGTGGGCAGTAGCTCCATCTTGTTGGAACCACATTTCTGGCTTGTCATGAACAGCTGGCCTTAAAAAATTTCAAACATTTGTTGATATCGCTGTGCAGTTATCGTCACAGCGACACCTTCTTCATCTTTAAAGAAATATGGACCGATCACTCTTTCAGAGGTAACACTACACCATACGGTACATTTTAGTGGATGTAATTTACGCTGATGAACGGTTCTTTGATTTGCAATGGCCCATATGCTGCAGTTTTGCTTATTTACGAACCCGTTCAGATGAAAATGTGCTTCGTCGCTCATTTTCAGCTTATGGATGAACTCATTTTGTTCTCTGGTTAATTGCTGAATGTGAACAGCATAAGCTACGCGTGATTGCAAATCTATGGGTTGTAATGCCTGTACCAATTGAATTTTGTATGGATGCAATTCACGCAAAATTCTTTGAAGTGACCTTCTGGACATCCCAATCTGAGTGGCTCGTCTTCGAGTTAAGGTGTCTGGATTTTCAGCAATGCTATCCTCAACGAGTGCTACATTTTCCGCTATCCGTACTGAATGTGGTCTGCCAGATCGTGGAAGATCACTGACTGAACCCTGCTGCCGAAACCGGGCTACAAGACAATCAATTGTAGTCTGACTGGGAGATTGTATGACACTATAATGCCGACGATAGGCTCTTTGGGTTAAGGTTATTGAACGATGGTTTCCGAAGTAAAGTTCAATCATTTTCGTTCATTGTTCAGTGCTACATTTTTCCATGATAAGTTATCAATGTTTATATATGTAATATTCTGAAAAATAAGGAGAAAATTTTATTAAATGTGAAAGTTGTTACTGATTCAAACTAATGCGTGACTTTTGTGCCACCCTGTATATATATATATATATATATATATATATATATATATATATATATATATATATATATTAGTAAACATTGATTTATTTCTACATACATTTTGGCTACATACATATGTATACATTATTCGGCTACGACCTTATTCTTGATCTGACCTGTGATGAGAACTTTAGTAGAGAGGAAAGGACTATCGAGAGGAGATAAAGAGAAAATGAAGTGGCAGAAGAAATCAAATTTTGAAATTGTAAAGTAGAGGTACATGGAGCACACCGAAATGCACAAGCCAACATATATACATATATGATAAAAGACTAGACTCAAACAAAGGTACATCAGCAGACTAATATTTCGTTTTTGTGACAACGGAAAGTTTATCAAAGTTTATTTACAATTGCTATTATGCTTTGAAATATCGTCAAATCTGTTCTGAATCAGAGATGTGCCACGCACATTATAAAAGACAGACACCCATTCAAATATTAGTTTGATATCAGAAAACAAACAGAATTCAACAGAAGCTGTAATCAAACGTAAATAGTATTTAACGGTAGAGTACCGTGTTACTGCCTTTTGTATTTAACACACAGAGTTGTTCCCAGAAAATCTCAAAATAATAAACAGCAAAATAGCAATATGTAAAATTCTACTATGTATATACAAAATTTCACCCCCCCCTAAAAAAAATAAACACACACAAAATACACACACACACACACACACATATATATATATATATATATATATATATATATATATATATATATATATATATATATATATATATATAAATTCTTTGTAGAATGGTAGGAAAAATCCCAGCAGAGTGCTCGATTAATTAAGAATCAAAGTTAAAAATTAAGAGCATAATATTTATTTATTCTGGTACAGAAAAATTAGTACAACATTCGTACCGTCGGTTTCAAGCACGGAAGGTCTTACCCATCCGGCTCTCTTCAGCTTCTGCTGAAGAGAGCCGGATGGGTAAGACCTTCCGTGCTTGAAACCGACGGTACGAATGTTGTACTAATTTTTCTGTACCAGAATAAATATATATATATATATATATATTTAAAACCAGATATTACGACCATAAAATCACATTCAATAACAAAAAACGACGAATAAAAACAGCACTAGATACCCAGTACTGGCAACTTAAACAAAGCGGACGATCGACAATATTAGATTTGAAAATGGTACGAAAGGCCAGTAAATGTATAAATTTAGACGCCCCGTGCAGATTATGTCTGAATGATAAATCTGAAATTCTAAACTTATTAAATTGTAAAGAGAAATTGCAAACAACAATATTGATGTCTATAGTCCAGGTTGTTTTCCAATCGGACCAGACGCCCTCTCTAGAAATATGTTCGCTTTTTATCAGCTAAATATTTAGTGTATTTTTATGGAATTATTTTTATTAGAGGTTGACGTGTTCGTTGTTCTTTTGCTTACCACTACTTCGCTTGTCTCACTTTCTAAGTGATTAAGATGCAGAAAATTTCATTATTAGTCGCCCTTAACTTTATAGGACTTATTTTTCGTTAATATATATATATTTATTTATATTATACGTATATGAAAAATAATCCATGGGCAGATGTTTCTGGCTCACCTACCCATGGTTTAAAAGAACTTTAGCACTATTTAATATAAGCGAATACAGCACAGAAAAATTATAATTTTCCAAATTCAATTTTGAATTTAAATTATATAATACTACCGAGATCCGTAGACGAGGGTTAATTAAGAACATTGAAGAACTACAGATAAATATCTAATTATCTATAAGTATTAAGTGTAGTATATTGTAATATTACATTTATATATATACTAATAGAGATTTATACGTTGATGTAATTTTATAAAAACGAAAGAATATCCTCATGCAAGGTACTCCCGTAGATGCGAGACATTTGCGTTTTAATTTTATATTAGAAAGTGTTTAATATATTTTGTCTATACACAGGAACTAGAAAGAAGGTAATATTTGATAGGAATTAAAATTATTTGTAATTGAATTCATTTTGCTAAGAATTATTTTAAAGAATTTCAGTGTTTAAGTAAAAGAGTCACCGAATATTTTTTACAGTAAACGACATTTGAGGATGCACAAATATGTATAGATGTGTAAATTCGCGAAAACTCACACAGCCTCCCGCTTTCTTTATGTACACGTGTTGTTGGGGGACATAGAAAATATTACTACGACATCTTATCTGGGAGTGTGGAGTTGCGAATTTATATCATTTGCATTCGTAGTTGACCACCAACGATCTGCGCGATCCGGTCAGTGTATCGTTATAAATTATTATGATTTTTACGTTGTCCATTCACTTACAATTGCCTACTTTATGTTTCGTGGCTCTCGGTGATTGCCTTAATTTGAAGTCTACTTCAAAATGTCCCCTTTTAAAATTAATATGTAATTTTGTTTGAACAATTACAGTTTTCTATCTCTCAGCTTAAATAAATAATTCGCGGCATGTTTTTTTTTTATATCATATCAAAACTCCATGCATGTATGTTTGGATGCTCACAATAGCATAAAAGCCAAATTCACGAAAATAAAAACACATTCACGCTTATATTGTCCGGGAAAACTGAAGAAACGAATAAACTACAGCAGCCATTTCTGAACCACATGTACGCATTTTACTTGATTGTTGAATCATTTTTAAGTGTTTATTGTAGTCTTCTCAGAGTACTACATTTGTTAATAATATAAACAAGTGTGGTTGGGTGACATAGACGATATCAAAAGGCCAACGTGGGTAATGGGAAGACACATGGACAAATTATAAATACAAGCGACGTTTGAATTAGAGACAAATATATTAAATTATTTCGTTTTATGGGAAAATGTTGATCTCTCCAAGTAGTTTCTTATTTTTACGTTTTCGTTTTTTTCTAAATCACCTTTTTTACTTCTGCTTGTTCGTTGTCTTATCATGTTCGTGTAATAAGTATAATGCCTATTACTTTTAACATTACATTTTGCTTTATGCAAAGGCCAATGTTATTGTAATAGGCATACAGTGAAACTGCTTCATATTACGAGGAAGCCTAGTTAGTGTAAGATCACGAATATAAGAAAAGTCGAGAAGGAGATAGGGGATAGGGGGATAAAGTGAATAAGGGAGCGATATATAGTAAAAGAGCTTTTCATTGAAGTGATAAGACGGAAGAGCTGCATTTAAAAAGTAAAACGGTGGAATAACAAAGAACGAATTCATTAATGATAATAATAATAATAATAATAATAATAATAATAATAATAATAATAATAATAATAATAATAATAATAATAATAATAACAGAGAAAAGGAATCTTTACTGATGGCTGCACAGTACAATGTGATTAGGACACACTATATTAAATCTAAAATGCATAAAACTCAGGAAAATTGTAAATGCAGACGGTGTGAACGAAGAGACCATACAGTAAATCATATAATAAGTCAATGCAGCAAACTAGCCTCACAATAATACAAGAACAGGTCTGCCTGCGTGCGGAAAGCAGTACACTTGGAACTCTGCAAACGATTACATTTCGAATAAGCAGACTAATGGTGCAAACATAAACCAGAGACAGTATTGGAAAATGAAAAACAGAAAATTATCTGAGATATGGATGTACAAACAAACAAACTCATACAGGCTAGGAGAGCGGATGTTATAATAATCGACAAGAACAAATCTTGCAAAATCGTAGACTTCGACGTTCCAGCAGACAACAGAGTGAAGATCAAAAGGACAGAAAAACAAAACCAATACACGAAACTTGCCAGAGAACTGAAAGGAATATGCAGCATGAGGAAAGCCAGTGTACTACCAATATCAGTTGGAGCACTAGAAACAGTCCCCCCCCCAAAAAAATAGACTGGGAGAAATTGGAATCAAAGGGATCACTGAGACAATACAAAGGACGGCAATAGAAAAAATATCATAAGCTGCCCACCTGCACAAAAAAAAATGGTGCTGGCCTAAGCTGACACTACAACAAATATTGTTAGAGAGTCAAGGAAGATGAGAACACTTAGGAGAGACAGTACAAAATAAACTTCCACTGGAAGGGTGCATAAAGTGCGGCGACCTTGGAAAAGCAATTGCCACCGAAATCCCAGAGAAGACCAATGGTGCTCATCAGCTAGAAATCAATAGTACGGTGTTGTTACGATACCGCAAGGTCATTTGCGGTGTTTATCGAAAAAAGGTGAAGAATACTGAAAACCTGGGGAAGCTTTTGTTTCTAGTTTCCGTGATGCTGGAGTTGTTCATTAGGACGGTGTATTTTCCTGCTGTGATGAGCCTTTCTTGGTTCTGGGTTATGTATTTCTCAAGCTATTGTTGTGTCTTCCAAACAGTCTTCTATAGTTACCAGTCCTCTCCCCCTTCATTTCTTTTAATCTAGATTATGTCCGTATCGTCTTTTGGGTGTAGTGCGTTGTGCAGTGTCATTAATTTTCTAATCCTCTGGTCACGGTTTGTGAGTTCTTCTTTAGTCCAGCCTGTGAATTGTCCAGAATATATTATCAAAGATACTGCCAAGGTGTTTATTCTGTTTACAAGATTTATGCTATATAATTTCGTTTCTAAGCGTTTTCTTGTTTTCCACAAATATTATTTTCCAATCTTGTCTTTCATTTCTGTAGAGTTAATGTTGTCTGCCTCCAGAACACCAAAATATTTATAGCTCCCCTGTTCGCCTAGCGACCTAATCTCCTCTTGGGTGAGCAGTGACATTCCCTTTGTCGTCTCCAGTGTCCCGCATTTCACTTATCCATTCCGAAATCCATGTGATTGTCCTGGCTGTAGAGTCTGGTCGTATTCATGAGCTTTTCCAGTTCGTTTTTTGCATTTTACAAATAGCTTCAGGTTGTCCATGTACATGAGGTGGTTTATTCTTTGTTCTGTGTTAATAAATCTGTATCCGGAATCACATTTTCTTAGTATGTAGTTGAGTGGCATCATGGCGATGATAAACAGTAGTAGTTATAACAGTATCTTTGGAAAATACTACTGTCTTTTTATCTCAGTCAGGTGTTGTCTTCCAGCCGTCAGTATCCATGTGCCTATTGTGTTCTTAATAAGATTCATAATCCTGTCGAGTATCTTGTATATTTTTAGACATTCACTTATCCATGCTTGAGGGATTCTGTAGTAAGCTTTCTTGTAGTAAATCGATGCCATGGATATGTTCTTTTTGCTGCTTTTTACCTATTTCAGGATTGTTGATCTACCTATATCAAAACATGCGTACGTTTTGTCCCTTTTCTGGCGTCATTTTTGTTCCTCAGAGTGCAGTCCACGATTGTTCAGAGATTGGTAGAGTTCTTCTCTCATTTGTGTTGTTTGAATTTTCGACATTGTTGATAAACATGTAATTGGCTTGTAGTTCGTTGGGCCCCTTTTTTTTCATCTTTTTGTATTAGCGTTGTTCTTGTTCTGGCCCTCTACTCTGGTACATCTGTTTTGTTGATATATCCTCTCAGATTCTGCGTAGCCTTTTATGTAGGGTTGTGAATTTTAAAAACCAGTATGCATGTATACCATCGTGTCCCGGTGCTTTCCAGTTCGGCATTTTCCTGAGGGTTGTCTTAATCGTTTCTTCATTAATGTATGTTTCTGTTTCTTCTTCAATTTAATGTAGTTCATCTTTCATGTTTTTAAGCAATTTGGCATTTTTGTTGTGTGTTTTTTTCTGATATTTTGCCTCAGAAGTGTTTAGTCTCTGTTGGGGCCGGTTGTTATGTTGTCGTTTTTTCTCCGTTTACGATTTTGTAAAACTGGCTTTTATTGTTTTCAAAGGTTCGGTTCTGTTTGTACTATTGTTTCTACTGTTCTGATTTTTATTGGCATCACCTTAGTCTTCCTTCTATTGCTGCTATTTTTGTTTTAGTAGTTTATGTTTCTTATTTATTATGTGTTTGTGTTTTAGATTTCTGCTTTTCAATCTTTTCCTGTTCTCTTTTATCCTGTTTACGGTTCTAGCTTCTTTTCGAAGTTTGGTTAAATGGGTTTCCATCCAAACCATGTCGGTCCATTCTTTTAACCAGTACTTTTCTCTTTTAGTCTCATACTTATTGATTTTTCTCCCGCATATATCACGATGCTTAGGCGTGTAATAGTATCTGCTGAGATGTACATTAGGTGTATGTTTATTTTCCTATTTTTCGACTTTTGACTTCTTTTATCTTCGTTCCTTACGAACCGTTTAGTGCTTTCCACTTCGCTTGCTTCTTCCTCGGTGAGTTCAGTGATTTCGTAGTCTTCGACCTCTTCAGTTTCAGTGTTTATCTTTTGCCCGTCTTCTATCTGGGTGTTTTCGTGAAGTGGTGTCTCTTAATTTGTTACGCCATTCAACTGTTGTTCGATTTCCGTTAATTCCAGCTCCGACTACCACCCTCCATTGAGGATCCGTCTTGCTTGATATGTTATCCTTTGTTCCATTGTATGGTGGTCAGTAGAAATGTCCCATGGATTTTTCATTCGTTTCACATAGCCTCTTTCTGTGGGGTAGCGGCTTTTGTAGTGGCATTCTATTACCGGTTTGTTTTCTTCCGTGGTCCATTTCTTTATATAACTTGTTGGTTTGTCCTTTTCATTCCTGCATTCTGGTGTTCTGTTTGTGCCCTTGTCGTACCTAGAATTAGACCGATTACTTACCTGTTTTTATTATTACTATTATTATTATTATTATTATTATTATTATTATTATTATTATTATTTTATTATTAATATAAAATTAATAAAAATAAAAATGAATTACTGAAATTAGAAAACAACATTTGTGTGTGGGTAGAATTTTTCAGTGTAAATAAAATTATGTAATTTGGAAACTTATGCGTCTGCGTGAGATCCACACAGAACTATGTACACTGCATTTATATATATATATATATATATATATATATATATATATATATATATATATAGATTTTTCACTTATAAAATAGATCATTCAGTGAAGACTGGGGTTGTTAAAAAACAAGCTCGATGATACTCGATTACAGAGTACAGAGCATTTATATGTGATTTTATGAAGGCTTACCAAAGCATTCCTTTCAGGACACCAATGATCACCATTAAAGATATTTTTTCTTACAAATATTATTTATTCAAATTAAATGTTTAATTTGAATAAATAATATTTGTAAGAAAAAATATATTTAATGGTGATCATTGGTGTCCTGAAAGGAATGCTTTGGTAAGCCTTCATAAAATCACATATATATATATATATATATATATATATATATATATATATATATATATATATATATATATATATATATATATATTTATATGAAGGAGAACAACGCCAATAATAATAATAATATTCATAAAAAAAAGCAAATTCATGGAGCTTGCCAGAGAACTAAAAGTAATATGGAACATGAAGAAATATCAATACTCGTAGGAGCACTAGCAACAGTCTCATATAAACCGGAAAAAAGACTAGGAGAAAATAGAAACAAACGGCAATAAGTAAAACAGCAAAATTCTTAAGGAAAAAACCTCGAATGCAAAAACCAACACATAAACTACTAACGCCAATCAGCCACATGATGGTCGCAATAGAAATAAAACCAACACTTGTAAAATCACGTGATCATAAAGGAACTGAAACTGTAATAAATCTCATAAACAGCATCACTCGAAAAAACAGAAACAATTTGATAGCGCCAGCCTCGGCTGATATCATTCAAAATGGTATAAGTAGGATGAGAACACAGAGGCGGGAGAGCACTAACAAGACCTTAGAAGAGTGGAAGAGTACTGGTGCATTGCCACCCAAATCCCAGAGAATATAAATTGCCGTCGCCAGAGATAAATCAATGACATGCGGCTGCTGCGAATCATTTGTAATGGTTATCGAAACAGGTCGTAAGTAGTAGAAATCTATGCAGACTTATTGTTATTCAGACGCCAAGGAACCGCATCTGCTATTGTCAGTGAACAATCACATATACTGACACATGCAAACACTCATATTTAGGAACTAATAAGAATAAGAATAAGAAAAAGAATAATTTATAAGTAGAAGCGTGGATGGAACAGAAAAAAAGAATGCAAGGTTATTTTTATAAGAGAAATATTTATATATTTAGACCTATGAATTAAAAACACAATGCCACTAAAGTCAGTTGGTACCGCATTTTATATAGTAAGGTTGTCGGTAAGAAAACACAAAGTAATAAAGCCTTAGCAAATATGCAAAGTTATGTATTATTGTCGGACAAGTTGGACAAGTCCAGAAAGAAAATAAACTGTTGACAGTCGTGTTCTGTCTTATCTAATCACTCCTATCAGTACCTACGAGTCTTACTCAAATTGCCTTTTCTCACGCAGCATTTCTCTCACACCTGTAGACGTACTTCCATCATTGATCTATTGTCACAGACATGCGTTTTTTTTTACCTGCCCTTGAATTTCTTTGATGGTACCCGATATTAAACAAGAGATGAAAAATAAATACTCACAACTAGTGTACATATTTCTTATATATTATGCACATATATATATATCTATATTATAGATATTATCTAGCAGTATCAAAAGATAGAGAAAAAATACAATAAAGTGTATTGCAATGATAATAGAAAGACGCTAAGAGTATTTAAAATCCAGGAACACTTGTTGTCACTCGGATTCCATGTAAACAACTTGTTTTTATCAGTGAGATATAACTAATAATTACTTGTGTTCGATGTCCTAGTGCGTAAATAAGACATTTCTAGTTCGTACGTACGTTATCATTTTTCGCACCTGTGTGAAAAAGTGAGTGTCCGATTACAAGAGAAAAAATGCAGAAATTAAACTGGAAATAGCTAATGTCTCTGTCTACCAAAAATTACATTTTTACGTATTTACAAAATGAATTATTCTAAATTAAAATAATCAGTCATAAATCGATAGCATAATTTCCGTATTCATTTTTATCTAAATACATCTAATTGTTACACTATGTAGTAGTACTAGTAGTAACATACTAATTAAACAATAATAGTTACAATAAGGATTAAAGGTTGAATCATAGTTTTGTTGCTGCTGCAGAAAACCATGGTTTGTTAACTAGAAATTATCACGTACGAATACGTTGTGCTTAACAGCAATATAGATAATGTGTTTTATATATATATATATATATATATATATATATATATATATATATATATTATAAATGTGTCGTTGAAGACCACGGAGTTTTCTTTATTTACTACCCTTCTGGTTACTTTCGCGACGCGGCGAGCGATTCGTCGGTTTTCCGGTGTTAATTGGTGGAGTATGGCACCTAACGTTGTATCTTGGGCCATTCCTCGAGCGCTTTCGGTCTCGCGACCGTCTTCAGGAGGGTGTGTCTTATTATTAGTAAACAGCCGTATTTATAGTTTTATTATTAGTTATATCTATGAATTCACATATGTATATATATATATATATATATATATATATATATATATATATATATATATATATATATATATATATATATATATATATAGTGTGTAGATTTCAATTTTGTGCTGAGAATCTGAATAACAGAGCTCAATGTAATTTAAACAGAGCAAAACTATACACACATTAAGGTTGTATACATTATAACTTATTTCGACCCCTTAATTAGGTCTTCTCAGATGTATAAACAACCACGTCAAAAAAAAAAACCCAAATTTTTTTTTGTTTTTTTTTTGTTTTTTTGACGTGGTTGTTTATACATCTGAAGAGACCTAATTAAGGGGTCGAAATAAGTTATAATGTATACAACCTTAATGTGTGTATAGTTTTTTCTTTTTTATAATTCTATATATATATATTTATTCTTTTATTTACTTACTTATTTATTTTATATATATATATATATCGATTATTATTATTATTATTATTATTGTTGTTGGTGTTGTTGTTGTTGTTGTTGTGTATAAATTGTTTATAAATGATAAGGCGGTGGTGAATGCTATTTTATTAATGTTGAGTTGTAATTTTTTCATGTGTAGGGCTTCTATATATATATATATATATATATATATATATATATATATATATATATATATATATATATATTTATATATATATATATATATATAGTCATATATATATATATTTATTTATATATATATAGTCATATATATATATATATTTATTTATTTATATATATATATAGTCATATATATATATATTTATTTATTTATATATATATATATAGTCATATATATATATATATTTATTTATTTATATATATATATATAGTCATATATATATATATATTTATTTATTTATATATATATATATAGTCATATATATATATATATATTTATTTATATATATATATATATATATATATATATTTATTTATTTATATATACATATTTATATATATATATTTATATATTTATATGTATATATATATATTTATATATATATATTTATATATATATATACGTTATTTATATATATATATATTTATATATATACGTTATTTATATATATATATATTTATATATATATACGTTATTTATATATATATATATATATATTTATATATATACGTTATTTATATATATATATATTTATATATATACGTTATTTATATATATATATATATTTTATATATATATACGTTATTTATATATATATATATTTATATATATACGTTATTTATATATATATATACGTTATTTATATATATATATATATATATACGTTATTTATATATATATACGTTATTTATATATATATATATATACGTTATTTATATATATATATATATACGTTATATATATATATATACGTTATATATATATACGTTATTTATATATATATATACGTTATTTATATATATATATATACGTTATTTATATATATATATACGTTATTTATATATAAATATATATATACGTTATTTATATATATATATACGTTATTTATATATATATATACGTTATTTATATATATATATACGTTATTTATATATATATATACGTTATTTATATATATATATATATACGTTATTTATATATATATATACGTTATTTATATATATATATACGTTATTTATATATATATATATATATATATATATATATATGTATATACATAAACAATTAACCATATTTCGATCATGTTGCCCGATATTAATGTACGCACAATAAAAACCCGGTAGTGTACGTTTAGTAACTACATACATATAAAATAACTGTAATCATTGTGTATTAATATGATCCAAATGCTGTTACAAGCATGATATATGTAACTGTTTTATTGGAGTTTACTATGCATACATGATAATCTAATAAAAGTGGACAACATTTGTGATGTAGAACGATTAATTGGGAAAGGCTTTTCTCATAGACATGGCAGTTTCTGAAGACTATAATGTATATTGTAAGATCTTTAAAAATATTTTTTTTAAATTGAATATTTTGAAAAAAATAGTAAGAATGTTGCATATGCAAACAGTAATAATTTTAGCGGACTTTGGAGGTAGCGAGATTAAGAAATGCACAGATAAGCCAATTGAAATATTCTTAATGCCAATCCGAAAAACTATTTTCTAATGGAATACAGATACCAACTTAGAGAAGGCTTTCTGTATGTATGTCGAAAAACAACATTTTATTTAAAGAAGGTGTTTATACATTTTGGGACAGGAAAATATGACGTAACACGAGTAACTGTTGTCAGCAACTCTTTTACTACAAGTAATTGATGTGGTCAGTATTTTTATACATTTGCTCGTTAGACAAGTTCAAATCATGTAGAAAAAAATTCTCCATCACTACAGTAAATAATATGGCGTCATTTATATTCTTAGATATCTAGAAAAGACCTGGATGTAAGTAAGTACACCGTAACGAGGAAAAAGTCAGAAGAAACATTTTTTTGTGAAATATAAGAGAGAAATAGCAATGAATCATTGGAACACATTTTAAAGTGGAAATTTAAGCAACTGTGCCCTGGTCGAGTAATATCTAAGACACAATCAATCGAATTTTATGCTGTCTTGCTAAACACTCATCACTATAAGGGGAACACCGAGGGTAAATAGAGCAATCAAGGGAAAGGAGTAACGCCTTCCGGTGTGATAGCCAATGAATAGGGTCGCTCTCGATGCCATTCGATCCATTAATTAAATATTTATCCCTCTCTCTCTCTCTCTCTATATATATATATAAAATTAATTATGTGTATATGTTTAAATAGGTCTATGTATAAGATTCAATCCTAAACTAATTAATCGATCATTTATGAAATTCGGAACACATCTGCTAAACGTAATGGTGGGTAATATAAGTTATATTTAGTTAAATGTTGTTTCATGCAAAGGGAACACAAAGGGGGTTGAGGCCTTTCATGAAAATTCAGTTATCTCCGATGTTGTTGAAATTTTCACTACATAAATTGCAAATCAATTTATAAATATTCTTTCAATTTCAGTATTTTGAATGTGTTGAAATAGACAAAACCTTGCATTATAAAATTTTAATAATCATCTTTGCATTACATTCAATTTATAGTCATTAGACACCAATTCAGTAAGAGTATCTGAATTTCCTTTTTTCTTAATGTCCCATAAGCAATAAATTTACGACAATTTCTAGAATCAAAAACATGTAATTGGTGTTAGTCATATTTGGAATGAGAATTCTAGACATAAGGTTTACTAACATTATGCCTTGCTGTTTCTCTGCGCAAAATAGTTCGGTTCGTAAGAAACATTGTACAGGCCCTGGGACAGGTATTCTCACCTTCAGAGTCGGAAGTGACTTTGTGAATTGGTTCGAAACCTTTAGACAAACAGTAATAAACATTTTCTACACTGATGATTTCATATAGCATGAAAAACTACTGTAGGTAAAGATAATTACTATTTATGAAAATATATTGTATATATATAGATATATAGATATGATTATTTTTATTTACACATACATGTACAAAATCTGCGACACAAGCATGTCGATGTTATCGATCAACGGCTGTTATAAACTGAGATCTCATTAGGTAGAGTTTCTTTCCAAATATGATATAAGGGTAAGATCGGATTTAACTCTGCCTGATGAGATCTTATTTATAACAGCTGTTGATCGATGACATCGATATGCCAGTGTCACAGATCTTGTACATGTCTGTGTAAATAAAAATAATCATATATAAAGCTCTATTTGATATTGAGCACTTTTTATAAACCCGTTTGGAATTCTTTAGATTACTATCTTGTGGATGTTTACCTTGCCTGGATTATATATATATATATATATATATATATATATATATATATATATATATATATATATATGCGTATGTGTGTGCGTTTGCGTGTGTCTGACTGTGTTTGCGTCAGAATCATTGAACTGGTTATATTAAGATTGCGAAAAGTAATACCATATATTCTAAAGATGCCTTTAAGATTTTTATTATTAATTTCAATTACATCTATATTACATACAGATGACATCTAATTCCACTTATTCTAAAACTTTGAGTAAATTTCCGATCCTGTATTCGGTTTCAAACCCAACAAAATTCTCATAAATTCTGTTGCGGAGACCTCTATTGCCATAGCTTTCAACGTTATACTATTCGAACTGCTTTGAAATATTTTGAGGTCTAATCTTTGCATGCATATTAAAAGTCTTTATTATATCTTAGTTTTATGAATCCAATGTCTGAGCTATTGATTTAATAAAATATGATATACGGTTGTTTACCCACGTACACTTATTCCATAAAGAGAAAAAAAAACAATAAGGCTTGAAACAATTGTCAGAGAAAGAAAGAGAGAGTCAACAGATGACGATTTGAACGGAAGTGACGCCGGCATTACTGACATAGCGTTGCCACGAACGATAGCCAGGGAGATGCGTTGGAACAACCAGACTGACTCACGGGGCTCGTGCCTATAGATCCAATTATACTCGGCTTTTCTTATTTATTGTTTTGATAAAGCCTGGAACAAAATGTTACAATCGATTAAAAGTGTATTATCTTTTAACGAAAAAATCTTTATTCGATCCTGAACCATTGTAGAATTATACCTTTCATTATTTAATGTAACTATAGACGTTTACTTCCAAATATATGAGGGATAAATATGTTCTAGGGTTAAGTAAGTGATCCACTTGATTAGTGGATGAATTAAAACAGAAAAGCACAGGTTACTAATGTAGGGCTGATTTGTGATTGTACGATGGCATGAATCTAAGTAAAAACATAATGCTGCTTTCTATTCCCCTTGAATATCCACAAATCAAATAATGTAAGATTGTGAAACAACGTAGGTGTATTCATGCAAATGTTTTTTTTTAATGCAATGCTTCTTCCTCTTTTGACTTCGGGCTGAGTTAGTGTTTTCATGACGCTTGGAGACGGCGGGTTACGAAGAGTGTAATATGAAGACTTTAAGACGTCAGGACTCTGCCGAACTAATCCGTTGATGCATTGCATAGTGAAAGACTGACCTTAGAAATATCAAGTGGTTCAATAGTTAAAAGCTCCTACAATCCACTTTGATAATTAAGGTGCTTTTCTTCCACAAAAGTATAAATGAAAGTTTATAACATTTTGCATGTAAGACTTGTTTTTTATACCTCAAATATAATGTTTTAAATTAATGTGCTTTTTAATATGAGTTAAAACATTCGATACAACATAATTTAAATTGATTTTGACAATCAATATTTCTGAAAGAAATATATATATATATATATATATATATATATATATATATATATATATATATATATATATATATATGTATATATATATAAATATATAATTATTAAGTGTGCGAACGCTGACCCTTCGGTATAATTGTAACAACTTTGTTCAAGCCGAAACCTACTTATATAACTACTGTTGTTTAGGTAATTTCAGAAAATATATTGTTATTGTGGTCTATCTTCAAAACCATTTTAGGAGTTTATTACGTATTTCCATTTTATTGGCGTCCGATGCGAACGCAGATCTCACAATATTAATCTACCATCTTTAGAACGAACAATGTGATCCTAGCTCAAAAGTAAGGAAATGCATTTTCGTTCGCGTTCTATGTTCGACACACACGCGGAAAAAATGTTGAATTGCATCATTGCCGATCGAGCGATCTTATATTAAAAAAGGTAAAGGGTGGTAACGTAGTACGAACCTAAGATTGTCTTCGCGTATTATCATAGAGATGATAGACTTATTTATGTAACTTTTTCCCCCAAAGAACCAGCAAATACATTTAGTCGATTACTTACGTTTCCAGTTTTTCCATGTGGTGGCGTTGGTTCTATTACTCCAGGTAAATTTAATTGTAGAATATGTATCTAATAGTGAGGAATTCAACGCACCCAACCAGGCCACAGCGACCAACCACAGATCAGTTGAAATAGAAATTAAACAAAATATAGAAAGTACATAGAAACTAGAAAATTATAAGAAATAACAAAAAACTGATGGTAAAAGCATAGGTTTCTACAACACAAAATGGTCCTGAAAGGGTCAAAGAAAAAGGAAAGCGCACGGAAAGAGTAAGCACCATCTAAAAATCAACTAATCTTATATAAGTAAAGATTGTCTCCGTCTGTCCGTCCGCCAGTCACATTTTTGTTAAAACGTAATAAATAAATTGCGGAAAGTGGCTCATGTAGAAATAACAGAGATCTTAACTACTTTTAGAAATGGGGAATATTGCATTACTAGTAAATAATACATTCCAAACAAAGTAAGCGGATTCCATGATCAGAAATCGAAACGTTGGGATTTTCAGTCTGATGTGCTACCAACTGACTTATTTGGACTTTCTTATAAAATAGAGCTCAAAAACATTATTTTAAATAAATACGTATAGCTTTGGCGTGACATCATGTTTAATTTATTAGTATTACTTAAAAAAAAACTAAGGGAGACTTATTGGCTCTAAAACTATTAGGTGATATTGCGCATACTGTTGCATGAAGTGCCTTTTTCTTGTTTAATATGTAATAGGGTGTTTACATTCTGATGCTATTAGGGCTGTTAGAAGAAGAAGATTAAAGAAGAAGAAGTAGAAAAAGAAGAAGAAAAAGAAGAAATAACTGACATTTTACAGCCGGAACATTTAAAAATTAAAATCCGAAAATAGACGATGGTGTACGCCGGAGATTCCCGATAAAAAAAACGTCCTTATTCTGGGTAAACAACAGCTTACCAATTGATTGGTAAGTGTAACACTAACTTGACCTCCGTTTATATATTACCATCTGGCCTTATGCAGTGCTAAGCAATATTTCTTTTGAATTGCAAGCGAAATAAACAGTTTAAAACAAAACGCGAGAAAAAGTAAAGAACTTTGCTAAAAAAATAAAAAAAATATATTCGGTGAAAGAAAAAAAGAAAGAAACTAACGAAAAGTGAAGCGAAAGTTATAAGACAAAAACCAGGAAGAAAAAAGAGGAATGTTATTTTTAGACCAGGTTCGTCTGTTTCCTTCTGTTTTCTTAATCTTAGGCAAAGTCATTCCAGTTTTGCAAAAATTTCCAGTAATTTATCTGCGTCCAGGCATCTCTATAAAAAGCTCGATCGGTTAGTCTGTCACGCGTCAGTTTTAAATAGTTTTTGTACATACGTCTGCATATCCTTGTTAGCGGTTATACCTGTAGTTCAGTCGATCTGTGGGTCTGCCAGGCTTAAGTTTAAAATATCATGTTTTTATTCGTCCACTCTGAAAGGGTGTGTACGTCTTTAAGTAGTTATCTTTATATGTCGGTCTGTCACGCCTTTTCGAAATATAATTTTCGTTAGTGTGTCACGCTCAATATATAAATAGAATTTTTAGATCCGTTTTCGCTTCTTCATAAGCAGTTCTGGCCATCTATCAGCCTGTCATTTGGTCTGTCACACTAAAGCCCGAAATACCATTTCTGTTTGTTTTGTTATTATATGTCATTTTAAAACGCGTTTTAGCATCTCTATAAGCAGTTATTTTGTCTGTCCGTCTGGCTGTCACGTTTGAGTTTTAAATAGCATATTTGATTCGTCAATGTATTCATATATGTTGGTTTGTTTGTCACGTGAAAGTTTTAAATATTATTTTTAGATGCGTCTTCGTATCTCTATAAACGGTGGGTTAAACCTAAGTTCGAAATACCATGTTTGTTAGTTTGAATCACATTTTAGATGCATATAATATGTTCTATCTGTTTTTTGCCACGCTAAGTTTGTACATAACATTTTATCACTAAACGCGCATAGTGAACAGACAAATCTTACTTTAAATCCGTCGATTGATCTGTCACTTTTAAGTTTGAAAAACCATTTTCATCGTAAAATGCGAACACTTTATAAGGTAATCTATCAGTCGGTGTGTCATTCCTTAGTCTAAAATAAAATTTTTATCAGTGTGTCATACTTAGATTTCCAATATTCTGTTCAGTGTCTGTGATGTTTAAGTTTGAAATAGCATGTGTTTTCTTATGTGCCACTTAAATTTTAAGATGAGCCACTAATTCTTAACAAACAATGAACAAATCTGTTATTCTGTCATGCATATTTTTGTAATATCATTGGCCTTTTCTCTCATGAATAATTTCGAAATAGAATTTTGAGGTGCGTTCATACATCTCTATAAAAGCCACTAATAGCCAGTTGGTTTGGCATGATTGAGTTTGGAATAGCATTTTCATTGGTATTTAATGATTAAGATTTCACTAGAATGTTAGTCGGTTTGTCACATGTTAGTTTTAAATATCACTTTTTTTCGTCTGTCACGCTTCAGATTGACTTGCGCTTTTCATCGTTAGAGGCACAGTTGGAATGGACGCATCTTAAACATATCCATTTTTGTTTACTTACCAAAAGTCAACGCCTGTAGTTCAGCTTAAAACTTCCCCGGTTATTTTTTTTTGTTTGTTTAGTTTTGTTTGAATAGTTTTATGTTTTTTAATTAAATTCCTGCAAAACGCTGACATTGGAAAACAACAAAGAATGAAATGTAATAAACAATTCCATATGATAATCAGAGATTGAGGTTATTTTTTTGTTTTGTTTTTGTTTAAATTGGATCAACATTTTTTTTTGCATTTTATGTTGTAGATTCATTTATCCTTTAAGATAACATACAAGCACTAAATAAAAGTTTATCCTTTGAAACTTGAAGACGAATCCTTTTCACTGCTTATCATCCAGTGCTTTTCAAACCCGTTGATGTTACCCAGTGAAGCTAAAGTGACAGCAAGTCTCTTTAAATTGTGTTGTGTATTTTATCATATGTAGTAATTTACGTTGTTTAACTGAATAGAGGTGCATGAGTGACCTAATAAATACCACCAAGTTCTAATCGTATCTCTTGTGGTAATTTTATGTTACCAAAGGTATGAATCCATAATTCGTCTCCAGGTATATGTAAAATATCTACTAATGATTATTTTGTTGTACAATGTATTCTGCTTTTAAATATTCACGACCTTGCATGAGAGACTAACGCAAAACCTAAGAACATTGATACACGAAAGTGACATTACAGAGTGTATGGCTAGAGATCAATACAAAAAAAGGCAGCTAGAATAGAAACGATAACTTTTCTACTAACCATAGGAAATATTTTAAAGAACAGATACACCAGTCCCTTAATAACCGTTGACTACTTCATGAAGAATAGAAAGGATGCCGGAAGCAACTTCTGACTTGGTTTACATAGATTAAAGTATAGTTAATGAGTTAAAAAGCAGAAAATTAAAATAGTAACGACATAGTTCGATTTCAAGAAAGCTTACGACAGAATACTAAAAGCATGCCTATTTAAATACTTAAAGATGTCAGAAATGTCGAATGAAACGATCTATTTTATAGAGAAAGAAATGATAACTGGAACTGACAACTGAACCACTATACCTTGTTTAACTTATTATTTAACAGTACAGAAACACATTTTTCATGGTTACTCTCGATCACGACTACTATTTATCAAAGCCATGATATAACACACATCATAATAGCCAGGTAGTGTGCATCTCTATATACAAGTTTACAGACACAACACAAAGAATAAACCACATCATGTATATCGACGACTTAGATCTATTTGAACGAAATAGAAATTAGCATAATAATAAATACAGCTCTAATCTTCAGTGAAGACATTCGAATCGAATTCAGAATGGAAATGGGTGCACTAAAAAGGAGGAAAACGTTTAACTAGAACTACCTAACCCAGGGGATCAGGCCACTTGTCGAACAGAAATGAACGAGAAGATTGAAAAGGGAAACATCAGAAAATCAAGCGAATTAATTAGGTAAAATCTGATAGAATGAATAACTACCTGGGTAGTATTCATTATAATATATACTCGACTAATAATGTGTTTGGAAAAGGTAGAACTCAGACATTTGGTTGAGAATATTTAGAAAATAATGAAATTAAAATATGTACTACACCCGGAAAATAATACTAACCGACTCTACCTAAAATAAAATTAAAAAAGACGCAGAGTAAATATGAACTTTTTTGACAAATAATCGAGAGGGGAAAATCACATCATAATTAATTAGGGCAAACCTCCGGAACATGGATATAAATACATAGTTACTTGTCAAGGATACCGAACGTTATAATAGTCACGAAGGAAGAAAATATATGCCACATCGTAAATATCGCCGCTCAGCAGTTCACAGAGTGAAACTCACGAAAGCTACATACGAGGCGAATACACAGAACTTTTCAGAGAAATTATAAGAATATGGAATATGAAGAAAAATCACTTTAATATAAATAATTTCAGGAGAACAATCTCAATACCCCTCCAAAAAAGACTACGAGAAATTGGAATTTAAGCGACGTTTGAGAGCATACAACGTATGGCAATGATGAAAAACATCCGAATGCGGAAACCAAACTACATCAAAACGAACGCTTACCAGCTACATTTAATTCGAAAAAAAATAGAAAAGAATACGAAAAGAAAATCACAGGGGGTCAAAAGAACTTAAAGTGTCAGAAATAGCATGATCTGACGCTCCTTTTTAAAACTCACAGACACATGTGTGTGGTGGCACCTAACTTGACTGGTACCGTGAACAATCAAAGATGAAAAAAGGAGAGTAACAACCAGAGGTCCACCGGAAGGGTACGGAGAGTACTGGAATCATAGGAAGGTGTTTTGCAGAACAAAGTCCACCCATCATTATCAGTGCGAAACCCACAAAAGTGGCTGTTGTGATAACGCAATCTGGTTTGCAACTGTTATCTTTTTTTTTTTTTTTTTTTTTTTTACATGGTTCACCCCAAACAAGGCAGGATGCCACTGTAAACGTAAGGGGCTACTGAGAAAAAAGGAAAAGGGGGGAAAGGATTGGTGGTTCAGCTTAAATTGGGATCTGAGCAGCGAGGTGTCTGTTTACATTAGTTTTAAATTTCTGCATGTCAGTACTGTCGGGGAAACAGGGGGCAGGGAGGGAGTTCCAGAGGCCAGCAGCACGAGGAAAGAAGCTATTTGAGTAGAATGCTCTCCGGCATCTGGGGACCTCCACAGTGAATGAATGAGATTTAGTAGAATGTCGAGTTAGTCTAGTGAATTTACGTCGAGGGGGCACCAGAGCAGCACACTCATCGGAGCATAATCCATTGAAGTATTTGTAAAACAAACACAAGGATGCTACATTGCGGCGATGGGACAGGGGCTGGAGCTTAGCTGACAGTGAGGGACCTATTAGGTTGACTACTCTTTTTTGAACTTTGTCAAGGAGGGAGAGACTAGTAGATGATGCACCAGCCCAGATGTGGCAACAATACTCCATGCATGGGCGAATGGTGGCTTTGTAGAGATACAGGATAATGTCAGGTGTAAGGAGTCCACTAGCACGGTAGAGGGAGCCAACCTTCTTTGCGGCAGCCTTGGCAATGTCTTCAATGTATGTGTTCCAATTCATGTTACCTGTGAAGGTTAGGCCAAGGAGTTTGAATGATGAACTCTCAGGTAGGGTGTTATTTGCCATGGCAATCGGTGGTTGGAGAGGCTTCTTGTAGTTGTTGAAGGAAAGGAGCTTTGTCTTTGCGGCATTAAAAGTCACCAACCATTTATGGCCCCAATCCACTACAGCCTGGAGGTCACTTTCTAAGGATGCAGCCATTGCCTCAGATATGATCGCGTCCGTTTTGCCAACATGGCGAGAGTAAAGCGTGGTGTCGTCAGCAAATAAACCGATCTCAGACACTATGTCATCAGGGAGATCGTTTATATAGATCAGGAACAACAAAGGTCCAAGAATAGATCCCTGGGGCACACCAGCATTTATGTCATGTTGCTTAGATGAACGGCCATCGAGGACAACCTGGATTTTTCTTTTGTTTAGGAAGGATCTAATTATATTAAGTAGTTGCCCAGTAATACCGTATGAGCGTATTTTAAGGAGAAGCCCTTTATGCCATACCTTGTCAAAGGCCTTGGATATATCAAGCGCTACTGCCCTAGCTTCACCTGCCTTGTCGAGAGTATGATACATGCGTTCAGAGATGACCGTTAGGATGTCTGCAGTAGATCGTGCTTGTCTAAATCAATACTGGCGGTCGGATAGAAGTTTAGCATTAACTAAGTGACGTACTATCGCTAGATTGATTAAGGACTCAAAGATTTTGGCAAAGATCGGCAGTAGACTGATTGGGCGGTAGTTCTGAGGGTCGGTTCTATTCCCAGTACTCTTGTAGACTGGTACTACAGAGGCAATTTTCCAGCTATCGGGGAAGCAAGATTCGGCTAGGCATTTGTTGTAGAGTTTGGAGAGAACAGGGGCCAGTTCAGCAGAGCATTTCTTTATTGCTATTACAGGTATAAGATCAGGCCCACAAGCTTTAGAGGTGTCAAGGCTTTTTATAATGTCTCTGACCTGGGATGGGGTGATGACCAGGTTATCAAGTGTGGCTTCAGTCCGCAATGGTAATTCAGGGAGAGGGTGGTTACCCGAGTCTAAAGTAGAGTTAGAAGCGAAACGCTGTGCGAGTAGTTCAGCCTTATCAGTGGCCGTGCAAACGACATCATTGTGGTTTGAAAGTGGGGGAATCGTAGATTGACCATTATTCACTACACTATTGTAGATTTTCGAGAAATCGCGAGTACCTAGTTTCTGTGACTGGATGCGTTTTTTTGTTAACTCATTATACCTTCTCTTCGCTTCGCCTATCACAGCCTTGCAATTGTTTCTTGACTCTATAAATTTATGCCTATTAGTAGCTGACTTATTGCGGCCGAATTTACGGAATGCTTGTTGCCTCTCAGAAATGGCAGCTGCACATTCCGAAGTGAACCATTGAGGAGAGTGGGGCTTGCTAAAGAATTTTCGCATGGGGACATAGGCTTCAATGCCTGCTTTGACTCATTCAGTTAATTCGTTTGCACACTGGTTGGCAGGGAGTAAGAAGGTTTCCCGCCATGGGGCGTCACTGATGTGGTCTCTGATTGACTCAAAATCAGCTTGCTCGTAGTATCTTGTTGTTTTGAGCAATGGTTCATCAGCTTTTGGACGACTTTTTAGTGTGATATGTATCATTAGCACAATGTGATCAGCATTCCCGAGTGGGCTATGAGCTTTCGTCACACAAGCCTCGGGTATTGAGGTCAAGAAGAGGTCTAGAAGTGAGGCTTGTTGATCCACACGATCGGGGATGCGGGTCGGAAAATCAACAGTCTGAGAGAGGGAGTGAGCTAAGGAGAAATTATACGTAGAGTTGCCGGCTGCGTCAGTAAGGCTGGAGAATCCCAACCAGTCGCGGTGGTGGGCATTAAAATCCCCAAATACATGTATCTGGGCATGCGAGTCAATTAAGAGTGCTCTATCTATGCTTTCAGAGACAGAGTTTAGCAGAGTACAGTCCTGGGACGACGGGGAGCGATATAGGAAATATAAGTAACTAACGTTGTGATGTAAAGTCAATCTAAAGCACATGTAGTCGTAGTCATCTGATTCTAACCTATGTTCTCTAGTCAGGGGGAGGGTGTTCCGAACATAAACTCCTAGCCCGTGCATGTGTTTGTCAGAGTCTTTACGGTAGAGTGGGAGGTAGTCAGTCATGTCAAAGTGGTGAGAAGAGATTGAGGATTGGAGGTTAGTTTCACTAAGAGCTAGGATATCCGGGGAGTTTGTCAGGAGAAAGGTTTCTACGTCGTTGATGTTGGTTCTAAGTCCCCGAAAATTTGAGAATGCAAGCCTCAAGGGCGGAGGCGAAAGTGTTGTTTGGGTGTCTGGTTTAGGTTTGATTTTATTTCTTTGTAATGGCATGTTTGATTTGATTATAGAGTGGATTGGCCAAGGTGGGTACTTGCTTGGTGCCAATAAGCTCACACAACCAGTCCATTAGTCACGACCTGGTCCATGGGGGTTGTGGCCTCGGGAAAGCCCACCGTAGATAATTGCAGGGTCCCTTTCCATGCGCGACATGGCACATACAACTACCCACGGTATTATGCAACTGATGATGGAGCAGCCGTTCTTGGCGCTACCCAAGAGTTTGGGCTCCTGTCCTGTCAGTCGGAAACAGCAGCCAGACAAGCTGTCTAACCTGTACCCTCAACCTGTCGGAACAAGAGAGACCCAGACTGGTCATGTAAGACTTACTAACGAAAAAACTTTCCCCGAGTTGCCCAAATAGAGAGAAAGAGAACGGCGTTCATTGTCCTAGTAAGGAAACAAGGCTAGGCACTGAGTGTTTAGAGGCGTCCCAGCGCTGTTACCTCTGCGCCTGACTAATAAACAAAGAAGGAGTGCAAGGGCCGGCGATAGGTAGAACCTATCTACTCCTTAAGCAATTGTAGGTTTGCAAACTGGATACTTTGTTCGAGATTCCAACTCTAGGAAGGTTGTCGATCAGGACTAAGGAAGCCATCCTCCCCCAACAGTTTACTGCCACGGCGTGAGTAACTGGAAGAAGGTTTTTTTGTCAGAGATTTCCTTCTCTTAGATGGATAGCCTTACGAGGTCTTACGGGTCCAACACTCCGAGAAGAGTAATAAAAAAAAAAAATTAAAAAAAAAAAAAAAAAAAAAATTCCATATAATATACATTGTATATATTATATATATATATATATTATATATATATATATTATATATATATATATATGTACACATGTAGATAGAATAAGTTCAATTGCATACTAAGAAGGGAACAGTAAGTTGAAGATAGGTTTCCCTCACTCCCCCCTCTTTCAACCCTGAACGAGGTTTCGGTTTCTTCACTGCTAAGGCAGATACGAAATGTGTCTTTAACTTGACTAGCATGCTTAGTTTGGACGATATTCATCCCCTACCTACATTCGCTAGTGAACTACCCCCACCCACGCCTTTTCAAACTTGAACTCAAGTGACCCCTGCAGAATGTAGGCAAGAAAAGATCTTAAACGATAAAGGGTGCTGTAGATCTCTAGACTTCTTATCACTCAGACTCAAGGGGTCACTTATAATGATATTTGTCAAATCTTCTAATAAATAATAAGCTATTAAGAATGGAGATTATGTATGTCTGTCTGTCTGACGCCTTAATTATACTCTTTAAGACTATTGCACTTATTATGAAATAGTATAGTATATATATTTTTTCAGACTAATGTACTATCTTTAAATGCTCAATTTAGGAGCATAGTGTAGTGTAGTATCTGCACTGTTGTCATGATACCACCCTCCCAAGCATTACCTTTTCCTTTTAGGGGGGTGTAAAGATAGTGTAGTATCTGTTCTATTTTCATGATATCATCCTCTCAGGCATTACGTCCTTTTTTTTTAGAGGTGTGGAGGTAGTGTAGTATAATTTCTGTTGTCATAATACCGTTCTCCTTTTTTGAGAAATGTGGCGGTAGTGTAGTATATGTTCTGTTGTCATGTTATCATCTTCCCAGGCATTACCTACTCCCCTTTGAGAGGTGTAGAGGTAGTGTAGTATCTGCTCTGGTATCATGATACCCTTTTCCCAGGATTACTTCCTTCTTTTTGAGAGGTGTGGAGGTAGTGTAGTATTTGTTCTGTTGTCATAATACCATCCTCCCAGGCATTACCTCCTTTTTTATGGTGTGGAGGTAATATTGTATCTGTTCTGCTGTCATGATACTATCTTCGAAGGCGTTACCTCCTTCTTTTTTGGAGATGGGTAGGTAGTGTAATATCTGTTCTGCTTCCACCTAGCAAAAATATGCGACCGGGGGAGCATATATTTGCTAATAATAATAATAATAATAATAATAATAATAATAATAATAATAATAATAATAATAATAATAATAATAATAATAATAGAGCTGGATAAATAGCTGAAGTTAATAAGGGCATGAGAAAATCCTAGTAGGATTTATTGCTTTTGAACATTCGAAAAAAAGTGGTTTCACTGACTTTCAAGCGTCCCTTTGTGACATTTCTCACGCCCTGGTGTTGTGTAAGCTGGCAAAAATCTATCAAACATGGTTTTAATCTTTCTGGTAAACATTTCTTCTGCTGACATCATGGAAGATGGAACATTGTTATATGGGATCATCCTATATACCTGCAAAAATTCGTGCATGGCCTTTTCGGTAAGTGTCACCCTCGCTTTCGTAAGCTCATCTATGAACAGGTCTGCCTGACCATTTCTCACATAGTAACATGCGATCGTGATATGCTCCACTACAAATGTTTGACAGACTAGTTTAAATTCACTAGACGTTAATTGCGTTCCGTTGTCTGATACAGTCAACGACCCAATAATTGTAAAAAACTAATGGTGGTTTGTAGTTTAAATTTTAATATTTTGGGCTATTTCGAGAAATTGCCTACCACTATCATGTAATAGAAACCATGTGGCAGGCCAGCCAAATTTACGTGAATCCTAGACAACGACCTGTCAGTTTTCGACTAGGGTCTGAACTCTATAGTAGATCTATTCTCTTCCAAGGCAAAACTGTAGAATAATTTCACGGCATTTTCAGTGTCTTTGTCCATACTTGGCAGATACATATAGCTTCTTATGAGACTTTTCATTCTCGAAATTCCCAGATGACCGACATAAAATTATTTTAGTATTCTTTTCTGTAACGCAGCAGGAAAAACACTCAATCGCCACACATAGCTAGTTCATCACATATTGTGTACACCCGTGATTAGTCGGTGTTTACACGCCTTTTGTTTCAGGTTTTAGCTAAGTGGGTAATAACAAAAATAGAAAAAGAAAGAAATAGAAGGCTGGTAATGAAAAATGATAAAAAGATAGAAACTAATTAAAAGAGTTAAATAAAACATGTAACCCGATACTAAATTATAAAAATATATCATCCCCAAACCAGATTTACTGAAAGAGAAAGTTTTCCAAATTCACTTCTCTGTCCTCTTTGGTTTGAAGAGGTTGACCTTCTGTGAAGAGTACAACCGAAACATGTATCCACATCTGTAACCAATAATGTTTGCATAAATACTAATTTATCCTAATATATATATATATATGTATAATATATATATATATATATATATATATATATATATATATTCATAGTGAGAGGTAAGAGTATATCATACTTTGATTTAATATCAATTTCGTTCAGAGCAAACGAAATCGTACATGTGTTTCTAGAAATAATTCAGAGTACACATAAACAAATCAAAGTTCCGTCTTCATTATTCCGTCAATTGTTAAATTAAATTAAAATAAGACTATATCCAAGAGAAATCTATGCAATCAATCATTCCAATGATTATCAGAACACGTCAATGGCGATATAGAGGTGATACAAGCAAACATTGGTACTGAAATGAAATAAGAAATCAAATGCCCAGAATAAAACTTAGATGCATCTTAAAAATTCTAAATAGAAAAACCCCAAAACAGTCACTAAATGTTACGGTATATGTTGTATATGCTATTTTATTAATAAGATCACAAATATTTAATATTCAAAGCGATCACATTTTTCCTTAGCTTATTATTAAATACCTTTAATTGTTACATATTAAAATACGATAAATGCCGCAGTAAAAGAATATATAGTCCATTTAAATTGTCGGGGTGTTAAAAATCAACAAACAAAAATAAATAAGTGTAATGTTTTTTTTCATAATTTTGTAGAAAGTAGTACATTAGCGTACCAAAATTAGTTATAGTTTTATTACAATTTTGTTTAATTAATAATTTTAATGAGTAACCGATACAGAATAATTAAATACAACTCTTACAACCCTATTATTAATGTATTTATATAGCAAAAATTAAATGAAAGTTAAAAACACTGGTGCTACCACCTGGAAGGTACAGCCAGTCTCCCTATTCATAAGCTTATATGACAATTTTTCGTGACTTTTTAACGTCTCTAAGTGACTTACTGATTATTTGATCGATGCTACTAATCGATGATTTGTTAAACTTCGGAATAGAACCGCGTAAAATAAAATAAAAATGTCTATAAATCTTATTCTTTAAATTATTTAATTATGAAATATAATCTACCAAAAAGCATAGTGGTGTCCTCGTAAACCAGTCAGACATTTAAATATTTTGTTAATAGTTGATAAAAAAATGGATAACTTTGTTATTATAAAAAATTATTTCTGACGTCAGAAAACCATCAAGTGTGAAAATATTGAAGGGTTTGGAAGCTATTCCTATCAAATAAAAGCTAATAAAATAGAGGACATAAAAACGAAATGCATTCATGATAAGAGAGAAGAAACATCTGTGTGAGAAAAGGAATACTTAATGATGGCAGACGATGTCAAGAAGAGATAACGGAATGGAAGCCAATTGGAACACTGAACAAGAATAACGAAAAGAGAGAAAAGTCAGTATAAGAGATATAGAGAGAGATAGTGCGTGTGTATGTGTGTAATATAAGGTATGTGAGAAATACGACTTGACAATTAATAAAAAACAGATACTTTTTATATGCGTCCATTAAATCTGTGCGTTCACCAATGAGAATGCTGTTGGTGAAAATGAAAAAGTCTACTTGATGACGGCTTCCGGTTTCGAAATCAGAAATTGACTAGCGGTGTTAATAAAAAAGTGTCCCTAAAAATGTTATAATGCTTAGATTTTGGCAGAAATTTTAATTTCACTAGTTTGTAAACATTTCGTTAAGAGAGTTGACCAGTTTTCTGTTATCACTAATCTAAGTTCGAATGGCAAATTGGGAAAACCACACGTAATCGCCTAAGAAAGTAAAACATCCAGCAACAAAACAATTTGATTCCCTTAATTTTAATTAAAAAACATTCGAATTATAAAAAAGTGTGATTTGATTTTTTGTAATAAAAAAATTCTAATCATAAAAACCAGTCTGATTTTCTTATGCTTTAACAATTTAATAAATGGTTAAAACAAAGTATCAATTGCCCCCAACCGAACCATCCTACCTAAAATATAATAGGTAGCTGTTTTTTTTAATAAACACGGCTTGTCTATTACCGATGTAAAAATCAGAAGCCTTCATCAAGTATTGTTTTTCACTTAAACTAAGCTGGTTCAAACTTAATGGTGACGCGCCAGCGAGATGCTATTTAAACCGTAAATTTGACAAACGAGGGAAATATTTCCCAACAAACGTGGGATACCAAAGTAAAGACTCTCTTAACTTAAGCGTAACAGAGCAACAGAATGGTCCATCAAATTTAAACGTGACAGCCCAATGAAAATTCGATTTAAAAATCAAAATTGACAGACCAATGAAAATACTCTTTTATACATACGCTTGATGGACGAACAAGCATGCTCTGTTAAAATTTAGGATGACAGACCGACGAAAATGATATTTCAAACTTGAGCCGGACATACCCATAGATATGCTATTTCGAACAAAAACGTTACAGACCTAAGCTAATGGCTTTTCAAATGAACATACTTACTGTGAATTTCATACGCGTCTAAAATAAGGAGCGTCCATTTTATTGAATGGGTAAAATGCTATTTCAAACGTAAATAGCACGGATCAATCGACAGAGTGACCGCTAACTGAGATGTTTAGATGTTTCTAAAAATACTCAACACAATAAGAAAAATCCGTTAAATGAGTTTATACTATCATATAGTCCTATATATTTGTATTTTCAACCTCAATTAGATATAATATGTAAATTTGATGAATAAAATAAAGTATATGCCCCTTCGTAAGTCTATGTGGCTAGCTTTTAATGACTATATATATATATATATATAGAGAGAGAGAGAGAGAGAGAGATACAGAGACAGAGAGAAAGAAAGAGAGAGAGAGAGAGAGAATAGTACTTTGCAGCATTGCTGGGAATTGTAATAAATATATTAAAAAGGCTGGGGGCAATGCAGAGTGGGGGATTGATGAAATGCTCGAAAGAAAAAAATAATAAATCGAAGAGGGGATATACTATTTATTTTTCTTTACAATCTTACATGAAAGCAAGTATCGTGTCGACTATGTGTGTTGTCCGGATGATGATTGAAAATAATTTAATATTTCGGGGAAATATTCCCTTTGTCAAAAATAGACACCAACGGTAAAGTCTGTCTGTGTGAAGAATTCACCAAAATTGATGCCAGAGAGTAAGGTTGAAACAAACCAGCTTCGCAGAAAATAATAAATCAATACTTCCTTTTTCAATGAATTTTAAATTTCCTAACATTTCCGGAAATTTAGAATTTATTGATTCATTATTTTCTGCGGGACTGGTTTGTTCCAACCCTACTATCTGGCATCCATTTTGGCGAATTCCCCACACAGACGTAATTTTCTTTGGTGTCTATTTTTTATGTAAGATTGTAAAATAAAATAAATAGTAAGTTCCCTATTCGATTTATTATTTTTGTTTTGTCCATCTTCTCATCAATCCGGCACTCTTCGTCTTAATATATATATATGGAAATTGCCCTAGACAAGGCATTGATATAAACAGCTAACAAGTACAATACGTGATTATAGCAAAGACAAGTGATGCCTATTGGCCTTAGCCTTGAAAATACCAAGGCTATAGGTAGGAGGAAAAATGCAAGCAAGAAGAGAGTTCCACAAGCCTCCAGTTCTTAGAAACAAACTACTGGAATAAGAACTGTATTACAATGAGGTATAACTAAGCGAATTGATGGAGACCACTAGACCAACGAGTCAAACGAGCTGGAACAAAATAAACAGGATATAAATAAATATATATATATATATATATATATATATATATATATATATATTAAGCATAATAAATGATATGTGTGTGACATGCCCATAAAATACAAACAATGCAATTCAATTTGTCAACTAAGAGGTTCTTAACTCAGTTTAAAGAGCGGCGGGTGTAGACACTGGGGTCCTAGTTCGAATCTGACAAAGTCTACCGAATTCATGAGTCGTAGAGATGCTGAAGGCTGTGTATTAGATATATATATATATATATATATATATATATATATATATATATATATATATATATATACAGAGAGAGAGAGAGAGAGAGCAAGAGAGAGACATAGATAGATAGAGAGGCTCGACCATAAGAGGAGCACTCTGTTGAAGGAAATAATTATTTCCACTTAGCATTGAATTGAATACTTTTCAATTATGAGTATCGTTTATAAGGAATATAAATAAATACATGCTTTGTTGATAACTACACGTTATATATCTATATGTGTCTATGTATATATCTATCGTGGCCTATAGACGACAGAACACGTGGTTGTGGATAATTATATTTTATAAATATATACGTTCCTATAAATGAGCATCACGCTGGTAGAAAGGTGGCAATGTTTGCCCCTTAGCATGTAGTTAATGCTTCCTCGTAAAAAAGATATTTAAATATGTCTAAGTATCAACATTTAAAAAACTAATACAATAATATAAATAAATGACAACACTTACATGCAATATACTTCTTCCATCGGTAGAAGATTTTGTAGCTTCGTTCACTGGGTTCCTGGTTTCTAGCTAGCTGATGAGCATTAAGTAACGTAACACGTGCCCCTGGATAATTATATATATATATATATTATTTTATGTATCCACATACAATGTTATATGAAACGCGGAAGCCTCTGTGTAGCTTAATTGTCACAAAGATATTTTCATACATTACTATATATATATATATATATATATATATATATATATATATATATATATATATATATATATATATATATATATATATATATTGTATACCATATATGAGAGGCAAAAAATTCAAAGAATATGTAATCCATATAACATCAGGATAGTATTCAGGAGCGACTCAACTCTCCAAAAGCCTCGTGTGAGAGTCAAACCCCTGCGGAAAAATTCATGACTAAGAACTGTATGTATGCGATTCTATGTAGTGTGGAAAAGTATCCAAAGGTGAGAAATGTCGTCCACTAAAGGTAAGGCTCGAAGATACTGGAAAGCCGTAATACGTGGAGAAATCGAATAGTCGGGTATGGCTGACCACATATGGAAGGAAAAGGGAAACCATCTACCCTTATGCGATGAAGTAATACTTATAGATAGAGAAGAACGGTGAACAGTAAGACGACGCAAAGAAGCAGCACATATGTAAGGTGACAATGACTTACTTGTATGGGAACCTATAATTATAAATAATAGATAAGTAGTAGTGATCTATAGTGATAAGTAGTTAGATTAAAAACAAGACTAGGTTTAAGACTCCCAAAATTCATACTAGAATTGCCCGCAAGGACCCGTGGCGTATAATTCAGTTCTAAGTGGCAGTCATCTGAAGTTTGAAGGTTGAAGGTTCAATCCTCAGTGCGGGCGATACGAAGAATTGCGAATTACTGAAGACTTCTTCCCAATCATGGCAGTGATGGAACGAGAACATGCTATTCCCGTAGATTTATAAAAGGATTCCGTTCGAAATTCCGTTCAGATTCCCGAGTTCGACAGAAAGATTCCCGAGTACACCTGAAGATGAGAACAGTAGTCGAATATACCAAATTCTACGAATTATCAACCCTCATCTTAAAAACTCCGAAGTATATGTTACATATTTCAGAATCGTACTGCAGTGTCATCCAGATGGGTTGACTTTTTTAAAGTTTTTACACCGAAGGGACTCGTCAGTGTACTTCAATGAGGGAAAAACACAATGAGAAATGGCGTTTATCGAGAAGAACCGGTGCATTACTGAAATGTCTATTTGCAAAAAAATATATTGTTAAATATATTGATTAATTGAGTTTTATGTTATTTATTATTTATAGTTTTGTATTTTAAGGGTGTTTTTTTAATTTTATTCTACTTAGTGTTTTATGAAATTATTTATTTATTGTTTTGTATTTTTATTTAAAGGGTCGTATTTGGAAGATCTTTTATAGATCGTCAAAGATTTTCGGTGTCTTGACTAATAGAAAAAACAGAGGGGGTGTTTTAATTCATCGGTTAAAAATGGTGTAATACTAAAGTTTATTTTTTAAGGGGATACCGGGGTTAAGTATATATATATATATATATATATATATATATATATATATCGAATTCATTATTTATTGTATTTATAGTTTTTTGTTTAGAAGGGTTTTATTTTGTTTTGTGTCTTATTTACTTATTTACTCATTTGTATTTTTTTTATTTCAAGATCGTCCTGGAAAAATGAAAACAAAGGCGGATGGAGTCTAAAATCATCGTTTAAAAACCGATGCATTGTTGACGAGCTCCTTTTGAAGGCAGTACTGGTCACGGTTAAATAGTATATATGGGGCTATATCGTAAGGAAGTGTTATTAAAATTAATTTAATTATTTATGATATGTGTTGTCGTTTTTACTGCTACAAAGGTGTGTTTATTTTTAGTGGCGTAATTTATTGATTATGCTCTGGATGGGATTCATTAAAAATGTTATTTATTAATTTATTAATTTTTGTTTGTTTATTATTAATAGTCTTTTATTTTCCCTGAAATTATTTTTATAAAATATTTTAAATATATGTTTTATATATGGAGGTGATCTGTGTTGTCGTGGATTAATTGGTGTGTAAGGGTTTGATGTTGACGGAGGTTATATTTTGTCAGTGAAAGTGTTCATCTAGGGGTGTCTAATGTTTTAACTATCATTGTCATATGCATTCGTAGTGGGTGTATGTATGTAGTTAATTCTGTTGTCTGTATCTAATAAAGTTTATAAATATATTATAGGATCTGTGTGAGACGAAGGTGTCAAGTCTTAAGCATCTATATTTCCTTTAATTATGTGGTGTTTGATAGTTATATTTCTAGGTGTTTAATTAAGGTGATTCATGTATTTACCATGTTAAAGATGTTAAAAGAGATAGGGGTATCTACTGATTACTGTTATATATGTAGTGGATATATGTTAAGAATGTATTGGGATTGGTAGACGTGATGTAGCTGTGGTATGTGCAATATATCCGGGAAGCTATGTTGTATAGAAGAATAAAATATAATTTTGGAAAGGTCTTAGGGAGCGTGGCTATGTTATATATTTTTACCCCCAGAGGTCGTAGTGAGCCGCACCACGTGACCACCATAATAACCATAAATAGATCAAACCAAAGGCCGTACTTAAAGTTTCGAATATGTATTCAATAAACATACAGACTGGTGGTTTATTTTCTTACACGGGAGAGAGAAAAAGAATAACTGGAGAAACATACTCATACTATCCTCGCTACCCCTTGGGGTTTTGCGAGAGACAAATTTACACGCAACCGGATTCTGCAAGCGTCAGGAACCGAGAAGCTCACATTTCATCACAACAGAAGTGACAACACCCGACTTCCTCTGCTACTGCCACCCTCTCAAAGTGCGTCGTCTGTATCTGCAAACACCACCAATTTAATTATCTAACAATATAAATATTATTAGTATACTATTACTAAGCTTTACTCACACAATAAACACTGCGTAAATGCCGAAAAAATATATATGTAATATATGGTTTGATAATATTATAGATATATATGCATCTGATAGTAATATATATATATATATATATATATATATATATATATATTTTATTTTTAAATACAGATTTTAATCAGACATGGACCAGTGGTTTCTGACAAGAAACGGGTTGAATTCCCGATTCCGTCGTCTTCAGCATAGTCTGAAATAGTAAATGATGGAATTTCTTCAAAAAACACATCTAACTGTTATGAAACGCTATGTAGACAGAATTTTGAAATGGAGAGCCGACGAGAAACGCTTAGGTCAGAAAAAGCCGTTAAAAGATTCTATATTTAGAAGTAAAGCAAGAAAGAAAAGAGAGAAAGAAAGAAAGAAAGGAGGGTAAAAATAAAAAAAATTAATTTATAATAATAAAATATTACTTTTATATTTATATATCTTATTTTCCTATATATATATGTAGAAAATAATTAATTAAGGTACGCAACTCTAATTAATTAAATTATCTAAAAAAGGGGAGGTAACTATTTATTATTATATAATATATATATATGTTTTCATGAATTTCGATCATTTCAATTAATAATTCTCAATTCAAAGTAAAAACATAAATATAGATAAATATATCAATAAAAAATATAAATATAGATAAATATATCAATACATAAATAAAAAATCAATATATACATAAAAAATCAATCAATATATAATTAAAATATCAATATATAAATGAAAAATCAATATATAAATAAATCAATATATAGATAACAAATATAAATAAAAAATATATATAAATAATAAAATATATATAAATAAAAAAATCAATATATAAATAAAAAATTATAAAATCTCTATATAGAAAAAATATTAAAATAAAATGAGAAAATCAATATATAAATAAAAAATTCAATATATAAATATAATCATAATATGTAAATAAAGAATCAAAAGTCAAAATGTAAATAAAAATATAAATAAAAATAAAAATATAAATATAAATATATAATTATATATAAATAAATAAATAAATAAAAATAAAAATAAAAATAAAAATAAATGTAAATATAAAAATCGAAATATAAATAAAAGAATATATAAAAATAAATAAAAATCATATAAAAATTCAAAAATCAAAATATAAATAAAAAATCAATATATAAAAAAAATCAATATATAAAAAAATTCATATATAAATATGTAAATAAAAATTCAAAATTCATATATAGATAAAATATATATATATATAGATAAAAAATATATATATATATAGATAAAAAATATATATACATATACATAAATAAAAAATCAATATATAAATAAAAAAATCAATATATAACCATAAATAATCAATCAATATATAAATAAATATATAAATAAAAAAATAAAAAATAAATATACACTTACACATGTACACATACACACATACATACATACGCACACACACACGTACATATATATATATGCATATATATACATATATATATATATATATTATATACACACTCACACATACACAAACACATGCATGTGTAAATAAAAAATCATCAATATATAAATATAAATTTAAAAAAATCAATATATGAATTAAATATAAATAAAAATCAATATATAAATAAATAAAGATTCTAGAAATAAAATTTAAAAAATTAAAAATTTAAAAATATAAAAATATATAAAAAATATATAAAAAAATATTAGAATATAAAAAAATATAAAAAAATATAAAAATATAAAAAAATATAAAAAATTTAAAAATTTAAATAAGAAAGAGGGAAAAAATGGAGAAAGGAAAAAAGGGTTGTGATCAGATTCGTAGAACGAGAAGTCTGCAGTGGAAGTGTGTAAGTGTCTGAAAAATGTATCTAGGGTTCTAGGAAGGCTTAAGTCACTCGATCCATCCAATAGCCTTCCTAGAAACCTACATACATTTTTCAGACACTTACACACTTCCACTGCAGACTAATCGTTCTACGAACCTGATCACAACCCTTTTTTCCTTTCTCCATTTTTTCCCTCTTTCTTATTTAAATTTTTAAATTTTTTATATTTTTTTATATTTTATATTTTTTTATATTCTTATATTTTTTTATATATTTTTTATATATTTTTATATTTTTAAATTTTTAATTTTTTAAATTTTATTTCTCGAATCTTTATTTATGTATATATTGATTTTTATTTATATTTCATTTATATATTGATATTTTTTATTCATATTTATATATTGATGATTTTTTATTTACACATGCATGTGTTTGTGTGTGTGTGGGTTTGTATATAATATATATATATATATATATGTATATATATGCATATATATATATGTACGTGTGTGTGTGCGTATGTATGTGTGTATGTGTACATGTGTATGTGTATATTTATTTTTTATTTTTTTATTTATATATTTATTTATATATTGATTGATTATTTATGGTTATATATTGATTTTTTATTTATGTATATGTATATATATATTTTTATCTATATACATATATTTTTTTATCTATATATGAATTTTGAATTTTTATTTACATATTTATATATGAATTTTTTTATATATTGATTTTTTTATATATTGATTTTTTATTTATATTTTGATTTTTGAATTTTTATATGATTTTCACTTATTTTTATATATTGATTTATTTATATTTCGATTTTTATATTTACATTTATTTTTATTTTTATTTTTATTTTTATTTATTTATTTATTTATATATAAGTATATATTTGAATTTTTATTTTTATTTATATTTTTATTTACATTTTGACTTTTGATTCTTTATTTACATATTATGATTATATTTATATATTGAATTTTTTATTTATATATTGATTTTCTCATTTTATTTTAATATTTTTTCTATATAGAGATTTTTTATTTTTTATTTATATATTGATTTTTTTATTTATATATATTTTATTATTTATATATATTTTTTATTTATATTTGTTATCTATATATTGATTTATTTATATATTGATTTTTCATTTATATATTGATATTTTAATTATATATTGATTGATTTTTTATGTATATATTGATTTTTTATTTATGTATTGATATATTTATCTATATTTATATTTTTTATTGATATATTTATCTATATTTATGTTTTTACTTTGAATTGAGAATTATTAATTAAAATGATCGAAATTCATAAAAACATATATATATATTTTATATAATAATAAATAGTTACCTCCCCTTTTTTAGATAATTTAATTAATTAGAGTTGCGTACCTTAATTAATTATTTTCTACATATATATATATGAAAATAAGATATATAAATATAAAAGTAATATTTTATTATTATAAATTAATTTTTTTTATTTTTCCCCTCCTTTCTTTCTTTCTTTCTCTCTTTTCTTTCTTGCTTTACTTCTAAATATAGAATCTTTTAACGGCTTTTTCTGACCTAAGCGTTTCTCGTCGGCTCTCCATTTCAAAATTCTGTGTACATAGCGTTTCATAACAGTTAGATGTGTTTTTTGAAGAAATTCCATCATTTACTATTTCAGACTATGCTGAAGACGACGGAATCGGGAATTCAACCCGTTTCTTGTCAGAAACCACTGGTCCATGTCTGATTAAAATCTGTATTTAAAAATAAAAATATTACGCTCTCAATTTAATTTAATTGAGCACTCTACTGGTATTTCCCTTTTATTTTTTATTGAGTATATCTTTATTGAGTATACCTTTATACTTTATATATATATATAGATAGATATAGATATATATATGTATATATATGTATGTATGTATATATATATACACATCTCTCTCTATATATATATTTATACACACGTGTCTGTTTATCTTATTTACCATCACTATATTTCCATACTACTAATAAGCTCTACTCACACAATGCATCATGTTTAGATAAATACTGAACATGTATATATATATATATATATATATATATATATATATATATATATATATATTCGTAATACTTTCTATTTTCATATTATAATATATATATATATATATATATATATATATATATAAATAAAAACATGAAATAATAAAATGTATATATAGTAGTATAACACCTACCTATCACAAGAAGCTACATATTCACGTTTGTATTCTATTCATTTCTTCAGGTAATTAGCGTGATGATTTTGACTCCCATTGGGAGTAAAACACAATTATCAGGTTATTCACCATAAATACTTTTTAATTTACTTCTAAATGCTACTCATTTATCTAGAACATTTGAAGTATATAATGAAACAAAAGAATATGTACGGAAAACATCATTTTCTCGTATCAGAGTACATATGAAATATTAATATATATATATATAACATATGCAATTATGTTGTTGCTATTTCAGTCCAATATAGCAATCAGTCTTACATATCATTATCTTATTCGGACGAGCTTATTTTTCCTTTTTCCTTCGTCTATATTTTTGGCACGAATGCTTATTTTATTTCGCCTGGTCTTCTTTTTCTGAAAATACTTATTCCAGCTAAGAATACTGTTAAAGTGTTAACATATTGCTTTAGTTGCCTAAACAGAAATGTGTATACAGCCTTAGTAAAAAATAATTTTGAACATGTATTTACGTATTTCTGCAATTTAACTATCTATTTCTCACAATGATTTGCGTATTACAATATTAATAGAACTTTTTTTTTTAATTCTAACTTCTTCTTACACGTTTATTTATATTACGCATTGCAAGCATATGTTACTACTTTAAGTAACATACAAGGAGCATTTATCATTCATAATGAAATCGAAATATTAAAAAATAAGTTAATTAAACCTAAAATTCCAAAACTTTTTTAAATATAATTATATAAGCAATCAATATCAATATTTAGATTGTAGAACAGCATAGACGTAACAATTTACAATGATGGTTACGCAAATAAATAATTTAAAAGAAAATACAATAATGATACTGATGATACAAACTAATACAAATTATGATAATGATAATTATTATTAAAGCGAGAAATAGGTTTTATGATTATCATTTCTTTGTACGTTTTCTACTTCTTTTTACTTTAGTGTTTACTTTTTTCTTCCTTGAAACCCTATACACACTATGTGTGGCTACTCTAATGGGGTTCACACTACCAAATATAGTCTTGTGCTATGAGGGCCACGTACGTTTCTATCGATAGTTCCGTCAATCGTTTTCCATCCAAGACAGTTTTAACATGGATATAATAAGTTCACCCTAATCACCTTCAAAGTAAAAAAAATAAATTGTTTCACTGAAAATAATTTCTTAAAAATTGTCCAGTTGTCAATTCCGCGTAAATAATATGACCTTTTCATTTGTAAAAAAAAAACATTAGGTTTGATTATCACATTTTTTTATCTCAGCTTTTTATTTAGAAATTTTGAAAATGAGGTATTGAACATAATTTTTTTTAATTTTCTTTCCTAATAATCAAAGTTGATGCTTTTTATTCTTTTTGAAATACACTATTAGATACATTGTTTAGTTCTGATAAGATTTTCGCACAAAGGTGTATTTACTATCAATTTCTCTTAATTATTAACTAAAATATTTAACTCGATTAATCAGTTAATTCGTAGCAACAATTTTCTCATCGTGTCACATTTTATAGTAGTCATTTATTCAGTACGTTAAGCTTTGTCTGCTGCTACTGCTGCTGTTGCTGTTGTTGTTAATTGAATGCTTTCAACAGATTATCAGTAAGTATACATCAGCAGAACTTTAGTGTTAAAATATAGATATTGCAAGAGTAACCCCGTCATCTAATAAGTAGCTAACATATTTTTCAATGCAACTGATTAATTATCAATTGTGATTAAAAATTCGATTTTAATTATCACAAAACCTACTATTTTCTCTTGTTAGTTCCTGGTAATTCCCAACAGTAACAAAACAAAGAAAGCCAATTGTTGTCCTATTTTTTCTGTTCTTTATTAATGATCAAGAGAAACGAATAACGTGCGAATCAACGTATACTGCGACAAACGATTAACTTTATCTTGTACTTAATGTAAATTTGTTTTCATAGAAAGTGTTTTGTTCATTCTTCTAGCTTTCTCTCTCAGTTTATGTAATTGTCGTTTACACTATACACATTCCTCGCGCAATCTCTCCTTGTTTCACACAAAAGATATTCTCTGGTCGGAATTTCCAGCTAACCTCCGAAATCTATTTGCTTACCGAATTCTAAACCTAATTCTGCCAATCGTTCGTTAATTGACGTTATGCTTCATATTTCTTTTTCTTTAGACCTTATTTTCATACTGTGTAACTTTGAACTTTACCCATGATTCATAGCTTCAAGCCCTTTCGTTTTCTTTATGACTAATTTAAACGTATACTCTTCCATCGTATTTTGTTCAAATTTATTGAAACACAATTTTAATTTAAAATAAAAATCACAATTCACAAGAAATAATTGAATAAATTCATCTCTAAAATGGACTATTGCAAATATCCAATTTCTTAGTCTTGTGTTGTTTTTCACAGAAAAATGCTCGCGGATGTTTTTCCAGTAACTATATAAATAAAACAATCATAACAAAAGTATATAATTTGGCAGTTTATATCAGCTTTTACATTTTTTAATTTAAAGTTTACATTTTTATTTATTAATTTTTTTTTAGTACAACATTCATTTTTTCGCAGCGGAAAGGAAATAACTCATATTTCTGTGTCTCGCAACTCAGCCTTTTTTTCTTTTTAAGGAACTTGATCATATGACATCTGTTAATGTTTACCCGATACAGTCTGGTGTCTTTAACACAGAAGGAATAGACTTCATATCACTAACTTGATTTTATTTGTTTCTAATTATAAGAATAAGAAATGCCGTAATGATATGTTTTATTTCCTTTAAGTAATTAATATATTAATTTTACTTTTCTGTTTTTTATATTTTCTTCTCACAAAATAGTTATACAGCAGCAGCTACATGGTTGAAATCTAACGTTTTCTCGTTAAATGCTTAAAGCGTTTTTTTTAATCAGATTGAATGTCCGCAAATTAAATAATTATTTTTTTATTTATATTTATATTGACCTCTCGTTTTACTAGTGTTGGTTCGTATATCTTCTTATCTATAATAAAACTGGATTGGTTTTTACTTTTTTTAATTTTTCGATTTCATTGTAAATTCTTATCTTTAAATTTCCGTCATCATCCATTTCTGACTGAGTCTACTGTGACAGCGAATATTGCTTACCGGTCACTCCACACACGGAATATAACATTAAATAACATTAGCAACAAAAATATGTCAAGCGTATCCCTTTTTACTGTATTTTTTAACATTGCATTCATGGACCTAGTCATAATGATGTTGTCTGTTGTTCAACTGCGATTAGGTGTTGATGATTTGGGAGTAATTTTCTATAACAAGAATTGACTAAAAATATGCCATTCATTCTTCCCAGATGTTGTTGCTTTACTTGATACTTGTCCAAAATCCTTTTCTCATTTTTGTCATTCCAGACTTCAGTACTATTGTTGTATGTGAGCTAACTAATGCGTTTATGTTATTTAAGTTCCAAGTACACCTATTTACTATTAATGATATTTTAATAAAAATAAATATGCACTCGAATCAGTCACGACTTAAAATACTATTTCCAGATTTGTAACTACAAATAAATCGTGCGGGGTGAGCTTTAATAGTTATACTTCTATTCTAGTTTGACTTCCGTTTTTAGATCGAGCCCATTTGCTGTTTCCAAAGTTATCCTATTTTTTTACGAACAGTTGCCACAGGGTTAAGCACACTATACACTATAATATCAACTATGGTTTCAAGTGAAGCCTTGTAACTTCTATTTCTTACCTAATATTTTGAAGTGTCCATGTTACTTCTTATCTCCGGCGGTCTCTAACTCTGAATGAGATGCCCCACCGTATTCCTAGTTTAAATTAGCGCAGCTATGCATTTCTCCTTTAAGCAATTTTGGTAAAGAGAGAACATCCTTTACGTTTCCTTGATTCAGACCTCACACTGCCTTTCGTTATAAAGTTTAAATGTTTTAACTTTTTCTTTGTTTTTTAAACATTTTTAAAAACATTTATTCATCTCAAGCAAGACATATCTTCATTAAAATGTAAATAGCTATTGTGTTAGCGTCAGTCAGGATTTATCGAGGCAACCTTACTTGGGAGTTGAACAGCTAAATACTTGCTCACATTACATTAAATCTCTGCATGTTAATACAGTCGTTGAAACAAGGAGCATGGGGGAATTTCAAGGACAAGCGGCTCGAGAAATAAGCTATGATAGTTGAAAACGTCCGGTATCTAGTGAGTTCTACGATTATAATGTAGGATTTTGCTACTAGACGGGTGGGTCAAGGCTATTTTTGTTTTAAGGGTGCACGTAAAGTTAGTTCGTTGAGGCATATTCCGTAGATGTACTTTATTAACAAGCACAGGGATACAACAGTGCGGTGATGTGACAGAGGGTAGACAGTGCAGAAGCTATTAGGTTAGAGATTTTTTTGCAACCTATCCAAAAGGGAGATATGATGTTTAGGAAACCATATTATATCTATGTAATAATACGCTAACGTATCACCCTTCACCACTTTTAAAAATAGGATCGCCCAATCGGTTAAGATGCAATGCAAAAAATATTTTTGTTATGTTTCGTTTGTTATAGCTGTTGTATCGAACGGTAATACCCTTTCTTGACTTTCGGGCAAGAACAAACGTTTAGTATCTGTTCTGACCAAACATGGTACAATAATATAGTGGGGTCAAACGTCCATATAATCTAAACTAATATAATGGTTTTAAAGATATACCAACATAACAAGATATAATCTGCAACTAAATAAACCATTATGAGGCACATAATATGGTTTAGTTTTTACAAGGGTGGTACAGTTAGCGCCGGACGTAAATGCAATGGAAATATTTTTAAGCACATCCGCAAGATACAACATATTAAATACAAAACTGTGTAATGTTTACGGGTCTAACTAGGATTAGTTATTTCAAGAATGTATTTTAGATGAATGTGTGCATTCGTTTCGAAAATTTAATCTGCATTCTATATTTTTATAGCGCTTGTTTTCTATATTTTTATAGCGCTTGTTTTCTATATTTTAATAGCGCTTGCTTTCTATAATTTTATAGCGCTTGTTTTCTATAATTTTATAGCGCTTGCTTTCTATATTTTTATAGCACTTGTTTTCTATAATTTTATAGCGCTTGTTTCTATAATTTTATAGCGCTTGTTTTCTATATTCTTTATAGCGCTTGTTTCCTATAATTTTATAGCGCTTGCGTTCTCTATTTTTATAGCACATGTTTTCTATAATTTTATAGCGCTTGTTTTCTATAATTTTATAGCGCTTGCTTTCTATATTCTTTATAGCGCTTGTTTTCTATAGTTTTATAGCGCTTGCTTTCTATATTCTTTATAGCGCTTGTTTTCTATATTTTTTTAGCTCTTGCGTTCTCTATTTTTATAGCACATGGTTTCTATTATTTTATAGCGCTTGTTTTCTATAATTTTATAGCGCTTGCTTTCTATATATTTTTATAGTGCGTGTTTTCTATATTTTTTAAGCACTTGTTTTTCTATATTTTATATCACTTGTTTTCTGAAATAACACGGACAGAAACTGGAGAGCCTGGAAGCATTAAGAATGAATCCGAAAATAAACTGTCAGAAGAGGATTAAGTCTGATTTGAATGACATTTTTTTTTTCTCAGATAAAATGAAGTATTAATTTTGTCATTTCTAACATTAGTATACAGAGCTGAACTACTTCTGAATACAGTCATAACCATAACTATTTTGCACGACGGGTTTACGAGATTTGTCAGGTTGCGTTATTAAAACTGATTACGCTTTTTATCTGGGTATCCTCTTCAAAGGATTTCCAAATCTAAATTTTACTCCAAACCGTGGTTTAGTAAAACTTGATCTAGAAGGTGTTTACGTCAAGTTTGTTCTATTAAGTTCCACAGAATCAATTATCAAAATACATAATCCGACAGGGCGTAATATGATCATCACCAATCATATTGGTTAATCCCAGTATATCGTTTATCGTCAAACTCTAATTGCATCATTCAAAATGTCATTCAGTCTGGATCGGTAATTGAACAACAACGCTAGACAGCATAATTTCAGTCAAATGACGTGTAAACATAACGACAAATATCAAAAGCGTCAGTAAAACTTCTACCGACATCTACAATAAACTACACTGAACATTCAATGTCCAATTCACTTTGATGTTGCTGACACACATTTACAAAGGATGATAACAGGTGGACCGATAGAAATTTATTTTATCCGTCCAAGTTTGTCGAGCGAAATTTCACATAATACAAGGTGCGTATTTAATTTTCATATTTAAAAGATAATTCACTTTTTTTATTTTCCATGAAACAATATTGTTTATTTATAACTTGTATACGATGTTGTACTCAATCGTTACTTAATAGCAATTGCTGAAAGCTAGACATACAAAACGAAAGAACAAAAAACATCAAAGATAAAGCGTGCATCTAACGACAATGCTTTTAAGCTCAAGATTATTTAGTATACTGAGAACAATAAAAATAACATATAGTGAGACTTATAAGCAAAATATTACCTTCCACGGTTTAAAATATAACTCGATTTATGGCCGATATCGAGTCATAGCTGCAACCATACGGCGCATCATTTATATAATTCGGACTGTTAACTAGGAGTCAATCACTGTACTATGCGGCCTTTAACGTGGGCTTGTTTGTCTTAGTCAGTATCTTTAAAAGAATCTGTAAAGCAGAGAACACTTGGAATTACTACATACGTAACATTGTATATAAAACATCCATATCTGACAAACATACATAATGTAAATAGCAACTTTCTACTCTAGAGATTTTTTGGCTAAGATCAAAGTGTAGTATCTGTTCCGATTGATACTGCACCCTATAGATTGGTACTGTCTTGGCCTTCGGGGCTTGATTTACGCCGGTCTATGGGTCTGTCCTGTGCAGTTCTAGGAGGTCCACTCTCCCAGGCTTCGCCTCCCCTTATTGGTGAGGAGTAAGTTTATTGCTTACTGCCTGAGGCGTCCCTACCGGGGAATGCCGACTGGGCTGCCCAGGCAATTTTTAAACCCCACTTTTCGGACCCGACCTTGAGTCACATCTTACTTGTAGGAGTAAGATAAAAACTGGCCTTGTGCCTAACTCCTGGAGAGGAGTAAATTAATACTCTAGAGATATCACGCTCTACTTTAATTAAACCTGGGTTTTGCTTTTATTATTGATATGCTAACAGTAAAGACGGTGGTTTATGAAATGGAAACCATATCTACAACACCTAGTGTAACAATTATCGCATGTATATATTTATTTCTCGTTGTTATATATATATATATATATATATATATATATATATATATATATATATATATATATATATATAGTATATAGTATAATATATAGTATATAGTACACGTTCGTTCCTCACGATACCATTTTCTCAGGATTACTTTCTCCTTTTTTTATTCTGTTGTAATGATATCATGCTCTCAGGCATAAACTCTTACTTTGGGGGGGGGGGGGATTTCGTTCCTCATATCATACTCTCAGACATTACCTATTCTCTGGGGGCACGGCATGTTTTTCATTCATTATGATATCATACTTTCAGAATAAAAAAACTCCTCTAAGCTTTGTTTTTTTAAACAAAAATAGATTAATATTTTGTTTTAAATCGTCATTAAGTTTTATTTTTTATTTTTCTGTCTTAGCGATAAAAGTGAAAAACATAAAGTCACTATTTTTAATTGCTCAGGAATATATAATTCTGTTATTCGACAAATTGATTTCCGCTTGGACGACTGTAAAGAATAACCAATAGAAAGAAATGATGCGCGAAAAACAAATAGTCAACAAATAAATGTTATTAAAGACATAAGCGTTAATTTTATACATACCTGTGTAATTTTCGTGCGTTTTAAAGTATTTTAAAGCGTTTTTTATTTCAATTAAAATGTTCTGTAAATAAATTACATTAGATTACGTCTACGAAGTCTGAGTGTTTTTGAATGTATTTTTCTCTTTTTAAATTAGATAGAAAAGTAAATTTGAAAGCGTTCGGAGCAGTTATTTATTTACTCGATTAACAAACTTCGGGGGCATCTGCTTACACTATATTGCAAATGTAACTGTAACGCGATCGTATTTGGACGAATTATTAAAATTCAATCAAAACGCATTACATTTTTTTATATGTCTATATCTATATCTATATCTATCTATCTATATATAGATATAGATAGATATATATATATAAATTAAGTTGAGATTAAACGGAAACATTCCAAGAATTCAAGCAAAACTAATATTTGACGTACGCTCGTTTCTAAAATAAAATATTGAAAGGATGCATACCCTACCCTGATATGAGTACAACGGAAATCTAATGTGTTTTTTCCACTCGGTATTGTATTTTGGTATTACATAGTTTAAATAGGCTTAATATGCCATAAAACGCGCCATAAATCTAACAACACTAAACGTTAAAATATATCAGATGTACATTGAACATATCCATTATAGCTTGATATTAACGTAATAGGGTATAAAAGTGGTGCAAAACTGTACTGTCTGAGTTATCAATTTAACCTGCTTAGTATATATATATATATATATATATATATATATATATATATAGTCAAATTATATTGCAAATACACACACACACACATATATATATATATATATATATATATATATATATATATATATATATATATATATATATATACATACATATATATATATATATATGTTTGCAAAAAAGATGAAAACATCCAAATTAATGCGTGAAGCAGAACATCGATTGCAACAACAACTTTTTATAACATTTTCTCTTTCAAAATATTATTAGTTTTTTCGTCACTTCATTTATCAATTAATTTAAACAAATATTTATTTAATTTCTGACAGTTAACTTCTGATTATACTGAGAGTCACACCATATTACCAAATGTGGCGTTACATTTTAAGAGCGTTTCAGGAAATTCTAGCGCGTTGTATCAGAATCAGATTATTTGGGTCTTGATTTTTGTAAGTGTCTGTGACCGGTGTGAACTTCTGTAACACTAGATAACTGACTGGCGAGATACGAAGGTTTCAGAATTATCGGGAAATCAGTCCGAAACTGATGCAAAGCTTAACCGACCCGAATGGTCAATCAATTAGCTTCTTTCTCTTTCCGATTTTATACAGCTCCAATCGATGATTAACAAAGCTGAAACTCCTCGATTCACATTAATCAATCCCTTCGGCGTGGCTTCCACTATAAACTGCCCATTCGACATGTCTGATTCTTAAAACTGGATCGTCGTAATTTTAGTATATTATTTTACAATCGAATGATGATCTGATTATGCCAAGGTTGCTTCATATCACAGTTGATGTAATTCTAACTCATAGTTTTAGAGTATATAAGTTGTATTCTTCTTCTTCTTCTTCTTCTTATTATTATTATTATTATTATTATTATTATTATTATTATTATTAATAGTAGTAGTAGTAGTGTTTTATTGGTAGTGTTATTAGTAGTATTGGCAGCATATTCTTAGCATCAGTAGTATTAGTAGTAATGTCATTCTGAAAGTGCCGTTACACCTCTTATTATGCTAAAATTGCTTGATAGTTAATTTTTACATTTCTAAGAGTTTGAAAATATCTAAGTGTTTATAAATCTTAGTAGTATTCGTAGTATTCGTAGTGGTACCAGTAGTACTAATATTAACAGTAGTAATAGTAAGGGTCGCAGTAGTAGTTATAATAATAATACTAATAATACGAATACTACTACTACTACTACTACTACTACTACTACTACTAATAATAATAATAATAATAATAATAAAGGGTCGAGGAGGATGAGAATATCGAGGAGGGACAGTACAAGCCAGACCGCCGCTGGAAAAGTGCAGAGAATGCTGGGACCTTGGGGAGGCTTATTGCCACCCAAATCCCAAAGAAGACCAATGGTAAGTGTTTTTTGCGATACCGCATCGTTATCAAAAAGAGGTGAAGAGTACTAGAAATCTGGGGAGGCTTATTGTCACTCAGACTCCCGGAAATACCACTGGTTGTTGTCGGTGAGCAATCACTGACGATGATCTGTGTGAGAACTCCTAGTGAGTACAAATAATAATAATAGTAACATTTCTAGTATTATACTTGTTTAAACCGTATGACACAGCAGGGTCCCCAATTGTTCTACATGTTAAAATCGATACAATATTTTCAATTAGTTTTGAAGCTTATATCTAATCGACGGATTGAAAAGGGAGGAGATTGATTGCTTAATTATACTATAGATAATCCTTGACTTATTTGTTCGACGTTAACCAACCGATAAAGGACTTTCTTTCACACTTCGAATTCAACAAGAATGCCTTGCAATATAAAACTATTAATATCTTATAGACGTCAGTTCAAATTCGGAAGGTCTGCAATTAATCTTGAGTGAAGGCGAGACTAGAAAAATATCTATGATCGATAACTTTGGGAAAAGTCTTTAATGTTCTATGCTTTGTGTTATGGTGCTGTACCTACCTACAGAGAACTAATGGACTCGTCCACCTTATAAATACGGGAAGCACGTGACACTTGTTCTCTTCTTCCCAGGCAAACCAGCAATGGCGGTTGAGAGCAAAATCTCCTTGTAATACCTTTCTTTCTATTATATAATATATACCTTTGTTCATTTAAACCATGTGTTCCTGTGTCATTCATTCAGCTTTACCCAGGTCCACAACAAATGGATCTCATCCTCGTCGCCATTTGTTGTGGACCTGGGTAAAGCTGAATGAATGACACAGGAACACATGGTTTAAATGAACAAAGGTATATATTATATAATAGAAAGAAAGGTATTACAAGGAGATGTTGCTCTCAACCGCCATTGCTGGTTTGCCTGGGAAGAAGAGAACAAGTGTCACGTGCTTCCCGTATTTATAAGGTGGACGAGTCCATTAGTTCTCTGTAGGTAGGTACAGCACCATAACACTTTGGAAAAATGATCAATATCCAGTCAAAGAAGACGGTTGGTGACCTTGACAAAAAGCAACTGAAAATAACCATTCTATTGTGATTCCATTTTTATGAATGCTTATCGTAATTGATACTACGTGTCGATACGTTTGTTATCAAAACTTGGAACAGTCCTTTAAAGAGTGTGGTGCTACATAACACATGTAATTATACTGCATTTCATCATTACATACATATCAAACTGGTGTGATTTAGCAAAATGTTCTCTTAAAAAAAATAGTTCGAAACATACGCACGTGAGATATTGCGGTAAAAAAAGTATCATGAGTGTATAAAAAGGATCCATAGGTCCATAGTTTTCTAGCCCACCTCAAAAATAAAAATTACTTTAATAGAATGTTGACAAAAAGAGTTCCGTATTAAACATATCATGTAACCGAATTAACTTTTATAAACGATCAACCCTGGAACACACAATATATATCTGACCATGAGATATGCAGCTTGAATAAATTACACTTTATCCCCGTCATATTCTGACACATTGAACGGGTGTATAGCAGCTGTCGATTATTTTAAGTATTTGCTACTTTTGTGTATGAGAGTATCTATAGTATATCTTATTAATGTACTCCGGCCTATATTTTGCAGAAGATCTCAAGAGATTAGAAGAAGTGGGGAATAGTTTCTTTTTTTAGAAAATTAAATTTGCAATCGAATTACAACTTAGTGAAACGTAAATTAAAATGTTTATAAGAATGATAAGAAAATATAGTTACTTCATTTTTTAATTACTGCATCTGAAAACGTTATTCTTGTAGATCAAACATGAGATTAGATAAAAGAAAACATTGGGAAAGCTGACCTAATATAGAGATGGACGACTATACTCATTTGAGCTAAGTATGTTAGTGTATAAACTAACGGGACCCCATGGAAATTCTACAGTTGCTCTCTTCAGATTGTATAATTTACTATAATCTTATATATAAACTAACGTTATTTAATTAACCGGAAGAGTTTGATAAACTTTGACTTAATCATTTAAACGTATCATGACCTCAACCCATTACACTCTGGTTGTTTATTCTGTATGATATATATATATATATATATATATATATATATATATATATATATATATAAATATATATGTATATATATTACTTCGAACGATACGAATGTACATCATGATTATAGTTTCTCACGTTTACTAACATTAACACGAATGGTTTCCGATTTTTACAAAATCTACAGCTAATTATTATCTTACTGCGAACACTGAATATGTATTCATCGTGTTTTTCTTGGCGATAAACCTTTTAAAGATCAAATGAACATCTCAAATACTATATATGTAAGATCAACTGTTAATGATTTTGAGCTTATTTTTACGTTAACGTCCATCAATACATTACAGTACATGCATCGTTATCAGGACTTACTAAGACGTTTAAAACGCTTGCCCAATTTCATTCGAAATCTTGACGAATACAAAACGCATGTTCTGTGTGTACTAACAATAATTATGCGTAATAAATAGTGTTTTTTTAGTAAAATACAGCTAAAAACTATTCGTCGCCAAACGATATTCCGACGACTACCACCTACTTTCGATTCAATAAAAAGAAAGAAAAAGTAAGATAGAAAAAACATGCACGGTTTATATATTTAAACCCATTAGGACTTTAAACTTGCCTCTTTGGCGCAACCGTTTACTGTTAGTTCGAACTTTATTGATTTAGTTTATATGTGAAATTCCTGATTTTAAAATACAATATTAAACTGATTTTTTCTTTTACCCTTTTTATTCATCCATGTAATTTTTCGAAATTTAAACCCTGGGCGAAACCGGGTAAATCAGCTGGTTAATTCATTTCTAGTTGAATATTAAATAAGTCTGCAAGGTTTACAATATTACAAAAAAATCGACTATTTCTTCTTTCGTAAAAAAAATTGTCATTGCCCGTTATTAAATTATTTAAATAATTAAAACTATATCATATCCTTCCTCTTTATTCATAAAAAACATTTTCTGACAATAAATATTCGCTTTTGTTTTACCATAAAACTATTGCCAGCTTCATAATATTACTAAATACAACGTAATTTTGAACGATTGAATTTATTTATCATAACAATTTACAACTTTTGAAATAAACTTCTAAATAACTTAATATTTTTAGTAAATGAAATAAATTCCACTTCATAAAATTTATAAAAAAACTGTAACAAATTGTAACAGTAAAATGTATTTAAAAACTGGAGTGCACAAATTATGTTTTTAGAACTGTTTAAGTAGACAGGATAATATAATCTTATTCATGAAGGTTTATTTGATTTCATAACAATTGATCTTAAATTTAAAAATGCTGAATTGTATGTTTCCTCGTGAACTCTTCAAAATCGAAGTAGATTAGGATGGCGTTGTTTACTATACTCGAGGGATACCACTAAATCTGATAAAAAAGCGACAGAGTATTTTCAAATGCTTATTGTTTGAATAACATTTTTCCATTAAACCCTTTTTGTCATTATTTATGGGTTTTAGGGGATGTTTTAGTACGAAAATATGTGTCTATAACTCATAAGACCAGACACATAATGCAAACTTGTCGTCTTTGAAAAATTGAAAACCTAATAATTTATGTGGAAAATACACTCTTGTTTTGTCGTTGTTACAATCTGTCAAAATAGAATTTTTATTGGGTCTTAAAACTTTAGGGATGTTTTCATAATGAATGTAAGTACTTTTGAAATATCTATTTCTACAAGAAATAATTATTTAAATATTTATTTGATATTAATTCGCGTCAATGTTGTTTTATATAAACAGTTTTTATTTGAAGAGAACATTTTCAAATTATTTTAAGTGAAAGTGTTTAATATAAAATATCAAAAAGTTCGAAATCTTTATATTCTTTTTCAGTAATTCTACCGTTGCTTTAAAATTAAAGTGTTTATATTAAAAATACAAATAAATGTTTAGACATGCTTTACGATAAATTATTACCAGAATAAGAACTTATAAATGACATAGTTTAAGATTTTAAAAGATAATGTGCGTACGTGACAACTGAAACGTTACCCTGCAATAATTCTCTCGCGTAATATTCTTTTATAAATCTGATGACGGGGTATGCGATTATGCCATGCCTTTTGAAAAAAGCTCGCTCTACACAACTCGTTTGCCTAAAACAATACAATAAAAGGAAACAGTTTTCTTTTTATATTTCCGATTGATGTACGCAATGACTTGTTACACTATTTATTAAAATATAAGCAGCTAATTGCCACTTAATAGCGTTTCCAAAATGCATGAATGTTTGTAGATTTCTTTATATAGTATATAGTATTTTTTGTTGTAAACAGATCGTTTATGTGGTTTAAAAAAATTATGATATCATTAAATTTTACTTGTCCTGTGGAAGAAGTTCCCATGACTAAAACACGCTTTCTTTTATGCAAAATCTGTTTATATAGAGGAAAGTGGCTTGGGAAGTGACGAATTAATTAAAGAATAAGAGAGGGGCTATAGAACCCAAGGAATAACACACACATCAACGATTTTAGTGAATAAAGAAGCCAGTGTACAATGCAGATGGAAAAGAGAAAAGAAGTAAATTTGCTATAGTAAATAAGTATGTGAGATTAAGCAGTGTTCGTGAAAGAGTGAGAGAGAGAGAAAGAGAAGGAGAGAGTGAGAGAATAAGATAGTTGCTGTTTATTTTGAAATACAAACTCATATGCCATATTTAGAATTTTAAATATAATATGTTATTTTTAAAATGGCATTGCATGCTGCAGAACTACGCGTGATTTCTAAAAAACAATAAAATAATGTGTTTTAATATGTTCAACTCATTAACACAATGTTTGTTGCGCACTTTAAATAAAACTTGGATCATTTTATTCAAACTAAATAACATTTAATAAATTCATCACTTTAGCAAATGATTAACAAATTCTTTTTGTTGAATAATCTTTGACATGATCGAAATTTATAAATGTAATTGCATTAAGACATGAACACGTATCACAGCCATTTTCCGTGCATTTTGAAATAAAAAAAGCATATTTCATATCTGTATTTTGAAATGTAATCTGTTATCTCATGCTTGAAAATGGATAAATATGCATTGTATGCTTACAATGAATGATGGTTAGATACTGCAATGAACGCCGTTCTGTTTATCAATGATAATATGGGTTTATTCTATGGATTCTAAATGAATCCAATGTACATCATTATTACACGTTTACAGCGATTTTCTAATGGCCATATTCATTCTTTGGTGATGGATCAAAACTAATTATTGGGAATCGAGCAAAACCCGAAATCTATAAATAAACTGTTATATGTAATTTTGTTCAGAAAGGTTTCACAATAAATCACTGAACCATACATACATTTTATATGATAGCAGTAAATGAGGATAAAAGACATATTTAATTTTAATATGATATTTTTATTTCGAATAAACAAAAATGATCGTTAACAAATTTAATTTTAAATCTCTATAGAAAGTTAGGTATTAGTATGTTTATATATTTTTATATACAATATTAACTCCTAATATAATTAACCAATCATTATCAATTTTTGAGCATAGCTGAGAGGCATAATATAATGGTTATTCGGACTATATCTCGTTTAATTTTGTTTCATGCAAATGGCATAAAGAGGCGCTGGAACTTCTTCGTGAAAATTCGGATGCCTCCGATTTTTGTGAAAGATGTATTAGAAATCTTTTAATAAATATTTCCTTAAATTTCACTTTCTCTTGGGTATTTTATAGGGTGTCTAGATAGGATAACATCAGCAAAACTTAGCATTTTAATTGTTTTATATTTAAAAGTTGTATTATATGTGATCCAGAGCCGTAAGACGTACATTAAAGAAGATTCTTTGAATTTTAATTTGTTACTGACACTCATAAACTTGAACCCAAAATTTGAGACATTTTCTAGAATAAATTTTGGCAGTTGATTTTGAGCAAGATTCAATTGAACATCAACGACATAGTATTAATTTTCGTATGGTTTGCTAAAAGTAGTGCAAAAATGTTCTGTTCGGAAAGTAATGTTACCTGTCCTAGAACAGGTATGTATATATATATATATATATATATATATATATATATATATATATATATATATATATATGTATATATATGTATATATACATACATATATATATACATACATATATATATATATATATGTATATATATGTATATATACATACATATATATATACATATATATATATGTATATATATTATATATACATACATATATATATATACATATATATATATACATATATATATATATATATGTGTATATAGATATATATATATATACATATATATATATATATATATATATATATATATATATATATATATAAAGATAGAGAGAGAGTAGAGGGTAATGCAGTATCAGTGCAGTTCCAACGTGAGAAAAATGTATATTTAAAGAAGAATGTATATTTAAAACAGAATGTATATTTAAAGAAGTGAGACTACCAACATTTGTAAAAAAAAAAAAATTTCTATCGTTGTTTGTCATTTTATTGTTTTATTATTTCATCATTTTATAATTTTGTGATTTTATAACACGTTTCGAGCTTTTCTTGCTTGCTCTCATCAGATATATATATATTCTATTTGGACAAAAAAGTTTTATTTTTAACAGTTTGATGTTACTGCGCATGTGCGCGTGTATATGTGTGTGTGCGTGCGTGCGTGCGTGTGTGGCCAGCTATAGTCCACGGCCCGCGTGTGCATATGTGCGTCTGCCTCCGTCCGTCCATACATACATACATACATACATACATACACTCCCACACACATAGATAGCTACACACAAACGCGCACACGCAGACAGACAGAGTGCCGACAAAGTCATAAAATTTAGACACCAACTTTAAGCATTTTGAACAAAGTATACTCAACCGCCGCGCACCACGTAGATGACCGGAAAAACAAAAGTCAAAATCACACATACTTAAAAAGAAACAAATAACTTTGATCCAGAGAAGCAAAAACTATGAATACACATACACCCACGCACGTACGCACGCACAGCGCGTTCACATGCGCAGAAACATCAAACAGTTAAAAATAAAACATGTTTTCAAATGGTGCATATATCTGAAGAGAGCAAGCAAGGAAAGCTCGAAACGCGTTATAAAATCACAACATTATGAAATGATAACATAATCTTCTATCCAGTCAACAGGACAAGTACCAATAATAACATTAAAGAGACAATTATACAACTATTTAAACCCCAGCACGAATTTATATAAAACTGCAGGATATCATATATCTAGGATGAATCGTGAAAAACGAAAAAACAAAACCTCTGAACATAGGAAACCCTCCTAAAACAAAGGAAAATTGCTTTTTACGATGCACTCAAAAGTAGTTATACCGCATCCAGATATAGAACATTTCTGTAGAAAAGACAATTCATCCCAAACAAATTCCGAGAAAACTAACCCCACGGGATACGGAAGAGAACAAAAATAAAAAGCCCTAAATGTATCTAAACTACAAGCCCAAATCGACATACAAGAAGACAACAAAATTCACTTCTCAAAGAAATACACGGAGGTCGACAACAAGATCTCGACTTAAATCAAAGAATTATGCTCCACGGAGCCTCATCAATTCCTATCGAAACTTGGAATCCTAATGCAATGAGGAGGAGGACAAATTTTGCAATATTGCCCAAAGAAACATAACTTGGCTAAGGTGCACGAGAAAGGAAAAACAAAACAAACATTATACATGAACCAAAATATTAACCAAGAACAATATCAAATTGAGAACACCCACATACGACATGCACACACCCAGATGGGGACCAGAAAACAGAGGTATAGAGGCAAACACACATCACACACAAACATACATACACAACATACGTAATTACTCAAAACGAAACAACATAAATATACCCACACCATGCACCCCTTCAACAAATGCAATCCAAATCCTAATTAAGTACACCTCGAAACCACACACAAACACATACACACAACAAATACAACAACCTAAACACACCAAACAACATATCAACCACTTATACCACTCCACCATACACTAACTCTTAGGAATACGGCTTAAGCCAAGATACAACCAAAGTACTTTAAATCAACGCCAACCAATACAATCAGAAATTTCATTTCATACACCGTACACCACATATATACCCCTCACATAATACATTTACTCAACAACCCCCATCAAAGGTACCCACACAAGAAACTGTTCAAACACCACCTAAACCAAAGTAAACCTTACAACCACTACCTACACCAACAACAGCAACATATTATACATTCATACACTGACCCTCTACCCATCACACACAACAAAATAGATCCTACAACCACCCTGCCTGCCAATGGATACAACCAACATACTACAAGCACTACCCACATCATCAAACAGAACCATCATACAACAATACATACCTACATAACCTTACACAACAATACAAACTCCATAACCACTTATAGCATGAACAAATTCTTCCAAACTACCCTAACCCGAAACAGCTAACGGACAATAGCAACACATTCAAATATTTCAAAATAAACCTTTATAATAACACACCCACCATAAATTTTCCTGAAAAACAACATACTCCTCTAAAACAAAATATATAAAAAGTAATTACCATTCAATATCTCCCCAAATCAACGAAAAAAACAGCACTCATTATTTTTTAGAAACTCCTCCCCACAGGTTAGACAACAAAAAACCCTAAAACATCAATTTATCCTCATACACGTTTACAAGAGAAGAAATAGAAATACTAAAATGGGCCTCAAATTTTGCCCAGTTCCTAAAAGTAATATCACGGAACTGAGGAAAGATCTTAAAGAATTTGAACGCAAATTTAAGAATAATAGAAACATTAAATAATAACGAAAACAAAACAGATGACTCATTACGGAAAAACAAATTAACATACTTCCCACACACAAACAACAATACGAAAGAACTAAACACATTCTTTGAAAACCTCTGGAACATCAACACCAAGGAAAAAAACCGAAACCTACCAGAAATCTAAAATCTAAACAAAACCAAGCACTAGATAACATCCTAAATAATAGAAACATAATTATAAAAGAAGCAGACAAAAGCAGTGGTGTAGTCGGCATGAACAAAATTACTATAAATTGAAAATTATAGAGGCACTAGAGAACACAGATTACTACAAACCAACTAACATCAACATTGACAACAACACTATTTCAAGAATCACATAACTTTGCCTGACATACAATAACATACTAACAAAGAATGAAAGGGATGTCCTAACAAACTTCATGATAAAAGCAAACAACTTTTACGGACTACCTTACATACACAAATAAAATGAGATAAGAAATATATTAGTGTCCCGAATCCCATTTAGACCCATAGTAGCAGGACCAACATGCTCAACATGCAGACTTAGTAATTTAATTGACATAATACTACAATCATTTATCGAACAAGTTAGGAGCTACATAAGAGACGAAATACACTTCCTGAGCTCCTTACCACAAACTGTAAACCCCGGGACAAAATTTGTTACATTTGACGTTAGCACCTTATATAGAAACATACTCCATGTCTTAGGTAAACAGGCAATATCATATTGGATTGACAAAAATCCACAAATATTACACCCTAGATTCTCCAAACAATTTATTATCGACAGTACAGCCATTATTCTCGACAATAACTGATTTGAATTCAATACGAAAAATTACATACATATATACGTACAACAATGGGAAATAAAATGGCACCAACATATGCCACCTTAACACTGATCTACCTAGAGAGAATTCTATATAAAAAGATAGAACAAATATATGGAAAAAATATTGTAACTGTTTTCTATAGAATCTTGGAAAAGATACCTAGATGATTGTTTATCATTTGGGAACGTACATGAGGGAACATCAGTAAATTAACACAAGGGGTCACAAAATGCAACAAGGAAATATGTTGGGTTTGTGACATAATTATAGAAGATAACTCATACACATTCAAAAACCCAACACAAACATTCACAATAAAAACATTTAAACTGCACCTCCAAAACGAATCTTATATACGCGCCACCAAAACACTTAATAATAGAGTTGCTTTACATAAAAGCATCATAAAAAGCCAAGAAAATAGGAGGTTGTTTGTCTTTCAACATGTGCACTTGTGCAGCGGAGGTAAATTCAAAATTATGTCTATCTTCCAAACCCAAAACTACTCATATATTCTAACACAAGAAAAAAACTTAATATCTAAAGTAAACCCATCATTAAACAAATCATAAAACAAATCAGACAACATACGGAGTACACACATCTGCATTAATATAAGTACGAAGGTGCATACATGTATAGACGGGAACCCATATGCTTGCACACGCATGTGCATGTGCGCATCCACATACATAGAACGGATAGGTGACACGCTTGCGTGTGTGTGTACATACACACATGCAAAAATTGATGTGGGCGCGCATGTGTCTGTCAATTTATCATTTATCTATTTATCCATCTATCAATCTATCCATTTATCTATCCATCTATCTATCCATCTACCCATCTATCTACACACTTGTCTATACATCCATATACCGATCTACTTTCATACTTATCTATCTATCTATCTATCTATCTATCTAACTAACTAACTATATATCTACTTATCGATCTATGTATCCACTTTTCTACCTACCTAGCTATCTATGTATATATATATACTTAGCTATCTATTTATCGATCCATACACCTATCAATCCTATTCTATCTATATATCTATCTATCTATCCATCTGTCTATCTATCTCTCTATCTATCTATCTATCTATCTATCCATATACCTACGCATTTGTCTATCTATCTATATATCTATGTGTCTATCTATCTACCTACGTATCTGTCTATCTATCGATCTATACACCTACCAATCATATTATGTCTATCTATCTATCTATCTATTTATATACTTATCTATCTATCTACTTATCTATCTATGTGTGTCCAATTAAATTCTACATATATACAGGACTGTTCCCCCTGACATTTATTTCCGCTCTCTCTCTCTATATATATATACATATATATATATATATATATATATGTGTGTGTGTATATATATATATATGTGTGTATATATATATGTGTGTGTTCGTGTGTGTGTATGTATATGTGTGTGTGAGTGTATGTATGTATGGAAGAGGGAGAAGCACATGTGTACACGTGGGTCGCAGACCATAGCTGGCCACACACACATACGCAAACATAGTGCCGACAAAGTCATAAAATTTGAACACCAACTTTAAGCATTCTGAACAAAGTGTACTCAACCGCCGCGCACCACGAACATGACCGGAAAGATAAAAGTCATAATCGCATATACTTTAAAAGAACAAATTAGATTGACCCAGAGAAGCAAAAACTATGAAAACACATACACCTACGAACGCACACACACACACACACACATACACGCGCACATGCGCAGACACATCATTTTTCCAAATGGAATATATATCTGATGAGAGCAAGCAAGGAAAGCTCGAAACGCGTTATAAAATCACAAAATTATAAAATGATAAAATAATAAAATAACAAACAATGGTTGATTCTTTTTTTTTACAAATGTTGGTAGCCTCACTTATATATATATATATATATATATATATATATATATATATATATATATATATATATATATATATATATATATATATATATACTAGCGAAACCTACCCGCCCTCCGGTCAGCAATTAATTCGGAGGAGGGGGCATAAATTAAACAAAATGTTTTTTTTACTCAGAAAATTTCATAATTTTAATAAACTTTGGTAAATGTGTACATTAACATCCTCAGCTAAATTATCCCCACCCCCACTAAAACTTTTACTGGCAAGGTCATAAAACAACACGCAATCACCACATAAAGGTTCCTCCACTTCCTAGGGAAAAATAATGCATATAATTTATCTGCAATGGCAAAAAAAATGGTAAACTCCATTCTAAATTCTAAAACATGTTTTGTTGTTTCTCTTTCGGACAGGTTTTTCAGAGTATTCATACGTAATCACCTGAAAAAGTATAATCTAATTTTATTGAGGATGGGGTGGGATGGTGTGGGGCTGTCACTCTACAATAATATCTAGACTTTCAATATTTGTATTAATGCCATACGAATAATATAGTTAATTACTTTGATCATCATAAATTTATTTATTTTATGTAAACCGAAAAGGTAAACACAACTAAAATCAATGGCTTCAAATTAAAATAAATACGGGACGTAGAGTAAACAAAAAAATATAAGATCAAAAAAAATTAAATATGGGTAAATTTGTAGATTAACACCCTCCATTATTCTGAAAATAAAATGGCATTTGGCTTTTTTAGAGGATAGCGTGTTCACATCATGAAAAACGGAAAGAAAGGAAAACAAATATTTTAGAATTTAGAGTGAGGGATCATCAGGACATTGTACTTTTTTTTTAGGAAACTTAACAAAAAAAATACTACTAACCCTAAGTCCGAGTGTCAATGTAATAAAACCACACGTAAAGTAGCAACCCCCTAAAAAAATTCGGCGGTCTTAACTCCTATAACAAAAAAATAATTTAGTTAACTGCGCTAAAACTGTCTCGAAAGATTAAATTTATATACGAAAATGTTCAAGTTAAAAAATGTCAAAACTGCAAACAGAGGCCGAGATAAACGGGGGGAGAGAGAAAGAGAGAGATAGAGAGATAGAGAAAAAATGAGAGCGAGACAACCACACTCTCCTCTTACTCCCCTGTTCTCTTCTCGTTTCTGCCTCGTTTGTAGCAAGCCAAGACAACCAACCTCACCGACCCGTCTTTCTCTTCTCGCTTCTGCTTCGCTTGTATTGATTACTCCTCTCCAGTTTTTATCTTACTCCCACAAGTGAGATGTGACCCAATGGCCGGGTCGGGAAAGTGGGGTTTAAAAATTGCCTGGGCAGCCCCGTCGGCATTCCCCGGTAGGGGCACTTTAGGCAGTAAGCAATAAACTTACTCCTCCCCAAAGAGGGGAGGCAAAGCCTGGGAAGGTGGACCTCCTAGAACTACACAGGACATACCCATTGACCGGCGTAAATCAAGACCCGAAGCCCAAGACAACACCAGTATGGGGTGCAGTATCCATCGGAACAGATACTACACTTTGATAGCCAACTTAAGCCAATGCAATTTAAAAAAATAATAATACTATTCTTAATTAATTATGAATGGTTTAAAAATAGTTATGCTAATTAAGCAGTCAGAAGGTTATCTCTTAATCTCTTATCTCCACTATATATACAGAATATCATGATTTCGTATTGTATTCTTGATTCAAATGACAGTTAACCGTTTTGATTAGCTCACTTGCGGTTCATAATATCGTGATATGTATATTTAATTTTAGTTCAGTTAGTTTAAAGAGATCAAAAATTGGGATAAACTGTTTGTTAATATAGATATTGTCTAAATTAGGGCAGCTATTTGTACTTCCATATAGTTTGGTCTTCCACGAATCGTCTCTAAGTATTTTGTTAGTTTACTTTTGAAAATTTGACCAAGTGCCCTTACCACAAACGGGTGTATTTTTATTTATTTAAGGATACAATTTGTTTTTAATTCATTCATCAGGTGCTTATATTTGGTTCTTTTTTTCGGGTTCAGCAATATTTAGACCAAATCATTGAAGGCAATTACACCAATGATAGGAGCAATCTTTTAAGGTTTGTTCCAGATGACAATGTCTGTTTGATGACCTTGTTTTTTTAGGTATCTGCCCGTTTGTATGACTTCATCATAGAAGATTATCACAGTTCCGTTTAATGTTATGGGTGAAGGTCTATGCTCCAAGGTGTTCAGCTATCTGTCAACTGCATATCTCCACAAATCTTCCAATAGAGGTATCTATATACTTTGTTGTGGCGGGCAGTGTAATAGCCATCTGCCAAGCAAGATGATCTTGCATCCAGAGAGTAGGTGGCTTTAACAATACTATAGATGTCAAATTTAGCTTTAGACATTTAATCCACATAGCAGGTATTGTTATTCAGGAAAATAAACATTTAACATGTAAGTTTTTCCTTCGCAATGCCCTTCTTGTTTGAGCAGTTGTGTTTTAAAATATTTTTTTATATTTCTGGCAGCAAGCTATCAGTTTAGATGTTTTATTTTGGCATATTCTTTTGCCTATATAAGCTTCTATTTTTCCCACGTTCCATTGCGTTTGAGTAAATTTCGTGAAGTCAACCATTGCTTCATCAACAGCTTTGACTTTGATTGTCTCTAAGTATAAGCTATTAGTGAAGCATTACTGACCTTTGTAAGAGGTGGCTTAAAGCTTTGGTAGTATTTATTTTTTTCCCGTCTTAAACAACTATACATTGTGCTATTTCTATTCTGTTTTTAGTGTTTGTGTGTATGTGAATAGCTAGACATGTCATTTTTCCGGCATGTATGTCTATTTAGGTCTACTTAGTAATGGAAAAGGTATGCGCTTATTTGCAGATTTTTATGACTTTCTTGTATGCATATGTATATATATGTATATATTCTGATTATGCATGTATGTGACTGACACCTTAGTTTTCTAATGTGTAAATATTGACGGAGCGACTTGAATTATGACATGCTCAATATGTCTTAACCTCTCAGTCATACGGTTATAATATTGAGACGTGGCAACGTTTATTTATTGTAGCTCCTGAACGCTAAATCTTCTGATTTTCTTCTGGATAATTTTATTATTAGTGTTGACAGTCTTAATGATATGCGCTTATGCATAGAAACATAAATTAATTTATGTAGACTGTTTATTGTAGATATAAAGTGTATATATATATATATATATATATATATATATATATATATATATATATATATATATATATATAGAGAGAGAGAGAGAGAGAGAGAGAGAGAGAGAGAGAGAGAGAGACAGAGAGGGATAAAAGGGGGAGAGAGAGAAAGAATTATAATATCACGATATAATACGAATTTAACTTCCCATATACCGTGGTTACTCCTAGTACGAAAGGGGTGTGCTCCATATTTTAAAAAAACCTTAGTAATAGTTAAATACATAAGAAAATATAGAAAAATAGTATTCATATATGAAACTAAAGTGTGTTTAATTCATATATTCAATTAAGTGAATGTAAGAAACGATTAACTGAATATTAATTAAACAAACTTATGTTTTATGTATGAATAGTATCATTGTTTGTTTTCAGCTCCTCGTTAAAAAGTAGAGCACTGTAAATGGTAGTAATAACACAGCGTGACGTCACTTGCTTTATATGCATCATTCCTTCACTGATAGAAGTTGAATGCCTGTATGTCTCGCCGCCTTTAAATGTGTTAAAATTATCATTGTTATAAGCTGTTCAGAATTGATTGGATTGGGGTTGAAAAATACTTGTAATCCAGGGTTTCGAATCGTGTGACCGGTAGTGAATAGTCGTACTTCCATGCTGATGAGTCTTGATTGAAAAGAGACGAAACGTATACGTCCATAGATAAATAAACAATAACAAATATTTATATATATATTTATATATATATATATATATATAGATAGATAGATAGATAGCTAATAGCCGCAAGAGGATATAATCCGATAGATTCACATACAATCAACTTTCGATCCGTAATGGGTGCTTAACTTTAAAAAAAGTTAAATATTTCTAAGGTCATAACCGTTTTATTGTGTTCACAATTCGTTCTTATAGCATTTACGTAATGATTGTTTATAAATAGTTTTTGGTTCAACACTTATGCATATTTTATAACCCAAAGATTTTTCAGTCTTACATATTTAATATGGGGGAGTGATGGGAGGTAAATATATGGTATTTATTGTACAAGCTCACGTGTTAAGTTAGAGATGAGAACTTTTTTATAATTGAGCTGATGTTATACAAAGTCCACAGAGAAGGACGCTCTTTCCCCATGGTCACCTTAAGAATGTAGCGTACAGTATTATTCGATAATTCTGATTATTATTAGGAAACTACCTGCCAATCTGTTGATTGTTGTATGATGCTGATGCCAGCCAGAAGATAAAATATAATATGTTGACCAAGACACGATTAACACGCATTCGAATAACGCCTGTTAGACGAACGCGGAAGAAATATTCAATATCAGTTTCGTTTACTCGTTCGATGCGGGTGGTGTATGTTTGATGAATAAACCAAGAAAGGAAAAATAAAAGAAATAAGATACCCGGAAATATATCCTTAAAAGAACACAATATAAAAGAAAGACTGTAATTGAAAGAATGAAAGAATAAAAGGAAAAAGAAAAAATAGGGCTCTTTGAAGCCAGTATTATATGGAGAACAATAGCTAAATACACAGAAAAAAACTATACACTGAGAAAAATCAAATCCAAATTTATAAACATACTAAGAAAAAAGAACGATATATGTAAAATTCAATTTTGTAATTGAATCTAATACAACTACTACTACTGAAAATAAGATTACTACTACTACTACTACTACTAATAATAATAATAATAATAATAATAATAATGATAATAATCATAATCATAATCATCATAATAATTGCAATAAACATCTGAGCAGTATCATTAATAAGATACTGTTGGTCATTCATAGGCTGGACTAAAGAAAAACTCAGAGACCGTGACCAGAAGACTAGAAAATTAATGGCCATGTATAACGCACTACACCTAAAAGACGATACGGACAGACTGTGCGTGCAAAGAAACGAAGAGTGTAGAAGACTAGTAAGTATAGAACACTGCGTGGAAGACACAAAAAAGTGTTACATTTATAGGTTTATAATAAAGTTTATAATAACTTTTATAATAGTTCTTGATACGTTGTGTCGGAATCTCTTGGTCGTCGTAGAAGAAGAAGAAGAAGAAGAAGAAGAAGAAGAAGAAGAAGAAGCTCTCTTCTGTTGATCCGAAATGGGGCGATGTGTCGTTTCTGGATTCGGTGGATTCCAACAGCCCGGCAACTATTCGTACTTCCTTGTGCGTTCCTTCTCGCCGTGATTCTAACTATGTCGCGGGGGGGGGGTCCTTCCGCGGCGGCCGGTCACATCCAAAACCCAGAACGGACCCGTTCCTAACTTAGAACTATCACCATTCATGCTTGATTGACCAATGCACAATGCGGCAACTCCGAGGTCCCCAACTATTATCTATAATCCGCTATTCCTCATAGCCACAAAATCGCTTTCTTACGCGTGTGCACCGAACACTCTTTGTCCGTATCATCGCAAGCCCCTCATCGACTACCTCAACAGGTCACGCGTAGCGAACACAACTCGATTGCAACCCTCAGTTGGAAGAGACACAGTTCCAGGGATGTAAGGAAATTCTCCTCACGATCGTTATCGGCTCAGGCCATCCCCAATCGGAACCTCCGCAACAACAAAAAATCACCGCTTCCCAAAGGTCAATTCTCTCATTGAAACCGTCTTGCCTGGCTGACTCTAAATCTACAACGACAATAACTGTTTTTTAAAAAAGTAATTTAATGTTAACGCACGCAACCCAACTTCTTTTTTTTCTTTCTTCTGGTTACGTAAGAAAACACTGGGAAAAATATAACGCCTCTCTCTCCATAGATATACATAACAAAACATTGTTTCTTAAACAAAAACAAAGAAAAAAATAAAACGAACCCTCAATTATCGACAACTATGAAACAAAACAAATCATATAAAGATATCTCCATTCCTCCCTCTACAAAAACAATACGTATCAATACAAATACAGAAGAAAGTCAATAAAAAAGTTTATCAAAAGCCGTATCGTCTCTTTTCTTCTGCAAAAGTTTACGTTTGCGTGTGTGTGTGTGTGTGTGTATGTTGTAAGTTCACTGATTTTTTCTATTGTTAACATTACGTATATATATATATATATATATATATGTGTATATACCTTTCCTTTTGTGTGTGTGTGTGTGTGTTAATTTTTCTTACATTTTTTGTTTTCTATTAAAAGTTCGCTCCTAATCAATAAACATACAAGGAAAGCTCTTACTTACAGATTCCTTTGGACTCCCCGTTGTTTTCGAAGTTTTACTTTTTCCCGTGGTAACTCAGGACGTATCTCTCCTCCCCATGACGGGGGAGGCAAGCCGCTTGCACCAAATCGCCAATGTTACATTTACAGGTTTATAATAAAGTTTATAATAACTTTTATAATTGATCTTGATACGTTGTGTCGGAATCGCTTGATCGTCGTAGAAGAAGAAGCTCTCGCCCGTATCCGAAATAGGGCGATGTGTCGTTTCTTGATTCGGCGAATTCCAACAGCCTGGGAACTATTCGTACTGCCTTGTGCAGCTATTTGTACTAACCTTACCTCGTTGTCGCAGCTTCGTTGTCGCGACTATTCGTACTACCTTGTTATCTGTGGCTTGATTCTGTGTCGCCTGCTATCCTCTGTCGTTGCCACTGTTGGCCTTCGCCGCCGACATAATCTTCGTTTCTTCTCACGATCCTGGTGGTTTCTTCGTGGGCTGAAATCAATATTTTTTTTCAATAAAGTACAACAAAGCTTTTACTGTTTTTTTTATTCGAGCCATTATTTTATTTACTAGCTAATAGACGACAATGAGTGATCGTTGTTTAAGAGAGAGAGAGAGAGAGGGGGAGTTACGCTAGTAATTTCTTAACTATTTAGTCACTTGCGCAGGGAGGGAAATTGGAGATTCATTCTGTGGCTCTTATGTTGGGATTCAAATCCCTTAAGCTTGGACAGCTACATTTTATTGTTCGATGTGTTTTCGTTGGCTTCCAGGCAAGAACTGTTCAAATCTCAATTTAGTTTTCTCACAGCGAAAAACTCCGACGTCACGAAACCTCGTGATCACGCAGGTGTGATTTAACCTCTGAACTTAAGGTCTCGTCAATGTCACCCGAACCGCGAGAACAACACCGAACCGAACTTGCACGAGATGTCTTCGTCACGAATCGCGCAAGTCAAATTCGATCTTCGACAGATGTGTCCATTCTCATGGGGCCATTATCAAACAAAAGGAGCTGGAGAAATACAAAACCTAGAACATAGAAACGCAGATCACAGCAGCAATAGTCACCGTCCCAATGAACAAATCAGACAACCCCGAAACCAGAAACAAAAGAAAAAAAGTGGGGAGAAAACAGCTACGTGGAGGTTTCATAAGAATGATAAGAGAAGTGACCAACAAACAATCATAAGCATAGCTACGCAAAGGGCACTTAAACGGAGAAACAGAATTTATACTAACAACTGCACAAGAAAATGCGATTAGGACTAACTATATTAAAGTTAAAATAGATAAAACCAAGGAAAACAGTAAATGCAGATGGTATGGACAAACAGACGAAACAGTAAACCATATAATAAGTGAATGCAGAAAAATAAACCCCCCAAAATACAAGAACAGACACAACTACGTGGGAAAGCAGTACACTGAAAACAATGCAAACGATTGCATTTCGAATACGCGGACAAAGTGTACAAACATAAACCAGAGACAGTACTGGTAAACGAAAATCACAAAATCCTCTGAGATATGGGATGCAAACAGATTATCGCATATCGGCGAGGGGACCGGATGTCATAAGAGTCAACAAGAATGGGCCAAGTCGTAGATTTTGCTGTTCCAGCAGACGACAGAGTGAAGATCAAGACGGAAAAACGAAGCAAATACACGAAACTTGCCAGAGAATTGAAAGTCAATATGATACAAATTATTGTAGGAGCACTATGAACAGTCCCCCAAAACCTGGAAAAAAAGGACTGAGAGAAATTGGAATCGAAGGGATCACTGAAACCGTACAAAAGACAGCAATGATGAAAATAAAAGAAAATCCTCGAATGCGGAAAACAACCCGCATAAGCTACGAATGATAACAAGTCACGGGGATGTTACAACATGAAGAAAACAAAACGACAGGAAGAACAGTACCACATAAATCCAAGGAAGAGAAACTGCAAAAAACTTCCAAAACTCACTGACCCCCTTTGTAAAAAGGTGATGGCACCTGCCTCGGCTGATTCCTCACAAAATAGTCATTAATGGTCAAGGAGGATAGGAAGACCAAGGAGGGGGAGCACTAACCAGACCTCCACTAGAAGAATGCAGAGGGTGCTAGTACCTTGGGAGGGTTTGTTGACATCCTGATCCTAGAGGAGACCAATGGTCGTTACCAACGAGCAATCAATGGTAAGCTTCTGGTGCAATAAATTCAAAGTCATTTTCAATGTTTATCAAAAAGAGGTGAGGAGTTAATGAAATATTGAGGCTTGTTGTCACTCAGACTTCAGGGAACACCGTTGATTATTATGAGTGAGCAATTGGTGGTTATGACTTGCGTGGGAACCCCTTATTGATGCAAATAATAATAATAATAATAATAATAATAATAATAATAATAATAATATACACGATAAATATATGTAGATTACTAGGGGAAATGTCATTCGTTCGGTCACGCATTGATTAGATTGTTTGAATTAGGAAGGAAGCGAGCCATAATAACTTAACCCCCTACAGAAAAACAACATAATGCCTGTGATAGTGACGTCCAAAGACAGAACCGAACTATAACTGATTCGTGAAAGTAAGTTCGACGCCTCGTAAAACACACCCTATAATCAAAATGTGCCTAAGATTCCCCGGTTGGTATAAAAAGAAGAACCGAAAAAAATCGTCGTGAAATGACTTTTCGACATTGAACTGTAGATGCGCATCAGACCACATGCAATAAACCACCCCTCTCTCGAAGAAAAAGGTAGACTGTGCGGACGGCCTCTTAAGACCAATTAGAACCATACCTCTTTGCGATAGAATAAGGTTCTGCTGACAGACAAGGAAATCCATAGGTAGATAGAATGGTGCCTAGAATTTCACCGATTTGTATGAAAAAAGTAAGTTTTCAAATCCAGATGCATTTAAAAAAATAAAAAGCGAAATCCAAAATTAACAAACTCGTTCTACCTTCATTATCTCTTTCTTTCTCGACCTACAGATTAAGTTATGTTAATATTCGTGTTGATGTTTCATATGTTAATAACGGACTATTCCAATATTTGCCTTCTGAACCTTCTTTATAACTTTTGACTGTTAATAAATTGGGAGAGATTAACAGAAGCAGGACTGTGTCAAAGAACATACAATGCAAACTAATGCTGAATATTGTAACACATATTTCGTCTTATTAAAATATATAGGTAACATTTTGAGGGGAACGAATGTTTATAAACTAAGCCATCGTACTATAAAAGCTTAGAAAATCAAGTTGAATAATATGGGGTGTTAATAGAAATACGGGAGAACCTTCTTTTGAAATAATTAAGGAAACATAGTTATTCAAAACAAAGAGGAAAATGCAAAGCGTCAAACTACTGAGAAGGAAAAGAATATATATATATATATATATATATATATATATATATATATATATATATATATATATATATATTAATATAAATTAAATGACATTTTATCAGACATATCAAAATTTTAAAAAATACAACGTAACCCTACCGACCAACTTAAAACACACATCAATAAATTAATCACAGTAAACAACGCTCATACAGATTCCATAAAACTTAACAAAATCATCGGTGAGTATAAGCCCGGTTACATATACAGAAACGTGAAAACACATAAAATTAACTACCCTCTCCGACCTATTATATCTCAAATCCCCACACCTATACACACACTAGCCAAAACCCTCAATAAACTAATTACACCTTATCTGCCCCCTAGTTATAGAGTAAAATCATCGGATGAATTATTAGATATCCTACATACGGTACAACCTAAAGATGAACTGTTAGCTTCTTTGGACGTTGAGAACCTATTCACAAATGTCCCAGTACACGAAACTATTAACATAATTATTAACAGCATATACAATAACTCAACTCTCCCTACACTCAAAATAAACCCAAATATATTACGCAAACTCCTAATTTCTTGCACCACTGAGGTACCGTTCTATTGTTCTAATGGTAACTTATACACCCAGGTAGATGGCGTTTCAATGGGATCAGAACAAGGACCATTGTTCGCTGAATATTATATGTCTAACCTAGAAATGAAAACTTCTAATATTATCCCTAAACCCTCCATATATGTCCGATACGTCGATGACATTCTCCTACTGACAAAACACTTATCTAATTTAACTCAAATAAAAAATGCTTTTAAAAATAATTCAACATTAAACTTTGCACAAGAAATAAATATCAACAAAAAAATTCCCTTCCTAGATATAGAAATAGAAATGTCTACAGATAAATTTATCACCTATTCGTATAAGAAACCTACTAGTACAAATTCGAACTACTTAATTTTAAGAGTGAATGCCCTGATAAATATAAAATGGATGTCATAAAAAACCTTATCTATCGTGCCAAAAGGAACTCCTCCAATAACGAAATATTTTTTAAAGCACTTGCCGATATTAAAAAGACATTAATTAATAATAACTTCCCTAATTATATAGTAGATCAACAAATAAAAAACTCACTAACCGCCATAAATAAAAACACTAACAACAACATTACTAATAATAATATAAACTTGTTCTATTGCAACCAGATGCACTCCAACTATAAAGTAGACAAAAAAGTCATTAAAAATAGTATACATAAATATATATCTCCTATAGATAACGATGTTAATATTAGATTTATTATTTACTACAAAAGATTAAAAACTAGCGATTTACTAATAAAAAATAATCCTACCGACAATGGCTTACTAAAGACTAGTAATGTCATATACGTGTTCAAATGTTCTATCGGAGAATTGTCTCCGCCAACAGCGCGTATATAGTATGACTAGAATCAGTATTTCACGTCGATTAACATGCACCCTGACCTCCCCTCAAAGCTCCATTTACAAACACCTTACAGCACATAAAATCTCCAAAGATAATTTTAGAAATATTGTAACCGGTAGCACATCCATTCTTAGTGTATCATTTTGCGGTATTCGCCTCCCCATAATGGAAGCGTTGTTCATTCAATTAAAAAAGCCCAACATAAACCATGCTCGTTATGAGGGGTGCGAAGGTGTTTTGAAATGCTGTTGAACGATTTTATGTTTTTAATCACATGGAAACGTCCTCTTAAATAAATTCACCAATTTTATTTTGCATTTATCAATCATCTGCCTGAAGACGACCAATGATGGTCGAAAACGTTCGCGTTAAATATGGAGATTTCTTACACTCCATTATTAAAAACACAAGATCTATCGTCCGACGAATAGAAAGATTGGATAAAAAAAAAAGAAACAAACAGAAGTTGGCACTCCTGTTCAACCAGATATATATATATTTATAATTATAAAAAGGAAAAACACTATACACACATTAAGGTTGTATACATTATAAATTATTTCGACTTTTGAATTATGTCTCCTCAGATGTATAAACAACCTCGTTTAAAAACCAAATAATAAGAGAAATTGATCATCGTCTTTAAAAAAATAAATCCACTTTGTTGATTGGTCGATGTAAAAAAGGGGGTAAATGGTAAATTAATCGAGGAGGGGGTGACAGAAGTAAAAGATTAATTTCTCTCTTCTTTTTTTACATATACAAAAATATAAAAAATATATATAAGAAAATTCGTTTTTACTATTGAGAGAAATAAATTATCTCGGTTAAAATTTCGAATGTAAGCTTTATAGATAAAAATATAGGACGAAAGATTCGAGCGTTCACGATTAAAAGTTCCGTTTAAATATTTACGATTAAAAATTAAAAGACGAAAATGCAGGACGAAGATTTCGGTTAGGATTAAAAATGATCAAAAACTCAATTGGTTACAACGTCAATATTTGAGATGATCTACAATACGGAATTATAGTTTGGCGGCATTTAAAAATGATTTATTTACAAATTAGTGGTTTATTAAATTGGTATAAACATTTTTAAAAGAAAACCTTACTAATTTACTAACATTTATTTCTACAGTTCGAACTCTTATTGTTACTATACTGTAAAAGAATTGTTATTTACAACTTTATAACGTGCTATTAATTTTAAACCTGTGCCTGTGTCTACATTTAGCCATCAGTTCAACTCGTTTATTTAAAATGTTATTGTCTTCGTATTTTAATATTCTAATTCTTTTCTCAAGGCACAAATTGAATCTATGTCTGAATCCTCTCGGAGTGTTAGAATGACACGAAACAATTGGTGTTCAATTGTTGTTTTTTAAAAACACCAATGTTTGGTTAATTCCGTTTTATTGATGACGTCCGGGTTTAAAAATGAGTGTTTGTGGACGTAGACTCGTTGTTTCCACTTGTCACCGGATATTCCTATGTATACTTTCTTATTAGTAGTATTCTCTTTAGGGTAGATCGTGACCTAATATATGACCCTTTCGACGTTACAATTTCTCATATGTGGGCAGTTATTCTTAATTTGACAATTACATTTTTTTCTCCCTGTTTTGGTTTTATTACTCGGTGTGCTCAATATTTTTTTTATTATGTGTATTAATATTGTTGTCCATATTTTTAGTGCAAGAATAACTAATTTTCACAGTTTTCCTATTGAAAATTTTACTTAAGGGATTAGTCGTTTTAAAATGTGTATCTATTAAATTTTAAAATATTCTCCCGATATTAAGGCTAGAAAGCTGGCAATATGGCGGATGGAACTAGATAATTTTGCGCCCCCTGTTTTGGGGGTTATTTTTCTTTATATTCTCAGTATATATTAATTTGTCATTGTACCCACTATTTCTTAATGTATTATCATATATATGTTTACTAGCCTCAAAGATACTTTTATTTGATGAAAGTTTATTAATCCTGGTGTTAATAGTTGTAAGAATTTGTTTGATAATGCATTTAGGATGAGTGGATCTAGTATTTATGTGTATTGGGGTGTGATTATCTTTGCTAAAACGTTGATATGTTCCATCGTTTAAATTTAATGTAATATCTAGAAAATTTACCTCGTTGCAATTAGGGGTCACTTCAATCCTCAAACCTAAATATTTGAATGCCGTATTTAATTTTTTGTTCATACTAGATATTAAGGGGTCATTGCTATTAGGTACGATGATCAGTCCATCATCTCTATACAGGCCAATTTGATTGGGGTTTACGATTCGACTGATTATATATATGATATAGATTCCCACCAAATCTGCTATTTGAGCGGATCAAAGGACCCCATCGGGACATCAAAGTCTGTACTATTTTTTTCTTATTAAATTATCTTGATTTCTTCATTTGTTTATGAGTTTTGCTCTGTTTAAAGGTACATTAGGCTCTTTTATTTGGATTCTCAAAGAAATATTGAAGTCTACAAAACTATATATATATATATATATATATATATATATATATATATATATATATATAGTGTGTAGAAGGAGAGAGAACATCAAAAGATGAATAATTTATATTAGATCCTATAGTGATAGGGTTAATTCTGATGAGAATAATAGTTTTTTTGAAAATCCAAGGATTATAAGTCAATTAATTATATTCCTTGCTTGATGATTTAATATACTTAAAAACTATCCAATTTCATTATACATCATCTCAATATTTATTATGTATGTATGTATATATATATATATATATATATATATATATATATATATATATATATATATTGTGTGTGTTTGTGTGTATATTTTGACAGCATATTTTCATTAAGACAAACGTTATTGAAAAACACAGAATGTTTAATCACTCATTACTTGATTTTTTTCGATTTTTCAAGTGGTTCATACATTGCCCCACCGTTCGCCGAACTCAGCATACATGAACAAGCTAGACTTATACGCTTACATGAAGACGATTCAATGAATGAATCGAATGTACTCGCGAAGAATGGAACATAAAACCTACGACAATTTGATGAAAATACTCGATGGACCAGCAGAAAAATCGAAAAAATCAAAAAAGGACTTATTCAGCAAAATTATTCTGTGTTGTATAATAAGGATATAAAAATAATAACAATATATATATAAAAAAATATATATATATATTTATATAAACAATAGAGAGTTAGATTCCTATAACAATGACTTTACTCATTTTAAAAAGAATCCAAATTCTTAATTTACCATTTCGTCGTTACTTAGACTACCAACATACAGAGTTATTTATATTGTATTTGTATGCGTGCAATTAGTCGTAATGGAAAGCCAGAACCGTGTTAACAAACATCAGAAAATAACAACAAAAATAACAAAATTCACATCGTATTATTCGGATTATTCAGACTAATAATACGATTTATCAATCCTAATTTTAAAAATTCCAAAATATAAAACTATCATTATTAAAACACATAAAATAACAGAATTCGTCTGTTTATTATACCTTTTTTCAATATTTCTTGTAGTCTTTTTTGTATCAAAACTAAAACAATTAACATATGTTATATAGGTGTCACAACCGTTTTCGATTCTTCGTCGAATCATCTTCAGGTGTCAAAAGCAAATGAACGAAAAAGCTGCAGAAAGAAAATCATTTTTAAAAGACGGCGAAAAAACGCGCATATAACGTTTTTGGCATCGTTTCAGGATGTCGTGGCCGATTTTAATTCAGCAACGCTTAAATAGCATCACAGAACAAAATCGCATTACGTTAAGCATTTAAAAATGTTACCACTGGTTTCATTTCAAAAATGTTACCACTGGTTTTTTATATTTTTAATTTTTAGTTGTTGTGTTTTTCTATAGATAGTTTCCAGTATTTTTTTAATTGGTTTCGGAATGTATAGTTTTAGTGTTATTAACTAGAATTTTTTTTAAAACAGACAGTTAACACTTATTTACAAGTACAGAGACTCATATATATATATATATATATATATATATATATATATATATATATATATATATATGTCTATCTACACGATATTACAATGTTATGTAATACCTGTATCAAGATGGCGAAAACTCCGTATGATATTATATTTTGGGAACTCTTCCCTTCTTCAAAACCATGCTTAACTCAAGTTAAAACGTGGATATTTTTTAATCGTTTTAACTTTAGTTGAGCACGATTCTGAAGAAGAAAAGTGTTCCCGAAATATTATATCATACATATACATATATATATATATATATATATATAGAGAGAGAGAGAGAGAGAGAGAGAGAGAGATAGAGAGAGAGAGGAGAGTATATATATATATATATATATATATATATATATATATATATATATATATATATATATTTAAAATAACAACTATTTTATATTTTTATATTTATATAAAATCTTACTATATTGTGCAAGACTTGAACACTGTGATGTAATGTGTATTATCGTGTTCCATAATATATTTTGAGGAAGACCTCCTTGTTAAATGGTGGGTGTTTCAAATCTCAAAATTACGTGCGGAATGGTAATATAGCTTATAACGCAGTAAATTAAATATCCGCAGAAAATGGAATAAAACTAAAATTATATTGTTAGGTTGTTTAATTTTTTTATTTTAATCATTTATTTATTGATTTTTCCTAGATATTTTATATTTGACTTTACTGATGAAGTGTTATATTTGTATAAATAAAATTAACTATTTAAATATATTTTTTGTGAAAGTGAAGGTGGGAATAGGGGAAACATCCACGAGCGGTGTTCAATTAATTTGTATTCCTAATATTATCTATTTAATATTTTTTTATTATATATTATTGTACTTTTATTTTATTCTTACAGTAATTCTTGTTTTATTTATCTATAAATACTATCATTATCTACTTACTCTGTAACAATTTAATGCTGTTATGAGTTTAGTAAAATGTTATTAAAATTTGGAGTGTAATTCACTAACGATTCTTTTTTATTATTTTTAATTTAATTTAATTTATTTTCCTCCGAGAAAGTGTGAACAACGTTTATGAAATCGTAATGAATGATCGCCCTTATGTGTACCAACAGATACAGACATGCATGTCCACAAACACACACACAAATATATACATATAATTAATTCTTGTTTTATTTGTCTTTAATATTATCATTATCAACTTAAACAAGAATTAAGGAATTTGTTCCGTTTACTACATTTTCTGCGTGCTACACACAATGTGGCTAGGGTATAAGTCAAAACATATTAGCCGTTAATCATGAAAATAAATTTGAAAAAATAAAAAAATAAAAATGAAAAACATTCAGAAAAGCTAAGAAGTAAATATTGTTTGAATTAAATAATATTATAATAGTATACACAAAGAAATATTAAATAAATAATATTAGAAAAAGAAATTGAATTGAACACCGCTATTGGCTGATGTCCTTACCTCCGCCCTCGACAAATATATATATATATATATATATATATATATATATATATATATATATATATATATAATAATCCAGGTAAAACATCCACTGGGTAGTAATCCAAAGAATTTAAACCAGGTTTCTAAAAAGTGCTCAATATCAAATAGAGTTTTTATATATGATTATTTTTATTTACACAGACATGTCGATGTTATCGATCACCAGCTATTATAAACTGAGATTTCATCAGGCAGAGTTAGAATCCGATCTTTACCTTATATCATATTTGGAAAGAATTAAATAGAGAAACAAGAAAATAAATTTAAAATTAAAATTAGAAAAGTGACGTGGTTGGGGCCGTTAAGAATCAAAATCTTAAAATCAAACTAATAATAATAATAATCAATAATAATCTATGATAATAAGCAATAGTTGGATGAAAAATAATCAGAGAATATGAGAAGATAATGATAAAAAAATAATGATAATAATAAAAAATAAAGAAGATAACAATTAATATTAATCATAGTGGTTGTAAATATGATAATAAAAATAACTTATTTGATAATAGAAAAATCATTGGTTGCAATAATACTAATAATATTAATAATAGTAATAATAATAATGATAGCTATGATAATTATAACAATGGCAACCATAATAATCTTAATAATTATCATAATAATAATGATAATGATAATAATACAAATAATAGTAGTATTAATAGTATTAATAACTGATTATTATTTATTATTATTATTGTTATCAATATTTATAATTATCATTACTTTCCATTTTTGCACTATTACCGAGATTATTATTATTATTATTATTATTATTATTATTATTATTATTATTATTATTATTATTATTATTATTATTATTATTATTATAATTATTATTATTATTATTATTATTATTATTAATATTAATGTTTTTACTATTATTATTATAATTATTATTGTTTGTAGCAGAAGCAATGGCAATAAAACCACTTTTATTATTATTGTCAACAATATTGCTATAACAATAGTTTTCGTCATCTAGCTTTTACTACTAGTGTTATTATTAATTTTGGTAGCAATGGTGGTATTACCATTAGTGATATTGCCATTATTTCTATTGTTATCATTATTATTATAATAATAATAATAATTATTATTATTATTATTATTATTATTATTATTATTATTATTATTATTATTATTATTATTATTATTATTATTATTATTATTATTATTATCATTATTATTAGAATTATTATTAGAATTATTACTCCTACTATTATTATTATTTTTTTTTATTATTATTTTTATTATCATTATAATTATTGTTAGGATTATTATGGTTACCATTGTTATCATTATTATTATAGCTATCATTAGTATTATTACCATTATTAATATTATTAGTATGATTGCAACTATTCATTTTACTATTATTAATAAAAAATATTCCTATTATCATATTTACAACCACTATGATTAATATTATTGCTATCTTCTTCTTTATTATTATTATTTTTTAATTTTTATTATCTTCTACTATTTTTTGATTATTTTATTTTTTATCCAACTATTACTTATTATTACTTATTATCGGTTATTATTGATTACTATTATTATTGTTATTATTATTATTATTTTATTATTATTATTCTCATTATTCTTCTTCTTATTATTATTATTCTTCTTCTTATTATTATTATTATTATTATTATTATTATCATTAATATTTATAAATAGCATTGCCTGCCATTTCTACATTATTACTGATATTATTATCATTTTAATTTTTATTATTATTATTATTATTATTATTATTATTATTGTTATTATTATTATTATTATTATTATTATTACTATTGTTATACTTATTATTACCACTTATTGTGTAAACTAAATTAATTTGTAAGTGAATTTTGTTAATATATTAATTAATGATAACTTGATAAGTTTTAAAAAAACGGTTAAAACTAAGAACAACAAAAAAACAAAATCAGTAGCGCAATGTATTAACAACCCCTGATCTCCCCCTAACACACACACACTTATACGCTGCTACTAATACTATCGCTGACTTATACTACGTGCCTTTTTAACCCTATACTGATTTTGACACGTCCTATCGCATGTGTCTCCCTCCCCTACTTCTGTCTCAATCCTAAACGACTTCATTTTATCTCTATCTATCTCTATATCTATCTACCTATCCATCTATCTATCTATCTATATATATATATATATATATATATATATATATATATATATATATATCTTTTTATTCATCTATCTACCTTTTTTATTATATCTCTCTTTTTCACTTCATTTTATTTTATATTTCATATTTTATATTTTATATTTTATATATTATCTTTTATATTTTATGTTAATATTTTGTTTTTTTTTACATTATTATTACGATTTATTTATTATTATTATTATTATTATTATTATTATTATTATTATTATTATTTTCATTATTATTATTATTATTATTTTATATTTTTATTTTTCATTTTTATCTTGAAGTTTTGATTCTTAACGGTCCCAACCACGTGGCTTTCCAAATTTAATTTTTAAATTTCTTTTCTTTTTTCTCCATTTCATTCTTTCAAATATGATCTAAGGTAAAGATCGGATTCTAACTCTGCCTGATGAGATGTCAATTCATAATAGCTTGCGATCGATAGCATCGACATTCCAGTGTCGCAGATTTTGTACATGTCTGTGTAAATAAAAATAATCATATATATATATATATATATATATATATTTATCAATATATCACACTTCATCAGTGGACTTCAATATAAATATTTCGAAAAAGAAAAAGAAAATAAATTAGTAACTAAAATAAAAACAATAAAACGAAAAAAAAACAATCAGTTATAGTTTTAGTTTTATTACATTTGCTGCGGATATTAATATTTACTGCGTTATAAGCAATGTTGCCATACCACACGTGTTTTTGAGATTTGAAACACCCACCATTTGACAAAGAGCTTTTCCTCGAAGTATATTATTGAACACGGTCAAACACATTACTTCACAGTGTTGAAGTCTTGCCTAATCAAGTAAGATTTGCTATATAGGAAAACATTCTTTTTTTGGAAAAATGTATAAATAAAAAAATTCACTTGTTTTTGTCTTACTTCTCAACGCCGACATATTCCCATTTCTTGCATTGTGATAGTCTTCTAATACTCCTCTATATACGTATTACACACACTGCTTCAAGCAAACTACCTCTCCTTATGATATATATATATATATATATATATGCAAGCATACATAGATACACACACACATATACACACATACACATACACATACACATACACACATACACATACACACATGCATACAAATATAACACTAAATTTTACATTACCAATATATATTTTTTAAATGGTGAGAAAGATTTTCTACACTTATTTTAAGTTTTTTAATCTTTTACCTTACTTTTGGATATTTAGGTTTCTAATTAGGTTTTAGTTAATTATAATCAGAATCCAACATCCAACTGGTTAGTTTTTTTTTCCTCCTTTGTTTTCTTTTGTTTTTGTATGTCTCCCCTTCTCAATCAAGTATTCAGTGTAAACAAGGTGATACAATCACTTGAAGCTTTTTATAGTGACCTGTCACCCCTATATAAGTGTGTAATTACAACAATATACACATGAACAAACATACAATAAAAACACACATATACACGTGTATGCATATATCATTCAATTGTTAGAAGGTAAAAGTGAATCTATATAGTAAGCGTGTTATTCTATTCTATTTTTCTATTATTACATTCATTTTAAACATATATATTTATTAATTGAGACATAGTTCGTCGTCTCGGTAGAGGCAAAATTCTTGATTAGGGAAGTTAGTTTGTAGAGAGTATAAGATAGAACGCCCGATAAGGTTGCACATTGTCGTTGGTCCCTATCGGTATATACCATGTTTTATTGTCTAAGAAGAAAAGGAGAGTTTATTGAATAGAGAATGGTTTATATTTTTACATAGCTCATTTCTGTGAAGGTTTTGACGAATATTAAGACTTTGTTGAGAATGTCTCTGATGATGGAGGCATAGAAATATGTGATGTAAAATTGGGTGAATCAGCATTGTTCTTTATTAGAGAATGGCTTTGAACCAGTCGATGGTCGCTTGAGAAATTATTCTCTCTCTCTCTGTCTTACTCTCTCTCTCTCTCTCTCTATCTATCTATCTATTTATCTATCTATCTCTCTATCTCTCTCTCTCTCCCTCTCTCTCTCTCTCTCTCTCTCTCTATATATATATATATATATATATATATATATAAATATATATATATATATGAAATTAATGTAATTCATTTAAAAATGCTTAACGTAGTGCAATTCATTATGTGACGCTAATTACCAGAATTTAAATTGTTAACGTTTATCCTAGACAATGCACTTGTGTGTTCTTGTGACATTTAACTGATTTCCCATGCACGTTATTGACTGACGTTTGTAAAGTCTCTTCTTCTCTCCAGCTTTTTTTCATTTGTTTTTGTCACCTGCAGATAATTGGACGAATGATCGAAAACGTTACTGATATACATATAGAAACATGAATCATTTTTTTTACACAAATAAGATAATTAGAAAAAATACTAAGGTATTATCAAGCAGAAAATGATGTTATGTTTTACAATATTTGCCTTAGTATAGACGTATATATATATATATATATATATATATATATATATATATATATATATATATATAATAAAATAAATTCTGCTTAACATTAAAGTACATGTCTACGGCATAAAATGTCATTAGAATTGTGCCCGACTGGTCTCTTACGACTTGCAATACTAACATTCGAGACAATGTTTGACACTGTAAATTTAAGTATAATCCATTCGTATTTAGTATTGATATAGCCCTATCTGATAAGATACTTAAACCTTTGTTTGTCCAATATGTGCCTTCTAAATTATGTTCCGTTCGTATTTCGGCGGTTGTTTTTCTGGTCATCATATGTACGTATATAGATGTACATATATTAATATATATATATATACATATAAATATATATATATTTATTTATATGTTTATATATATATTAATATATGTAAATATATATATGTGTGTATATATATATATATATATATATATATATATATATATATATTAATGAACGTAATTCAATTAGTGTGAGAATAGAAGACTGCGTTTATAAATTGCACAGTACTTACAGTCTACAATATCGCATTAGCGCGTTTCCGCTATGCGACTTTGTATGCAAATCATATCTTGCATCGTTGACAAATTTTGACTTCGCATAAAAACTATGCACCAAAATATTTTCTCTCGGCTTTTATTCTCTTCTTTTCTTTTTCTTCTTACTAAATATTTGTTTTATTATTCTCCTGTTTTTATTCTTGGTGTCTTTTACATTCATTTTTGTCTACGACTTTTAATCTATCGTTTTTCTTTCCGAATTCTCATTTGTTTATGTGTTCTTTTAATTTTTTATTAAAAAAACACTAGCTACCTATATATCTACGCTGTGTATTGAAAATCGTACTGAACTGGAAAAAGTTTTCGAATCATTAGGAACGTATTTGTATTTACTAGGATAAATACGGGCTGTGTATTGGCGACATAGACCGTGTGAATTCTTTGTTAAGCTTAGTTTTAACTGAATGGCCTTGAAGGCTTGAATATAAATAAGAGAACAAAGAGGTAGTTTACAAGATTATGTATTTACATAAACTAGAGAAGTAATGTGTTGCCAGAGAAAGCTTCGGTATTGGACATAACAACGCTGTCTTTTACAGCAACTATTCATAGTGTCGGAAAGATGCCAATTAGTGACGTAATAGGACAGATCATTATAACATTTACATAGACGCATTAATTATGGAATTGACACGTAAAGGAAATGCACACATTTTATTATTAAACATTTATTATTTTGTAATGTTTTAAAATGCACGAAAATGGTATGTCTATGTATATTGTTTGAAATAGATAATTATATCCGTATGGCATGGTTAATTGTTTTGGTATACACTGTTTGTATCCACATTACGGTCAACATAAATAAATTTCAAAAGATGCAAGGTCTACTAACTATAACATTTATTAAACGAATGTTATGTATATATATATATATATATATATATATATAGTTGATGAAGACGAATGGATCAAATAAGCATTCTGTAGTAAAGTTGCTGCATCGATATCCACCATACTGGCCTTGTTTAATATAACAAAAAAGTCGCAAAATTTTTACTAAAAGAGCAAACTTCCTCTCTACAATTGAAATTAATTTTATTCAAACAGATTCATCAACAAAAAGCGTGGTCCGGAAAGATTTATAAAAACAAGAATACAAATATGTTCGACGTATATGTACTGTGAGCAAAAATCTAGTTCAGGTCTTTGATCTCGCCCATCGCTGGGAGAGGCGAGACAATGATATGACGTCTTGTCAACACGGCACTCAGAGTGTGACTGTTTATAAATGGTTGCGAAACGGTGTTGGACAGAAGTGCTATCCCGCATAAAAGTGGTTTGGCCTAACAACACGCATGAAAACATGCAAAAGAAAATGAATGCTAATTATGTAACTGCTACAATACATTGAAAAGGATTCATTAAGAATTGTCACACGGAGGTAAACATTGTGTTTAAAGTAATGCCGGGATTATTAATCAGAATCGGAATCGAGATTCAGAAAAAATCGAAACCGTTTGGGGTATTGGAATCGGAAAAAATTGTACCTATTTTCCGATTCTAAACATGATTCTTTTAATTAATTTTTTGTTGTGTTTGTTTAAAACAAAATTTTCCATTGCTAATACTAATGATAAAACCAGCAGCAAAACTACAATCTATAGATCACCCCCATACAAGTGTATTTTCACATTTGCGGAAATATATGAACATATCCGATGGGTTTTTAAGGGAATCCGAAAATTAATAAAACAACAACTTTATAGCTAAATATTTAGAAATTAAAAAAGAATCAGAATCGAAATCGATAATTGTATAGGAATCAGGAATTTAGAATTGAATCGGTAATTGCATCTGGATCAGGGAAACATATTAAAATCGTCCCATCACTAGTTTATAGCGAGCAATTTCTGCAATGTGTGACACAGTTCCATGATTAGAGTTTTGCTATGTGTATAAATAGATGGACATAAATGTACCTGAGGCTCACAAATAGTTATTTCATTTTGTCTGTTAGGTTTTACATCACCCCAATTTTCGGTTGAATGTTTATATAATGTCGTCTGTCTACTGGTAATGGTTTGGTGGATTACAAATTTGAAGTCTCATCCTCGTGGGATTACTCTGCTTGGCATAGGGGTGCTATTTTTTGTTGTACTTTCTTTTAATGTAGTGTAAACTATCAAACAATGATCAACACAGCATCGTTCAATTCAGTATCTAGAAGGCTAAACAGTCATAGCTGTTTCGCACATATAACATAAGTAAAGAAGAGTACATACACATCATAAAGAATATTCCCTGAGCGACGCACACTGTAGGAAGATTTCTAATTTTCTACCTGTTTACGTGAGTATTTAGTGGTTGAAATGCTGTTGAATAACAAAGCTTCTGTTGCGTTAATCGTGGGGAAATTGACAAAAGCCGTCTAAAAGTTAGTGTAATTTATACTTCATAGAGAATTACGTTAGGATTTTGTATAGATTTGTAACTGGCTTGGAATATCTAACTAATTTCTGATAAACTTATTTTTCCTATAATTTTTAAATATATTCACAAACACTTTACTCGTACGTCTAATTGTGGTTCAAAAAGAAGTGGTTGATTTGTTTTATACCATTATGTTTACAGAAACCAATAAATTAACTTGAGGTAAAAGCAGTTCTGTTGTTTAGAACTAAAATTCGAGTAATACTAAATTTCTGAAGATATTTTAAGTTTTAATATGTGCTTCATGGGAAACATTTTAGGACATCTTCTGTAAGAATAAAGAGGAATAGGGTACTGTTGACCATTTATGCCCAATCAGCATGATCAAGTGACCAGGATAATCTGGAATAGGACAAGCCCACAGTATCGGAAATGAAATTGCTTGAAAACTCTGCTTTGTAGTATACATGGGGAAATTATATAGATGGAAAACATAATTTATTCGTTTACTTCGGACAGTAGATATCAAATCTTTAAAGGTATCGGAGTTTAGTGTCGCTGCATCCTGATATCCGCCTCTTAATGCGTCAGTATTTGTAGATTTCTTAAATAAATTGATGTGATTTGAATTGACATCCAAATAGTTAAAAATGTGTACGTTACATACATCTTGTCTAAACAGTTGAGTTTTCTGAAAAACCTCGTTGTGCATTATTCTGTGTAGATGTAGCATTGGTGGTTTATCGTTGCAACCGATTAGCTATGTAAAATGGAATTTCTTTCTACTGTCCAAAAATGTTCACACACGTTTTATGGTCTATAAGTACGGTCGTATGCACATTTCCAAAAAGAATTCATACCGAAGTCTGTGCTAGGGTTTATTTTCTAGGCTTAATGACATGCAGCTGGTGTCAATGATTCGGATGCGTGACCTATATTTGTTTATTCTCGTGAAGGAAATTACAGGGTGGCCATAAAGTCCCTATGCACTTTAAGAAATTAGAAATGTCTTTATATTTGCGATAGAAATAATCTGTAAAAAAGATTAGAAAGCAGCAACTCTATACCTTTTAATGTGTTATTGAGATATTTTTTTTAAAGTTTCCACATGTCGTGCATCATTAGCAATACAAAGAGTAATAAGCTTTTTAACTTTAGGAAAACATTTTCCAACTGATTTACAACTGAAATCACATTATTTATTTTAGCTTTCAAATCTTGTTATGAACTTGGTTTGGTTGCAAACACAAGTGTTATCACATTTTCCGATAAGAACATCCAATGGAGTACAATAAAATTCTCCACCCCTTATGCCCCATCAGTTAAGGAATTCACAATTTAGAAACACACAGAGTAATGCGACAAGGAGCTCAATGTTGTATAAAACTGTATGAAACTAGGTACATGAAATTTTATACCATTTTTTACAGATTATTTCTATCGCAAATACTAATCAAGTGTCTATATAATATATCAACTTACCTATCCTCGAAAGTGTCTGAGAATACACTACTTATTTTCATTACTTGATCGTGTCGTAGTAAGTAAGCAATAAACAGGAAAACTATAATTTAATACTTAAATGACAGACCGACATTCGAGTGCACAATCTTTATGAAATATGCTTTTTTCAGAGATAGTTGAAAGAAAATTGGAGCCGATGCTGCCCAGACAAAATTGTGTTTAACTCGGTAATCAAGTCGTCTGCCTTGATTACTGACTGAAACACAATTTTGACGTAATTTTAACGTAACGTACACTTGTACTATTTAACGGTGCCAGCATGTCTTTTTATGAATTATATATAAATATATTGAAAGTCTGGCTATTGGATAAATCGTCAGAAATAAATCTAATACATTAAATAGAGGGAGAAATTCACATTTTTAGAACTTCCGTGGAATCCATGTTGTTTTAAATTGATCTTCCCTCAGTGATTGCAACTAAATTATTTCGTATCGTTATTTATATATCATGCTGAAAACTTGCGTAGTCGTCCATATTTCGTTTTCTTGTTTCGGACAGTGGGATTTGGCATGCAGTAGAGATTGCTGTGCAGCGAATATTTCGAGTGATTGCTGTGCAGCGAATATTTCGAGTGATTGCTCAGCAGTGTCTATAAAAATATTTCACCAGTTTCATCATGATAATATTTGTAAATTTTTCGTGTTACCATGTGCAATGTTTTCGTAGTAAATGTAGGGGTTTTCATTTTGTGAGAGAATACATTAAAGGAAAGTGTTATTCTAATGCTTAAATCATGATGCAAATGTTTAGCTATATTCCGAGTCGAACAGTAATTCTGTCATACTGCAAGCTACAATATGCGAAGAAGTTTAGTTTTCTCTCTTCCACAAATGCAATATTCTTCGTTACAGGAAGAATCCAGAATACACTAAACAAAATTAAATAATGAAGAATATCAAAAAGGATAACTATATAAATACATTGATTAATGTGGATTCAAAACAAGTGAATGGAAATGAACAGCGTCTATCTTCGCCATCTTAGAAATATGTCCCACTACTAAATGCGAGAGAAGGTTAATATCATTAATTTGAAAATAAAGTTATGCTAAACTTTCAGAACAATTTTTGTTTTCTTTGTCTAATAGGTTTAAGCTAACGGTCTTAAAGTAAGTGTTCAGTGTGTAGATTAAAAGGATTCATGTCACGACCGTGATGATGTTAGTGTCAATGTTTTGGTTGTTTTAAAAAATACTTGATACATAGTTGGTTTAGCTGTTAGGTTCGAATTGGATGGAGAAGCCGTCAAATGCAGATACACGGACAATTCTCTTAATTTATAGAAACATATTTCAGTAATATCCCGGTTGGCTTTTCGTGCTCCTTTCTACTTTTTGAACGCTTTTTGATGCGGCCATGATGATTTTTGATGAGGCATGTCAATTGCGTAGTCGCACTCAGAGTTTGTTTAAATATTGAGCTTCAAATTTTATCAGTTAATATGATGCGGTTTGTTTATGTTTACTTAAGTTGCGAAGGAGTACGATTGTATTTAGAAAAATTGTGATTTCGCTTTAGTTATTTTTAAGAAGATTTTTTCCACCAATATTATTTTTTTAAAATAGTAAATATAAAAAATATATATCATCATGTGGAGAAAAAAAGCAATTATGCGATTAAAAAGAAAATATGCCATTTATCCTTTTTATTTGTATTGTAGTAATTTTTTTTCCGTGTTATTTTATTTCTCTTTCGTCCTTATTTTTACATTTCTCATTTTAATTCTCGTAAACTTATTTTTTTTCTTTTACGTGTTGTTCTCCTTCAGCTGCCATCTATCTTTACATATGTTCTGTGTTCTCTCTTCAACATACTCGTTACCTCTTTATCTCTCTTTCCTATCCCTTTCACCGCTTCTCCCCTCTCTCTCTCTCTCTCTCTATTTCTCTATTTCTCGCTCTTTCTCTCTCTTTCTCTCTCTCTCGTTCTCTCCTGTTCTCTCTATCTCTTTCTCTTTCATTCTCTTTCTCTCGTTCACTCTCTTAATCTCTCTTTCTTTCTCCTTGCCGGTTGTTACATGCTTTGTTTGATTCTCTATATTATTATTCTGCTCTTACACTCTCTTTCTGTGTGTGTCCCTTTTCTATCTCTTCTTTTCGCCCATGCCTTTCACTCTCAGTTAATGTTTCGTTATTGGTCATTATGCTGTTGTCTGAGCACCTAAGACCAGAGGCGATATTTTTACGGAAGGATAGATTCAGATAATAACGTAATAATTACTTCATTTCCGACCAAAGTTTCGAAAGGAAATAAAGAAATTAAAAATAACTAGTCTTATCTTGTAAAAAGAGAGAAATATAGTTTAGAGATTTGTTTTATGTTAGTCACGCTATATACATAAAGAAAAACTTTTGCTTACATTATAAATACGTATCTATTATATATAAAAACGTTCGTGTATATGTGTGTGTCTGTAGTCGTTTACGGTTGTGTTTTGTTCATACGCGTTAATCTTATAAATCTACTTTTCTTATGTACTGCTGATAAAGCTAATACTCCTTTATAAATGTTATATATACACACATTTTGGCTATATATGAGCGGACGTGTTTCGGCTATTTTTTTTTTAAAACACGAGCCACATAAGAAGTGATGAGAGTGATAAGGCAAATCTGTCTTGGAGTATGCTGTAGCCGAAACATATCTGTATATATGTAACCAACAGTTTGGTATTAACGAAATCTATACGAATGTATTTTTACACATAAATGATTGTATGTTACTTTGTGCATGCATCGAACATTTTTTAAATACTTGAATTAGTTTAGTTAATATAATTTAGCAATATAAACAAACGAAAATATTTCATAATAAATCATCACCCAGGAATTCATTCTCAGGATGGAATACATGGGGAAAAGGCGGACAGCTATATCGATATTTAATGTACCGTTTCACGTCGACGGGAAGCACTTAGGTTCATTCCTGCTTAAATATGGCGATATAAAGCCAGTAACCTGGGATGAGCACTCAGGTGTATGGAATTTTGAGATTCTGCTAGACAAGGTTGCATTTGACAGTATACCCTATTATATACGTATAGGTGAGGAAAAGCTTCCTATAAGTGTGGCAGGAAGAAAACCCGTTTGTTGGGCGTGTGAAGAGATTGGTCACCTCACGATCGAATGCCCACGAAGAAAACCAACAGTGATTAAAACAAGAGTGAGACAACAATTAGGGGTTCCTCTGATCCAAAGAGTAGGGATGCCGTTAAAATCCCCCCTCCAAAGGCAACAACAGAAGATGACTACCCTGTACTCCCGGATCTTTCTAAACTTGACGAAAGAGAGAAAAATGATTGGGTATTGGTCCAGGGGGAGAAAACACCCGGTCGGCAAACCCTGGACCAGATGAGGAAAGACGAGATGCTCACAAAGGATCCAGGCAAGGATAAAGATATCGAAGTTCGCAACTTAAAGCAAACACGTCCGCTACTTTGTCTAAACCTCGTTCACCACTAAAACCAATGCCCCCACCGATTACTGCTCCATTGAAAGAAAGAGAGTACAAACTGATCCCCTTAAGCCCCATTAAGAACATTCATTCAGCCTCCTCTCCTAAACCATCACCTTTCGTCTCCCCCCAAACCACCCCCAAGAGTACTCCCCCTGCATCCCCTGTAAAACAGCTCCCTCCTGCCTCACCTTTTCTACAAACCCGCAACACTACTCTTTCTCACTCCCCAATGAAAGAAGATATGCCACCTCCACCTCCCCCGCCATCTCAAAGCCAAAAGAGGCAAAGAAGCCCGTCATTAGAAATGGAAAGGAGGAAAAACAGTATTTCTTCCCGGAAAAGACATTTGCGTAATAAGTGGGGTGCAAGAGGAAACAGCTAAACACCACAAGATGTCAGATTTAAAAGTTCTACTTGCTTTTGAAAAAGTGAACAATAATTCTGTAGAAGATCCCATCAGCTTCCCCGAGGCTAAAATAATTCTTACTGTGATAAGGAAGCGAGGGGAAGCTAAGGGACTATGGCAAATGATTGAGGAGGCAAACGAAAATTTCGAGATATCGCCGCCTATGGCTATCCTAAAAGATAACGAGCTTAAAATTTTAAGCAAAGATTGTGTTAGTAGGGTCCCCGTTCGGTTGAACCCATCCCATTACAGAATAGCTAAATTTACATATCCCCTGGATGTAAGCGGCATCTCCCAGGACGGGCAACTCAGTATTCAAATGGCTAAACATTCTTTTAAAAGAGCCGTCGGTAGTCTGACCCCATCGATGTTCGCTTATGAAACCCAACCCTAAGATACTCTCAATGGCTCTCTTTCTAGCTAGTGTAAATGTCCGTGGGCTGAGGGCCGACTCTCGTAAATTTCGAGTTGCTACAGACCTTGAGCACCTTGGAGTGAATATATGTAGTATGTAGGAAAACCACTTAATTCCAGATGACCATTTGGGTGCGCTGGCTAGGAGTTTTCACGTCTATTCAGCGTACTTTGATTCTCGCTCAAAGGGTGTGTCTTGGCTAGTAAATAAGTCTTTAGATGCATCGTGTGACCCTTGTTTCATGGATCCGGAAGGAAGGCTGTGCGCTTTGCATATTACCATAAAAGATAGGGCATTTCGACTCATATGCGTTTATGCGCCCAATATCCATGCTGAGCGTCGTTCTTTCTTTCAACAGATCGAACAGTTCATGAATTCAAATCGAGCGTTCATCTTAGCAGGAGACTGGAACGCGGTCCTGGATCTTGAGATAGATCGTAATCGGACTAGGGGAACTAACCAAGAACGGGATGCTGTGGCATTTTGGGACTTTCTCGATAAGTTTGATCTCATCGATAAATTCCGGAATGAGAAGCCCCGTGATAGAGTATGGACTTTGACATCTAGTCGCGGCTCCGGTTACAGTACAACTTTCGAGTTATATTGACCGGTTCATAATTAGGAGAGTCGACGTAAGAATTATTAGAATGTCCAAGTTTTCATAACATAGTTTACTCGGATCATAGACTTGTTCGTGTTCGTGTAAACTTAGATAGACCTAGGCCTAGATTAGCTGGATACTGGAAGCTCAACACTTCGTTGTTCGATGTGAAGGGCTACCAGGAACAGCTATTACTAACCCTACAGCGGGAACTGACGGGGGGGCTGTAATTGGGAATAGGATGTGGGTTCACTTTAAGAAGGTAATTAGGTCCTTTACTGCTGATTTAAGCCGACGACTAACTAATCTAACTACTAGAGCAGCTAAAGTGGCACTAGAATTTAGATTAGATCGGGCGGTGGAGGCGGGGGATAGTGCTAAAGTTATTATAGTTAAGGCGAAGCTGACCTCCTTGGCTACCAAAGAGCACCAAGCTTTAGTAATTAGGGCTAGCTTAACGAGAATGTCTAAGGAAGCATCAAACATTGCCGCTGAATTGCGTGCAGAGGAACGTCGACAAGCTACTGATTGACATATCGCACGTGTCTCATTGCCGGATGGGCGTCTCGTGACTATAAACGAAGGTATTCTGGGGGCGTTTCGTTCTCATTTTCTGGATCTTTTTACCAGGGAACCCGGTTTGTCTTTAGCACAATTTGACCCCTATTTAGCTGACTTTTCTCGTCTTGAGGTGACCGAAGCGGCTAGGTGCGAAGGTTGCATAACAGAGGAAGAAGTTCAGGAAGCCTTAACGCGGGTTGGCCTTAACAAGTTTCCTGGGATTGATGATTTGCCCTACGAGGTGTATTTGAAGATGTCGCGCATTTCTGGCTGACAGTTTTGTTTAACTCGTGGTTAAGGAATATAATACAACTCTTTTTCTCTCTCCAAAGAGAAAAAAGAAAAATACTACCGCCGAAATTAAACACTTTATCTTTTTTGTCAAGCAAAAAAAAAAGGTTAACTTTTATTTTATTTTTTTTGGTTGTAGAACTAATTACGTTAGTAGCGTAATATAAAAAAGAAGCTGCATTGTATAAAGACACAACAGTGGAAGAATTCAGAACTATGATTTTAGAACTCGTTAAATTCTAAACCGAACAACAGGCTAAAATGGAAGCTAGGTTTCAAGAAAAACTGCTTATCTGCTTATCCAACAACAAAAAGCCGACGAACAACAACAAAAAGCCGACGAACAACGTTGAATAGCTGATGAAAAACAGCAAAAGTTTGAACAACTATTTCTACAAACAATATGGAATAGGGGTCAAAATACAGACAACGAATACGTATTTTCCAAAAATACTGTCTGGAGTACAATTGAGAGTTTTCTTATTCTCCAGACAACGATAGAACATTCGCTTCGTATTTTAGAAGGTATGAAGATCTTTACAACATAGATTGCGAAAATTTGGCAGACGCTAAAAAAGTTCGATTACTCCTTGGTAAATTAGGGACCATCGAACATACAAAGTTCGTTGACTATATATTACCCTGTAAGACTAGCGATTTAATTTTCTCGGAAGCGGTTAAGTTGATGACGGAGTTGTTTAGCCCCAAAATATCCGTTTTTCACAAAAGATAGAAGTGCATAAATTTAACGAGAAAAGATTGTGAGGATTACACGACTTTCGCATCAGTAGTGAATAAACACTGTGACGATTTCAAGCTTGCCGAACTAAGCGCAGATGATTTCAAATGTTTAATTTTTGTGCAAGGACCGATATCAGCTAAAGACGCCGAAGTAAGACGCAGAGTTCTGAATAAGCTAGAAAATGAGCCGAATATAACCTTACAAAAAGTCGCAGAGGACTGCGAAAGGTTTGTAAGCATGAAGCAAGACTCGAAAGACATAGAAGAATCGGGCATAGGACACATAAGAAAGGTACGACCAAAATCATGATCCCGTTTTGACAAACTGCTGCCAAAATAGACAAAACCGGGACGAACAAATGCAGTACCAAGAAAACGTTACGTCCCAGGCGAAAAAAATTTTTTTTAAATGTTTAAAAATAATAAATCGTTCTGGGAACTGGGGACAATTGAGGAGCGCACTGGAAATATGGTATACATAATTCAAGGCCCTAAGTTCTCTCATAAGAAACATTTAAATAAGTTAAAAAAACGACTATCGGACGACACCGACAGCGCTCCCCAGGAAGAAAAAGAAATTATAGACACCATATATGACACCTTTGACATTGAGATCCCCCAGGAAATTCCGGAACCAAGACAAGGAAGCGAAGACTAACGGATCTGATAGTAATAGACCCGGAAAAGAAAACGCTATTAAATCTCCTGCGGAGGTAATACTTGGGAGGGGAGTGTAATATTGACTTACCTATGTACAACATGGACTCTTCCTCTTTGCTCAATAAATGCCAACGGTAATTAACTCTCGCCAGGATTCCAGTAAGATCGACGAACTCTACTTACCAGGCGCATATTTCTTCCCTCTTTACTCTCTTTTCTTAATACGCTTGTTTCTACTTTATCCCGTGTTCGTGTCTTCATTTCGGTCCCTTTAAACAGGGCCACAACATTTTTCTGCTTTGTCAAGACAGAAAAGGGAGCTTTGAGAAGCACCTTCCCAGATATGTTAACAGTACTCTATCTTAGGACGTATTTGGCTGTAATACATGTAGATGGTTGCGTCAAGAGTGAGATACCTCCTGGAGCGGTAGAATGATTCAACCATTTTCCCAACCACTTTTGCAATAAATTGTATGTAAGTATTCCATTTCACGTAGAAATTGATCTTAATGTACTTGAGTAAAAAAAATCTTGTTTGGGGTTCCATTATTTTCAAATGATCTTAATATTTTGTAAACTGAATCTTAATTTCGTTAGAAAGATGTGATTGATGTACAAAACTCATAAGGACTATTCCCAACTAATAGGATACCATGCATAAAAATGGGTTAATACTGAAACAAGATTCTAATTGTAAATGATTTGTCTAAAATAAGTTGCTATTGTTGTTAGAGAAACGGAGGAGTATCCATATCTTTCCCAGTTGTTTTACGATGTAAGCGAATGAAATAGATACGTTTGGATTTGAAATCGGCCTAGCCGATTTCATAGTCAGCGAGAATATCTATTACATCACTTGTGTCAACCCCCAGACAACTTAAAATGCATACGCACACATTCTAAAGTATATATATATATATATATATATATATATATATATATATATATATATATATAAATATAACAAAACTAATTAGTAATACATTATATATATATATGTATATATATATATATATATGTATATATATATATATATAGAGAGAGAGAGAGATGAGTATTAGAAGGCTATCACAATGCAAGAAATGGAAAAAAATGTCGGCGTTGAGAAGTAAGACAAAACAAATGACTTTGATTATATATTTATATATTGTTTTAAAACTTTTTTAATAATTCTTTTTTTATATATCAAATCTTACATGATTAGGCAAGATCTAAACACTGATGTAGTCTGTGTGTGTATATATATATACTATTATAATAACTATTATTTTTTTATTATTACTTACATACATATGTGTTACATCCTTTTTAAGGAATCGATAGTGTGGAAGATAACTGTTCAATTGGTTGCACGGCTCGAACCAAGACACGAGTAATCTTTTAACACAATATCTGCACCCTTTTATCTATTCAGCCAACATAACAACTATGCGAACACAGAAGAATCAGAGTCTAGTCATGTCTTTACGAGTGAACATAGAAAAAGCTGCCACACAGTGTTTGACATCACCAATTGACAGGACTCGCATTTACGCATGGGTCAGGAAGATTATTTTTTTGTCTTAAAGGGTCCAGCCGTAAATGTATTTAAAGTATACTCGTCCAAAAAGGGGCAAAAAAAAATCCCTCGAACAGAAAAGTGTTGTACTACTTTGATGTTGTCTTACGAACAGAAAAATCAACATATAATGCTACTAAACTTGATGTCTAGAAAAATTATTCCAATTTTAATCAACATTTCTTATACGATTTTGATTCTAGAACAAGTATAAAATTAAAGGCCTTAGCTTAAGTAGTCTGAGGAAGACATAAAAATTCAGAGAATCGTAAATAATCAAAGTCAAATTACTATGGATCAAATTAAATGCCAATCCAAAATATATTATTTCGAAATAGAAGTTTGTTCCCATGTTATGACATCAAAAAACCTTTTTAAAATACCCCAAAAACTGAAATTTGGGTAATAGTTTTAATAGATGCCTAAAAACTATTGAAAAGAAACGTTGATCCTGGCCAGTACGAGATGAGTATTCACTTAGAAATACGAGGCGCTGTATACCATATTCCTTAACCTGGATATACATGCTAACTAGAGACCGCATGTGAATTTGTATTCCCCATAAACGTCAACTTTAAGTTGAAGGCGGTATATCTGACAGTAGGCGAATACCACAAACAAGTAGTGTTACCGGTTATTCGCCCTATTACTAAAATTTCACAAAATCGGTGGTGTCCGAATTTTTATGAAAGGCATCTGCTCCCGTTTTATTCCAATGAATGCAAGTAAATAAAACTAAATATAGCTCACATTTCCCATCTTTATGTCTAGCCTCTGATCTGTAAACTTCATAATGGTCGGTGTATACATTTAGGAGTGTATACTTAATACATACACATATATAAACATACTAAAATACCTCACTTTATATATATATATATATATATATATATATATATATATATATATATATATATATATATATTTATATATATATATATATATATGTGTGTGTATCTGTATGTATGTATATATATATATATATATATATATATATATAGTGTGTGTGTATGTATATATATATATATATATATATATATATATATATATATATTTCTTCGGGGAGGGTAGATTCTTGAATCTTCTCAGCTAGGATCTCATTGGATGTTTTGCTCCGCTTTTCAAACTTTGAGTAGTGGTAGCAAAACAATAGTACCTTATTTTGTGCAACAGTCCATGGTTGGGCTTTTAAGCTTCTTATGTTTCTTTTTTGTTGTTGTTGCATTTGATGGAGATAAGGGGCCAGGATCTTTTGTCTTAAGGCCTGATGGCTGACCCTTATTTGCCTCTGTTATTGCTAGAGCCTCTTTTTATCCTGGTGCCGGCCTGCCAGTATTTACTTTTGTTTTTATTCATATTTTTTATCATTTATATATGTGTGTGTGTATGTGTGCAAGTAAACCAATCACGAGCTTTATTGTTCAAAATTAGCAAACAACGCTCACATAAGTATAATATCGTTTTTATATTTCAATATGTTTTTAATAAACAAAACATAATAAATATTAAATATCTTCACACAAAAAAGGGATTTATTTTTATCTAGTATATGAAGTAAAATCAGTTTTTTACCGTATCTTTTTATCGATAGTTTTCTTTCTACGTAATCAATATTTGATACTTGTTCCTCATTATTTTTCTGTGTTTTCTTGTCGCATGTTGTTATATAGAATAAAATGTACTTCAATTCATTTTATTCCAGAGAATAATTTTCAAACAAACGCCATGTTAAAAAGAGACGTTACTTTGTATTCCTCCATACAGGCTAACTTATTTTTGTATTGAGAAATATAAAACTATTTTGTTAAAAATCTGTATAGTTGTAAAAAAACGAAGCAAAGCCAATTGCCAGTAAATACACTACCGCGCAAAACCGGTAAGGGATAGTTAGTATATTTAGTTTATAAGAGATACAGTGCGATTTAATTATGAAATATCCAACAGAAAGAAAAAAAAATGGAAGTATTAAGTGTAAACAGAGCTTAGACAAGTTAAGTTAAATGTGCTACGAATTGTGTTTTAATGACACAAAATAAAGTCACCGTTATCTAATAGTTATCGTAGGTTTCTTCAATTTTCGAAATGACTATAACTCTCTGCCTGTTGGCATACAGTTAACAGTTTAGTAAAGAAGAGTTAATAAGACAGTTTGAGACTTACGTCAAAAGTACTTTATAGCAAAAGAATATGACTTTCATAAGAATTATTTTGTAAAGTTTACCCTGATGCGCTAAGTATTTCCTTTCCGAATTTTTAAATGGAAATCGCTCTAGACAAGCCATGATCCAAATGTCATGTTTTAAACCCTTCTCTTATTCTACTTTTGCTTAATAAATATACTCGTCTCAGATGCCAGCTATCGGATGAGAATTGATGTGTATCATTTTTTACTGATAAGTCACCGCTTATCAAGGCTCGCAGACCACTCAAGTATAAGGCTTAAAATAGTGATTGGTTGGACAATGATCGCCGTCACGAGAGAATTGGAAACAGTTGGTGGGATGGACAGAAGATTACTTAAAAGGGCTTGATTTTCCAAGAGGGCGGCTCGACAAGCATTTGTTCACATTATATTTGAAAAAAAACACTTTGTAGCCGACCGAAGCAGACTCGTGGTATCTTGTTTCACAGATGAGACGTACTAGGAAATCAACATTGTTCATGAAAGTCCTGCTTAGCTTTTAGTAGAGAGAGAGAAAAGAAATTATTTGCTGTGGTAATAGCCAGACCTTTTACTACTGTAAATGTTTTACAAGAAATACCAGGGAGTGGATCCCAATCGAGCACCTGCCATGAACAATACGTTAAAATTGAGAGAAACTAGCAACATCTCTTTTGTGTGAAAGGAGGTCTAAAGACAAGCAGAGATCATCTCCGACCAGATTGCGAAGTCGATTTTGTACTCTGGCAAGACTGAAATAAGTTCTCCAAGTGGCAACTTCTCTAGATATGAAAGCAGTGCCAATCTAAGAACAGACCTAGCTGTTATACAGGTAGACTATTGCATCAGAAACAAGGTACTTTTTAGAGCGATAGAATTAAAACTAGTTTTCCAGCAACCTTAGAAACCGATTTGATGTAGTTTTTCCACTTCAGGTTTGAAGTGAATGTCAGTCTTAGGAGCTTATCAAAGAAGAGAGATTACTCTATTTTTTTTCTTCTCTTAAAGTATAGCAAAATACTTCTCGACTGACAAATATTTATCTGTGTCCCATCCAGAGTGTCTCTTTTTGAGGAAAGTTGAAATGCCGGCATGAAACATAGGCCTTGTGTCTAACTATGCCCCCATTTCTATTTTGATGATTTCCTTAATTCTCTTGACATCTTTTGAACACTTAACACATGTTTAGCGAAGTGACCGGTCGTGTCTACCATTTTATAGTTGCAGATCTGGGTGGTCTCACTCCAATATCAGGGTTGGTAGATTCATTATAAATACACACACACACACACATATATATATATATATATATATATATATATATATATATATATATATATATATATGTGTGTGTGTGTGTGTGTGTGTGTCTGGGTGGGTGTATACAAAACATGCAAAAACACTATCATACTAGTTGGAGTGAGGAATGACTAAAGTTAACACTTACTTCAGACTGCAATATCTAGAAAGTACATTTTTTATTATCAACATACAAACACAGTAACCAAGTTTGTTTACGTTAGAGAATCCAAATGTGTTCCTGATGTGAACGATACAGATTGAAGTTGACATTCGTTTAAACAACGCTGACAGCGTCGCCCTCGGAGACAACATCAGCCCATGTTTTTGACCCAATTCTTTAGGTAATCCGACATTTCTTCGCCCCAAGCTTCTTTTATTTATTTCCTTTAAGACATAGTTCCGTGTTATCCTATTCATATTTCTGCATTATCTTACGTGTCTGTTGACATGTTTTGTTTCAGAGTTATCATTTCTGTTGGTGTTCACACAATTTTTTTTTTGTTTTAATAAATAATCCTTTCGGATTTGTAATTAAATATTTCTTTATTTGTTTTGTAATTGAATTTATTGAACCCTATGCAGTTATCGTATTCTCTCATATGTCTTAATTATGTAACCTACTTCTATTAATTAAATTATCCTCTTTCTTTTTCATGTATATATATATATAT
>OY744527.1:92880168-93057668 GCA_963556195.1 Sepiola atlantica | reverse complement strand
ACTCTTTTTATTATTTTCCTGGTGTTTTGAATACAGTTTTTAGAAAATAAATATTTAGGTTACTTAGTATTAATTCAACAATTCTAAACTAACTTTTGAATTTTAAATGTTCATTAGTTACATGGTAATTCGCGTGTCGTGTCTTTGACAAATTGTACATAAATAAATAGAACAATTTATAATTCATAATACGAACATGTCGAGTGACGTGTATTATTTAAGCGTATATGAGAGTATGTGTGTAAGGGAAATTAAATTTCCGATAAAAATAAAATGCTTAGTATATAGAATGAGTTGATTAGCATAAAAAACAAGCTCTTAAGTGTGACATGTGCGAAATAAACACTATATATGTCACATGTTCCCTGTTACTTATCTCTATTTTCATTTCTAGGTTATAATTTACACACTATTAAATACATAGCTTTTTTATATTTCTATTTAGCTATGTTAGTTTTTTTTGTTATTTAAAAAATGTTTATTTTTATTTTTTATATCTGTAAGTTTATGTTGTGTTTTTTTCTTCAGTTTAGTATTTTTGGCATCCGTTGCAGCTAGCGATCAATCACTTATAGTGAGTCGGGAGTAAATAATACCAATGGAAGTCGAAGTAATATTAAAAAATGTATAGTATAAAATATGTATTATATAATATTATGAGAAAAAAGGAATTATATTTTACACGAGAAACATATGATTATATTGCATCACGTTCTGACATGTGAAACGTCCTTAAATTCCTGCATCGCAATAATAACGTTCAAAAGATTCAAATAGGACCTACTGGCGGCAATCTGAACATTATCTGTAGATTGGCTCGTGCAAACATTAAACTTAGTGTAATGTTGAATCTGCAAGGTGAATGTTAACACCGGAAATTATATATATATATAGAGAGAGAGGGAGAGAGAGGGGGAGAGCGAGAGAGATGTGTGCGTATCAAATTATACTTAGGCACAATTCTTCCTTCAGACATGTTTATTTGAATACGTCCTATAACGGTTCATTTTGTTTCTATTCATTAGTTTTTGATTTGCGATAGTGATTAATGCTTTTCAACCGTACGGATGACTGCTTATATTGACAGCCAGACCTGAGTTTAATCAATGCTGCACTCTCTGCACATACCGCCCCATTATTCATTTCAGTTAGAGTTTTCTAAGTTAATAAATGAAAACAAAATGTGACGTAGTTTAACACATTACTAGACTAGAACAGGTGACTGAATTAGCAAAGGTGTATAAATAAAATACCTCACACATTTTCACGTCCGTACTCAAGGTAAAGCCTTAGCAGATTCTAACGTTAATTTATACTCAGATATACACGATATCACTACACGCCATTGTGTTTTTCTCTTTTAAACTGTCAGGTCAAAACTTACTTGTGTACATTGAAATATTTTAATCACGGGAGAGTATTAGCATTATATTGGAACACCACAATCTTCGACACATTCAACAACACTAACCCACACATAGAATTTACAATAGACCACCCTGATAGCTCTGGATACTTAGCACTTTTAGATTTCAGCTTCAACATCTCTGAAAAAGAAACCTTAGCCACTAAATTCTACAGGAAGTCCACATGTAGACACATATTCATACATTATAGATCGACCCTCCCTCGTAAGGTTAAAATAGGTTAAGTTAGGAATGAGCTAACTCGCATCCGTAAGAAATGCAGCATTGAGGCTGACAAAACCATCTGCAGCGAGAAATTCCAGCAGGTACTAGAAACTAATGGATACCCTTACCTACCATAAAACATCTCAGGAAACCCCGGAAACCCCGAGGACGGACCCAACACGCTCTTTCCAACACCTGCTTCTTGAAGTTGCCGGATTTCAACAACATGATCACCACAGCTATCCGCAAAGTCATACGTAAAGAAAACTTCGATATTCAACTAACACATACCGGCACTTCTCTAAGCAAACAATTGACAACACGGAACACCAATTACAACAATACTCCCTGCACCTTGGCGAACTGCCCCATGAACACCACCGACAAATACCACCGCACATACACTGTAAATCGTATACAGTGCACCACATGCAACAAAATATACATTGAGGCTCTTACATATTAGCGTCAAAGAACACCTACAAACACGCACGTCTTCCTTCCACAAACACATCCACGCATGTGGAAACACCAGCAAATAATTCAATATCCTAGCCACGAAGAGAAACGTTGGCAACCTCCGAATAAAAGAATCGATACTAAGAGTAAAATTATGACCCCAAATAAATCACCGACTCGAATTAGGATCATCATTTGTAGTCTGATACAGTGCACATCTAACTCTTGTTGTATTTATTTGATCTTAATTTAACCCTTAAATGAATACTAAACACTAATAATTTAACAAAAACATCACCTCATTATAATAACAAATAATATACTAACATAGGTCAAATACTCACTCGACACGAAATAATAGAGGAAAAAGAAGGGATTAATAAATTAATACAAATAAATAAATCGATAATAATAAATACATTTTAAAAAAATGAATATATAAATAAAATAAATAAGTAAATAAATAAATAAATTAAAAAAATAAAAAATAAAAATAAAGATGATAAATAAAAAATAGTAAATCCTATAAACTAATAATAGTAATAACTTAACCTAACAAAAACATTACCTATAATAATATATAATAATGATATAAAAAGTATAAATAATTATGCAGCAATACATTGAATTAATACATACTTAAATAAATAAATACAAATAGAGATTATTAAAACAAGGTAAGGAATAAGTACGAAATGTTGAGATTGCCCACGCGTGAACATTCAATTTACATCATTAACAGTTAATTGACTTAGCATGCCCAAGGGAAAATAAATAAATACAATTTAAAATAAATAAATAATAATACTAACAGTAAGAAATAAATTATAATAATAATAAAAAATAAAAAATAAAAAAAAAAAAAAAAAAAAAAATAATAATAATAATAATAATAATAATAATAATAATAATAATAATAATAATAATAATAATAATAATAATAATAATAATAATAATAATAATAATAATAATAATAATAATAATAATAATAATAATAATAATAATAATAATAATAATAATAATAATAATAATAATAATAATAATAATAATAATAATAATAATAATAATAATAATAATAATAATAATAATAATAATAATAATAATAATAATAATAATAATAATAATAATAATAATAATAATAATAATAATAATAATAATAATAATAATAATAATAATAATAATAATAATAATAATAATAATAATAATAATAATAATAATAATAATAATAATAATAATAATAATAATAATAATAATAATAATAATAATAATAATAATAATAATAATAATAATAATAATAATAATAATAATAATAATAATAATAATAATAATAATAATAATAATAATAATAATAATAATAATAATAATAATAATAATAATAATAATAATAATAATAATAATAATAATAATAATAATAATAATAATAATAATAATAATAATAATAATAATAATAATAATAATAATAATAATAATAATAATAATAATAATAATAATAATAATAATAATAATAATAATAATAATAATAATAATAATAATAATAATAATAATAATAATAATAATAATAATAATAATAATAATAATAATAATAATAATAATAATAATAATAATAATAATAATAATAATAATAATAATAATAATAATAATAATAATAATAATAATAATAATAATAATAATAATAATAATAATAATAATAATAATAATAATAATAATAATAATAATAATAATAATAATAATAATAATAATAATAATAATAATAATAATAATAATAATAATAATAATAATAATAATAATAATAATAATAATAATAATAATAATAATAATAATAATAATAATAATAATAATAATAATAATAATAATAATAATAATAATAATAATAATAATAATAATAATAATAATAATAATAATAATAATAATAATAATAATAATAATAATAATAATAATAATAATAATAATAATAATAATAATAATAATAATAATAATAATAATAATAATAATAATAATAATAATAATAATAATAATAATAATAATAATAATAATAATAATAATAATAATAATAATAATAATAATAATAATAATAATAATAATAATAATAATAATAATAATAATAATAATAATAATAATAATAATAATAATAATAATAATAATAATAATAATAATAATAATAATAATAATAATAATAATAATAATAATAATAATAATAATAATAATAATAATAATAATAATAATAATAATAATAATAATAATAATAATAATAATAATAATAATAATAATAATAATAATAATAATAATAATAATAATAATAATAATAATAATAATAATAATAATAATAATAATAATAATAATAATAATAATAATAATAATAATAATAATAATAATAATAATAATAATAATAATAATAATAATAATAATAATAATAATAATAATAATAATAATAATAATAATAATAATAATAATAATAATAATAATAATAATAATAATAATAATAATAATAATAATAATAATAATAATAATAATAATAATAATAATAATAATAATAATAATAATAATAATAATAATAATAATAATAATAATAATAATAATAATAATAATAATAATAATAATAATAATAATAATAATAATAATAATAATAATAATAATAATAATAATAATAATAATAATAATAATAATAATAATAATAATAATAATAATAATAATAATAATAATAATAATAATAATAATAATAATAATAATAATAATAATAATAATAATAATAATAATAATAATAATAATAATAATAATAATAATAATAATAATAATAATAATAATAATAATAATAATAATAATAATAATAATAATAATAATAATAATAATAATAATAATAATAATAATAATAATAATAATAATAATAATAATAATAATAATAATAATAATAATAATAATAATAATAATAATAATAATAATAATAATAATAATAATAATAATAATAATAATAATAATAATAATAATAATAATAATAATAATAATAATAATAATAATAATAATAATAATAATAATAATAATAATAATAATAATAATAATAATAATAATAATAATAATAATAATAATAATAATAATAATAATAATAATAATAATAATAATAATAATAATAATAATAATAATAATAATAATAATAATAATAATAATAATAATAATAATAATAATAATAATAATAATAATAATAATAATAATAATAATAATAATAATAATAATAATAATAATAATAATAATAATAATAATAATAATAATAATAATAATAATAATAATAATAATAATAATAATAATAATAATAATAATAATAATAATAATAATAATAATAATAATAATAATAATAATAATAATAATAATAATAATAATAATAATAATAATAATAATAATAATAATAATAATAATAATAATAATAATAATAATAATAATAATAATAATAATAATAAAAAAAATAAAAATCACACCAACAACAACAGTAAGACAGGATAAACGACCGCTGCTGCCAGCAAGGCAGATCGGGGGAGGGGACAGAGCACGTACATAATGATACAAATAAATATCTCTTTTGTAATTCTCTTGTTCTGTCTCTCTCGCTCACTCCATACTACTGACTACAGACGCGTTCAGTTTTTCTGTATTGTCTATTGAAATAAAACTGTAAAAAAACAACAACATGCGCCCTCATAGTTTGTGAACAACAATGCTTACATCAATGGTGATGGTGGTAGCAACGCCAACGGACAAGCAGACAAGCCAACAAAATCATGGGTGTATAACGGTTTATATACCCAAACGGTAAGAGGGTATGTAACACACACACACACACACACACATATATATATATATATATATATATATATATATATATATATAAAGTTTTCCCCCATGACCTTGTTAAAGTCTTCTTTTATAGCCAATTATCTTTCTTCGATATCGACTGATATCAATATCATTAAATATATTTGTAGATATATAGACTTGCGAGATGTGATACTCTGCAGTATCAAAAGCCGCATACCGAAATTGGCATTCTAGTTTTTAATTAAAACAGATTATTTACATCTTTTTTGAAATTTGGATTGACTTCTTGGATATATTTGTATTATACATCTCTGCGAGAACTTGAAGAGTTCTTGATACAAACAATTCTACGATGTCGAGTTGTAGGAAGGTACATTATTTTTATTTCAGATATTATTAATCCAAGCGATTTCCCATGATGTGTTAATACATTGATTTATATATATATATATATATATATATATATATATATATATATATATATATATATACACACACACATTCGTTGATCACTCTAAACTGCTTGGGTAAATCTAGCCGCCGATTCGCTATTTACAAAGTTAAATTCCTCCCTAATTAATAAATAGTTCACTATTGCCGAGGGGTTAAGGATCTTGACTACAAATCAGTGACGATTTGTGTTTGGGGTTCGCGACCGTTGGGAATTAGTTTCCTGCACTGAAGATTGCGTTAGCATGAAACATCGATGTCTGTAGGTAATTAATATATATACATATATATATATATATATATATATATATATATATATATATATATATGTATACTAATTTCAATAAATGATTATGGTTTTATTTTCAATAGACTTATATATGCTTTGTGTTACCATTAACACACAGTATGGATGATAAAACTATTTTGCCGGTCGAACGATTTGAACTTTAGATCCGAATATTACAAACCAAACTACTTACCGAGTCACAATGGCAGTTCAAATTGCGAGAAAATAGATTTTCTCTTCTTATTTTTAAATACAAATAGCGGGTAACAGACAGTGTTCGATCTACCTAAAAACGAAGAACTCGCCACGAGCTAGATGTGAATCTCAGATTTAATCTCTCCTAAAATGCTCGACATAAACTTTTAATAAATATTTTCTTTATTCATACACATGTATACGTTTTCGTGTTACCATTAGTAGTAATCAGTATTTATTATGAAACTATTTCGCCGGTCTAACGATTTAAGTCCCTGATACAAATATTAAGAATATGTGTGTTTCTTTTATTTACATACTATAAAGTGTACATTCCATCGAATAGTACCAGTTTTTTTCGAAACTAACCCTAAACTAATCCACCTAGTACAATAATGGGGCAGAACGCTTGTCAGCTATCGAAATGGAACATACGGATCCTGGAGTTCTTCAAACTCACATAGGAAGCGCTTCTTCACCGTCGGTTCTAATCGTGCGTCGGTGCAACAATAATGGCCTGTTGATCTTCACTGGGGATTACTGAGTAATTATATATGTATCTGATATACGAAGATGATGGAAAAATCAAACTTATGCAAAGAACATTAAAAAGAGTAATGAAACTTACAAGGAGTAATTGAGATAAAATAAAAAGAAAAGAACGGCATTAAATAAAGATACGTTACATTTGAAAACACTTATTATGATTGTGAGGAATCTTCTGACCAATTGTGCTTCTAGTTCATTGGACTAGTAAAACTTTGATTTCAAGTAACGCTACTGCCATTCAATGTTATCTTAATTGTAAAGTATGTAAGTAAAACACGTATACTGATCTTGTATTACAATTGAGTACTCATGTTTTATTTTCTACTGTCAATAGGGATCCACTAATATATATTTATATATGTATATATATATATATATATATATATATATATATAATAAAGAGGGGTAGTTGGCTTGATGCATTGTGTGTAATACGTATGTAGCAGAGTATTAGAAGGCTATCAATATGCAAGAAATGGAGATATGTCGGCGTTGAGAAGTAAGACAAAAACAAGTGATTTTAATTATATATTTTTTCAAAAACTGTAATTAAAGTTTTTAAAAAATATTAAAAAGTTTTTTTTTAAATATATAATTAAAAACATTTGTTTCGGTTTTACTTCTCAACGCCGACATATTTTCATTTCTTGCCTTGTGATAGCCTTCTAATACTCCTCTCTCTCTCTCTCTATCTCTCTCTCTCTCTCTCTATATATATATATATATATATATATGCAATATTTTTTTAATTATAAACAATTAACGATTAAAGTGATATAATTTTTTAAAAATGAATACATGACTAAAAGAATGTCTTACATTAAACTAAAAACGCTTGACAGAATGGATAAACGAGAAGAGAAAAAAGAGGGAGACGGTGGCTGCATACTCGCTTTCACGCTCTCTCGCCCTCACTTCTCTCTCTAGCGCGTGCTCTTCTCTTTCTCGCTCTCTCTCTCCATGTCTTCTCTCTTGCCCTCTTCTGTTAGCCACGTTTTTCTTTTAATGGTTTCCAAATTCAATAATTTTAAGAATCCTGTAAGCATAACGTTTCACATCCGCCTTCAAACGTTCCTTTGTGGCCCTCTGGGTGACTGGCTTGATTTTCAACAAGTAGCCACGATTTTCTCAGTTGTAAGTGTATAAATTGAGCCTATACACACACCATCGCTCAGGCGAATGTATTTTTCTTTATTTTGATTTCATTACGGTCTTATTTAAAAGATAAATAAAATTGTATCAAAATCACCATAATGTTATAGTTTATTTTTTTATATGTATAAATGCGAAAGTTTTAGTCTTGTGGTTACAATAAACTTACGAATAAAATATTTATTATTTAAAAATTCTGGTTTCAAGTATTTCGAGTAGCTAACGATGCGAAGCGACGGCTAGCTAACGAAGACAGATAATCTACTCTATATAACACAATGTTGTATATTAAATTACATATTTTTTGCGAATAAACAAACACGGGGTAGCTTTATAAATATATACATTTTTCTTTATTAGCTTTTTATATTGTAAGTCAACGAAGTAGAATAAGTCGTATAACTTTGACGATTTCATTTTAAAGTTACTTAAATGTGGCTAGAATGAAGTAAATGCCACAGGCCAGATAGACTGAATTCCTACTCTCGCTTGGTTTTTGTTAATGTTTTATATTAAACAAGACGCACACACACACACAAACGTATTGAACGTGATCTTAACGTATCTTTATTGTGATTCTTATCTCAGAATATGTTTTGTATATCGAGTATCGAAGCTATTTCTCATCCTTAGAGTCACATGTTTGTTCCTCAACTCACTTGGCTTTTTCGAAAATATCCTCACATATAGTTACACTATGCGTAACTAGTTTAAACAAAGAGCATGAATAAATATTTAACATAATCAGAATATGAAGCTTGAACATATTTTTACCACACTGACTTGATTCCGCATTAGATAATCCAAAATGGTTTAATATATCGTAAAACAAAACGAACTAACAAAAATGTACGACATTCGGATCAGTCTTGTTCAGCATTTTTTTATATACCCGGCCTAGTCGTGTATCACTACTGGTATACATATAGATGTGTTTATTGAAGTAGTTATTTTTATGTTTATTTAGTATCTCGTTTCTATGCAATATAACATTTCAGGGTGACTGACACCCGGCTTTTGAAATCGCCAATGTAAAAGGCTCTTGTATGTCTAAAAATGAATTTGCATCGTCGGTCTCACGAGTATAATTTCTGTACGAAAAGATTTTTGCTGATAAACATTAAAAAAGCCGAAAATGCAATTACCAAAAACCTCTCACCAGCCCTAAGTCGGAATCATTGACCCTTGATAATGCAATTCAATCTTGACGTTTAGATTTGCTTCGTTGGCTATTTTTTTCGTGTTTTACTTTGATTCATTATTTAGTCTTCATAATCGCGATGACACATGCCAGTTTCAAGAAAATATCGTACAACAGAAGAAAAGAAATTTACAAATATACACGGCGAAACAAAAATGGTCTGTCGTATTATGTTAATATACATGAATATGTGCCCGAACTAGCATCGAATTAATCTTTTTATAACTAGTAATATTTTGACAAAGACATTAAATCGAGTATTTTTTATTATTTATAGATTAATTAACTTCTGTAGTTTTGCTAGAATCTGCAGGTAGCACGCAGGAAGTTCCTTTAAATCCGCCCTGTGCAAGTCTATGCAACAACAATCTTACTTAAAATAAAACCATGTATATGTAGCTTGTCTGATATCGTAACGGATACGCCGCTTACTGCTAGTCGCATTTGGATGTGAACAGGCGTACAGGTTACGAATCGAAGCGTCGACAAACTCATGAATTGTAGACGATGAAACAGCTGTCTGTGGATGTCTATACCAAACCAGCCTATTTGGAATAATGTTTAGAGTTTTCGCAAATGGTCTAGTCATACAAAAGAGCCAAAACTGGTACTTAATTCCCCGTGTAATGAACACTGGAAAACCGCTGATCTGGGACGCCACTTGATCCCACTCCTTTTCACCAGCAAGGATTACGGAATCCGCGGTGAAGCCCGGCACGGCGTCTCTGCTCGCCGAAACAAGGAAGCGCGGAAAATAAAGCTCGCTCACTGACCGTTTCGTCTTCCAACCAATTTCAGTGGAAACGTCGGGTGTGCTTGGCCCCGAGACTTTTAAATTCTTTCAGAACATTGGGCGGAGGATTCCAACGTCTAGGCACGAGCCTCGTGAGTCAGCCTGGTTGTTCTTACGCATCTCCCTGGCTATCGTTCGAGGCAACGCTATGTCAGTAACGACGGTGTCACTTCCGTTCTAATCGTAATCTGTTGACTCTCTCTCTCTTTCTTTCTCTCCCCCTCTCTATCTACCTATGTCTGTATATGTCTCTTTGCTTCTCTTTCTCTCACATTATTGTTTAAAACATAATGTGTTGTGTATCTATTATTAAAAAACATTATTTTAAATAAAAATACATTGGCAAGGAAACACTAGAAGCATTCCAAGATAAGGATAAAGTATAAGTGGAGTAATCCGTGAAAAGGAGGTGCACGTTACCCTCTCCTCGGTGCAATAGCTGATAAACAGTAGGCGTTCACGTCTTCTTCGATTATGGTCACCCAAATGACTTTCATGCCCGTTGTTTAAAAGTGTTTTTGCTAATTTTTATTCATCTCAATTCTTTTATCTGTAACATGTGTTTTGTTCAATTATTTATTTAAAATCTGTCAGGTGAATTCTTTCTCTGATCAGGGTTTACTCCTCTGTATTATAAACAACAATTATCATAATCGGTCTTTTATTGGCGGGGTGAACATGGCTAACAGAAAATTAATGATATGTGCCAGTTTGTTTTATTAAATTTATACTGGGTACAAACGTATGTAGTGTAAATCAACAGATATGTAAAACATTAGGGAAGGAGGAAGTAAAGCCAAGGACTGCTCGAAATTGTTATTCACATTTTTCAGAGAAGGGACTTTTGGAGATTCATCACAATCTGGGAGATCAGTTTCTTTAAATGATGATCGTTTCATAAGTACAATCGAGTCAAATTAAAGTTTTACAAGTAATGATTCTGCCTCGCAATATCATGTAAGCTACAACAAACTTTAGATCAGCTGGAAAATAGATGGAAATTGAGCAAAGATATAGGTACTGATTAAACACTGGAAACGAAACTACAGAAAATGTCCATATGTTTTTATCTTGTCAATCCGTTAAGAAGAACCCACTTTTTATAGAGTCATGACATATGATTAATATGTGAGTAATATGCTCAAATAACAAAGGAAAATATTTCTTATTAGAAAGTGATACTGTATCACAAACTTCAAAGACAAACATTCTTTCAATGAACTTTCAATCTGTTTGGTGATCTCGACAAATCATAACTGGTTATGCTTATTCTTAAATTACGGAAAGGGTAAATACTTACGCATATAGTGTTAAATCGAAATGCGCTTAAGAAAACATACTAGAAACACAAGCGACACTGGTGAACAGAAATATGAGTTTATTCCTTCAGGACAAAGCGCAACCTTGTGTTGCAAAAATGACTCTCGACAAAATATTAGAACTAAATCACGAGAGTATTTCTCATCCACCATATTAACCGGATCTCTCAACAAGAGAATAGCATCTGTTCGTTAGTTTACATACTTAGTTAAAACAGAAGTTGCAAAAATATTAAACTGACTTTAATAAATCATTTAATTATATTCTAGATTTTTCCAAGCTAAACAAAAGACTTATTTTAAAATGATATTACTAAAATATAAACTCGTGTGGATCAAAGTGGAAGGGTGTGAGTCTGCATATATGAGAAAAATATGTGCCATTTTTTTCTGCACATAAAATCCACAGAAAACGCTTCAACATCTAATATATATATATATATATATATATATATATATATATATATATATATATATATATATAGTAAGCTATCAAAATATATTTATGGCATGCATTTTAGCCTGAAGATTCCCCCGGAGGTGAAACGCGGGAGCCCCTGTGTAGCTTAATTGCCATAAATATATTTTCATAGCTTACTACCTAGCTCTATTTACGTATCGAGCACTGTTGAAGTAAATACTGAAAATTGATACATAAACAATTATATCTCTTTATAAAACTTTATGTGAATACATGAAATACTAATATATATATATATATATATATATATATATATATATATATATATATATATATATATATATATATATATATGTAAATTGCGATAAATAAAATGAGCACATTGTTTGTCTATATACATGAAATAGTAATTCTGTTGGTGTATGTGTTCGCCTGATCTTTGTGTCTTATGTTCAGCTGAAACACTGGACAGAATTGCTTGAAAATTTGAATGTGGACTACTGACCTCTCAGTGAAGGTCATAGGCTCTATAAGAAATATATCACTTTAACGCTGGGGGTCTCCGGGCGCACCCTCTCCCCCACTGAAAACTGTTTTCTCTTAAATCTAAATTAAATTTAAACCATAAGTAAATGACCAAAAATGATGTCTATTTCCAAAATTTCAGCAATTTTTTATGATATTAAAAGGGCCCCGGGGGCACATCCCCAGCTAGATCGTATTTTTATCTGCTTATCCATCTATTCACAGCCTCATGCCAGGTCACACATGGAATACATTTATGGGCTAATCGACCATAGACACAGACACCTGCGTGATCATCATTTCACTGTTTATTCCTTTTTTTTCTCCTACTGCCACTATCCACCTCCTACCGTGCACCCACAATTCTTCAGTAAACTGATGAATGCCGAAGGATTACGGCCGAAATGTTTGTTATCCTTTCTTGGAAAAACTTTTTTTGTATATAAGGGAAAATTGATATTCCTAACGTCTAAATATAGAAAAGAAATTGTGAAAATATATAAAAATATATTTTTCTACATTGATTTTTTACACACACACACACACACACACACACACATATATATATATATATATATATATATATATATATATATATATATAATGTGAAGCGAGAGCTAGCGGTCGAAGCCAGCTAGTTATACATAAATATAGATTAAGTAAAGTCAAATGTTTTACTTTTAATTGGATTTATATGAGACAAGAATATATATTACCTCAATTTTACAAATATGAAATAAATTTGAATTGTTTCAATTTTTATATTTGTAAAATTGGGGTAAGATATATTCTAATCTGATTAAGATCATCGAAAATGAAAACAGTTAACTTTATTATTTTACATAGTTTAAGCTTTTTGCAGTAGAAATCTTAGAATACTTGCAGTATATTTCGAAAAGTACATGTCTCTTTATTAACGAAAAGCATCCCTATTTCAACGGAGGATACTTATATAAGGAATTTTATTATAAGAAGTAGTATTACTTTCGTTAGTGATATGATATGGAACGCTTTCCATTATAATGACAGCACTAAAGTTAAAGACAGAGAAACATAAACAGGTATACAACTGCGTATACACTTCAGAAATTATTATGATGAAACTCAGAAAAATGCGACATTGTACTATAGACTTAAGTCTATTATCAACCAAAGCATTAGATACTTTCGAAAAGCCATTGTTAAACGCACAAGGAATATAATGTTGAAAATCACAGATGATATGAAACAAAATCTCTCAGACAAATAAATAAATTCTTCGGAAGCTTTAACAACAATAGTAACAAGAGACTAATTGCTCCAACTTATGAACTAAATATTTATATAGGATGAGCTACGAAAAATATAAAACTATCATATACAATTGAACTCCATAAGAATTACATGACTACACAAGCGGAGACTATTAACAATATGATTTCAGAGGCTAAGACATTATTAACGGAGCTGAAATTGATAAATGCACAGAAATATAATTCCTGGAACACAAAGATTTATGTTGAAAAACCACAAACAAGAGTTCAAAAATAAACCCTCTATTAGACATATCTAACCATCTAGATCTGACATACGCCTAGTTAGTAAATAATTATTCCGTGAGATAAACCCTTTAAGAAGATCTTAGATATTTTGTGTTAGATGTCCTCAATTCATTTAATGGTTCACAAACGTATAACTTAAAAGGAAAATCACATTCCTGATCTTTGACATTGATTCATATGACCAATCTATTTACCTATCACATAAAATAAGTAATTTCGTTCGACAAGGAACACCTCAGATATCATACGAGCAGAGATAGATTTAATATTACTTACAAAGAAATCCATTATACACTGTGATAATGAATATTTAACTAGGGAGAATGGCCCTGACCATTAGAATATTTTAATGTGATCGACGGACTCTGCTCAGGTAACGGACTTAATTGGTATATTCTAACTAAATGAGATTTACAAACAATTTAGGAAAGTATCTGCGTTTAAGGCGGCCTACATAGAGATAATCAACTATTTACAATTACAGCCATTAGTAGAATATATGAGAAATCTAAGAGAACAATTACACTAACTTTTTAAATCTATGGATTAAAATCATTATAGATGTTAATGAAACGGGTGTTAACTTTTGGGATTTAGCCATTAACTTTTCTAGCAATACTTTTGAACACTACAATAAACCAAACCAAATTAATATAACGTTTATAGAAACACAAATCACACTTAGTATTTAATCCATTGTACCTAAAATTTTAACAGAACCTCTAGAATTTTGTACAATAGGAAAATATTCGATGAGAACTCGGTGTTTTACAATATTGCATAGAGAGAGTCAGGTTATGCTGAAAAAAATTGCTTCCGTAATAGCTTAGAATACCACTCTAGCAGTAACATTCAACTCCTCGGCCTAACATTCACAGGTAATATGAATTGGAACAAATACATGGAAAACATGGTCAATACTGATGCAAAGACAGTAGGATCACTCTACTATGCTAGGAAACTTCTCACATCTGACAGTATCCTACATATCTACAAAGCCATCATCCGCTCATGCATGGAGTACCGTTGTAACATCTTGGCTGGTACACCATCTATCAGTCTCTACCCCTTAGACAAGGTAAAAAAAGACTGTCTAATTTAATAGGTCCCTTACCATCCACCAAGCTCCAGCCTCTGTTCCATCGCCGCAAAGTTGCATCTTTGTGCTTGTTTTACAAGTACTTAAATGGAATGTGCTCCGATTAACTTGCTGCTCTGGTGCACCCTCGACGTAAATACACCCGATCAACCTGACAATCAACTAAATCACATTCATTCACTGTGGAGATCACCAGATGCCGGATAACCTAGCTGCTTTCCTCAAGCTGCCGGCCTTTGAACCTTCCTCCCTGCTCCCTGTTTTCTCGACTGTACCGGCATGCAGAAGTCTAAAATTAATGTGAACAAGCATCTCGCTGCACAACCCCTAACTTAGTATGACCCCTTAAAATCTCACCCTAATTCTCAGTATTCCCTTACGTCTACAGTGGCTTGTTTGGAGTGAACTCATGAAAAACAAAAACAACAAAAACAATAGCGATATCAGGATTAAATCGTATATAATAACCTATAACGTGGCGAGTACCGAAAACCCAAGAGTAAAATAAACAATAATTCAAATAGAATGAATAACGTAGGCAATGAACAGAATAGACTCTCCCAGCAGCGTAATATAACAATAAATAATAACAAACAAAAGGACTCGAAGATAAAGTCCAAGGAGAATAAAAGGTGCAAAAGTATTTGGTCCTATCCGCAGTGTAGTAAAATGTCCCCACATCCCTTTATGTTTTTTGAAAATTGTAGAGGACAGCTCCAAAGAGCCACACAAATGCGTTAAACCTTTTCACGGAATTACAATTAGACTATTATTCTCTACAATACTAAACTTAGAACAACGTATAATAGGATCTAATACAGATAAAATCAATAAAGCACCGGAAAATTGATAACACTAATATATTTAGCTTAAATACAATTTTTTTAACATAAATACCTGTTCGTTTAAAATGCATGCATGCAAGATTACGATAGATATAAATGTACAATTAAGAAAAGTAAAAACTCAAGCAATAATAATAATAATAATAATAATAATAATAATAATAATAATAATAATAATAATAATAATAATAATAATAATAATAATCTTAAGGAAAATTCTCGAATTCAGAAACTAATCAACATAAGCTGCAAAGGGTAACCAGTCACAAGGAATTTACAACAGGGAGAAAACAAAACCACACGAAGAACACCACAGCACTAACCAAGGAACAGAAATTGCAAGAAACATAACTTCATAATCTCCCCCAATAAATTACACCAGCCTCAGCTATAACCACACAAAAATGAACCAAGGAACAGATATTACAAGGAATACCATAAAGCCCCCCTTCTCCTCTCCCCCCAAAAAATTAATAAAAATTTAAAATTTAAAAAAATTTGTTAAATTACCATTTTTTGTTGTTGTAAATGTAACCGGCTTAGGCTGACAAAAGACAAAATATTTGTAGAGGGTCAAGGAGGATGAGAAGACCGAGGAAAGACAGCACAAACCAGACCTTCACTGGAAAAGTGCGGAAAATGCTGGGACTTCGGGGAGGCTATTTGCCACCCAAATCCCAGAAAAGACCAATGATCCTTACTAGCGAGAAATCAATGTTAAGAGGCTGTTGCGATACCGCAAAGTAATTTGCGGTGGTTATCGAAAAGATGTGAAGAATATTGGAAATCTGGGGAAGCTTGTTGCAACTCAGACTCCAGAAAATACCACTGGTTGTTCTCGGTGTGCAATCACTGACGATGATCTATGTGAGAACTCCTAGTAAGTGCAAATAATGATGCTAATAATAATAATAATAATAATAATAATAATAATAATAATAATAATAATAATAATAATAATGATGATGTTACGGGCGATGACCACTTGGAAAGCCTGGTTCGTTCCCCATCCCACGTTGGGAACGAGGGGGGGGGGGTTCTTAGTCGTCATCCAACGGATCCCTCGAAACACTAACTCTAAAACTAGAACTAAGTAACTAAGGCTTTAAATGAAACTGTGATGAAATGTTATTAGAAGAGTGATCGTCTTAAGAGACGATCTAGACAACGATTTCACCGAAGCTGGAATGAGCTAGGCCAGTTTGAATTATCAGAACAGAAACTCGCAGAACAAGCCAGGGAGATTAGAACTAATGACTGCTTATCTGCTTTTGAAATTGATAAACTAAAAGGAGAAATTGAGAGAGAAGTCTTGGACGAGCTAGTGGGGCTCAATAAACTTGATGTAGTTGACGAAACGTCTAGTATAGAAGTAATAACTAACTCTAAAACAAACAATATTCGAACTAATTGTAATCATGCTGTTTCCACAGATGCAATCATAAAACGTATGATAGAACATGGGATGACTGAAGACAATATTGATATGTTCACATTGTTAGAAGGGAAGCTAAGTGCTGGCAGTTTAGACGGCTACTGAACCTGCGATGTGTCAATATGAACTAAATAAATGAATGAAGTCTTGCCGTTTTTATAAGTAAATATTCTTGATCAGTGAAATAAACTTATTAAAGCTGCTGCCAATACTGTGTCAAAGTTTCTCGGAATTGAAAAACAGAAAACAAAATGAAAAAAGAGCCCATGGCAGATAAAACAACTTAGAAAGGATTTAAGTCGGAAATGGCAAATGCAAAAGTCAGAGTGCTTTTGAAAGACTAATCCGTTAGTTCGACGTAAACTGAAAAGGCTTCAAGTGTATACTTGAAGAAGTGAAACCTGGTGTCGTAGCTAAGGATGCCAACGTTAAAGGTTATAACTACAGAATTAAGCAGTATCGACAAAACAGACGGTTCGGAAAAAACAGAAACTCTTTTTTACACAACTAGAAGGAATGGAAAAAGTAAATGACGTAATAACTGACGCGAATCAATCTTGTGCATTCTGGAAAGGCATTTGGGAAAAGGAAGTAAAACATCAAGATTGTGTAGACTGGGTCAAACATATTGAACGGTAGGTGCCCTCTACATTAGAACGACAAACGAATATACCAATCACCGTTGAGATGCTGAAGGAGAGGGTTAAAAAGCTTTCAATTTGGAAAGCACTCGGACCTGACAAAGTACAGGGATACTGGTCTAAAAATCTGACGGGTTTTGATGCACTTCTTTCCTAAGTGACTCACAAAGGGCACTACAGTCTTGATCATAAAAGATGGGACAAAGTTGGGATGAAGTTACGAACTTAAAACCAATCACTTGCCTCTTAGTAATGTGGAAACCTTTTACTAGCATATTGCCATAAAGAATTTATGGTAATTTGGACCATAACAATTTGCTGTATGAGGAACCTATAAACTGCCGAAAAATATTACATAGTGCCAAAGATCAGCTTCTGGTCGATAAAATGATCCTGAGAAACTGCAAATGAAGAACTACTTACCTTTTCATGTGGTGGGTAGATTATAAGAAAGCATTTGGCATGGTGCCTCATTCATGGATACACAAATGTTTGGAGATTTTCGGAATAGTCGCCAACATTCAAACAGTTTGAAAGAATAGCATGAAGAACTGGGAACCCTAGTTCACTTCAGGAAGAGTTGTATTAGATAAAGTGAATATCAGGTGAGAGATTTTCCAGGGAAATAGTCTTTTTCCTTTGCTTTTTGCTATTAGGTTGATCCCGATGACACTTCTCTTACATAATGTGAAGGCAGGATATCAACTTTGAAAAGGTTTTCTTACAGTTAACCAGATACTATTCATGGAAGACCTTAAATTTTTGGAAAGAATGACAACACACTTGATACCTTAATGAATACGGTATACGGTTAGATTATTTAGTGACGACATACACATAGAATGTTGCATCACCAAATGTGCTATTCTTGTTATTAAAAAAGGTAAATTTGTCATTCATATGGCCTTGAATTCTCAACAACAGTTCTGATGAAGAATATTGACAGTAAGGGAGGATACAAATTTTTGGGAATATTGGAGGGACATAAAATTAAAAACAATGAAAATGAAAAACCAGGTCACAGCTGAGTACAACAGAAAAGTTTGGGTATTCTTAAATCGCACCTCCACGGTCGAAATACAGTTTATGCTATAAATGGCAGAGAGGTATCTATCATTCGATATAATGCTGGTATATTTGACTGGAATGTAGATTTATTAAAATGTGTGGACAACAAAACACGGAAAATGCTTACAATTAATGGAGCATTCGCAAAGAAAGGAGATCATATCGATTGTATCTACCTAGAAAGGAAAGTCGTCGGTTTACATAGTGTTCAAGATGTAGTGAATACAGAAGAAGATTGTATATATAAATATGTTTTAGAAAGTAATAAGATTCTTTCTCGTAAAGTGAAAGGAGAGAAAATACTAAGAACTGGGGTGAAAAAGCATCAAAGGTTTCAAGAGAGAAGGTTAGATTATTTGGGAAGAAACGACATATTATATTCTTTAAGAATACTGCATTAAGAGATAATCACAACTGAAATTAGTTGATCAGGGGTGATCTCAAAAGATCTACTGGGAGCACTTTAATGGCAGCCTAGAAACTTGCTACTCCATAAGGTCCATCAAACATTACATCGACAAAACTGCAGATTCACCGATGTGCCGATTGTGTAATGAAAGGGAAGTAACCTTAGCGTATATTCAATCTGAATGGCTTATTCTAGCACAATATCAATATGAAAAATAAGGAACAGGACAAAGTCGCGCAGGTACTACACTGGAATATATGCATATTTTATGAATTAGACAACAATGATAAGTTGTATGAGACTAAGCCAGAAGTTGTACAGGAGAACGACAATGTAGTACTTCTTTGGGGCATGTGCATACAAACTGATAGGGTTCTTGAACATTCAAAGCCTGACTTTATCTTTCTAAAAGAACAAGAGAACTTGATCAAGCATTGATATAGCCTGCTCCTTCAATACCAGAGTGCAAGAGAAAGAAAACAAAAAAACATATATCAATATATAAAATGGGAATTATTTAGACTATTGAAATGTAAAGAAGTCAAAGTGATTCTCGTGTTAATTACAACGCTTAGAATCATAATGAAAAGTCACCATAAATGACTTAAACAGATTGACGAGACAATTTATTTTCCAATTCTGGAAAAGGCTGTTAGGAACGGCGAAAATGTTAAGGTACAGCTTGAATATCATAACTTAAGTGAATGGACTTGATGTTCAAAAAGATATATCCAACTAAAACATCTAAAAGTTTAGACTACTATGAAATAATAATAATAATAATAAGAAGAAGAAGAAGAAGAAGAAGAAGAATGAGACGAATAATATGTGCGGGATAAGATCTACAAACTCACATAGTACTAAAACCACATATTTTATAAAAGCCAAGGATTTCTAAACGTAAGTATACATTCAAGAAATTAGATATATCTGATTTTGCTTCATTATATTGTCATATATAGGATCTTAAAAATGTAAATATTCTATATAGCAGTAGATGTTGAATAGTTAAAACAATGTTAGAGCTCATAGACCTTTAGATAGATTTTGTCGATTATGCTTGGATGAATCATCTATTAAACGTACTGGTAAACTCTTAAATAAAATTTAATGAAGACCTTTCTAATAGTATGCATAAAAATAGTTCCAACATAGCAATTATAAGGTTCCATAATGTAATATTTGCATTTCCCCTTTATAATATCTTAAAATCACCCACACTAATGAACAAATAGTAAGTTATTATCCGGAATATTACAATACATTTAAATATGAAACCCCTTCTCGTTTATCAGCCACGTCTAAGCAATTTGAATTATATTCATTTCCATCGTAATTGATACTTATGTCCACCGTAATCTGGATTGTAAGAGTGACACTGAATTGAGAATAGATACATATATTGGATTCATATATGGTCCTTCATAGAAGAATTATTGTCTTATTCTACACTACTTGAATGCCTACTAGACACTGTCCTCGAGTGTATAAGGTATCTCTGTACATAGGTTTGTCAATACATCATGTGATGAGGATACTTCCTCCTAAAAGTGAACTCTAACCAAATATTCAATATAACATAGTTTTCGAGGCCCAAATAAGATCCCTTCGGTTTTGCTACATACACTGGCTTATACGAAGAATGGTACACCTTCTTCAAGTGATGTTGCCTCTAGTAACAACACTCAACCAGACTAGATGAATTATTTTCCTGAAATCCGGTAAGACCAACAGACCACAAGAAAGATATACTGTAACTTACTTAACTGGTAAATTGAGACGAGGAAAAGTAATGTTCTTCACTTCTTTACTAACTCAGCATTTGGCAAGAAAAGGAGAACTTTAATAGAATATTCGAATATCTATGTATCTCATATATAGATCAAATGTTATCTCAAGGACGGACGCCTTTGATTTCTGAGAACTTTAATTGAAGTAAAATGAAAGAAAAATGATAGTATCTAGACTTAAGCATGAAGTGTAAAAATTAGAATTTGATTTATTCATGGTAGAATATTCTTCAGATTCTATACCGTTTAATAATATAATACTTTATAGAAAGATAGTCTCGTTCAAACGCCTTAGCGTTATATACTATATAATAAAAATAGCTTCTATCACATCTATATTCAGTTGCTAAGAAGACCTGTTATGGGATTAGTAATAGTTTCTTTTTGTGAGAAGATATTTGTTTCTCTGCAACATAGAGCATTTGTTTAAATAGGAGATATTCCCTTTGCCTGTTTGATTCCATGTGCAAATAAATAAATCGGACTGACAATGGCTGGTCTGCTATCGGGTGAGCACCTCCGTTTAGTTCAGGAGAGAGACACTTCTTTTGTTTCTGGGAATGTATACAGACCGAGATGAACATTTTCGAAATCATCAGATGATTAAAATCCTCATGGGACATAACGAGATATTTCCTTTGTAATTTCGACACACTCTTCTATTTAAAAGTTGATCATTTTTTATTGTTTATTTTTTTTCAGAAATAACACTATACATTATTTATAAAAAACATCATTCACGATAGAGCTTGTAGCCTGCTGATCTATGTAATTGTTTTGAGTGACTAATAGACCGTTTTGTATTTTATACAAAATTAAGAAATATTAGCATTTTACATTGAAATTTAATTCTTATAACCATCTATATAAAAAAAATAGGAAATGTATATAATAAGATAATATTGTTTCTGAATGTTAGTTTGTAATGTTGATTCTATATAGTTTTTCTTATTTAACAATTCTATTGTCTATACGGACATTTAACAGAATGAAAAAGAGTTTTTTCTGTTATTTTTGCTGAGGAAGTTCTTTTATAAAAATGGTTCTGAAGCATATGTACATAAATTATTTTGTTCATGATGAATTTTTGGAGCATGTTTACATAAGAATGAATTTACTATAAATGTGTAGTATTCTGGGTGATAATATATATATATATATATATATATATATATATATATATAGTTATATACATATATATATATACATATATATATATATATATGTTTATGTATATATATATAGAGAGAGAGAGAGAGAGAGAGAGAAAGAGAGAGAGAGAGAGAGAGAGATTTTATGCTGAGAATCCGAATAACAGAGCTCAATGTAATTTAAACAGAGCAAAACATAATTATTAAAAGGAAAAAACTATACACACATTAAGGTTGTATACATTATAAATTATTTCGACCCCTTAATTAGGTCTCCTCAGACGTATAAACAACCACGTCAAAAAACCAAAAATTGTTTTTTGACGTGGTTGTTTATACGTCTGAGGAGACCTAATTAAGGGGTCGAACTAATTTATAATGTATACAACCTTAATGTGTGTATAGTTTTTTCCTTTTAATAATTATATATATATATATATATATATATATATATATATATATATATATATATATATATATATATATAAAGTTAGATATGTGTATATATTTGTATATACATACGTGTACAGAGAAATGTCCTAAACAATAAATAGATCATCATGTAATATTGGCACATTATATTTTTTCACAAACCGCTTGAAGAGCCTCTAATGGGGAATGCCGACGTTACTGCTCAGGCTATTTTCGTGGCACCAAGATGCACTACTTCTGGTGCGCTGACCTTTCCATCTCTATTTTCTTATCTTTTCTCACATATCGCTGCCGTAGGAGGGAGGTTAATACTATCAGAACCGATTTATATCGAATTATTATTTTTTATTACCAACGTAGGCGGTTACTTCAACTGGTTTACTTGCAAAAGGCTGACTTCTAAATAACATTAGCATAGATATTGGCTAGGAACAATCGAAGAGGCAGAAATATATAGCGACAGAAGACTGATTGCATGGTTAGCTTTTAATTATGTCAATCGAGATGAATAGCTTCAGTTCGTCCTGAGCTAAGCACCTAGATAAACAAATAGACAGAAAAAGAGAGATATGAACTGAGATAAGAAGGAGACATCTACTAAAGAGTAAAGATCAATCAAAAAACTATTCGGTTCATATGTTAGGCAGACGAGATCTGTATCTATTATATACTAGCAGATTCTATAACCCATGTCTTGGTATAAAATATATTTAACATCTCTACACGTACAACACAACATCTAATAATGTTGCCTGAATGTTTAGTCGGTTGTTTGTTTACACATTAAATTTATAATATGGTGGGCGGAACGACCAATCTGATGAAATGTGTTGGAGGGAGGAAAATAAAGAGAGTTGTAATAATATCAGCAACGTAAGAGAATGGGAGGAAGGGAATTACGTAGATAAATAAACGACGTAAATAAAGACAGTAATATAAGTTGTTGGTGTGTGTAAATGTACATGTACATATGTGTCAATGTGTAAATTTAACCGGAAGTGGCCATTTTAAATTCAAAATAATCTAACCGGAAGTGTTATATTTGGCATGTTATCCTTTTTTCAGTAAATCTTTTTATTAGTATTACTAATAATAATATAAATATAAACAAAACAATTGCGTATATACAAGAAAATATCTACATAAAATTACAAATGAATCATACAAAATATTAATTTATTAGAAAGTATTTATAAAATAAGTATGCAAATAAAACATAGCCATTGATGTGTTTCTCGTGTTTTTCGATCAGTATATATAGAGTATTTCAAAATACTTGTGTCATAATTGTGTCATAGAATTAAATAAGCCTGAATTGTTTTGATATTAATATAGTTTGGATAAATGGAGAAAACTTTTGCATTTATTCATTTAAGTATTATTATATTGGAGATTTCCTTTAGTCTTTTAGGCTTACAATTAGATGTTTTTATAGTTTGAATTTCATTAGTTACACATTTGGCCTAATTAATATATTATATGTTAATATTCCATTCATTTTAAATATAGAGAAAATTCGTGTTTCATATAGTATAACTAATTAATTTTAAAGTGATTTTTATAAATAGGTCACCACTATATGATTAATAATTGTGTGTTCTTATTATAACATATATCATTAACAGTTTCGTGAGTAATCTTAAAGAAGTCGAATTAAAAAAAAACTATTATTGTGTTGTTTGTTTAGAGTGAATGAATTAATCAGCGTCACTTGAATAAAGTAAGCCGACCGTTTTCCTAGAATTACCGAAAATAAATGATAGCAATATTGGAAGCCTGAGTCAACCGGGTAATATATTTATCCTTTACTAAAATTTTAACACGGTAGTACAATTTCGAACGCTATTACTACTGTTAGGTAACATTATGTTTAGTAGTAATAGCAGAGTTTAAGAAGGGGAGTAAAATTATGACGTAAAGAAATAAATGATGTAAACATCAACATAAGATAGTCGTATGACAGAATAATTCCATCTGACAACGTAAGGATGAGCAAAATCTTATCTGGGTCTTACTTCTCCATATTGTATGAAGTATTCTCCAAGTTATGCGATGAAAACGTTGGGAATTGAAACAATATTTGGTTTTGACCAGGCTGAGATTTTGCACGGTGTTTCCTGTTAGCAAACAACATTCGATCCATGCATCAAAGTTGGAAATATCGGAAGTTGAAATTCCGTAAATTCCGATCGTGACCGCACATTTCAGAGTCTAGGAAAAATGTGATGGTTCAGTTAATATACGACGCGTTAATTTAATTTGCTATAATATAGATAAAGTAACGAGTCAGTACCAAAAGTATCGCCAAAAACGTTGATCTAAATTTCTGTGACCTTGACCTTTGACCTAGATATTTCAAAATTAAATCAGTTATAAGTTAGCTCATGTACAATATTTTGACAAAATTTGGTGACGATTAGTCAACTGATGTGGACTCTAGGTTGTATATGAATATAGTGACAAACTCGACCGGAAAGAAAACTTCCATGGCAAAGGTAATAATGAATCAACCTGTAAACTGTCTTAAACTCTATGATCTCTACCCATTGCAACAAGTGTTTTTATTAGATGGGGTAAATGGAATTTCATTCCGCAGCAACGTTTGAGACGATAAAACAATGTGTTTAGTTCTTTGATGCTTATTTTTGAAATCTTGCTACTTTCTTTTAAATGGAAAACAGACGGTATCTTTATTCTAAAACACTCTAGATATCATTTTTTAGTATCTATCCATTTTTCTAGTGTCGATTTTCAAAAATCATAACAACATATTATTGGATCACCGTATTTCTTGCAAACACAACGAGTTCATAGTCACTCTTTAATTTGAATGCGATCTACATGTCAGCGTCTTTATGACTAATCGCTATTAGACTGATCATATTTATCAGATGTGCTAAATAAACATGTCAACCGGAATATGTTGTATATCTTTAGAGTCTGGCAGAACTTTACTGGATATAGCTTTTTTGCAAGGGTTTCCCGTCTGTAGAACACATTCCGCTGGACTGCTTCCCTGCAGATAACAACATAGTTGTCCAATATTTACAAATATTTATCATAAATAGTCCTCCTAAGCATCGAACAATTTATTTCATTAATGAATTTTGATACTCCTATATATATGTTTTTATATTTTAAACTGATAATAATTATATCTAATTTCGTATAACACTCGAATAGCTTTTGGCCTTGATGAGTAGTGACGTTGTCTACTAACGTAATCAATCAATATTACCAACACAGACAACCTGCGAAAAGATAAACAGAAAAGCTAAATTATTTACTTTCCCATTCGAGTTATTTTCTATAAAATGATCAACATATATAATTCACAATCGATGCTGGTGAATTTACAGAAACAATGAATAGTGTTAACAAGAAAGTCGTTTTATTAAAGACCAGGAAATTATATAAACCTTTCTTTATTAACACGCGTTGGAACTTGCGTAATATTAATATATGTGAAATATTATAACAAACATAAGCACATACATGACAGCCAAGTGGTTATCAGTTCTTCCATTTCCGGTAAGATTTCCATTTTTCAGCAAACTTGCTTTTATGAGTAACCCCCTCTGTTATCCTCTCTATCACATATATATATATAATATATATATATATATATATATATATATATATATATATATTATCATAGTTCTCACCAAACAAGGCAGGCCGCCACTATAGACGTAAGGGGCTACTGAGAAAAAAGGGTGACGGTTTGGGTAGTCAACCTGAATTAGGAGCTGCGCAGCGAGATGTCTGTTTACATTAGTTTTAACTTTCTGCATATCAGTAACGTAAGGAAATCAGGGAGCAGAGAGGGAGTTCCAGAGTCAGGCAGCACGAGGAAGAAGCTTTTGGAGTAGAAAACTCTTCAGCATCTGGGGACCTCCACAGTGTATGGATGGAATTTGGCAGATTGTCGGATTGGTCTAGTGAATTTACGTCGTGGGGGTGCCAGAGCATAACGCTCATCAGAGCACAGTCAATTGAAGTTCTTGTAAGACAGGCACAAATACGCAACATTGCGGCGATGGGACAGGGGTTGGGGCTTGGTGGATAGTGAGGGACCTATCAAGTTGGCGACTCTTTTTTGTACCTTGTCTAAGAGGGATAGACTTGTGGATGATGCCTCAGCCCAGATGTGGCAAGAATACTCCATGCATGGGCGGATGGTGGCTTTGTAGATATAAAGGATGATGTCAGGTATGAGAAGTTTACTAGCATGGTAGAGGGAGCACACCTTCTTTGCAGCAGCCCTGTCAATGTCTTCAATGTATTTATTCCAATTCATGTTATCTGTCAAAGTTAAGCCAATGCGTTTGAATGATGAACTCTCAGGTAGGGTGTTATTTGCCATGACAATCGGTGGTTGAAGAGGTTTCTTGTAGTTATTGAAGGAAAGTAGCTTTGTCATTAAAAGTTACCATCCATTTATGTCCCCATCTCACTACAGATTGGAGGTAATTTTCTAAGGATTCAGCCATTGCCTCAGATATGTGCGCGTCAGTTTTGTCCACATGACAAGAGTAAAGTGTGGTGCCGTCAGTAAATATTCCTCCCTCTCAGGGAGGTCATTTATGAAGATCAGGAACAGTAGAGGTCCAAGAATAGATCCCTGGGGTACACCATCATTTATGCCATGTTGCTTAGAAGAATGGCCATCGAGTACAACGTGGATCTTTCGTTTTGTTAGGAAGGATTTACTTATATCAAATATTTGTCAAGTAATACCATATAAGTTCAGTTTTATGAGAAGCTCCTCATGCCAGACATTGTCAAAGGCCTTTGATATATTGTGCGCTACCGCCCTAGCTTCACCTGCCGTGTCCAGTCTATGGTATATGCGTTCGGAGATGACAGTTAGGATATCTGCAATAGATTGTGCTTGTCTTAATCCGTATTTATGATCAGAAAGAAGTTTAGCATCAACTAGGTGACTGACTATCGCTAGATTGATTAATGATTCAACGATTTTAGCAAAGATCGGGAGTGGACTGATTGGGCGGTAGTTCTGAGGATCAGTTCTATCTCCAGAATTCTTGAAGACTGGTACCAGAGAGGAAATTTTCCAACATGAATAATAAATTGTGTATAAGTATGTTATCCTGTCAATATATTTATATATCAGCATTAAGCAGTGCAGAGTGGACAAGGACTTTAGTAGGATTAGTAGTAGTAGGAGTAGGAGTAGTAGTAATAATAATAATAATAATAATAATAATAATAATAATAATAATAATAATAATAATAATAATAATCTGTAAATTTGTTGAAACTTGTTGACAACCAGACTCCAGAAACCCCAACTGGTTATTATCAGTAAACAATCCCCGATAATGACTAGTTTTAAAACTGTCAGTGAATAATAATAATAATAATAATAATAATAAGAAGAAGAAGAAGAAGAAGAAGAAGAAGAAGAAGAAATAAACTTCCCCACCCTCTCTGTTGTAATAAATAACATTATACTTTAGGGACGTCATAAACTCAACTGCTCACGGGTCGTCTCGAGCGAGAAATTGACGGGTGGTGTAATATAAAACAAAGTAGATCTTGGTTTCATTGCTTGCTTGTTTTTTCAGCACACAGTGAATGTCATTACGAAATGATCACGTCGTATATTAAAACAGAGGCAGAAGGGGTGGAAGGGATCCTTTATTACGTTTATTGATCCAACACATAACATCGATTGATTTACAAATGGATACGTAACAGAAAACTATTGTCATAATATCTCGAAAGTCTACAATGTTTTCATAAATAATAATAATAATAATAATAATAATAATAATAATAATAATAATAATAATAATAATAATAATAATAATAATAATAATAATATTATCTAGTGATATAGTTGGTTAAAACATTGACAAATACTGCTAGTTGATGGCAACTTCATAGAAAATAGATGTCGCTGGTCGTCTAGTATATAAGAAGAACAAATAAACTTATATCAAAATAGAATAATTAATGTTATATATTATGTACTAATTTATAGGAAATAGTTTAAGGAGAACGTGATCTTTATCGTCTACAAAAAGCACACCACTAGAGATTAAAGGATATCGACGAACATGGTAGGCTGATCGTTGACAGGAAAAGGTCTTTGACCGCTGTTGTGAGTATTTCGACATAGGAGTTTCCCTAGGAGCCACTACCCTACTACCAACCCTGTCCGGGTGGTGCATACCCAATCACAGCTGCTGAAGTTTCTTTGGCGTTCCTAACAATGCGGGCAGGCAATGCAACTGGTCCTGACAGCATCGCGACCGAGGTGTGGCGTTCCCTACTCGAATCCTTCTGAGTGGCTGGCGCAGCTGTTAAACCAAATCATCACAGAAAAGTAGGTCCCGGTTGATTGCAACCGCAGTGTCACGGTGCCAATCTTAAAGAAACTAGGTAGTCCAGCTGAACGAAGCAACTACAGACCAATTCAACGCTTTCTGATCACAATGAACATTCTTGTGCAAATCGTTGACCGGCGAATACAGGAGAATGTCACCATTATGCAAACTCAGTGCGGCATAATAGACGTCATCCATGCTTCCCGACTTTTGATGGAGAAAAATGGAACATCTGGGTATTGCTCTGTTCGACTAAGTAGGGTATTTGACCGTGTGCCAGACGATGTGATCGGATCTGAGCTGGTTAGCTGGGGCAGACTACTCAATATCTCATCGACTATTCTGGCGCGAACCGCCGCTGGTATGTCTGAAGACTTCTCCATCACAGTGAGAGTACACCAAGGTTCAGCATTTTCCCGCTGGCTCTGCATTCTTGTCATGGACGCCATCACCAATGATCTGCACTAGTCCGTTCCCTAGACACTCTTGTACGCAGATAAGTATCTTCCTGTCTCTAACGGTAAATTAGACCTGCAACATCAAATCCAATGCTGGCAGGACAGGCTGGCACTATTTGGTCTGCAGCTGAACATCAGAAAGATGGAATATTTAATCACCGATTAAAACGAATAGGCTTTTCCACGAACGCACGCCTTCAAATATCTCCGTTTTTCAGCGAGGTTTCTGCGCGCATCAATGCGACGTGGCTCAAGTGGCGCAGTCTCACCGGCATCCCCTGTGACCTCAAAATAAGCGATTGTCTAAAGTAGAAGATCTACCTAACTGTTGTTAGACTCGTCGCTTTGCACTGCTCCAAGTGCTTACCAACAACAAGGAAGGCGAAGCGAAGATTCTCTGTTATAGAAAGTAAAATGCTCCGCTGGATGTCTGGAATGACACTGCTCGATGACGTATGCGATGGCATTGCACCGATTGATGGAATGGCGGCTCAGATTGTTTGGGCATGTGCCTCAGAGCCTAAAAATGAGACCGTCGCGAAACCTGTTTTGCATTAGAAGTCGCTGAAAAGCGACCGAGGGGAATACCGATGATGAGCTAGGCAGACATCCTTCACAAAGACATCTGTAAAATCGGCCTTCACTTAAACCAACTCTGTAATCGTGTTAAGTTGATAAAAAAATGAATCATTGCGAACTCTGCCGTAGCTCGGGATAAACGCATGAGACAGCAGAAGATTATATAGTTTGTGTTATACACAGTTTATATTATAATTTTTTAGTAACATCATTTTTATGAAAATAAATTTAAACTTTAGTAAATCACTAATTAATTGTTTATTTGTCACGCTTAAATTTGAAATACAAATGTTTGTTTATTTGTCACGCTTAAATTTCAAATAAAATTTTGATCCGTCTGTCACGCTTATGTTTAAAATTTAATTGTGTTCTGTATGTTATGTTTATTTTTTAAATATAATTTTCGTCTATCTGTCTGTCACGATTATGTTTGACATAAATGTTTAGTCGGTCTTACACGATTATGCTTAACATCACATTTTATGTGTCTGTCACGCTTATGTCTGAAATCTAATCGAGTTCTCTCTGTCACGTTTATTTTTAAAATATAATTATCAGTCTGTATGTCCTGCTTATATTTGACATACACTTTTAGTCTGTCTTACACGCTTATGCTTGAAATCAAAATGTGTGTGTCTGTCACGCTTATGTCCGAAATCTAATATTCTGCAATAAACGCGCTTATCAGATCAGGATATTTCCTTTTAATTTTAGTTCACAGCATCCAAGGTGATTAATCACGTAAGTTGAGTTAAGCTTTGTTTAAATAGAGCGACAATTGAGCAGTATATATTTCAATATTAAGTCACATGGTTTTAAACAGATCTCTTTTATGCTGTTATTAAGAAAGGGAGTAGGTAAAGCTTAAGATGAATACATTCATTTAACTTCATTCTGCGGCGGTGTGATTAAACGCAACAAAGAGGGATTACTCAATAGGTCAGAAGATAAAAAAGTATATATATATATATATATACATACATCTACTGATGTATAATAAGATTGAGAGCATAAGTGAAAACGTAAATAATCGCACAGATATAAATAAATATAATAAAACGCCTATGTCTTTCTAACATTTTGTCTTTATTCACAGGAAGACTTCCTTAAAGAAATTTGAATTTTGAGATCCACCCTGATTTAACTATTTTGATAAATAACGATTTTTCTCTAAAAAAAAAACTGTAGTATCTATTATGATGCTACACTTAGTCTATTCCGTCTTCGGTCAGCGAAAAAGAAGTACTTCAAGACTAAGGTAATAGCAATATTTCGTGTTGTTTTCCTTTTGTTTTTCCTTACTAAATGTTTTAATCATGAGGATTGCGTTTTCGCGCGTGAAATGAATTAAAGATGACAAATATATATTTTCGTTTTGTTTGCTTCAAAAACTTACAAAGTCTAATTACCCAACGCTCATATAGAATAACACAATCTCTAATATATATATATATATATATATATATATATATATATATATATATATATATATATATATATATTATTTTTTTGGAAGTACAAAACCCTAAACAGAAACACATTGTTTCGTCTAATTTTAACTTCAGTAAAATTATATAAACTTATACAAATTTTAATGATTATGCTATTTATTCATACACTGTTCAATATAGTTATAGTTTTATTTTCATTTGTTCAGTCTGATTGAAACTATTTTAAGTTCGAAATATTTAACTTTACTACAAACTGGTCAACTATTTTGAGGTGCACCTTCAGTTGGGGCCTAACATTGCAAAGGTAAATGCCGAATAAAAACTTAATTGAGTTCATGTCTGTAAATAAATTACGTAGCTATTTAAATATTTGTGTCTGCAAACTGGTCTACCTAATTATGTATATTACTAGCGATTCAGTGAGGTTTATTTAATTTGTACGTTTTACTTGTTTCCACATTTTCTAAACGTATGCAGAAATAGAAATAACATTTTATATTATATACGCTTCTATTAAAGCATGAGTTGTTCACCTTTGTGAGTTTATATTATTAGGTAAGTATTAACAATGTTTCATGTTATCAGTTCGTCTGAATAAATTGTAGCGGTGTACCTTATATACTGCTGATATCATGGTATATAAATAACAAATAAAAATCGACTACTCTCCTTCTTCTCTCTCTCTCTCTCTCTCTCTCTCTCTCTCTATATATATATATATATATATATATATATATATATATATATATATATATAAGTGGCGATTAATGATCGGGGTTCGCGCCCACCGACCGTTGAGAATTAGTCCCTACACTGAAGATTGCGTTAGCATGAAACGTCGATGTCTGTAGGTATTAAAATATTTAATAAATATTTATTTATAAATATTATTATTTATCAGCCCCCTCAAACAAAGGCAGGGCACTCTCGAGTGACTTTAATAACAAGCCGTGCAAATAGCTACATTCACGATCCGAACGCCGTTCGTAGATCACTCTAAACTGTTTGGGTAAATCTAGCCGCCGACTCGCTATTTACATTTAAATTCCTCGCTAGTTACTAACTAATTGGCTATGGCCGATATGGGATAAGACCCTCGATTACGAATCAGTGGCGATTTGTGATCGGGGTTCGCGCCCACCGACCGTTGAGAATTAGTTCCTACACTGAAGATTGCGTTAGTATGAAACGTCGATGTCTGTAGGTATTACAATATTTAATAAATATTTATTTATAAATATTATTATTTATACATATATATATATATATATATATATATATATATATATATATATATATATATATATATATATATATATATATAGTGGATTTTTTCATACTAATGTTCACCTTCTGATTAAAAAGAACATTATTGTATGACACACTGCATACTGCCATTCAGAATGTTTATTTTAAACTACTCGCTTTCAGAGTGAGGGCCAGATGAGACATTTGGAAGGAGATCGCGGGCCGAAAAAACGAAATCTCAGAATTACTATATTTTGTATAGATGAAAATACGGCATCAAAATCTCTATGGAAGGCCCAAACTGTAGTAATATTTACTTTATTTTTATTTTACGTTACGAACTTCATCAATTTTATCAATTATTTTTACATGATGATTGATTCAAATCTTGAACAATTACATTACTCGATTTATTCTTTAAGAATCAATGTAATTTTAAATGACATTAATTCTTCAAGAATAAATAACTAATTTATTGCTACGACACGAGTAAGAATTTCTTACACGTGTCGTAACGATAAATTACATTAATTCTTTTAAAATAAAGCTAAAAGAGTATTTTTTATTTTAAATGCGAAAAAGTCAATTAAAGTCAATGACTACACTGAAAATATTTATTGAAAAAAGTTAAAAGATTCAAAAATAATTTTTAATAAATAAATAGAATTCAATGTGGAAAGAAAATGTAAAATTTGAATTCTATTTATTTATTAATAAATAATTGTATTAAACTTTTTAAATAATATTTATTAATGAAAAAATTACAAAACAAATACAACTTTACGTTTTATCCATCCAAATAATTGACGATGAATTGTGAAATTAACGTAATTGTTTAATCTCTGAAAGAAACATTAACGGGAGGGTATGGGAAAGTGATTGGTGGTTGGTTATCTAATAAAGCCTGTTTATTAAAGAACTGGGCTACCATACCTCTTCAAGTGTATCGTTTGTAGAAATTATCCAATTTTTTTCAATACTGTTTTTCATTATGATCCTGATTATCAATTTTTTAAATTTTTTGTTCGATTTCAAGATTATAACAAAATTTTAATAGGCTGATTATGACACGTATATGTGCGACAGAAAAATATAATAACATCGCATGTTTTATGTTCCCAGAAACTCTAATCAGTAAAATCACATGAAATATTTTTTGCAATTATATTATTTTTTGTGTTAATATTGAATAAACAATGCTTTATTCAATGATAACATCGCAAATTCAATAAATTAATTTTCCATCGAGTTATAGTGATATTTTTAACACAAAATTTACGTGTCTTTTTCGTAATATATACGAAATACTTTTTTTTAATTTTAAACATCCACAGTGCTTTATTTTCATAAAAAATTTAAAAAGTCATGCATTTTTTTATTAATACATACAAATATAACTTTAGTACAGGTGCATTTTGTTTTTAAAAAATAATACATTTTCGTAAAAATTTAAAAGAAATAAATATTTCATTATATTACGTGATCGTTAATTAATAAATACTAAAAATGTCATCAAAATTGGTTTATTTCTTGAATTTTGGTGAATTTTTAAGTGAAGAGAGAGTCAAAATGTTTTTACAATTAGGAGATCGGCCATTGATTTTGCACGTACCTAGTACATAGCCGTTAGAAATGGACAGCATTTAGTTTAGTATATTTGTGTTCAGTTAAATGTTGTTTTTCACATGGGCACACTGTTTGTTATTAATAATTATTGTATTGTTGTTCAATTGTTTATGTGGGTTGATTTGTCACAAATTTATATTTTGGATCCTGTAAGTGTATAAGATATGCGTGAATATATATGTACGCATGTACGTATATGGCGGACTGAGTGAGTATGAGAGTCAGTATACACAGATTTAATAAGAACACAAAATAATAACCAATAAAATGCAAGAATATTATGAAAATGGCAATAAGAATTATGATATTAATAAAAAATATATAAATTGCTTGATTAATTGGTTGATTGGTTGATTGGTTGATTGATTAATTGATTAGTTGATTGGTTGGTTGATAAATGTATTTATTGATTATTTGATTAATTGAGTATTTGATTAAATTATTTACTTATTGGTAGATTGAGTTGTTGATTGGTTGATTGGTTGATTGATCTATGTGTTGTTTGATTTATTTATTGGTTATTGTTTCTTGAATGAAGAATCTGTATAATTCCGTCAAAATCGTTATTTACATGACCTTTTCCGAAATCAATTATCATATACGAATTTTGAAAATGATAACCGATGTAGGAAACATAAATTCGAAATCACTTTGCAACATTTGTGATTAAATTAAACTGCGATAGGAATTCTACATGGAAGGGTTAAGATATTAACTGAGAATAAAACAAACAACATTAATATTACATATCTTGTCGACGGTTTATTTTTCTAAAAACAAACGTTATAATGAATCTTTTTGCCGTCCCTCCCTTTCCCTGGTCTGACGGATTACGTCATCATTTAACTGTGCAAGTTTATTTCAATCTATTTTTTATAATTATGCCATCCTTTCATTGTGGGGATATATATATATATATTGTGACGGCATCCACTGAGCACGTGATAGGGAAACACACACACAAGTAAACAAACCAGATAACAAGATCGATAATTTTAGTACTATATGTACATATTTGGCTGTATCTTTATATTGAAGCAAGGGTTGCCCTCCCGACTGCTCTCTTAAACTGATTAAATAGTCGCATCTTATGCATGCATATCCAGTTACCAGCCTATGTTTGCTGTGATTAAGTAAAATGTTGCTGTATTTTTGAAAGTTTTACAATTCTCTGAGTGATTACTGTGTGACGGTACACAATAAACACGGTTACGTGTCCAAGGAAAAAGATCGACCTAATGTTGGGTGCGCCAATGTATCGCTCAAAACAGCTTGACTGGTTTCTCTGTTATATATAAAACGCAACGCGAAATTTGTTTCCTTATAATAGATCAGGAATTCCTCGGTTGTAATAAAACTAGGCAATTCATATTCCATGTCAGTGCGTAGCATACGTGTTTCGGATATCAACCTTGAATATTGACATTGATGTATATCGACCATTGCTAATAGTGAAACACTTGAAACACGTATATTGCCAACTGTTACCTATGATGCATCGAATGTTGCGCTGGTTAAACAGGAACAACAGGTGTACATGTCTGCGATACACATTTTTTAGAAATAAAAACAATAGAGCCAAGAAATCAGAAGCTCCGCTCGGTACAAAGCAATTATGTGTATTTGTTCTAATTCATGTTACATGTGAATGTTGGTGCGGAGAGTTTGAATGTTAGACTTTAAGAGAAGGGTGCTATCAGCCATGGCAATCGGTGCTTGCAAAGGTTTATTATAATTATTAAGGCTCTGTCTTACTTGCAATAAATGTTACCATCTATTTGTGGCCTCATATCACTACAGACTGCTCATTTTATAAACATTCAGCCATTACCTGGGATATGTGTGCGCTCAATTTGCTCACATGCCGTGAATGAAACATAGTGTCAGCAGCAAATATTCCCATCTCTGAAGCGATTGCAATACGAAGAGGATGAGGAACTGATAGGTCATCATATTGCGTGTCCGTTCTTGTTACGAGAGTTCTTGAAAACTGGTACTAGAAAGGTTATTTTCCAGCTATCAAGAAAGCAAAATTTTAGAAGGCATTTGTCATAGAGTTGGAAGAGGATAAGAGCCAACTCAACAGAGCATTTTTTATTACTATAGCAGTGGTAAGATCAGGCCCACATGCTGGGCAATAAATTAAGCCTTATCTGTTGCCGTGCATGCGACATCATAGTGGTTAGACAATACGGAAATTGTTGATTAACCATTGTTCACTACATTATTATAGAGTTTCACGAGATCGCGATTCTGATCATCTTGGTATACTTTCTATCAGCTGCATCTTTTACACTCTTTAAATGGTGTCTGATGCTATGAATGTGTGTCTACTCTATGGGAAGTCTCTGATGGGGTCTCTGAATCATTCCCAATAAGCCCGTTGGTAATATCTTGTCGTTTTTAATAACGGCGCTTCGAATGCAGGTAGAAGGTTTAGGGCGATATAAACTGATATCACAAGGTGATCAGCGTTCCTCAGTGTGCTATGGTTATCTGCAACACAAACCTCGGGTAGTGTTGTCAAAAATAAGTCATGATATGAAGCTTGGTTAACTTTCATGACTTAGGAAGTGGGTTTATATAGATAATTAACCTTCTCGTCCTAAATAAGGACCATGGACGCTAATGGGTTAATAGTAATATTTACGCAAACACCAATATCAAAAAAAAGAACAGCGTGATACATAATGATCTGGCAAAAATAAATGGCAATATTAACAATATAATAATTTACTCGTATTTGCCTGCTCGACAGATTTTCTGTGAGAGTATAGTTACATCGGTAGTAGTAACGTAGCATTATTAACTATTAATTATTAAATGCAGCATTATTTGATGTTGGGGGTTTAAAAATAAGATTAAATCTAGAAAATTCCGCGTAAGGTGGATTTACGCAAGAATATGAAATGTTCCATTAAAAGTTAAGTTAGAGTTAGACCTACGTGAACTAGTACATGTGTAAAGAGAGAAATTATGTGGAGGAGAAGCTAGAAAGTTCCAGTCTCTTTTGAGTTAGGCATCAACGTAAGTTTGCGCGGTTTTCAAGGTTTGCACTATCCTTTAGATGTAGGTTAACAAGATAGAGTTCATCTGGATGACTTGTGTAAATTGCAGCAAAAAGTAAATCAAATGTCAAAGCAATTAACGGTATTATTTGTTATGCTTTTTTATGCGGTTTCTATTATTCTAGCTACAAAAAGCGAAAAGAATAGAATATTTCTGCTGAAAACATCACTATTCAATGGGACCACTACTTACGTTTCAACAAGAGAGACGAACAGCTGTTACTGTCGACGGGCAATCTGTAGAAATCCCCTACGCTAGGGTAAACCCAGATTTATTGCAGACCTTGAAGAATGAGTTATTTGTACTAGTTCAACTTTTCAGAACGGTGCGGCTCGCTAGTGAAGCGGCAGAGATTCGCGTCAGAGCACCTTTCTTCCGGAAATACAGATTTCAACCCCTGTACAAGTCTCATTTTTCACTTTGTGGTATTCTGTGTTTCTTTGTAGTCAGTGTGTTCAATGCGGAACCATATACATAGACCAGGGTTTTTGGCCTTTTGGCTAAGATTAAAGTGTAGTATCTGTCCGATGGATACTGCATGCCTGTCCTGTGCAGTTCTAGGAGGTCCACCCTCCCAGGCTTTGCCTCCCCTCTTTGGGGAGGAGTAAGTTTATTGCTTACTGTCTGGGGCGCCCCTACCGGGGAATGCCGACGGGGCTGCCCAGGCAATTTTTAATGGCCAGAGTGCTCACCTCTCGAGCGCTAGCTTTTCAAACCCCACTTTCTCGACCCGATCTTGGGTCACATCTTACTTGTGGGAGTAAGATAAAACTGGCCTTGTGCCTAACTCCTGGGGAGGAGTAAATAAAACCATATACATAGATCTGCGTTAGAGAATACGGTGTAGGTATGCTAACTCACCTCGCGAGGCGATGTTAGGACCAAAACGTCGGCAAGGTATAAAGTTAGCAATATAGTTGAGTGGCAGGTATTTAGGCTGTGACATAATAAGATACTCTAGGAAATATAGTATACTGGTAACTAGTAATATGTTAGTGAAGGGTTTGAAATGGTCACAATTTAGTTCAGTATATCTGTGTTAAGTTAAATGTATTTTGTTTTACTTCGTTAGACTGTCTATTATAAATACATTACGGAGAGGAATAATAATTTTTCAATATGCATACTAGTTCCTGCCAAAGTTGTGTTAATTCATTCATCTTGTTAAACTATATTATTGACAAGATCCTTGATGAGGGCATGATTGACATCGCTGACGTAATTGTTCTATTACCGACCTAAACTATGCAAACGATAGTTCTATCCTAATCGAAACATACGCTGATATCGAGAAGGCATTGAATAATGGCAATGCAAGCGCCGAACGCGTAAGTATGATGATCAATGCCTAAAAAACAAAGGTCATGCCTTTCCAGAAGAGTCACTATCACTCTCAACTGCGTCATTGTCGGGGAACTCGAACAGTTCAAGTATTTGTCTCAACCTTTACAGCCACTAGATAGAGTAAAGATGAGATTGTAATCCGTATCAATCGTACTGGCGCAGCCTTCTGCCGTCTCCAAAGTAGAGTGTGGTCTGACAAGAGATAAAACTCTCAACAAAAGTGAAGCTATTCCAAGCACTTATACGGACAATATTGCTGTACGGTAGTGAGATCTGGGCCTTGCACAAAGATCTTCACACACTCGCGGTTTTCGACATGTACTGTATTGCCTTCAGTGCGACGTATGCATCCGTCTCTCCAACCAAATTGACCATCCATGCTAGATGCAGCACCACCAGAATCACAGAGACTCTTCTTAAAAAGACGGCTTCGTTGGTAAGGTCAGAATTTATCCGCTGGCCCCTAATCGAATTCGCCGGCTGGAAAACAGAAAACTTGGATAGGAACAGCGAGGACAAACATGGAGCTGGTGGCTGGCTCTAGCGCTTTTGGTGTTCGACCCTGGAAGCGAAAATGGCTGAAGTCTGTCAAGGACTCAGCTGCCCATCGGCGGGAATAGACCGCCTTGATGCAAGATGCGATGAACTCATTTGAGCCGGCTCAACCCACCCCGAGGGTGAATACCGTTACAGTTAAAATTAATCATTATTTAATTTTAATTTATATTGATTTGTTTATTTGAGTTGCTTAACCCAAGAATAAGTATCAGTGTCTATCTATAGATATGGCTGCATATATATGTACGTATGTCTATCTTTTTACAGGGGTGAATATTTGGGTGTGAGTGTAAGTATGTAAATATATATTTAATTAAAAAATTAATAAATAATAAAATTACATGAAATTATAATATAAATAAATGAAACCATGGTAATAAGAATTATACTATTGATAAACAGATTGATTTATTAATTTGTTGATTGCTTGATTGACGATTGATTAATTGACTGATTGGTTGATCAGTTACTTTGTTGATTAATTGGTTAATTTAGTGATTTATTGATTGGGTGGTTGATTGATTGATTGATTGATTGACTGTTTCTAAAGTAATAATTAGTAGCATGTCGCCGAAATCGTCATTTCCATAAATGTTTACGACTGAAATTTCAATCACTTTTCATCAATTTTGAAAATGAAAATTGTTGTAAGAAACGTGAGTGGCAAAGATTTACTGATTAAATTGAACTACGGTAGGAATTCTGCAGAGAAAAGATAAGCCGTGAACCGATACTACACCAGTAGACGACCCTGGACCATTCCAAATAAAACATTCAAATAAATGTATTTCACTATGTCTCCGGCCTGATGGATGACGTCATCATTTAATTATGACATCCACTGTGTAGATTTATTCCCATCTCTGTGTTAATGGATTATGTATTTTGGTGACGTCAGCATTTATAACGGCATCGAATTGTGACTTTAGATTATTTTGATTATTTTTACTACTATTCTCGTCTCAAAAGTTATTCCCATAAGGTTTCGACCGATGTAACCTCCGACTTTCTTTCAGGTGCATCTTGTCGAACTCGGGAAAGCATTATGTCGAACTAGGGAACATGCAAGAAATTTTTAATGGAACCCTTTATGGAAAAGACGCAGAAATAATAGAAATTATCCTTATTTCGAAAATTCCGAAACATCATATTGTGATGTCATCAACTGTGAATGGGGCATAACAACAGAAATAAGATAGAAATGCTCGAGAATTTTAGTGGTATATCTTTATAGTTTGGCAGTGTTTTTATAGCGAACTGTAGTAAGTCAGTTTGGAGAGGCCACTGATTTTATTCTGATTTGGGGGTTTTCATTTAATGATACCCAACTGGTATATGTTTAGTTATCCAACGACCAAAAGCTGCACATCTCCCAGCGAAACCGACTTTAACAAATATTTAACTGATATCGCTAAATATATTTTTCCATCCAATGCTGACGCTAGAAAAGTTCTACGTTTTAAACTGTCGAACAGACTTATATCGAGCTACGAATGGCAAATCATTTGTAACTCTTAAGTTAACAGTTCGAATCAGCGTGAGATCATTTCACTTTATTGTTAGAGGCGTTTAGGTATAGCACAGCCTATTATTTGTCGTTTACCGCGGGAAAGATACTCCGCTTTTATCACGTCTATCCCCCTCAAGAAGTAAACCACAAGCGGGCTCCTATAATGACCAAGACCTCGATTATAAACGTACGTCAACCATCAAGTCTATTGATGGTCTTCTCTAACCACGTCCGACATACCTTGCTCACTATAGTGCAGGTAGACTCAGAATCAACTAGTGCGACGCACTCTTTCTCGTTCACAGCTATTCTTACTGTTGTCGGCGCCAAGTTCTGATCTTTTCTGGGAAAGACGCCGGCGCATAGTTGTCGTCCTCTAACCTTATTCCCGAAAAGATACTGAGAGGTTAAGCTTAACCCTTCACATCGGGAGTCATATCAACCACTTCTCCGAAGTAAGGGATTCCAAGCTCACCGTCAGAAATAATCTCTTACTAAGTGGTTAATTTCATCACATTTTAAACAACTTATCCGGGTTTTCTATGTCTGACTTTCCATTGCATTCTCTGATCGCACGTTTACCGTAATGTATGCGGGTCCAAGTGGGTCAACTTTCAATATTGCTTTCGCTCGAGTCTATACCTGGGAAATAAAGAAACTTGTAGGAGGTGTCGGACATGATCATGCAACTCATGGATGAAGGCACTCCGTAACTCTCGCTCCGTGATACCATCACATAGCAAAGACAGCTTCCATAGGTCTACCAGGAACATATCAATGGTTTCACCGGGTGCATGCGGCGGGATACAAACGGAGCGTACATCGCATATGAGTTCGGTTCGAACTTCCTGTATTTTTCTTCAATTTAGTGTTGGTAGACCGCATAAGCATCACCTGTCAAACGCATGGGGATTAGCATTCCATTCTCTTCACTGAGAATATCTGACACACAGGTTCAGCTTTCTCAATTCATTCAGTAATGAATTGACTGGGGTCCGCACCGCTAAATTCCGGTATCAGCTTCATATCAAGTATTTCTACCATTATGACGCCGAAATAGCTTGTAGTAAGAAAGTTTAACAAGATACTGATCGTATTCTGATTGTTGTATTTTCACTTTATGGGACCCAAGTCGAATATGTTTAGTTATCCAACGACCTAAAGCTGCTCGTCTCCAAACTACATTGCCTCAAACATAAAAAGCTGCTATCGCTAAATCTCTCTCTTTCTCTCTCTCTCTCTCTCTCTATATATATATATATATATATAATAATAATATATATATATATATATATTATATATATATATATATATATATATATATATATATATATATATATATATTACTCTATCGAAACCAAATGCCGAATGTGGACGCGTTCTGAGTTTTTGATTGTCGAACAGGCGAATCATATACCTTATATAGAGTTACAAATAACGAATAATTTGTAACCCTTTGGTTGAAAGTTCGAATCAGCCTCACCGCATCTCACTTTATTGATAGAATCTGTTACGTACAGTACAGCCGACACTTTGTCGTTTACTTCGGAGTATTCAGTTTTACCAATTACATGAAGTAATGGTTGGCCCTCTCGACCTTTCTCTCGATTTAGTTCAAGACTAACTGATTAGGTAGTCGACTCCTCTACAGTTTTTGTTACTAGTCTTTTTTAGTTGTGACTAAGACAAAACTGTGTTAGTATACTTAAAAGTGTTACAATTCTCTGAGTGATTACTGTGTGACGAGACGCAATACAAATGGCGTATTGCACTAGTAAAATGTTCGAACACATGTTGGATGCGCCAATCTGTCGCCAAAAAGTGCTCGAGTGGGTTACTTGTTACATATATAATTTTCTCATGATCAATAAGGAATTACTCGGTTGTAATAAAGCAAGGCAATTCATATTACATGTCAGTGCGTAACATACGTGTTTCGTATAGCAACTTTGAATATTGACATTGATGTATATCGACCGTCATTAATAATGACACATTTGAAACACGTATATTGCCAACTATTGCTCATAATGCATCAAATGATGTACAAATTAAACGGGTACAGCAGGGTGTTTTATGTCTGCGATACACAGTTCATGAATTACAATCACAGAGCATAGAAACCAGAAGCTCCGCAAAGTACACAGCTAATTTGGTCAGTATCTTTAGATTTCTCTTAATCGCTTTTCATCAACTATATCTTCAAAAATGTGTACTCGTCTTTGAAAATCGACTTAATACTCTGTGTCAAGGTTTTAGAGGAGGTTGCTCAGCCTCAAGCGTTTTATAGGGAAGCAATGATGCTGATAAATACTTTATTTGTCGTGCTTGTTGTACATTCACAACATGGATGTGACAGGGTACTGTTTGCTAACTGTTTGCACAAATATATTGATGTATGCGATCAGATGTTATGTTTTTCTGCACACATACTCTCTAGAGTGTCAAACGATATCAGTATATTCAACTTAAAGTACGTCTCAGCCGAATTCCAGCCATTCTAGTATTCAAGAGTTAAATGTTTAAAAGTCTGCCATATGTATTCTCTTATGTGTGTGTGTGTATAAACACAGATATGTGCATCAAGTCGTAGGAAAATATATAGAGGTAAGACCAATAAGACAGTCTGGCTGTTCGCCATTTTAAACCGGAAATCCAATATCCTCGATGTCACCTGCTACCGATGCCTTCGTGTAATCGTGAAGCCATATCACTATATGAACCATAATTTGGATGACTTTTATTAAGGAAAGATAACTGCAAATCGCGGATTTAGGAAGCAAACTCTCCCAACGTATACGGATACTGAGGAAGTGATAGGTGATGAGACGTGTCATAGCCATCACGTGTAAACATTTGACCCCCGGAAACACTGCATGTATGTGTCTTTAAATGTATGAGTAACACCAAAGTAGTTTACCATAGTCGCAGATATGCAAAACGTTGTGGGTCTTCCAGCAGCCTTGTTTGCGTAACGCCGTAGTTAGGGCCGTCAGGGAAGGGTAAATCTTTTAAAAATAACTTTGAAGTCTGTGTTCAGACCGTCTGGTGATCGCACAAAAAAGGTTGTGAGTTCGACAATGGTGAAGGGTCCTTTGGATTAGGGGTATAAAGGATTTTGATTCGTTGGTTCTGAAGAAGTTAAGTTATTTAAATTAGACCTGTTTTCGTAGCTTGATGCTGACTTGTGTCTGCATTGTAGAAGCCATCTCATACCTACTATAATTAGACTATGCGGGAAATGTCAGTGTCTTGGAAGAAGAATACAAATGCACAGAACTGAGTAAGTAAGAAAGATTAATTTTCAAATTATGCACTTACAAAGGAGTAGGAAAATAAAATGTACAATAGAAGGGGCACGATGGTAAAAGAATAGTAAAATAATTCGATGCCAGACAAGGATATCATTAAGCGAACCTGTTGATTAGGAGTTAGAAAAAGTTATTTTCTCTTTCTATGTTGAAATGCGGAAGAGTGTCAAAACGTTGGGTACCAAGTAAAGGTATTTTACATAAATTAGATGGCTGACGGAAGAAAATATATAGGGAATGTTAAGTGCATGTTTATTTACTTGCTTGGTTTATAGATATACAATTAAATGATTGACGATTGTAAAAAGTAGGGGTACAATTGTGATTGTGGAAATGAAAAACATGCGGGGAAAATACATTCTATGGAGATATTTTTTTAATTGCTGAAGTGTTATATAGTAGTAGCCGTGTTTTGTTGGACAAAGTTTAGAAATCACGGGTCAGAGATCAACACCGCCGGAAATTATGAAACCACGCGATTTCCGGCTGAAGTCCTCTTCCAACTCTTATCTGGCAAGATTTCGCCGAAGAAAAGAGGAAATGAGGACAGCACGCATCTGGCAGCTTATGTAGTGAGACGGGATATCTGTCAATCTCTCTCTCTCTCTCTCTTTCTCTCTCTCTCTCTCTCTCTCTCTCTCTCACGCATGCAAAGTACAGCTGTTTTTCTGTTTCTGTCATTTTGAATAAACCTTTCATGAACTAAACAACACATTTTCACAATGACAGTAGTTATTATGGTGGCGACTATGATGACGAGAGTTGCGATTCGAGGTAAAAATTATTTCTACACTTATCGGTAAGTCATAATATAACATAAGACATATTACCACTGAAACGTAAAGTGGCAAGTATGGTTATGGGCCACATTTATAGATCCATCCTTAGTGGAAAATTGTGTAGCAAGATGTTTGTTTGCATTACAAGTACATATTTGAATGTTGGTTCAGCCGAGGAAACAGAGAGCAGTCAGGGAATTCCAAAGGCAAACGGTCCGAAGAAAAGAAGCTATTAGAGTAGAACTGGGGTTAGCAGCTAGTCGGCTTTGTCGTACTTTTTTCGTCAGTTACAAACAAAAATATCATTATATTGAGATCAGGGTTTGTGCTTTTCAATCATCTAAATTCGAAATATCATCATCAGTAAGAAATCTTTTTGGTGCACCTGTTGTACAAAATAACATCACCATATATAACATTTCATCAATATGTTTATTCTGGTCAAGTAGTATATATAATATAGTATTCATCTTTATGTTTCATGTTAATTCCTACATATTTTTTATCACCTTTAAAATAACTATAACCTATTATATTATAAATTGCATGTTATTATTGTCTATTTCATTGTACTTTCTTCCACTGGTCAGTTTACATATTGTCTTGCAATATAATGTAACAATGTTTTGCTTTAATTACTAAAACTACATTTTGGTAATTTTCTTTATTCAATGGTCGATGTTATTTTTACCATCTTAATCTTTGTTTTATTCAGATTTTTCCCGGTGGATATTATTTTCGTCTCAGTTTTACATCCGTATAAAGATTTTGTTCGTAATACTCAACTACAAGAACTTGCTAACACACCCTATTTGTTGTAATAGAGCATTTCTTACTTGAAAATAAATACCTTGTCATGGCTTCATGATGTCAAATCCTTCATTGATCTAATACTTTTGTATGACTTGTATATGCTGCTTCAAGCAATTTATCTTCTTTTACATGTAAAATACGAACACGTAATCCACAAATATCACAAACACTAATAATAGTGTAAAGTATTATTGGTTTCCTAATAAAATAAAGATGAATTTACTGGACCTAGACTAAATTAAAATAAATATAGCCCACATTTGAACCCCCTACACCTATCAAGTTTATCCCAAAACCCACAATAATAATAATAATAATAATAATAATAATTATAATAATAATAATAATAATAATAATAATAATAATTATAATAATAATAATAATAATAATAATAATAATAATAATAATAATAATAACCCTTAAACGAATATCAATTTTATATGAAAGCATTCAAAAATGTATTACATTATACAGTGTTTGGAATTAGTTTACTAAAATCCGTTAAATACAACACTTGATGTAAAAAAGAAGATGTTTATCCGTTTAAATAAAATGAGCAAGAAACCGACGTTAAATAAACATCAGCATTATTGTTGATATTTATTTAACGTCGGGTTTCATTAATTTTGTTAAAAAATAACATTTTAAAAATTAATATAATTAAGCAGATTGTTGATGAGATGACGCTGCAATTTTTTAATTTTAAACGTCAAATATTGGGAATATGATCTTGCCTTTGTTACTGTTCCTTCCTCTTCTCTTTCTTTTCTTACTTGTTCGTATCCTTTTTCATACTTATCCTCCTACCGGCTCTTCCTCCTACTTTTACTTCTTCATACAAAGGCGTGACATAAAATACACTGGTGTTAATATATGAATAATAAGTGTATATATATAGTCCAAAGCTATTTTATCGCAATTATATGAGTTTAAACAAATAGCGTAATCCTTTTGATGTTTCTTTGAAGTGCATTTATTTGTATATTTACATAAAACATGGAATGCTGTAAGGAAAGCAGTGTGATTGGGAAAATGAAGGCGAGAAACGTGAAATGTTAAAGAAAATAGAAGTAGGTGCGAATTACTTCCGGGTAAAAGGGAAAAATGATTAAACAAAAAACAACAGACAAAATGTATTATATAAGAGTATAATGTGATATCTGATATTATTTCTAACCCCGGGTGGCACCGGGTATCCTACTAGTATATATATATATATATATATATATTAACTCTGTGGTGACAAATATGGGCATTGATCAGTTCATATGTGAGAAATATCAAGCATGAAACGATGAGAGCATGTGAATTACCTTCTCAGAAAACTACCAGAGAATAACACCTCACATAATCAATTAATTAATTTTAAAGTAAAAGAAACCTTACGATGAAAGTTAAAAAGTAATGCGCAACGCTGAATGTTAACATGCGAAGAGACGCTGTTGATAGAATGGTATTAAAGAAAATACGAAAAAATGAGATGATAAATAGTCCGTGGTTGAATAGTGATTGGACGTGAACATCTTTTAAAAGGCTAAAAAATAAAGTAATTTCGTGTACATATATAGAACTGTAGATATACGTCCAACTTACCTTCCTTTTTAGGAAGAAAAGGCAAAAGAAAGTGAAAAAGTATCCAATTTATATCCTTATGCCAGCTCAAAGAAAAAAGTGCCTTCTGCTTATTTTGGTAAATTACAGTAAAAAGGGGGGGGGCGAATGTGGCACAAGACAGGTAGCTGCGCTTCTTTGTGTGCACAATTGATTAAAATTCTGGGGCGAAGAGAGATAGCACGATTTTTTTCTAACGTCACAAAAAAGCGTATTATCCCTATTTAAATCGTATCCGGTGCCTTTCTCTCAGTGTAGGAGTTTGTTAAAATGCAGTTAAACAAAATTTTATTTTTTACAAAGCAGGCAAGAAAGAGTCTTGTTCATATTTTTTATCAAGCATTTAATTTTTCAGCTGCAATGATTTCTCGTCACCGATGTCAAGACAATCACTTCTCTACATATAATTAATGATTAATGCCTAATGCGACCAGTTTATTCTCCATGTTCGGGAATATTTGTAGAAAATAATAAGTTCTTGAGATTCTTAGACCCGGCGTTGAGTAAACATGAAAGAACACATGCTACTCCGCAAAGGAAATATGACTATCAATGTCCAGTACCTTGTGGCTCGATGCCTGGGCGATAAGTTTCCATCCCAGGATATCTCCAGATGGGGCCATCACGATAGTACTACAACGTAACACTCCTGGTTATAAACTGTTGAACAGGCACCAATTGTACGATACTTTTACTTTATATTCATTTCGAAAAGTCAAGTTCTTGAAACCTTTTCTTTAGTTTCTCAATCTTAAATTATTTACATTTTTAACAAATATCTTTACATTCGCTGATCTGTTTTAATTTTTCCTTCTAACATCTCAACAATTACTCATTCAATAGCTTTTGTGTTTGTTTAGTATTTCCTAGATTGTTTCCATGACGCAGGTTTTATTTTACTTATACACACCTGAGGACATCAATCAAAACATTAACAACACTCTTCATTTTACATCAGAAGATATCTTCAGCGTTCATTGTTATAGCTCTACAATGAAACATAAATAAAAAAAACAACGTATATAATTCATTGATGAAGGCCTGTGTAATCGAAATATTTGATTTATATTGATTTATTTATAAAAACATTTTTAGCATCGAATTTGGTTTTAAAAATAGTTACTTATACTTTTCATTTCACGATTCTTTTCGGTGTAGAAATATTGGATCTATTATATATATAATTGGGCTGATTGGAAGTTAATTATATTTGTAATAGACTCATATTGTCCCTCAATTTCTCCTGTACTTCTGGACAGGGCTCTTTATATGGCGTTTTCGGAAACAAATATAACTAGACTTGAAATAGACATTATAAAATTAGCTAGAAGAAACTTAAATCTATATTATAACAAATTATGGATGAGGAAATATAGGGAAAATAAGTTTAATATATCTATGGTGGTCTCGGACCTTGGATAGGAAACTGACTTGGTTGGTCTTTATATCGAGCAGTAGTCCTCGTTAATTTTGGCAATAGAAACTTAAAGAATACCAAAACAATATTTGTAATTTCTTTTAAAATCTGGACCTCAGGGTAACTATAGACATAAACACTTAGAGTGTGAACTTTTAAAACATCAGTCTCAATCTAAACCATAAAACGTTTGAACCGTACCACAACCTTAATCATACACTTTACTATGTAGACTATAGTTGAACAATCTGGGTTCTATTAAGAAAACTATTTTCCTCAGTATATCTAAGAGAGTATAAAAGTTGTCATCAAATTAGTTATTAATCAATTAAAACTAAATATATTATAATGAAGCAATAACTAGGTTTGGGTGGGGTGGTGAGATAAGCTATATGAAAAGGATCTTGGAGGTACATAATGCGGGCTGTACTTGAATTAGGAAACATCTAACATAATATCATACAATATGGCTATGGGAAATTCTAGACCGCACAATAATAGGAGAATACATATAATACGTAGGATATCATACAACTAAAAGAGAAATACACCCACCTATAGAAAGAAATAACACTATGGAGAAGAACAGACATAGAAATTAAATTTTGTTCAAGCCACCTCATAGCTTAAATATCCTAACTAACATACCCAAACAGTTCTATTGAATTATCGAGAATAATTTTCTTATTGATAGCAGATTAGGTAAGGTTATACAATAAAATACGGTCAAACTATCTTTCGTAAAAACGATAAACTTAGCCTCAACTATTGTAGGTTCAAATAATGCCAAAATAAAATATATGGGAATCCAAAAAGAATTGCACTCCAGGTCCAGGATAATACCCCCCGATATAACTGCAAAAATGAAAGTGAGTGTCATTTATACAATAGATGCTTAATCTCAGATGTAGAATATAAATTCAACGTCATAATAGAAATCGAATATAGTCATATATTGAGTAGACAGGATATTGTTACAAGGACATATTAAGAAACCATGTACACCGTATTAATAAGTCTAGTACTAAATTGGTGAAGACACCTAAAACTTTAGCTAAATATGTTAGGGAACTACGTAGTAAAACATTCAGTTCAGCCTGAAATGGTCTATATTAGATAAGGTATGGAAGTACAACCTTAACAAATCTAAGAGATGTAACCTCTGCACTCTGAAATATAACCATACAGTTATGTCTAAGGACAACTTATTGTATCAGAGACAGGAGGTAGTTTTAGAATTGTTTGCACAAAACCGTATATATTATCTCTCGTATATCTGAGGTATAAATTCCCTATAAACGTTATTAAAAAATATTTACAGTACATGGAACTTTTAATATAAAGTCAGTAAAATAAACTGAAAAACCTTGGAGTAGATTAGGAACGAGAATACCGGGAAGTATGAGATACTAAATATGGATGTAATCATATACAGCATAAATAGAAACAGCGATATAAGTAGAAGTAATCCTATAGATAAGCAATTGACGGAACGGTAGATCACAAGTATGTTCGGGAGGGGGATAGTCGAGGTTTTTCTCAACTGGGAATAAAATAGGGTATAGTCAGCAATTAAGATAAATAAAGGGTTATTCTTAGAAACCTGGAAACAGATAGCGTCTAATATAAATGCTATTTTAAAGGGCGAATGTAGATAGGGAGGTATAAGGCTCTTAATAGAATGCAATGTAGTATGTATATATATATATATATATATATATATATATATATATATATATATATATATATATATATATATAAATGCACTGGCCTTGTTACGATTATTAGAGTAGGGGTAAGATGGGAGAATCCTATTACGGATTATTCGAGTTATCTCTTAATCACGACTGTAAACATCAATATAATAAAAGTAATTTTGTAAATTTTAAGCAAAAAAAAAATATAATCACTTCCACAAATATATTTCTGAGGGTTCACTATTCTAACAGTAGGGAGGTGAATACTCTATATCATTTTAATATTTCTAGGCCTAAAACATATGGCGGGATCAATCACTAACTAATTTAACAGTATATATAAATAGACTGTGTTAGAGTGGTCGAGGCACAGTAGTGTAAGTAGGACGGGGAGGATATTTAATTCAAACTATTTTTATAACTCATGAATCACTTAGATATTCTTAAGAAAATAGCCCAAATCATTTCCTTCAATAGTGATAAATCCCGAAATTGTTGACCTCACAGTTATGGGCATGTGTACGTTTTTTTACTTAGATCATCTACTATAAAATTTAAAATAAGACTACAACATAAAGAATACATAATGTGCGACGCTAATTATGAATACAGAAAACAAAACTTATCTACATATAATATCGATTATTTTATAAATTAAAAGGGAAGCTTACATGTTCAGAATAACTCGAGTCCTAGAATGTAATTGTTTATGTAGTCTTTACAAGTAATAAAATGAATATGCTTTATTGAAAAATATTAATTCAATGCCTAAACGTTACCTATTAGTAGGTAACGGCATCCGACAGAGTTAACATCTGAAATAGATTAGTTCCTTTATATATATAACATATGGCATAACAACTTTTGCTGGCATTCGTAAGTTTAGAATCGTGATATTTTAAAATTATACCTCATTGTGAAGAACGCAACATTATAAAGGAGCCTTTACATAAAAGTTAGAAAATGTACCTTATTTTAAATAGTAACCAATATGGTATTATAACCAACATAAATGTTAAGGCATAAACGAATATAAAAAACAATATAAATTGAATACATAATTTGGTTAACTCCGCACTTAGTTTCGTATTCAAATAAAGTAAATATATACCCACAATATTAATGAAGTAAATTCAGCAATGAGAATTAGCTTTGAGTTAATTTAAGTGTTTCACTGATAAACAATAAGCATCACTTACTAAAATAGTAGAAGTAAACTAAATAAAAATTGCTGGAATAGGGTGCATGATTTATGTTGCAAACTCTGACTTGTCGTTTCAAGATTGCGGACTTCTGAGGGTCGCACGTGAGTGCAAAATTTTCCTATTGAATTATGTATATCATGTCATGTCACACTACGTTGTATCATTTTTTTTAATTACGAACTTGTTATGTACTTTTTTGACGAGCTTCAGGTGAACAGATCTAATATTGGCATAATAATGTTGTTTCGTTTACTTTAAGCGAAACGATTCGTAAAATAATTTGCACTGAAATGTAACTGTTTTGAAAATTCTTTTGCAAAAGTTTCGTAAGAAAAAGTTAGGAATCTTAACTTTTGGAACATAAATGAACTTTGCTTAATTGTATATATATATATATATATATATATATATATATATATATATATATATATATATATATATCATGGCAATTGATATTTTTCAGTTTTTAGAGACGTCAGCGTAGTAGTATTTTCATTTACATAACCTTTTAAGAAATACATTGTCGTCAATTCCAGAGATCTCAGTGGCTGTCACAAGAGTTCGCGAATTGAGGGACATAAATTTTTGTAGAAATGCATATGTATTAATTTGACAAAGATTGATACGGATCTGTTTGAATTATTAAATCTGATGTGATTTGCATATTAGTTTCAGACAAATGCATAAATAAAAATAAATTAAAATGTTATAAATGCATATATATATATATATATATATATATATATATATATATATATATATATATATATTATATATATATGCATATACACATGAATATAGATAGATATTAAGTAGTGTTTTATTATAGAGTTTACAGAACATCATTTCGCGCCTTGCTCATTGATATAAATTAATAACTTCATAACAGCATGCTATATTACTTATAGTCTTAAAATACAACAGCTTTTCGTCGCGAAAGAGACAATGGTCAGGTTTTTCTTCTTCTGCAATTCATGTTTTGATCAAATTTAAATGTTCGAGCACAGAACAAAAACAAATGTCAAGATAATGTATTTATGAACTTGACTTCCCTGATGGAGAGGGCAATGTAAACAGGTCGTCTGGTTTTCATGTGAATAAAATCTCACTCCTCACAATGGGCATCTAGATTGGAACAAAATAAATAGTTCTTAAGTCTAGAAGCAGTGCCCCTCTTCGACCGTGGACAGAACATATATTACCTTTTGATCATATTTCGATGTCGAACATTTATATCCAAGGAATGGGTCCGAATACGCTCGCGAGATGATGACCAGAACATTCCCACTGACGCTATGAGTTGTATTATAGTGTAAGTTATTTCCTCTTGATTCACCAATACACAAATCTATATATCTCGAATATTACAAAGTTCAAAATAAACATGTTCATAAAACTATACTGGAATGTCACTTAGTGTCTGTGTATTTATTCATCACAGATAAAATATATTATGTGGTAGCGGCAATGGGCATAAAAACTGTAAGACGCTACCACGCATGAAATGTAAACGAGATGCATTGAATTCAAATGGGGACTAGAAACTTATACAGGTTTCGGATAGAACCTGCTACATGTAAGTCGCAACGGAGATATCTTTAAAAGTAATATAAAATCAGAAATGGGTAGACCTCACCCAAACAATCTAAACACGTAAGTAAGTGTATTTAATTAGCAAGTTTAATACTAAATTATATTTCCGTATTAGTACTGTTTTCAACCTTGATAAATTTGAAATTACTTGGTAAGTCTACTGCTTATTATGCGCCGAATAGCCAGCCACATGTGTGATTCATTCAAGTTCTTCAAACAATGTAGTAACTTGTATTTTTTAATAAGGTGTAATTCAAGCTGAGATGCAAGTTGGCTACATTTTGGTGTGGCCGGAGAACATCTTTTCGATATCTTTCAATATAAAGGAGGATAAAAGAAAATCCTGGTGTTATGTGACAAGCGATTGAAGGGCAAACTTTATCCCGGAATATCATGCGGATTGTTTGCAACTTTAGAGTATTGTCTTGTGTTCCAGTGTAAGCTATGGCTCGTGAATTGTGTGTCCCTGATCGGTTTTGTAGTCATATTTGGACATATGCAATGATTTCTGAGTGAATATCTATTTGGCATGGCTGTGTAATCGCATCTAACAACAGTCGCTAAAATCTGTCATACATCTCGTCATCTTCCCTTTGACGAAAATTTAGTCTTGAGTAGACGTAATTTCTGTTTTTAGTACTCTTCCGCCTGTTTAAATTATCTACCCTCTAAATTAGATTAGCGTGTGTTTGTTTTCTTTGTCGTGTAGGCTGGTGATTGTCGTTCTCTGTTTTCTCTTCTTATTTTGCTAAGGCACTTAGTTGCTTTGTGGTGTTCCATTTCATATGCTGAGCACGTATTATTACATAGCGTTTCCCGGCCATTTGAATCTCCGTTGGTTGCCTCACCTGGTTAAGTGACGCTTCAGGGAAATAATCTATTCGCCCTGGCAGGATACCACAATAGCTCCTGGAGAAACAATGTGAGTATCCTCTTCAATGAATAGGTTAATCCAGTCTGTAGGCTTGCCAGGCGTTTGGGCGGGTTTTAGGCGTCATTAATTCGCTCCAGAGAATTAATTATCTATGTTGAGGAAATCGTCGTTTTCTGGAATTTTCACGCTTGTATAAAAGGCGGTCAAACCATTTTATATAAAAGTTATGTTTACATTCCGAAAGAATATATAAACACGAGAGTTGGCTGGAGTTTGTCTTAGTACGACTGCGCTCACGAAGTTGAAATTCTAACTGTAAGTTACCATGCTGTGATAAAAACTAGAGAGATAGAGAGAGAGGAGAGAGATAGACCGCAGTTCCAAAGGAGAAAGAAACACGAACCCATATTAAAAAAAAAGAAACAGAGAAATAGTACGTCACTGATGTTATTAATTCACAAGTCAAAGGTTACAAGTTCATTGGATTAATTACTCTCGACTTTTCGACATTAACCTAGAGCCCTCGATGATTTTATACACAACTTGGTCCTTTGACGCGGGGCTCACATTCGCAGTGGAGTGTTGTCACACCGCTGCTAATGGAACAATATCATTCAAATTGTGCTTGCCTTCCTGCGAGTACAAAGTAAGTCAGGTGCAAGGGTTTGAAATGTGAGGCACTCCAGCTCCTATAAAACGGTCACTATCCTAATTATACTTGTGTATATTTGCGCAGGTAAAAACTTGTACACAAAAATGGGTATTAGGTGCCAATCGCTTATTAAATATCTGCCAAATGACGCAAGGATTTTTTCTCATCCGCGTTGATATCAAAAGTCCAAAAGCTGGATCTTCCAAGACAATGATCTCTGGCCAACACCAAAACGTAGCAAACGTGCATGTTAGCTGGAATAAAACTGACCGAAAAATACAAATTAAAACGTTCTTTGAAAAACTTGAATGAATCACGCGAGTGTATGACTGTTTTGCGCATGATAAGTAAAAATACTAAAAGTGATCGCGAATTATTTAGTGTTAAAAACAGTACTAATACGGAAATATAATTTAGCATTTAACTGTCTAATGAAATGCACTTACTTGCGCGTTTTGAATGTTTAGTTGACTTCTCCCCATTTTTGATTTTCTATTTCTTTTCTGGGTATGTTCGCTGTTGTCTCTATATGCGACGACTAACGACTAGCAGGCTCTATCTGAAACCTATATAAGAGTCCAGTCTCCATTTGAATGTAACGCAGCTAGGTTTCCTTTAATCCGTGGTTTCGTCTGACAGAGATTGTGTCCATTACTGTTTGTAGTGAATAAATACACACATATGTAGTGAAATTCCCACGTAGTTATGTGACCATGTCGATTTTGCATAGTTTTCTGTATTAATGAATTATAATAAGCAACATAATTTAGGGCAGTGTGTCACCAAACCTAGCTGAGTGGGAAGTTTCTCGCTGACATATTTCGACCTATCTCTTTGATATAAATGTTCGACATTAAAATATAATCAAAAGGCAAGATCTGTAATGTCCACACTAGTAGTGAGAGACCTACTTCTAAATCTTTATTTTGTGATAATCTAGATACCTCTCTTTTTGAGGGAGTATTATTTTGCCCACAAAAAAAAACAGACACCATGTCTTACTTTCACCTCCAGGAAAGTCAAATAAATAAAAGAACATTTTCTTGATATTTGGTTTACTTCTGTAATTTCACACGTTCATTTGACTAAGAAATAGATTGCAGAAGAAGCAACATCTGACCATCGTCTATTTTGAAGTAAATACCTGTTCTAAAGTTGGGAATTTAAGTAGTTATGTGATATGGTGTTTAGTTTATATAACTGAGCACTGTACAAAATAATGTTTCGCTATGTTATTAACGTATAATCTCTGTATTAGAACATTACTTAATATATATATATATACATTTATATATATATATATATATATATATATATTTATGTTTGCTGAAATTAATATGCAAATCATATAACCTTTAATAATTCAAAGAAGACAGAATCAGTTTTTGTCAACGTAAATGTCTATACTTATTATATCCTTCAATACTCAGACACTTTTGACAGCTACAAAGATCTCTGAAATTTATTTTCTAAAATTATTATGTACATAAAAATAATACTACACTGAAGCCTATGAAAACTGAAAAATCTAAATTGTCAGTGATATATATATATATATATATATATATATATATATATATATATATATATATATATATGTGTGTGTGTGTGTATGTGTGTGTGTGTGTGTATAATTATAAATAGTTGTCTTTATCTACATACGTTTACGATTCATTCTTACGGGAATAGTCAGTGTATAGAAGAAGAATTCATACAGTTCGCCGGACCTCAACTCCAAAACGAGTTATATTTCAAACTCAAATTCTAACGTCCTAGCCCACACGGCCGTTCTCAACAACTCGGTAAATCAGCTTTTAAGCAGCTGTATAAAAGTGTTCTACTATTTAAATGAACATTGCATTGAAGATACTATAACAACATAAGTAATGGAAATAATTTAGCAAATACTGAAAAGCAATAAATACCATTGTTATTGTTGGGATATGAAAAGAAATGAAATCAGATCATTGAAGGAAAATATATATGTTGAGGATATACATAATTAAATATTTAGAAGCGAAGGGAAAGGCTCGAAATATTTGCTAATTCAGGATGAACATAAACTAAAGATATTGTACACCTGGTTCGTGTTCAACAGTTAACTACTAGGATGTGTTATAGTCTGGAACTATCGTTGCCCAATGTGTGTATCTTTGTGTCGATGTGAAGATATCCTGGGTGGAATCTTATTACTCTGACACGGCGCCATAAGGTACTGGGTGTCGATAATTAGATTTACCTTTTGGAGAAGCGTGTGTCTATTGCCTTGACCTCTTGCTATGTCTAATATCCTGAAGAACTTGTAGTTTTCTGCAGATATGTCCAAACTGGGAGGATGAACCGATTGCATTAGGCATTAATCATTAATTCTCTGCCCATAATTTTCTGATTATAGGGGAGCAGGAATCATTACAGCTAAAACTTAAATGTTTATAAAAAAAATTGACAAGACATTCTCTTGTCTGTTTTTATAAAAAATAGAATTTATATTTTACTGCATTTTCACAAATTGCAGATGCTAACAAAAAGCAGCAACGGCCCTTTAAATGGAGTATAAGACGATTTTATGAATGTTAAAAAATAGTGCTATCTCTCACCGCCCGAAGATTGGTTCAAAGCCGCAGAAAAAGAAGCGACTCTTCCTGGCATGTGGCACATTAGTCCTCTTTTTATCTGTTAATGAACTGGCACAAGGATATAAATTGGAATATTTTTCCTTCCCTATTTTTCTTAGAACACACACATCATTTTACCGTTTCTATGATTAATAGTTATTCAAGGTTCGAGTAAATTAAAACCGATTCTGTTTTCAATTTAACAGTCTTGAATTTAGACATTTTTAAAGGTTCTTGGGCCGGGTAATGACATTTGATGATGCATGTAGGGATTTTCCGGATCGATTTGACTGTTCTGTGGGTTATTTCCAGGGTTATTTATATGTCCTCGTCAATGGATGTTTTATTGGATTGACGTCGTCCCTGGGTTGAGTCCTAGGTTATTACGGAGCCAGATGTGGTACAATCGTGCCATTCTGTTTGTCGTGGATGTCTGTCGTAGTCAAAACCAATATGTGATACTACTGTGCCGTTGTATGTGCCGTGGATCGTCAAAAATATGTGCTTTGATACAGCACATATCGAGCAGAAGATCTAACCTGATCGAATTAGGCTTTAATCATTAATTCTCTGCAGAGTATTAAGTGTGTTTACTTCTGTGGCGGGGAATCATTGCAGCTAAAAAATAAAATGTTTGATAAAATAATGAACACCCTTGTTTCTTTTAATAAAAAATGGAATTTATGTTTTACTGTATTTTCACAAATCGCCGACACCGTTCTCTCCCCCTCGCCATGAATCAAAGGAAAGAGAGAAAGAACAGAAGAGATGTCGTGACTATTTACTCACTATCTTCACCCAGCCTGTCGTCGGCATACGCCATTACTAGCTATCTACTTGCAGATTACTTGACCATAGATTTCCCGTACTCCATAACCTGTATTATTTTTAAAACACGGCTGACTCTTCGCAGCGAACAGAGTGTTGGCGAGTTTTGATTGACGGCTTACTATCATCACAGCGATGGCGAGTTGGGAAAATCGTGCTATATCTCCTATCTCCAGGATTGGTCAAAGACTATGAAAAAAAGAAGCGACTTTTGCTGTATAATGTCACACAACGAGACTCCACGCTTACCTACAAAGAGTGGCTCAAAAGACGAACATTGTTTCTCACTTAGCAAGGAAGGATGCGAGGATACTTTTTCTGACGTACAATATAATCAGCGTGAATCAACTTTTCGAGCGGTTGATCACTCCACGGCAAAGTCGCAATGTCTGGGTGCACTTGCCAAAAATGTTTTACCGTGGCTTTCGGTCTCAATATAAGTAATGCAGCATTTTCTGTCCGTATTTCTGTTCCGTGGAACAGTCAGCCAGACGATATTGTGACGATTACAACCATATCCATGTTTAAAGTTTCTCAGGAGGAATATTTTAACTGTATGTGGGTGTAAATATATTCGACCTGTCTCTTTACATGTCTTAATTCACTTTGCTATTTCTGTTAAATTAATTTAATTTGATTTCATTTATACTAAAAATGCTATTATTTTTTCTTTATCATCGACCTTTATAGAAATACATCGCTTTTTAATGTCATCATATATTGGAAAATTCTATATGTCTCCGCTACTAAATGTATATCTAATTTTCTTTTTCAGATGAATTACTAAGTTATGTTCTTATTACGGTGGCTACTAGAGGATGTAAGAATTCTCCAGATACATTTTGCTATGTCTGTGGTTATTATATTGGAAAAAAGCAGGTATTACATAAGATCGTGAAAGGGGCAAAATTGGGGATAGCATACAAACTCTATTTTGGAATTCTCATGGGTGACCAGGACAAATCATGGGCCTCTTATGTGATATGGGAAGTTGTCGATCTACTGTAGAAGGATGGCTAAGAGGTACAGGAAGGGCAATGCCTTTTGCCATTCCCAGAGTATGGAGAGAGCTTAAAAAGTATAACAATGACTGTTACTTTTATATGATAGATGTGATGAAGTATCCAGACATATCATCATGTAGAGCACCTGTCCCACATGATGACAGCATGCCAGTACCACAACCACAAGAAAATGTAAGTTTACTTCTCATTGTTCTCTTCAAAAGTTTTACTTTTAATTAACTTGAATATTAAGTATTTACAATGCATTAATTTTCCTACAGATTTATGGAACACTAATGTTATTCAAGTCTTTGTTTAAGTTGCTATATGTAGTTATTTTTCTTTACAGACGGAAGATACAATCAATATTTCATCTGAAGGGTCAGCAAGTAGCAGCAGCCAATAAATGGAGGAAGATTTGGTACCAAGAACGACTTCGGAGCCTCACTTTCCAAATAAGTGTGAGCTAGATGATTAAATCAGAGATTTAGGTCTCACTAAGTCAGGGCTGATCTTTTTACATCAAGGTTGAAGGAATGGAATATAGTAGGGGAAGACTGCAGGGCATATGTGTACCGAAAACAACATGAAGAATTTGAAATTTACTATGACATTAGTGATGATCTGTATCATTGTAAGTATATTACTGGTTTGTGTACTGCTCTCGGACTCACGCATGACCCTGCAGAATGGCGACTGTTCATAGATAGCTCGACACGAAGTCTCGAAGCAGTATTGCGCCACAATGGAAATAATTACCCCTCTTGCCTCTTGCACACTCCGTACAGAAGAAAGAAAACTATGATAATGTCAAACAACTTCTTGACCAAATAAATAATGCTGAATTAAAGTGGGATGTCTGTGGTTATTTCAAGATGATTGCCGTCTTGCTTGGCTTACGAGGGGGATACACAAAGTACTCATGTTTCCTTTGCTTATGGGACAGCAGAGCTGATGATGATCATTACAAGAAAGTTCATTGGCTCCCACGAGTGGAACTGCAGCCAGAAATGAAAAATGTTCTCAGACAGCCGCTAGTAGATTCCAACAGAGTCTTATTACCCCCACTTCATATTAAACTAGGATTAATAAAACAGTTTGTGAACGCCTTAGATTTTGGAGGAGAAGCTTTTCAAGAAATTTGTCTCATGTTTCCAAAGCTATCAGAGGTAAATATCAAAGGTGATATATTTGTTGGACCCCAAGTAATTGCAATGTTGAAGTCAGAGAAACTGGAAAGAACGATGACAAAAGTTGAAAAAGAAGTTTGGTGCGCATTTCGTGATGTAGTTCGTGGATTCTTAGGAAATCACAAGGATCCTAATTACAAACAACTGATATAAAAGCTTATTGAAAACTTCAAAAACTGGGTTGTCGTATGTCCTTAAAGGTTCATTTTTGCATTCTCATCTAGATTTCTTCCCCGAAAACTTGGGTGATGTCAGTGAAGATCATGGTGAGAGATTTCATCAGGACATCGAAACAATGGAAAGAAGATATCAAGGGCGATGGGATACTGCTATGATGGGAGATTATATATGGTTTCTTGTCAAGGCACGTCTAATCTTAAGAAAAGAGTTATCAAAGCATTTACATTGCAAAGTTGTATGGTATGTGTTGTTCTAACTAACATTGTATTAACTAAATATCATTCAATATATAAAAATGTACCAAATGCTGTGTAATTATCTTTACAACATACTGCTGTAGAGAAAGGTAGTGTATAAAACGCGAAAATATTAAATTAAGAAAAATGTTTTAAAACTATCGCTGGTATGCCAAAACGAATGTGATTTCAGTAGCAAGAAATACAAATAAAAACGTTAGAAAATACAAATAAACAAAACATGTGTTACATTGTGTTATAAGTCTTAATCAATTGTTAATGATTTGATTACTGTGTTAAGTTATATTTGATTTTCTGTCGAGATGGAAATTTTATAATGAATCTAATAATTTTAATAAAATCCTGCTGAAACCAGCTGTGCACAAAACATTTATTTTGACATATAGCTTGGTAGTTTCAAACTTTATGAAAAATAAAGTACATTTGTGTTATTGAGGTGTATGTGATTTATAATTTATAATTTAAGACGGACTACATAGTTACATACTCATATATATATATATATATATATATATATATAGAGAGAGAGAGAGAGAGAGAGAGAGAGGGGGGGGGGGGAGAGAGACCTACTTACGTAAAGATTACCATACAACGTTACAAGTCCCCAATCTAATTAATAAAACAACAACTTTGAAGGAAAATTATACTTTATTCATCAACATAAGGTTATTGATTGATCTTATGCTTCTCTGACAATCCGTCGCATTTTTTTGTAGAACAATTTGTTTTTTGCTTCAAAATACGCCTCGGTTTCCAATATCACTTCTCAATTGGAGCCGAATGTATCTCCTGATGATTATTTGAGGTTTTTAAGTAGCCAGTAGTAACTAGGACCGGATTAGGAGAATAGGGCGGGTATTAAAATCATTCAATTTCCAATTCATGTACATTCTTTAACTTAGTTCACCCCAAACAAGGCAGGTTGCCACTGTGGACGTAAGGGGCTACTGAGAATTAGGGTGAAAGGTTTGGGGGTTATCCAAAATTGAAAGCTGTGTCTCAACCATTATTTACACCGGTGCATGATGCTAATAACACTTGTCAACCCCTCGCTTGGCTTGAACAGTATTTTTACAACTAGAAATCAATGCTTTATTAACAAAAAAAGAGTTTTCTATTCTTTTTATAATTTACAACCGTAGTGTTGCAAAAATTACTGTAATTTGTGAACTAAGTATCCGATTGGAACTATAATTTTAGCACGTGCAATTTGAAGGTTAGCACCCTATAAAAATCATAAGAATGTTATTATTAGTTGCGCTATCTATATGTTGGGGACTTATTGTGTGATGTATTATCTATCTATCTATCTATCTATATATCTATCTCTCTCTCTCTATATATATATATATATAGACGTACGTAAAATGATGTAAATGCACATGCACATGAATCCTCTCTCTCCCTATTTCTCTCTTTATATATATATATATATATATATATATATAAAGAGGGAGAGAGAAAGACAGAGAGAGACAGAGAGAGACAGATACAGAGAAAAGAGTGATGTGGGGAGATAGAGAGGGCGAGAGATTTACGTTTGTTTATTTGGTTTCGAATTACGTTTAAGTTGCCTGAGACAGAACAACATGTCAACCTAATTTATTTGTTTATCTAGGGTTTTTTTCCTTTTCAATTTGTTCACCTAATAGCATATTTATGAACTGATTTCGCAAATATGTCTAACTCATGATCACATATGATGTTTTGCTGAACGAAGCACAATATAAAGAACGTAACTCTCTAACATTGTAATACGGTGGCCTTTATATCATATCTGAACGTACCAGACTTCAAAAAATAATTGAATTAGTTGATCTAAACGACATGACATAAACGATACGTAAACGTGGCTTATCTTCATAGTTTATTTTAGTTTTACAGTAGTACTGATCGTGTATTCTTGTTCAAAACATATAAATATATTTGAGTCTGATGTCAAGATAAAAATAGAGACAGACAGGCAGACAGACAGATAGATAGATAGATAGATAGATAGATAGATATTTTTCTAAGAGAAAAAAGTAGATATCATGAGCATAATAAGAATTTTACATACAAAAACAGAGTTAAATAATGTTTCCCTTCAAATTTAGGGTATAAATCAAATATGTTTAAATGACTTTTACTTAAATGCATTTTTTATTTTTGAGCCTAACTGTGAAAGCTTCCTAATGAACCTCAATTGTTTGTAAGTAAAGTGTTTTTAAAGGAAATATTGAATGTTTCTCTAAATAACTAAAGTTTACATCATGGTATATATATATATATATATATATATATATATATATATATATATATATATATATATATATATATATATACATATACAATATATATATATATCAATATATATATAGATATATATATATACATATACAATATATATATCAATATATATATATATATATATATATATATATATATACATATACAATATATATATCAATATATATATATATATTAATACATATATATATATATATTAATATATATATTAATACATATATATATTAATATATATATTAATACATATATATATATTAATATATATATATATAGTAATACATATATATATTAATATATATATTAATAAATATATATATATATATATATATATATCAATACACATATATATATATTAATAACTATATATATATATATATATATATATATATATATATATATATATATATATATATATATATATATATATATTAGAACGATGCCGTAGTTTTCTTGTAGCATTGCGCGTAGTATGCCAGAAGTTGTGTTTGAAGGCTATAACAATGCAGTTTGGTGGAATACGCGTTGGATACGAGACGAGGTAAATAGAAAAAACGACAATATTGAAAGGTTTCAATAATTTTCGATAATTAAACATTATTTACCAACGTGGTGTGTCGAACAATAAAGGGAAAGGACACATAAGCAATTTAAAAATAAATGACGGTTTAACACATATCGTCCTCCATATTGAAAGTTATTACGTTAGGTACATACCCAGTAATAACACTCAGCAACGAAACAATTCGTTTTAGTAAAAACAGCTCATGTTATAATTACATTTACTTATAATAATCCTAGTATCAAATGATCTGTCGTGGTTCATCTAATTTCTCTGTTCAACAATGTTATTTTTCTATTACGAATAAGACATCAAAATAATTATTAACAACGCTTTGTCAGTAACACACTTATTTTATTGTTTTATGAATTAACATTCTAGATATTTGTTTATACATAATCTACATACATTAAGAAATAAAACTGAAGGCTGATATCGATATTACTAAATAGTTATATTGTCCATATTCAGGGCCATTAAAAGAAAATTGAGACCCATTTTTGAACAATAGTGTAACTGATTTGTTCTTGTTTAATCTATGTGTAGTATTCATATTTTTTTTCTAGGTTTGCTACCTGCTTCAAATCTAAGTGATAGAAAAATACGAAAGAGTCCGTTCTGTGCGGCGAGATATATCACCAGCATAGTGAAATGTATGTTTTGGAAACAGCACTAGTCAATCTTAAACAGGTCTTTCAATATATTGCCTCCCCACGTGGTGAATAAAGTTAGACAGGATGTATGTTTTGATGTGATAGCAAATCCAGCTCCCGCGAAAAGGATTAGGGAGAAAAAGATAAATTATTTTATCTTCTATTCGAGGACAGAAAAGATAATTCACTTTTATCCCATCCCTAAATCCCGGGAATAAACTCAATAATCACTATCAGTAACAATATGCATTTTCTACGTGCTTTGAAATTAATTAAAACTTTACACTGATCTCGGTTGAAAAATAAACTTATAATCCTGTTCCCGACAACTCTGTTGTTGATTTAATGTTTATTTTTCAATTTCAATCCATATTTTTTTTTGTTTACTCTATGTATTTGTTTTTACTATAGGAGACAAAATAAACAAGCCGCGTGTGCGTGGTCCCCCTCTGTATGTGACTCGATGTGGCGAGTGTAATATGCAATATATTTGGGCAATTTGGGGCATTTTTGACCCCCCTTTGACCCCCTAGGGGCGCGAACCAGAATTTGGCTACGGTCAAGGATGCTCATTTCATATCCAGGACAATTGCCTCTACATTTTGCCCAAGTTTCAGAAAAATTGAATGGATGGATCAAACGTTATGGGAGAAAAGGGTCATTTTTTGCCATTTTGGGTGATTTTGACCCCCTGAGGGTACGAACTAGATTTTTTCCAACGTCAGCGATACTTATTTTTTATTAGGAACAATTGCCTCCACATTTTGGCCAAGTTTCAGAGAAATTGAATCGATGGATGAAAAGTTATGTGGCTAAAAATGTCATTTTTTGCTATTTCGGGGACTTTTAACCCCGGGGGGGGGCTAACCAGATTTTTTTTTAAATCGTAGAATGTCACCTTCTAACCTGACCAAAGTTACAACTGCATGCAAAATTTCAGAGAAATTCAATGGATGGTTGCGGAGAAAAATTAGGACGGACGGACATGCCTCAAAACATAATATATGTAAGTATTTTGTTTGGCGAAATATATCTAAGTAATAACTACAGTGTGTGACGTATTTTCGGATGACACTGAGCAATGTTAAACGAGCCCAGAGAATTAAATGAAATCAAAATGTTATAAAAATAATTGTAAACCAATATAAATAGAAACAAACAGTTTAATTATATATATAAATACATCAAATTACAAAAAAGTGCAAATAACACGTATTTATTATAAATACAATAATAATTTGATTTGAAATAAATATATATACAATCTATACATTTGAGATAGTAGAAAATTGATAACCTCTACATTTGTTATGCTTCTTAATATATTCAAGGCATTTATTTAGTCGACATTTAAATACGAAAATCTTTAATTAAATTAAGTATATATATATATATATATATATATATATATATATATATATATATATATATTTGTTCGGGGAGGGTAAATTCTTAGATCTTATCAGCTAGAATCTCATTGGGTAGTGGTAGCAAAACATGTATATATATATATATATATATATATATATATATATATAGGCGTGTGTATATATCTGTAATTAATTATTAAAAAAATTAGTAAGAATGTCATTCTAAGAAAATATACCAAATAAGAACGTTTCCGATCTCCTTTCATTCCTCGTTTCCGTCTGTATAGGAGAGTTCAACAGAAACATGTATGCACATATGTAACCATTAATGATTGTATGAATAAAAATTATACTACAGAAGGGCTAGTATTGAGAAAATTTTACAAACACTGAAGTTTCAACGGATTTACATCTATAGAAACTTATATAATACATGTATTATATATATGTATATATATATGTATATATTTATACATATATATATATTTATATATATATATATATATATATATATATATATATGTATATGTGTGTGTATATATGTATATATATATATATATATATATATATATATATTGGTGTACACTGACAATGACAATTCTAGAATGTGATGCTTAACATACATTTTTATTTCGGGAATTTGCTTCAAAAGCAATACGTTGAAACGTTAGCTTTGTCAGCGTAAGGCAAATCACTTAAATATAGTTGATCCACAAGGAACAATTTTACTATTAAACACTATCAAATCTGATATATATATATACCGTGTACTAAGTAATAACTTTTAATGTATTTATATATATATATATATATATATATATATATATATATATATATATATATATATATATATATATATATAGAGAGAGAGAGAGAGAGAGAGAGAGAGAGAGAGGGATAATAAATAAAGATACCAATAAATCAAATCACATTCATGTGATTAAGTAATATTTTCAGCAATTGTGATTGATTTATTAATATATAGTTAACATTATTTTGGTTAAATCACCAATTGTCAAAAAACGGCGTTCAATATATTGCGGAAAAAGTACGAGAGTATATGTCCTCGACTATCAGCCCGAGAGTGGCTTTGTTGCTATCCTCATGAAGTTTGGTTTTGTTCAGCTCCAGAAGCTCCACCTTCCCAGACTTTACCTTATCTCTTAGAAAAATGGGTTAGTTTATTGCTAATTTCCTTGGGCGCTTTCACCGGGAATGCTCAGGCATTTTTTGTAAACCATAGTTCGCTACTCCTCGTGCGCTGAAATTTCAAAACCTCATCTTACTTTGTGTGTAATTTTCTTGGGAGGGTGTAAATAAATACTTACTTCAAATCATTTCCTCTTGAGATTCTTCTTCTTGTACTACTTTTACCACAGACCTAAAATGAAAGACTTACAGCAACTCCGTTATTAAAGTCGCTGGAAAAAATACGTTGATAATTCTACAGCGACAGGAAGTACATGACTCCTGATCCAATTATCTACTTGTATAAGAGTCAAATTCGGCCCAAGATGGAGTACTGCTGTCACATTTGGAGAGGTGCCTTGATAGAATACAAAATCGATTTGCAATCTAGTTAGAGATGATCTCTTTTATTCCCTGCAGTTCCTTTCTAACAGAAGAGACGTTGCTAGTCTTTCCATACTCTACATACATTTCAATGTTAGGTGCTCGACTGTGCTTAAAGATGTTGGTCCCCTTTCCGAAAGATCTTCGCAGAAAGCACTTGTCTCACTACCAACATTGCAAAGAACCCTCCTTTCTTCATCTGTGTACATAAAATCAAACGGAACTTCCATAGACAGAGTTTCTTTTCAAAACATTCCAACCTGTTGATCAGGTTACCGCGGGAATGTTTTCCTACAGACTACAACATGGTCGTTTTAAGTCCAATGTCAACAAATATCTGTCATCTTGTCCTCAAAATTGATTACAGTTCTTGATAAGTTCCATAATCAAATTGAAACACTCACAAACTCTTATCCTCAAGTGGTTGTTGGCCTTTGTAAGTGGTGTAGCATTAGTATGAACAATTCCCCACGGAACTTACATGACTTAATCATGTCATTAAAATTTAGAGGAAAACTAGAAACCAAAAAGATATACGACTTTATACCCTACCAATCTCCAAGCTAAGTAATCATATATGCCGTTCCCATGTTAGGCTTAAGCTGGCCCCAAAGGACAGCAGGTGTCAATCACATCAATCATCTACACCAAACCTTAAATGTATAGGAGCGTAAAGTAATATTTAACAATTAGACACCGACGTTAAAGTATTATATTCGACCTTGCGATCCTATAACGAGTCTACTTATAAGCTTAAATCACTCAGGGCAGCGACAACTGATCAGTTAGACTTTCTTTCCGACAACTGTTTGGGAAAATTAACAAAGTAAACTAATCAATTTAATTACTCTGATTGGTTTTAATTGATTTTTGTCCGCGCACTTGTTGATATTATTATACTAGATACGTACCCATGCTACGTGATATATTTTCACTCACCGATGCGTGTATGAACGATTATACACGCGTGTCGTGATTGAGAACCTAAGTCCTTGCTTTTCTGTTGAAAGGACATCACTCAGACGCCGATGTTGATTTATAAAAAGTTCAAATGAAAAGAACAGTAACAAATAACATCAGAGCGGCAGATTACTTGTGTAGGCTTATGTGAAAGAGAAATACAGACAAATAGATAAACGAATAGTTCGTCTCGATACACCCAGCCACACTTTGCGCGTTGCCTCTCCTCTCCTTGGAGACAACGCTCTAGACACGTCTTTCTTGCTTGAAGTATCGCCAGCCAAAGGGTTAGAAAATCACGCTCGACGCGTAAGGTGTCACTCAAATGTTTACATTAAAATAGTATCTTGTCATGTTTCTACATGGACAGTAATATGTTATCAATAACACAATCTAATAATTCAATAACGTTTAATTATATTTAAATAAATTTGGAATTTTAATGAATTCAATATATTATTTTATTATTTTACATAATATCATTGAATATTACTGAATTAACAAAAGTGAATGCAATAAATATATTCTTATTTTGTTGAATAACTCAACACAATTTTGTGTTTCTTGAATTATACAGAATTCTCGTTCTGATTTATACTTGATAAAAATTAATAAGGCAACGATTCGAATATTAATAACAATAAAAATCTATAGTAATACAATTATAATTTCGCTACGTTAAGAACACAACTTAATTCAAACATTTAGAACTAATTTGTTTCTGTGCAACCATATATAAAAATATTTTTTTCTAAATGAAGTTTATATATAAATATCAATTTTATATATAAAAAAAAAGTCACCACAAACATTTATTAAGATTAAAAGTAAACCAATTATGCAGATGAAATGTCAGTGACTTATATGATAAACACTCGGAAATGATCGCATATATATAAATATGACGAACAAACATATACTATTTTAAAAACTCAAACGGAGTTGTAATGCTTTATCAGATGCTCTCATGAAAACAACAAATACAACAATGCCCCCAAAGCAGAAGGTAATAAATAGGGGATAGTCTCATAACAAAAAATGCTACACTTCTTCTCCAAAAGGTAGAAGGTAATCCATGGGAGGATGGTAAAATGACCACAAGACAGATTCTACACAACTCCCCCTCCCCCAACAAAACAAAGGAATAGGTAATGTCTGGGGCGACCACTTCTTCGAATTGAGCCTTGAAAGATAGTACATTTGTCTGAAATATTATAGTAAATATAAATTAAGCAGTAAAAAGTTAGTACACTATAGTTTCAGCTTAAAACAGACAGATACAAACTCTCCCTTATAAATAGAAGTAATGATATAGTTTCGGTTTCAAACAGACAGATACCTAATCCCCATGAGAAATAATAGATTAATGTCAATTTATATTGTAAAAAGTTGTAAATAAGCGATTGAAAACGAGTTAAATTAAGGATTAATTTATTTGGATAGTAGAAGTAAAGGGTATGCAGAACGATTTATTATTACGGGTACTTTACAATCATCTAGCATGGTAACCCAATTTTGCTCGGGATGTAATAAGAATCACTTCATGTACGTTTTCACTATGCTCATAACAACATATGTTGTCTCCATATTACTGTGTCCCGTGTCGCCACCTAATATAGTCGGAAATGGCTGAATTCGTGGCTTATACATAATTTTTTAATTTATTAAAATCGGATGTACGTATTTTGAATGTTAAACGGGTTCTGTCACAATGGTTCACTTAGATGTCACGTAGGTATTCGGCACATAGATAGTAACGTAAATGTCGGGGAACTCTTCACTTATTATCCCAGGTGAATGTTATATATATTATACAAATTTCATCAGAATATGATATATTGAAAGCTGGTGATACCAGATCAGGCTGCCCTGTGGCTCCCTGAGACGAAATTCACCTACATTGACGTTTTTTTTTTTGTTTTTTTTTTTGTAAAACTTAATTATGTTCTACAAAACCAAAAACAAAAACAACAGCCCCTCTCCCTTTCTCCCTCCCCTTTTTTATTTTATTTTTAGAACTTGAAGCATAAATCTTTTACTATAATGACCAGATTCGGCATTAAATAACCCAAAAAGGGTTGATATGCCGTAAAACAAAACTACCAAACTACCAAAAACGATATATTGAAAGTGTTAAAGGAGGTTAAGGCTCCCATAGAATGCTTAGGTTAAGAGAGCAATTAGAAATTCGGGACCATTTCCAATGTCCTTCCTAGAAGATTTTATACATATGATTTAAATTCTATAACAATAGGGTGTATTTAAAGTTTTAAGGGGGTTATGCACTCATAGCCCCTAAGCAATGCACTTAATGTAACGAAAACACTTATATTGTAGTCACCGGTAAATTTTATATAAGAATACACTTATAGAGTGTATGTAGATTCTCTAACCTTCTTTACTATATAGAACATAAAAAAATCATACACAAATATACGTGTTGTCTTCTATGATTTTGTAGAAAATATTAACATATGGCTATAGGAGTCATTAAACTACGTTCAATCTTGTAGATAATTGAAAGAGAACTAGACTGCGATATGATCGTAATGTTTCTACCGTTCTAAAAAGTTCATTCGTTTGTTTAGTTTCACATATAATCAACTCTTTCGCAGTCATTTAATGTCGAATCTAGTTATTTTGATAAACTTCTTTATGAGTTCTTACTGTTTTTGAATAGGTATTTATTGTTGGATTTTCTGTTTTTTGATTATTGAAATTATCTTGTAATTTTCCATAACATTTATTTCATTTTAAGTTCTTTTAAATTATGTTATATTAAATTGTTATGTTGAATTATTCACTCGTCGTAAACGTTCTTATTCAGCAAATAATTAATATCTTCAAATACATATGGAATGTTTAGTATATCGAATAGTAGATAAGCATAAAAACAGAATGATTAAAAGCATTATCCGACTGGGTTTAGAAGGGGTTTTATAAAGAAACGAATGTATCTTAACAGTAAACAGTCGGAGACGATACCTAAATGAACCGAGATATCGATTAGCTGTTTCATTATTTTTACTAGTTTGTTCACATTCGTATCCACTACTCCATATACTAAACATTCCATTCCGTCTAAGATTATATATCCTGCATTAAACTCTCTAATATATATATATATATATATATATATATATATATATATATATATATATATATATGTATATATATATATATGTATATATATATATATATGTATATATATATATATATATGTATATATATATATATATATATATATATATATATATATATATATATATATATATATATATATATATATATATATATGAATATCGTCGGAATCCTTCGACTGAAATATATTAGTCAAACTTGAATGATGTGTTTGTGTCCTTATTTTCACTAGAATGTTACTTTGTTTGTTAAATTTTCCTAAACCATTTTCACATTTTGTCTGAAATGTTGATTTCATATTTACTCGTATATATATATATATATATATATATATATATATATATATATATATATATATATATATATATATATATATATATATATATATATATGAAATGGAAGACTAATAGCGAGGGAGAATCAGCCTCTTCAAGTTATTGCAAAAGTTTAAATTTTAGTACCACTTTTAAGCTTATGGCCTACGTAACAATTTTGGTCTATGTGGACAAAGATCACATGGAGTCTTCATAGATCTTCGACATTTACTAAGATGGCCATTATCAAAGTTTAATAATGTCAATATCGCGGAAACTATTCAATTTAGACACATGAATTCAAGAGGATCGGCAAAAAATCTTATATCGTCTATAATTCCAAAACCATGAATCTAGACAGAGTACAAAACGACTTCGAAATCTAGTTGTTGATGTCCTCTTCTCCACTTTACAACCTCTTTATTACAGAAGAGACGTGGCTAGTATATCTCTACTCTATCGTTATTTTCACTGCAGGTGTTCGACTGAGTTTAAACCTATGGACCCTGTAAAACATTCATGACAATAACTTGACTATCAATAACCACTGTCAATAAATTCCCTTTCTCCCCCTGTACACCTAGAACATAGCGGAACTTCAATGGGCAGTTACTTTCACAGACCGATTGTGCTGCTTCCCGGCGGACTATAACATTGCCGTTTTAAAGTTCAATGTAAACAAATTCCTGTTGTACCGTCCTCTTAATTAATTATTTGCTGACCACTTACAACCATCGTCTACCTTTTAAACTCAATAACCCTTATGCTCTAGTTGCCTTTGGGTCTTGATAAGCGGTGACTCGTTTGTAAAAAAAAAGTACATTAATGGGTTACTTCACTCCTTGCATAGTTACCTAAATATAGCCACTCCATCCCATATCGTCTTGTCATACCCAGGACCGCGTTGAGACAGACTGGATTTGGATATTTTGCAAGTGGATTAGGCAAGAGAAAACGTTTAAATCATCATAAAACTTGCCAGAGAAATATGCATTTCGCGGGAAGGTGTCTAAGAATAGCAGAGGCAGTATAATGGCATGGCCATCAAGAAAGAATTAAGGTAGAAAAAAGGAAAATATTGTAATATAACTTCTAGATGTTTATATCTCTGGGTGTTGCAGTCTCGCAGACTGGAAAAAAAGCAACTTATATAAAGAAATGTTGAATAATAAACATTTAAAAATACAAAAGATTCCAAAGAAATTTAAATAAACACCGACATTTAAGCGAAAAGTCTCAATCCTTTAATCAACTAAATACAAGTAAAACATTCTTCAATACTTGTGGGTTATCATTCGGCCTGTTTTAATATTATTTCTACAGATGTGTATTATCACTCGTTTCTGTTGACAATTAATATTGAAGTTTGAATGAAAACAAATAAGAGGTTTTTTTTCATTCGGGAGCTTCAAAATGTGTAACTTTCAGACAAGAGTTTATAATGCAAGCATTTTGATGGCCGTTTGATTTTTACAGGAAGCGATTCTGAACTTTGAACTGCGATTGTTGGTTGAGGTTAATAAGGATTCACTTTAAAGGTCGCTGGGAAATGTCTGGATCATTCTGCTGCTCCAGAGACTTCTTGATTTCTCATACAATCCTTTACTAAGATGCTGCTGCCACATCTGGAGATCTGCCGCACAGAGTACAAAATCGACTTCGCAATCTAGTGAAGATGGCGCCCTCTGTTCGCTACATCCCATTCTTCACAGCAGAGACGTTGTTAATATTCTATACTCCATCGTTAGTTCCATGGTAGGCGCTCGGCTGAGCTCCAATCTCTATAAAATATTCACAGCAAGAGCTCTTTTAGTTATCAAAACTGCAAAAAATCTTTCTCTGTGTACCTAAAACCAAACTAAAATCCATGAACAGTTTATTTTCAAATTCTTTCCATCTGTGGAAAACAATAGCGCGTTACTGCTTCCCTGCTTACTAAAACCACGTTGTTTTCAAGTTCGAAGTAAACTAATACTTATCAAACCATACTTTTAGTGATTACATTTTTCCCATTCCACCCAATTGTTTTCCGTTCTTTAATAGTACTGTTCATCATCCAACTAACAATCTTATTCATCTTTATCCTCGAGTAACTGTTGGCCTTAATACGTGGTGGCTCATTCGTATAGAAAATAATAATGATATTTTAATAAATAGTATTTTTTTGATTAAAAATGACGACATCAATATATGTGTAAACACTTGGAAAATGAGAGTAAAGAGTAGCTACAGAAAACTAGTAGGATCTTTTGTTGTCCTTTCGATGGTCGGTTGAGAATAAAAGTAAACAAAATATAAATAAGGGGGGATTTTGTTTGTTCTGTTTTTTTTTTGTTCTGTTTTTTTTTGTTCTGTTTTTTTTATCTGTTTTTTCTTTGTTCTGTTTTTTGTTCTGTTTTTTTTTGTTCTGTTTTTTATCTGTTTTTTCTTTGTTCTGTTTTTTTGTTCTGTTTTTTTTGTTATGTTTTCGGAATTTCTATTGTGCTTAGTAACTATCGAGTGAAATTGAATTCATCTTAGAAACCGAGATTTATTTAATTGAAGTTCATTAAAGGTGAAATGTTGTCATTGAAGCCATTTTTCTTCCTTTTGTCAACAACACAACTGTCTTGTAACCTACAATGGCCCTCATTTCGACTGAGAAGAGACGATGTGGTCGGTTAAAATAAAAGCTCCTTTTTGAAAAACGTTTTGCTAAACAAGTCAAATGTATCCCTCGCCAACCGACCACCGGTTTTGACAGAAACAGTAAAGATGAACCAACCGCTGACTTTCTCCGCCGATTTTGATGTCATACTAAACATTTCATCAATTCATATTTAAAAAGAAGCGCGAACCTATTTATTAACACTTTTTAAAAGAGCGTCCCAAGAAATCATTTACTGGTGTGAAGCTTCCAGAAATGGTAAGACAACTAGAAAAACGAAATAACAATTTATCTGAATTTATCAAACAGAGAATTCTGACTAACACAAAGGCAGTTGCCGTTGTAGAACAAATGTTTTAGCCATGGTAAAGCAATTATTTTAGGGGCTCATTTTGCTTTGAAATTATTCTAGAGAGAGGAAGTAGGCAGTGACGTGTTTCTTATTCCTAATGAAACACGCATTCATAAAACATGCGAAGAAAATCACGTATTATTTTGAAAATGTCAGTAGTGAACGCATTATTCAGTTGTTTTAAGAGAGCGCAAACATCAAATCAACAGTAAGCCTCTCTTTTCGTGGCGAAAGAAGAAAAATGTCAATTGCAACGTATATAAATGTATGACGCAACCAACCAGCTCGGCCGAAGATGACAGTTTTCAGTATTTACTATAAGTAATAGTATGCATATTAGTTGATTCAATTTTGTAAACTATAATAAAGAGAGGGGAATACTTATTACTTTAAGTACTTAATGCTAGTATTTACAGTAGTAGTAGTAGTAGTGGTAGTAGCAGTAGTAGTAGAAGTAGCAGTTGTAGAAGAATTAGTAGTAGTAGTAGTAGTAGTAGTAGTAGTAGTAGTAGTAGTAACAGTTTATCTCCCACGGTATTTTAAATACATGACCCATTCTATTATGTAGTTTTGAAACTTCTAAGTGACTAACAGAAAAACGTTACTTATAATATAGATTATTTTTATATTGTGGTACAATGACAAGAAACCTTTTTGATGGAGCTGGAGTGTTCCACATTTAAAAGCCTAGCATTTCTGGCTCTCGTGTGGGGACCCTTAAAATTAAGAAAGTGTTATTGTCGCATCAAAATGCCACTACAGCAGCCAGTAAAAAAAGTGTGTCGTCAATCAGATTTGATAGTTTTTTATGGAATTGAGGGCTCGAAGTTACCGCTGAATGATCAAAAAAGCTGAACTCAATGAACTTGTCACCTGGCACTTGTGAATTGAGAACCTCAGTGACTGTAGTCTTTATCTGTTTATTTCTTTTTGGGTATGTATTCATATCTTTTTCTCCTGTGGCACTACACTCGTCTCACCCTCTCTATCTCTCTCTTTCTCTCTCTCTCTCTCTCGCTTTATCACAGCATGAGAGAATGTCTACATCGTGCGCGACGGTCGTACGAAACAGACCCCAGATGACTCTCGAGTTTTATATGATTTTTCGAAATTCGAAAATAATAAAATTATATATTTTCTATATTTAAGTATGTTCGCTCCTTTGATACAAGTGTACTGTTGAATAATTACCCTATGGGAATGGACGTATCTGTTGGAAGTCGTTGGTTTGACTTGCGCGAATTAGCGAGGGCGGAACAATGCAGTCGAGTGCAGAATAGGGGCTGTTCTCACAGTCGGAGCTAACAAACGTGGCAGGGTTACCGCGTGACGAGACCTCAGCTCAAGGGTCAATGTGCACCTGCGATAGGCTCTGTGACGTCACGGGCCTTTGCGTGGGAAGCAGAGGGATCCGTGACGTCACTCGTTATTTGTGAGAAGCGAGTTTTAGCAGTCTGGGTTTTGGAGGTGAACCTATCAGACGTGATTTTTACCATGTAACTGCAACACAGTTAAGGGAAATATTTCCCTAAGAAAATACAGGCGATAGATCTCTTTTACCCCCTCCACGAATGGTTAAGAAATAATTGATAAGTAATTACGAAAGCAGTAATTTGCTCTCTCTCTCTCTCTCTCTCTCTCTCTCTCTCTCTCTCTCTCTCTCTCTCTCTCTCGACGTTGGTGAATATCTCCAAGCCGATAAATAACTAACGCCTGTAATAAAAAGAATTGAAAGTTAAAAGGATTGTTTGTCTTCGGAGTTCGTCATGAAGTTTTGTTGTAGGGGCGATGACCACGGCAGTACAGAAGAGAAGAAGGGGAAAAAAACACGTGACGACACGCACCCCTTACGCGGCGAGGGAGAAATTTCAAGGTATGCAAACTATATGATTTGATGTTAAACAAACGACGAGTAATTAAACGAGAACTGTTTCGGCCCGGGACGAGGACTGCCACGTCCCGTTCCGGGGCGAGTATACGAAATGAGAATCGCCGCGGCTCAAGCAGAGGACTATGCAACAGTACAAATGTAAACTGGTTGTCCCAGCCAAGATAATTCAATCTCTGGAAAGACGCCTAAGACTCGTCAAACACCAAACCGAGTATAACCTCTTCATTTACACCCGGGAAACTGACGTTCACATTCCTTCCCAACGCATAACCGCCAAGTTGGACTCCAAGTTACACTCCCCGTATCCAGGCTAGTATCACATGTGTACCGTGACAAAAATCGACCAACAGAAATCCATGGAACAGATAGTAGTCCTCCTTCGGCAAGCGATACTGCCACACTATCTATATATTAATACAAATATAAGACAACTTTGCGTGTCTCTGCGTGTGTTTTTTACTTGTCAACGTGATTTATACTCTAGAAAATTACTTAATGTATTTAATATTACTCGGATATTTTTTAAAGCAAAACTGTAATAACATAAAAGAAACCTAATCTTTTAAATTACGTTTTAAAACTAGTTGTATTACGAAATGAAATCAACCAAAATGTATTTACTCGATTTTAATTATAGTTTCGTAACAGTTTGTTTCGTTTAAAAAAGTACTTGAAGATTTAAAAAATAATTACGTAGCAAAAAATACGACATAGTTAAGAAATATAGAAAGTATTTACACGATTGAACGTTCCATTGTGATTTTTTGCGAACTAATACTTTTGCGAAAGGCAGAAAATTACGATTCCACGCCATCAGCAAAATAATACCTAATCATATACAATAGATATTACCTAGCATGATTAAGTACCCATAAAAAGGTTGATATGCCACAGAACAGACAGACCAATTTCACAAACCTAAACTAAGAATAGTGTGTTTTATCACGTTTCTAGTGCAAGATAAATGAATCAAAAATAAGAATAAAACATAAGAGAAAGAAAAAAAGATGGTGTTACTTCGACAAAAACCTGAGACGTTCAAGAAATCTCAAACCACCCGTTTACGTGTTATTCAGGAAATAAACGATGGAAATGTGTCGTGAGAGTGTTAAACCGAAATCTATCACTATTTGCGATGCCGCATCGATCAATGTCAGCGATCTTCACGAAGGAATTGGAATGAAAAACTATAGTCTGTTCTTTTTTCTTCATGTTGCGAAATGAGATGATTGCACATTTGCTTCAGAACGTGCGTCACACGGAGAAATAGAATCGTATTGAATGCTTGAACGAGGTGGTAAGAAGAATCCATGGTGATGTATACCGTTTGCAATGGCTAGTAATTATAATTAATGACGAAATTATATACACGTTTTTATCATCATTTGCCCCTCAGCCTCGGGAGACTGTCCTCGAATAGATTTCTACTTGCCGCAAGTGTTGGCAAGAATTAAGTGATCTTGTTTTTTACGCAATCGTCAGGAGACTCCTCCCTACTCTCATTATAGGAGCCAAAGGTATGTTTCTCATGACATGCTGTATCAGTTTGACCGCATGGCTTTACTGGAAGCAACGAGTATGTCACTCTACTTCCTTCGGGTACCTGCTTTGATGCTGCATATCCCTGGGCCCTACAATAATGTACGTCCCCACTTTAATAAATCTTATTTGTCATCCGTTTTATTATCTTGTCACTCACGTCGTCAAATTACTTATAGTTTATTTATTTAATATTACTATCTATTGGAATTATGAACACGTTTCCTATCCTCATTTCCTACCTAGCCTCGAGACATTATTAGCGATCTGCTTTCGAATAGGTTCCTCATTACATCAAGCGTGGGCAAGAATTAATAAGATCCTGGTTTTCACGCAGTCGTTAGGAGCCCCCTCTCAACCTTAATAATAAGATTTTTTAAAATGTTGCTCGTGAGATTTTGTATCAGTTTGGCAACAGGGCATTACTGGAATAAACATGTATGTCACTCGACTGCCTTCGGGTATCTTCCATGATGCTACATGCCCATACACCCTACAACTATGTTCATCTCCCCTTTCACAAATGTTATGTTACATCCTTTTGGATATATCTTATCACTCACTTTATTAAATGAATCTGATGTTGTGATATGCGTTAATGATCCGACATTGCGACAGGTAGAGTTACTAAGTGCAAGTAACATTCTATGAGCAATTGTCGCATTTTACACACGCTGTATCACTACTGTCGGTGAGCATAACAGACTACATATTGATTTGCGGTTTAAAATGAAGCGATCGTCAACATTGTCAAGATCTTTGAGCTTATCCGAGTTGATCGTCTCGTCATTTATATCTTCAATGATCAGATACATTTTGTTCTGAATCGACCATCCATTCACAGCCTGTTCGGCTCAGGATCGATAAATTTCCAATGACACTCTGCAACTTGTGTTCAATAGGATTTGGGCCAGATTTTTTAACTCTGTGTTTAGTAGAGTAATGGACATGGAATAGTCTAGTTAATCTCGTCCGTGTCTGTCCTGCTACTTTAGCAATGTGATCAATCCCTTGATCATTTGACCAATGACTGGACATATTCAGCAAAAGCGGTATAAAAATGTGTGACAGCCTCAATATCAACATTCGACTAGCGATTTTTTCCCTGGCAGGCTTCAAAGTAGTCAATGCCATATACGCTATGACCTTACCTTCTTAACTATCTGCTTCAACCATGTCGGGGCGATGAGAATCGGCTAAATATTTGTTAAACCTATGGACGTGTAGACTCTGGGCAGTTGGGTGATGTGTTCCTAAAAGAGCTCCCGCAATCTCTCACAATTCTCCCGAGACATTACAAGTGTGCCTATTCCCAGAATCTTAACGTTCTTAATACATATATCTGTACTGCGATGAAACTCCTCCTTAGGCTTATATATGGCTAATATGGTTTCGTTAAATACTTTCTTTAGCCCAGCCTTAACTACTTGGCTATATTGACGCTCGCACTCCTCGCGTTGTAAGTCTCCTTTAAATATTTTTTCTGGTTATAGAACCCTCCAGCCCCAGTCCTGGTCAGTTTATCGTTTAAGTGTGTTTTTCGTCTTGGCCCTTCCTAGTGTGAGACGCTTACCATACTTGACAGAGGAATGCCTGATCTTAGCTTTTAAACTAACTCACCATTTACTCCTAGTAATAATCAATCCCCATTAGAGTCTGTGAAATAAGGGTGTCTAGCATCTCCAGGTAGTAACATCTCCAGCAAGAAGGTATTCAGTTCCTAGTATCAAACTAGGCTTAGCATATTACGGTAACCGAACCAGAACCAATTTATGTTTCGATTGCCCTAACCAGTGGAATGTTTGATATGATATTTAATATACAAAGTTTTTTCGAACTAGGATCCTATTGAAATAAGTATTTGGACAGGGAAACACACTATTTGTCCATGTTCACATCTCCCGCCCGGGTGATCGAGCCGAAATATGTCGACTAGAGCGCATCTAGCCATCAGTTCAGACAGACTGCTCTCATACGTATACGACCCTTTAGCCCGTCGGATTATATCTATCTTACGAGCAATGATGGCATGCCAATCACCCATTAAAACTACGGGATTCAGGTCTGTGACTAAAACATGCAACTGCAGAAAAAAAGAAACCCTCTCACAAAATGAGTTTGGCCATGAAGCCTACCTTCCGCATCCGTATGAACACAATTTACATTCGTAAATAGGGGGAATTACCAAGCAAACCGAATCCCCTAACGTGGGGATTCCCTATATGCTGAAAACATCTTAAAAATTCAAATTATTACCCAATAATCTCTATATGAAACGCAGAGTCTTTTCGATCGCAGCAAACATTATCTTAATGGCGACAAATATCTCAACGTGAACAGCACAATTGCACCTACATTCAGACTATCCTGGAACAAAGCCATGATCACTGAACGTACTCAGTGCCACACGCGACTATAAGTCGCTAGGGGTGATCCCAAAACTACTGTTAAAGAGTTTGGATTTAATCCGTCCGCCTCGAGAAACACCTTCGACATCCAGGAGTAATGAGTTTTGAAGCCCTATAGAAACAGAGATTACCATAAAAAAAACTTTCCTTCACGCATCAGTTCAATTATCTTTAAAAGAAGGCATCTTTCTTCTTTAGTCTCAGAATAGGCCATTTGTGCAGCCATCACTATACTTCACATACACGTTGTGCAACTGCATTGCTTCGTACGTATAAATGTTCTCAGCATGCAGGCGTCGGGGATGTTCATTGAATTATTTACTATCAATTCCTAGACAGTCCTTATAACCAGCAACTGACACATTCTCCACTGTGTGCATAGGATGCACTTCACAAATCAGGTTCGCAGGTAGAAAGGGAGGTGTCCGGATTTTCGGGGTGGGGGTACACCAGCCGGCATCTTGGCCGCTCCAGCTCTATCCTAACTCTTTTGTCCTGACTATTGAGAGTGAGGTAATATATGGAGGTTGCAACGGAAGTATGAAGTGTCTGTGCAGTGGGACTAGAGTGAGGATTAGTCTCTTTGTTTTGTTCTTTGCAAACTTTTCGTCTTTACCTCGCTCTCTTCGTCAAATGAGATGGAGTTTTCTGTTACTATGTGCACTATTTATTCTCCACAGATTTTCTTTCCTATTCTAAAAAAAGGAACCGGATGTTTTTTTAAACTGTAGTTAACATCATCGGTTGCGGCACTCCGTCGACTAACTTTTGTTATTCCGCTAGTATCTTGTTAGCCGAAGATAGGCATGTTGGCGTCATGGAAACTGTTGACTCTTTGCCGGGTGCTGCTTCATCGGTACTCTTGGTTTCGGGCATTAATCCTGGATAAGACATATGCTGATATTTTCCTATTGCAGACAACAGTTCGTCAGCTTTCCACGCTAATTCCGCAGCTCCTTATTGTTGTTAATGGGTGAACTGCTGGTGCTGCATCGTCTTCGGGTAGAGATTGCTATATGACACTTATGCCGGCAGTGCTATCAATGTGGTCCTTTTCACTCTACAATCAACTACCATGACTAGACCTTGAGCAGTGCCTTAATTGAATCACATCAGGCGGGTTCTAGCCCCATATTTATGGTATAGCCCCTTATTAAAATGCTTCGATTCAACACACAGGATTGGCTGCTTCGATGGCGTTGTACATGCTCATCACTTTTTCAAGCTTTTTTGTTCTTATGTAGAAAAAGACGCCGAATATAGAGACAGTTGTACCTCCCGTGTTCAGGTACCCAGCTTTCAGCTTTAAGTATTTCCAGCGTACATCTAACTGATCAGAAATACGTGAAAGCGATGGTGGAAGTCAGAGTAGTAGTTATGTTAAGTTGATAACAATACGGAAGGAACAAGCCCGAATAATAAAAAATTTATGGGCGATAATGAGTTTTCTTCTACTTAACAGATTGAAATGAAGTAACTCGTTTAGGCGTCTGACGTGTAGTTAACGTTTGACGAAATGTAAAATTATCCAAAGATTAAATAACAGCAAACATTATATTTAAACAGTGTAGGAATGTTAAGTTAAGCTTCGATTAGTAAAGACTAGGTAACTTGCCAAATTGAATCCTCATTCATAAATACACATCTGGCAATGTTTTCTTGTGGTCGCATGAAATATTGAGGCAAATACACGAATACATTTTTATCGATTTTTAATCGCGCAATTATGGTCTAAACTGATTATCGTAAAAATCCGATATCAACCATTTAAAATAAGAATGAAAAAGGGGGCCACTAATTGCCAAAGACAGATGTCAGAATCAATAAATAAATCAAATAATTATTAGGCTAGTAATGGTGATGGTAATTATTGTAAAAAATCAATATCGTCAAATTAAAAGAAGAGTTAAATGGGTGGATATTGTGGACAATCGCAGGGACTATACTCGCCATGTGCGTTTATGATAGTCATCAACAGACCTTAATTTGTCGCATTAGGTATATTTTAAATATTTAATATTTATAAAAAATATTATTGTTTATCAGCCCCCTCCCACAGAGGCTGGGCACTTTTCGAGGAGCTTTAATAACAAGTAGTACAAATAGCTATATGCAATGATCCGACTCGTAGATCACTCTTAATTACTTGGTGGATAGTAGTAATTCTACTATTTACAGTTAAAATTCCCCTTTATTTACTAATTAGTTTCCAGTGGCCTTCGGGTAAGATCTTCGACTGCGAATCAGTGGCGATTTGTGTTCGGGGTTCGCGCCCGGTGACCGTTGGGAACTAGTTCCTAGACTGAAGATTGCGTTAGCATGAAACATCGATGTCTCTAGGTATATTTTAAATATTTAATATTTATAAAAAATATTATTGTTTATCAGCCCCCTCCCACAGAGGCTGGGCACTTTTCGAGGAGCTTTAATAACAAGTAGTACAAATAGCTATATGCAATGATCCGACTCGTAGATCACTCTTAATTACTTGGTGGATAGTAGTAATTCTACTATTTACAGTTAAAATTCCCCTTTATTTACTAATTAGTTTCCAGTGGCCTTCGGGTAAGATCTTCGACTGCGAATCAGTGGCGATTTGTGTTCGGGGTTCGCGCCCGGTGACCGTTGGGAACTAGTTCCTAGACTGAAGATTGCGTTAGCATGAAACATCGATGTCTCTAGGTATATTTTAAATATTTAATATTTATAAAAAATATTATTGTTTATATATATATATATATATTGTGTGTGTGTGTATTTAGGGAACAGTTTTTTTTTTCATTTGGACAATTCGGAAGGTGCTAGCAAAAAGAGAAATAGAACAAAAATGCATATAAAGGGCCTACATTCAACAATTCGATAGAAATACACGAAAGAATATCCGAAAGGCTTAGAAGATCAGAAAACACTAATTATAAATTATTAATATATATATATATATATATATAAATGCATGTATATATATATATATATATATATATATATATATATATATATATATATATATATATATATATATATATATTATATTTATTTTTTTGAAAACCATAACAATGGTGGTGTTAAAATAATTAAAATTTATTTTAATCTTAACTTTCGAGAATTACAATTCTCCTTGTCAAAGAGTGTTTTTCTTTTTTCTTTTCTTCTTGTTCTTCATCGTCCGATGGTAATGGACTTCTGAGTCAGAAAATAACGCTATGTCTGAAGGCGAGGTTGCGCCAATTTGAATTTGAAAGAGTATTTAGACAATTTCTTTTTAATACTTAATATAATACTATTACCAAACAATGGTGTAAAAAATATGTCTAAATACTCTTTCTAATATATATATATATATATATATATATATATATATATATATATATAGAGAGAGAGAGAGAGAGAGAGAGATAAAGAAAGAGAGAAAGAGAGATTTAATTAATATTATTATATAATGTTATAATAATTTACACTCAAACAAAGTTATCGGATTTTCAGTTGTTTAAAAAAAAATTGTATACTAAAAAAGTATCCAGGTATTCTACCATAAAAAACATCTTCTAATGAAACATGAGCAGGTTCTGTTATTTTATTCGGATCTTATTTCTGCATGTGACGAATCTCTATTCTCTCTGTTTAGTACTTTGTCACGGGGTTCCGAAGAGCTAAGTGTGGTTTTCATGGTAAACTGCCTAGAGTTGTGTTTACTATACAGATTATTTGAAACAACTGAAAATCCCATGACATGTAATGGTCATAAATTATAATCAAATGATAATTAATTGTCTTTTGTAATTGTGTGTGAAAACGAAATTCTTAAATCCTGGATTTTAAAGATAAAAAACACGCAATAACCTGAAAGATCTACAAAATGCTGAAGGTTTTAAAACCGATACAATCACATGCACCACACCTCCCACCTAACACGAACTAAATGAACCCGCAAAAGGGACTATACAATTGAAACAGCATCATTATACGAATGGCCAACAAATCTAACTACACAATTGTGGCGGAATTGCTGATCTTGAGCTAGAATCGAGCTAGAATCGAGCGGTGGAGGTGGCCCGGACTTTGTTCTTCCATGCAGTAAAGGGGTCCGCCTTTGCCTGGCTTGCAGATGGAAAGGGAAATAAGTTTTGGCTTACTAGTTTTCTAGTGAGTAACAAATCTACTGGTTGCTGCACAATAATAATAGATATAATTATCATGACAAATAGTGAGCCAGCGGATTATTTTTTTTCTGATTGGTTAAGCGGAATTAACTGAGGTAAAATCTGCTAATAAAAAGAAGAAAAGGAGAAGAAAACGAGGAAGGAGAAACGTGAGTGTCGAGTGAGATTCTGCGGTGAGCCGAATTGTTTTCGCTCATTGGAGCTCGAAGTCAGACAGAGGGTGTTTGTGCTTCTACAGAAATTGAACCTAACTGAGTTTTTTTGCTTGTTCAACGTTTGAAGTCTAGTTATAGACTTCTGAATTCCCAGTTATAACAATCTTAAATAAAATTGACTATCATAATGAAATTAATAACATTCTCACTCATAAAAAATTAAAACAACTTTCTAAAAAGCTATCGGTCAGCTACAAAAGAAATTAATAGAATAATCACCGCCAACAACATATACCACATAGAAAAAATATCAATAATACTATGCAACAATATATACCTAATAAATATAGCACATCATCTACCACAGACCTTATACACTTATCAAAACCAAACTCTTCTTTAAAACTGAATAACAGCCGACCTAGGCGCCAACATGTCTGCTAATGTCCCGATACACGATGCTATCAGATTCATCCTGAAGCACGTCTACAAACATATTACAATACCTTCTCCAGCAAGAAAACACAAAGCCATCGAAAAACTGCTAACATGCACCACCCCATGGCTCACTCTATTGTAAACTATTCATAAACCTGATAACGTTTCGATAGGATCACTCCTCGATTCAAATATTTCCGAATACTATATGACCTACATCGAAAATAAAAACTTTATCGACATAATAGCCGAACCGACCATATACACCAGATACTTAAACGATATTATCATAGCAACCCAATCCTAGGAAAACATCATAAAACTCAAACAAAAACTCAAAACCTAATCAGCCCTAACATTTACTCAGGAGCTAAATATTAACAATAAAATCCTTTACTCCGATATATTACTTAAATCAATTAATCTGAACAAGTATCTAACCTCCACTTATGAAAAAACTACAAATAATAACATGATATTCCTCAACTATTCAAAAATGCAGACTAGCTGTAATCAAAGACTGGTCAAATTGCACATGAAATATCCTTATCGAGAACAATATTCTACAAAGAACTTAGCAACATCAAACACACCTAAATATAACAAAAGTATAACCCCTAACGAGTACGATACATTTTACATATATTATAAAATATATTATAAAATTAAATGCAAAACAACTACAAACTAGCCGAGCAAACTATAACAAACATAATACCCAGACTAAACTTACTTAAAACACAAGAAAACTAAACAAAAATCTACTACACTAAATTTTAAACGTCTAATTAAATAATAATAAAAATAATAACACTACAAACTCAGCATTAAGCCAAACAACCATACTGTAGAGGTTCACTTGTCTGTTTAAGGAATATGTTCCTAACACCTTACCTGAAATCTATAGTACATACATAGGCTATAACCACATATTTCTCCTGGCGTCTTACATATCATAAATCGAATAGTAGCACAATTCAACGACACACATCACCACACAAAAAACACTACAGTCGGTTGCGATCGAAAAAGATCCTGACCTCTAACACATAAATCATGCACAAGCATAACTCTACACGAAGTGTAAATATCTTAGAAGCAATATACATGAAGAAGAATAAATATAATATTAACAAAATAACCTTCAACATAAGTACGGACATATTAAACGTTTTACACCATTAAAAACGTACAAAAATTAAATAAATAGAGGATTATATTACACTTGATTTTCTTCAAATAAAATCAAATTATAAAATAAATTATAAAAATAAATAAAAATTGCATATATATATATATATATTGGTTGGTTGGACTGGAAACATAACTTCAATTAGCTTGTTATTTGAAAATGGTTTGATAATATAAAAAGAGATATATACCTTAAAATATATATACTTTATCCTTTTATAAACTCTGAAATATATATATATATATATATATATATATACTCTAGGCCCCACCTATTGAGTTCTCTTGACGACTTGCTGATATAGCCGTTGAATTTGTTATTTAGATGTTAATTTACTCTCCCATTTCTCGGCATTGCATAACGGACACATCGGCACGCGCTCTGACTACTGAGTCTAAAATATGACTTTCGTAATGGGGTTCGAACCGTGTGACCGGCATGGATTGACTCCTCCCAAACTGATGATTGCAGGTTTGGCATGAAAAACATGTACTTTATATTGTCGGAATTCATAGTTTATTTAGAGTGTTGAAAATAATTGTATTATTATCATGGATATGTAATTGAAGGAGGCTGTTCATGAGAGAAGTGTCCGGTGTATGAGATGTATTCTAATTGTTATTTGGAACATTTTTGTAGGGTTTTTGCTTCAAATTTACTATGAAATATGTGGGGCATTTCAATTTTTTTCAGTGAATTTGTGATGTATTTTTATACCTCATCTAGATATTGAGGACTACATATTCTGTAAGAACGTAGGAAAAACACCGATTAATATGCCTGTTTATATTTTGTTGTTATGGTGTGAATAAATATGTATATAGTCATTGTGTGTGATACATTGAATATATATATATATATATATATATATATATATATATATATATATGCAGATCAAATGTACGATGTATCATAAAAATGAAATCCTGTGAAAGACAAGATGAAACACTGCAATATATTGCGATCCTGGTTATAGCAACTTCGTTTTTTTGCTACACTTCATCCATATATTTCCCCCTTTCTTTTCTTCTTCTTCACCCTCTTTCTATTTTAGTGTCTCTCCGCACGCGCGATTTACTATTCTTTTTTTTTCAAATAGTGAAAGGCGCGCCAACGACGTTTTTCTGTGCGTTCTTCTTTTTTCTATCCTTTTACCGTTATCAAATAGATTTAAAATCTTCACTTTTCTGAAGATGTTCGTTGATCGGAACGAAACGGGTAAAATCTCTCGTTTCTTGATGATGTTTCATGTATATAAATCTGTTTTTTCCGTTTGTCTCTTTTCATGCACTTTCGAAATGTTTATGTTTACAAATAAAAGTATGTGCCTATGTTACTCACCGTGTTGCCTAGAATAGTTATTACAAAATTCATAATGATCCGTTTATTAGTTAAGGAAAGTAGTGTTTACATAAAAACATATATGTGTGGAGGTGCGTACGTGATTATATTATATTTTATATTTTATATTTTATTATTATTATTATTATTATTATTATTATTATTATTATTATTATTATTATTATTATTATTATGGTTATTATCATTATCATTATTATGGTTATTATCATTATTATTTGTTTATTATGCCTCCTTCGGCATCTCCCCTTTAACTATCTTCTAAATTCCACTGTTAAAAAATAAAACTCATAGTATAATATCCATATCCAGATCAAATTCTGTAAAATATTTCATTTGACAACTCCCAAAAGTGCTCTCTCAATTTTTCCCTCCTACCACTTTCTCTGAATTTATCCAACCTAATCTTAAACTGATCCACGTTATTGCTGGTCTTAATCCAATCTGGCAACTTATTTCAAACACATATTACTCTGTGATCAAATAAACTTAACTGATTAACAGATTGTGTTTTTGAAAACTGCCTTGATCTTCAAGATTTAAGAGAAATACTTAGGAAATGCCCACAATAGTTAGAAGTGCCATTAATTATCATATCAGGTCTCATGCTTCTCTCCAGCCAAGCAGTCAATCCCAATTTGTCCAATCTCTCTCTGTAACTGCACTCCTTTCTTTACTTATTAGTGTTGCCACCCTTCTTTGTACACCTTCCAGTTTCAATATTACATTCCAATTTCCATGTCTAGTCGCTGGAGCCCAGTCCTCGGTGTTGTATCCTATATGATGTCTTATTAGAGCTTTATATATCCTTAACACAACTTTCGTCTCCCTCAAAATAATATTCCTAACCATCCACCCGATCATTCTATTTGCTCCCGATACAATGGTCAAAATATTATTATTTGCCCTAAATGTATTATCAAACCCCACTCCCAAATCGCACTCTCCATCTACTTCTTTGATTTCTCTGTTGCTTAGTACATATTTATCTCCCACATTCCTGGATATTATTGGGTGATTGAGGCAATAGACTTGATGTAGAATTTAAGTTAAATATAAACAAAATAAGGTATTTATTAATCGGGCAAAGTACAATTTATGTACGGACCTTTCTATCATGATCAATGTATAAATTATGTTCCATTTTACTTGTATTCTAATGTGTATTTTTTTAAATGCAATATTGGCAATTTAAAAAAAATTAACAGAGAAAGGTAAATTGATAAAGTTAGACGTCATGACCCACATATATATTACTTTATCTAGAAAATGAAACAAAGAAACATGTTGTAGTGTGTGTGTGCGTGTGTGCGTGGATGTGGTGTCTTAAAGCATGGGCGTGTATGATGGTGACATATTAGACAAGCCGAACAGGTTACTAAATGGTTGACGAACAAGTAAATACAGATATACTCATTGGGTCAACGTAGGTTAAAGCGTTTATAACGTGAGAAAAAAGGGCACCAGCACAATCAAAGGAATATAAAAGAGAAAGAAAATACTATATTTATAACAGTTGAAGAATGTTTGATTGCACCTTGATGTGGTTAAAGTTTAAATTGAGGTAATAGTTGTTCAAAGGTATATGTGAATTGCGGACATGTGGAATAAAAATGTGCTCTCACGTTTCTAGAGTAGCTCACGTGAAGTCATTAAAATGCAGTTTATTTCATGAGAAGTCTAGAAGGCCCGTCATTCAAGAAAGTGCTTGATTTTATGACTGTTGCTTTCGTCCGTTTATAATCAAAGAATATAAACCTCATAGACATATTTCCATTGTTCCCGGAATCTGCAGTCGCTGATACATTATATATATATATATATAAAGAAGAGTGGCAAAAATGAATCGTGAACGAATCCATTGTGGGGGAGGGGACGTCGAGAAAGAAAGAAAGAAAGCAAGCGACTTGATAACTGTTCAAAAGGTTAAGGTTCCGCAGTGCAAGCGAGACATGAAATGCGGCGGTTTCAGAAACGCGATGAGCCGGAGCGCTTGGTGATCAGAGTATCGGAGGAATGGGAGTTTACCAATGTTTATGGCACCGATGAAGCTTTATTGGCTATGGTACCCAAGCCTGTCTTGCTGTTAGGCTTTCGTTTCTGTTGACTAAAAATGCGACTGATAAGCCAGCTGGTACTGTGAGGGAATCCCCTGACTTGTATTTAATCAAACAGACAATTGGAAGTGTTTGTGGAACAATTGTTTCAATTTACGCTCGAATAGACCATGCAGAGCAAATTACTTTCCAGTCGGATGTATATATGAACGAGTTTCTAGCGGAAACAAAGTGTGTGACCACAGCAAGAAAACAGACTTTCATGAGACAAAAGTTTGAACAAACGGGTAATGCAATATATATATATATATATATATATATATATATATATATATATATATATATATATATATATATATAGTCATCAACATAAAGTCTGTTCTGATGTATCACAACTATTCAGTATGTTTAGCAGCCATCCAAAGTCAAGGAGCGAACCTAAAACAATCTAGTCAATACAGTAGGTCGTATGACAAGGCCACGGGAACAGGTGCTGCTAGTAAATATCTACAATGTTTTATATAAACATTGACCGCCACTTGAACAGGGCTTTATTTGTTTATTTATAAAAAACTTTGCACGGCGCTAAAGTAGTAGGCGATATAATTAACGACAGTGCTAAACGATAATAAGAAAGCTAATATATATATATATATATATATATATATATATATATATATATATATATAGATAGATAGATAGATAGATAGATAGATAGATAAACATTTATATATATATATATATATATATATATAATTAAATAAGTGCAAATGTATTTATAAAATGTATTGATATAAAATATTTATGAAATGAATATAACAATAGTGAAAAATACTGCTCAATACTATGTAGAGCTTTATAAATATTTATTATATACACATTTAATTCGATTAAATCTTTAGGTAAGAATATATTCATATATATATATATATAAGGTTCATACAACAAAAGATATAAGAGGCAACTAATATCTTTAATTAGTGAACATCCTGATAACAATAAAGCTCAATATAGTGGATAGAGCATTAATAGCAATAGATGAAGTGAATGAATAAAATAAGGTGCGAATCAAAATTTATTACAATTCAATGTTCAGACAAAGTTCTTTACAGTCCTTAACTCATGAGTTTACAAAGAAAATCTTCTCCTCAGAGGACCATTACCGCAATGACATTACTCCGGGTAATAAAAATTGACAAAAATATATAAAAAATATATATAAAAAACATAAAGGTATATAAAACATCAAATACATCCGCCCAAAACATACTTTTAGTAAAACTATACAGTTCATCCAAGTCAACAAGTCTAAAATAGCTCCAGGCAAGATATCAAAGAGGTTGATTAAAAAATAATCCAATTGGTGAATGGTGGTCCGAAAACGACAAAAGGTATCCAGCCGGGAAATTCGTTTGCTATCGATGCAGTAGATAACAGTGAACATTGTATTCAAGGTGTATGCAAATTAATAAAACGATTAAAAAAACGATAGAGAAAACAAATAATATGAAAAGTTCAGAAAACTCACTTGCTGTTGAATATCATAATGTCCAAATTCAGAGTCCCTACGAAACTAATAGGAGTAATGCAAACCATAAAATCCAATTCGAATAAAATTATTCGGCCATTTTTTCCTCCAGGTCCGTTAAAATTACTGAAAAGAAAAAAATTACATTCAAAGGTAATAAAACTCGCGCAAGACCAATAGACAGCGTAAGAAATCCGAAAGCGAACACTTCTCCTTGATAAGACAATCTGCACGAACAAAAATGAATTCAAAACCGCGCGAACGCAAATGAATTAAAACCGCGCGCACAAACGGATGTTACATTTCTTCAGTTAAGAAAGAAAACGCCCACACATTGTGGGAGACGTGTAATTTCAATTATATGTATACCGGATGTTATATGTCTGGGTCAAATCAGTTATGTATATATTTGAATATTAAAAGTCTGGGTCACATAGACGGATCTGTAAATTTAGGTCAGAGTTCCGATATGTCCCCCCCCTTATATATATATATATATATATATATATATATATATATATATATATATATATATATATATATATATATATATATATATACAATAAGTTAATTGAAATAAAACGGTGTACTCGATCGTAGGTTTTTCAAGAGTTAATATAAACTATTGTATTTAGAAACTACACATTACGGTGGCTATTGGGTGTACCAGGGTTTTATTGGTCTGACCTAAGTCCTAGTATGGTCAGACCGATGAAACTCCGGTGCACGTAACATACACTGTTATGTATAGCTGTAAAAAACAACTTTATATGTATATATATATTGAAATTTGAAAAAACAACATTTTAGAATATATATATATATATATATATATATATATATATATATATATATATATATATATATATACATATATATATATGTGTGTGTGGGTGGGGGGTGTTTGTTTGTGTGATATTTGTGTGAGAAAAAGAGAGGTTAGAGAACTTACATTAAATCTAAAAGTGTATTTATATGTTAAATTAACCGGGAAAGACAATTAAAGTGTACCCGAATCTCTAAGGGCACCCTTAAGATGGCTATAAGAGTATAAACACCATTAAAATATCATATACATTCTATTTTTGTAAAATTATATGATATGTATAAAGTTTTCTAAGGAAGACAATGGTTTTTTTTTTAATTACTAAATTCCCCCTTAAATTAAGTATCTTTTTAAACTTCAAATATTTCTTATTCTAATGACATTTATATCATATGTATAAAATTCCACGGGGAAAAATTTGAAGTAGTCTCGATTCTCTACGTTACCATCTATGTGCCGAATATCTACGTTCCCCACCTCTGAGTGACCCATTGGGACAGAACCCCCTTAAAACTTAAAATACGTATATCCGATTTTAATTAAATTTAAACTATATGTATAAGACACTTACTCATAGACATTTACGAATATTCAGCTTCTTCCAACTATATTAGTCGTGAATTGGACAGAAGGGTGCACTAAAACAAAGAATAATATGGTGTCATGAGCATAGTGAAAAAGTGCATAGTAATGATTGTCATGTTATGTTGAGCAACGGTGGGATTTCCTTCAAGTTCATAATAAATGCGAGTTCATCAACGTTTGTTTTCTTAGAGGTTTTCCCCTATATAATGCAATCACGTAAAATACATGCTAAAATATTCTTCGGCTTTAAGATTCAGTTATTTTGAGAAAACTTCCCGTTTAATTGATCTAATTTGACGTAATTTACAAATAATTTATGAAGCGACTCATCTCTCACTCATATCCTATTTATTAGTTCAACTCTCGTTCACTATATGTTGTTTGCTCCACCACTCGGAAAACATATTAGGCAACTCGAAAAGATCGAGGAGAAGATATGCAAGTTGTCTTAACATGTTTAACTATATATATATATATATATATATATATATATATATATATATATATATATATATATACATATACATACATATATTGTCTTCTATACGTAAAAAGTTGATTTGTTTGTCGTACTGAGAAAAGCCCACCTTTCCTTTTACCAATGGAAGACACTTTCCTAAGATACTCAATGGTGGATATGCGAACGATTTTCATAAAAAATAACTAGTTTGCATATTCCTTAGAAAATAAACTTTCATTAAGTCGCTCTTCGCTTTTTCTGTTTTCTTATTAGATGATTGGTTTCATTTAACTATTACGCACATTTCTATGCATGCATATTTTCTACATTGTGCATGCTTACGTAGCATTTAAGGTGTAAAATATTGTCGAATTGTATACACATTGTTTATCTTCGGAGTGATAGAGAGTAAGAAAGAGAGAGTAAGAAAGAGAGAAGGAGAAAGAGAGAGTAAGAAAGAGAGAAGGAGAAAGAGAGAGAGAAGGAGTACGGAATGACTGGAACTGAAGTTTTTCGGAGTATTGGATAATAAAAAATATAAAATTCTACGGAGCATTGAAAAATAGAACAGCCAAGCTAAAAGATCAGAGATGATAATAGTTAACTAGTTGTGCCGTCACATTCGATCGCAAGTGGAAGCTGGATGTAGAAAACCTAATTAAAGCCATGAAACTATTACAATATAAATAATTTGTAAGAGCAATGTTAAAGGTTTCGAAAAAACTAGAAGAAAGATTTGATGAAATGAGAATCGGGGCAAAGATTGATACTTCGCAAACTATATGCACTGGTAAAATCAGCGGATATATAAAGAAAAACTCATGTGGTGCGGGATCCCACCCCGGGTACATTGATCACCTACAGATAAGTTAAAAATAAAATTACCCTCGGGTAAACACCACTTGAAAGCTATAACTTATTGGGTAGAGCAGAAAAAAACAAATAATATACACTGAGTCCCCATTGGAAACACGTACTTAGAAGACAAAATGAGGATTGCAGCATTAACACTGGAACGGAACGGAAAAGACTAGAAATCTGGAGAAACGTACTGTCACTGAAATTCTTAGTAATTCCACTTTTTTTATCAAGGAAACATCATTGAGTACATGTGTAAGTGAAACAAATATAAAAACATAACTAATTAGCACTAACTAAAAGGTAAGTTATAATAAAATGACTCTCATACGAAAACCCAAACATGTCCAGAAATGCAAGTGTTCATTTTAATACGAACTCATCGACAACGCTAAAACTATTCGTACTATTAGGGTTATTACTCATCAAGGCAAAAAGTCACTTTAGGATAAGGGTTATATAGTTAAAGCATGGTATTATATAAGAAAACGAATATTATTTGACACCTACCCACAACGCAAGGGCACCAATATCAATAGCTAAGGGAGGGTCGCTATCTAGAACATGTCTATAAGGGAGCGGAGAATATTTAATATTGAGAAAACGCGTGTTACTCAGATTCCAAGGAAAACCTTATACGAGGAGGTACCATTGGTAACAGCTGGTGTAATAATACTAAGTTAGTTATAATTATAATGGGATGGAACGAAGTGTACTCAAATATATTAGTAGACTCATTGTCACTCAGACTCTAGCGAAATCCACTCGTATGAAAGAGCTTGTAACAGCTGGTGACAGATCTCGAAGTTAGTAATAATAATACGTATCTTACTAAAAATGCAGTGTCTATGACATAGTTCCTGGGGTCGGGTCCGAGAGCATGGAAAGGCCGAGGAGGGATAGCACTATCAAGACTTCAAGACCTCAACTGGGAAAACCACCGGCCGTTATGAGCGTAAACTAATTGGTAACGACTGGTTTGAGAACACCAAGTGAGTTTAAATTAAAATGAAATTGAACGAAGATTATTGGAAATCTGTAAGACACGCTGTCACTTAGTCTCCTGGGAAGGCACGAGTGTTTATCAGCGATAAATCATTGGTAGCGACGTATGTGTTTAATAAACTATGGTGAATAGCTGCACAAATGTAATCTGACTTCGGACATAGGTAATTATAAAACGAATTTAATACTCTCTTCGGAGAGACTCGCCACATGATGGAGAACAGGGGCAGCTGTTCCTTTATGTCAACACATGTGTGGATTAGAAGGTTATACTGAAGCACTTGCTAAATCCATCTTGAGGGCTTTGTATTTTTTGGCAAGTAGGTTTCGCTGTTCTCCTACGGCAGCTAATATTTCCAAATTAAAAGATTTCCGTTAATATCAATATTTGAGAATACCTGGTCATATTAACATATGCGTTGGCAACTTGCAATATTAATTGAGATAAATAATTACATGAATGAATTAATAAAGTGATATTTAAAAAAAATGAAATCACAAAAAATGAAGCCAATATATTCTAATTGAGTTACTTCCCTTCGATCTGATATATAGGATAATCTCCCTTAGATTTATTCAAAAGTTTTTTGTATTGATTCAAGGGAGATAAATCTAGTAAATATTAAATTCAAGGGAAGTAACTCAATGTCTTAAATATTATAGTTTGGACAAACTGCTCAAAAACGCACAAATTTGGTTTCTAATTTTTTATTTATTATATCATGAGTATGGAAAATAACAATGACCTAATTTGGCTTATAAATGTTGATATTAAAATAAAATTAAATTTCATAAAATTAAAGTGCAATTGGTTAAATGTGTTTGCTAAAAAGAAAAGTAAAAATACCGTAGTCACCAACAAAACAACAAAAAGTCGATAGTAATAGGGAATATATATATATACATAATATATTATGTATCGATTTTCCATATTTACTTCAACAGCAGAGCAATGTAGTAAGTTATGAAAATATATCTATGGCAAATAAGCTACACGGAGGCTTAAGGTAATTAAGTGTAAACTTTTAAATTTAGTTTTTAGCGCATAGAAAATTCATATAATTCACGAAAACATACAAAAATATTAATGACCGAATGGATTAGCTAGTTCTGTTTGTTTTTTTGTTGTTTTTTTTTGTAAACTTGTACAAGTCTATGTTAATTCACACACACATCTCACACACAAACAATTGCGATTCTAGATTTTTAGGTGATTACGTGTAAACACCATTAAAAAACTTGTTGATAAAAAACAAAATAAAAAACATTTTTTTTAGAATTTCGAATTTGTGATCAGTTTCGTATATCAATTGAACGTAAAATAATCATCTATTTCCAGCCAAAAGTTTCTAACCGGATAAAGTTTTAAGGGCATGTAAAAAATGATATGCGCAATGAAACTAAAACGTCTGACGCATTCGTATGACAAATGTCAAAGTTCTACGATTTCTAAGAAATTGGCTGGAAAATATGGAGGTAAACAAAAATGACATACCTTTTTTACCTCTACAACTCAACCCTAAGTCCGGATAGCAACATACCCCAACACACACACACAAATAGCAAACTAAGATTTAACTAGAACAACTACATAGAAGACATTGCCAAGACTGCTGCAAAGAAAGTGGCCTCCTTTTACCGTGCTAGAAAACTTCCCACACCTGACAGTATCTTATATCTCTACAAAGGCACCATCCGTCCATGCATGGAGTATTGTTGACTGGTGCACCATCAACCAGTCTCTCCTTAGACAAGATCCAAAAATGTTTCTCACTATCCACCAAGCTCAAGCCTCTGTCCCATCGCCGCAATATTGCTTTACAAGTACTTCAATAAAATGTGCACCGATGAACTTGCTGTTCTAGTGCTCCCTCGATGTCAATACACTCGACTAACCCGACAATTAGCTAGATCCCATCCATTCACTATGGAGGTCCCCAGATGTCGGAGAGCCTTCCACTCCAGTAGCTTCTATCCTAAAGCTTCCCGCTTTTGGAACACCCTCCCTGTTCCCTGTTTCTCCGACTGTACTGACATGCAGAAGTATTTTGGTATGATGGTCGATTAACATCCTCCGCTAAACTACCCACACACCCCAAAAAATGTATTCTACCTTTTTTAGGCGATCACATGTAAATACACTTAAAAGCTTGACAGAAAGAATCACAGAAAAAAATTATTTAATTGAAAGTGGGAGAAAATGTTCGTATATAAATTCAATTTAAAATGATCCCTATTTGTCGGGCGAGTTTTCGAGTAGTAAGTTAAATTCTTTTGTGTTATGGGAGTTAAATCGGCTGCATTTATTTTGAAGCGGGTGCTACTTTTTTAGGAGATTACGTGCGGTTTTATGAACTTGCCACTTGGACTTAGGGTTAGTGCTAACAACATTGGTTAAGTTCCCTAAAAGAATAGAATGGCCCAGGAATTGGCGAACATTTTACGTTAAATATTTATACAACTGATCACCCACTCTAAATTCTAAATTATTTAACTTTTCTTTATTTATTTTTCTACGGTGTTAACACGTAATTGCCTAAAAAAGAAGGGAGGTAGGTATTAATTGAGGGTGTTGATCTGCATATTTACTCATATTTAAATATTTTAAGTCTTATACTTGTTTTTTTAACTATACGTCCCTTGTTTATTTAAATATTAAGCACTTGATTTTAGTTGTATTTACCTTTCCTGTGAAAATTAAATAAATAATTTTAAAATGATCTAACTTATTAAATACCTTATTTTATAGGATAAATAAAAATATTGAAAGTTTGGATATTATTGTAGATTAACTCTAACCCGCCTTCCTATAAAATGACATTCTACTTTTTCAAGCGATCACGCGTGAATACCCTCCATTTTCAAGTTTTCTGGCAGTTAATCATTTATTGCTATTGGATATGAATTCTGTGCGTTATTTTTTGGGGGGCGGGGGGCTTTTTGGATGATTGCGTCTGGCTTTACGACCTTATCAGTCGAACTTAGAGTTAGTGTTAAAAATGTATTAGTTAGCTGCCATTATAATTTACAATGAATCTAAAAAGAAGAATTTCATTTTTAATGGGGGGGGGGGTAATTATCCGATGGAGTTTACCTAATTTTGGTGTAAAAATTAGGGAATGTTCTGATTAAAAATTTTTTTTTAATTAACGCCCACTCTCTCTTAATTAATTGCTGCCCGGAGGGCGGGTAGGTTTTGCTAGTATATATATATATATATATATATATATATATATATATATATATATATATATATATATATATATATATATATATATATATACATGGGGAGACGTTATATATATATATACACATGGGGGGACATCACTTATATATATATATATACACACATGGGGAGTCATCAATATATTACACAGCATACTACACAACCTACACCCCAAAATTAAATTCACCATTGAACACAGAACTACCCTTCCTAGTTGTACTAATTAAAATTAAAAACAATCACATAATCACAGACATCTATCACACACCCACAGACACCTAACAATATCTCCATTTTAGAAGCCATCACCCCAAAAGCTGCCTAAAATCTATACCCTACTCCCTAGCACGCAGAATTTGTATAATAGTCAATGACAAAGACCTCCGGATTGTCCGACTGGGGGAACTACGGAATACTTTAACAAGAAGAGGATATCCCCTACAAATAATACACAAAGGTATAGAACTAGCAGAAAACATTCCATTAGAACAATTAAGAAGAAAAAAAAACGAAACAAGGAGCAAATATTTGGATACATCTCCACACACAACAAAAACAATCCAGAATTATTAACAAAAATAACAAGAAACCTAACCCTACTCAACCAAAATAAGAAACTAAACAACATATTAAAAACAACAAAAATAATAAAAAGCAAACGCTAACCAAATAACCTCAAAAATTTTTTAACCACATCCAAACTCAACCAACACACAATACAAGGCGTCACAAAATGCAACAAGGAAAGATGTGGGGTATGTGACATAATAATAGAGAGGGTCTCATACACATTGAAAAACCCAACACTAACATTCACAATAAAAAATACCTTAACTGCACCTGAAAGAACGTTGTCTATGTACTATAATGTACAATTCTTACATAGGCGCCACCAAAACATCAATAATAGAGTATCTTTATATAAAAGCAACATTAAAATCTAAGAAAACCGTAAATTATTCGTCTCCGAACATGCGCACTCATGCAGCGGAGGAAAATTTAAAATAATGCCAATTTTCCAAAGCCAAGATTAAACATACTTACTAACACAAGAATAAATCTTTATATTAAAATTCAATCTAGCATTGAACAGATCGTAACTCAAACTACACAGCATACGGAATGCACTTCTATCGACTCTTCTCTACCTCTATCCAACCATTTAACCATACGCCTGTGTGTGTATACACACATATGTATGTGTGTGTACGTCTTTGTGTGTGTGGGGGTGTGCATTTGTGTCGCTCACCTATGTACAAGATTCAGAACTAACCGCACGCATACACACACACGGGCACAAAAGCCAATTCAGCGACAGGGCAATAAAAGATAACACATTTCAAAAAAAAATCTAAGCACTCCAAGAAATAGAGATGACCGATAAAATAAAGGTAAAAATAACACGCACTTAATAAACACACACGACTTTGACCAAGAAAAGCACAGATAAAATAAAAAAATAAAATAAAAATAAAAGATATAAAAATATCAAAACACGTACACACACACACACACACACCCGCAAACTCACACATGCGCAAAAACGCCAAACAATAACACATTTCCTCAAATCAAACAACACACTTTCAAATCGAAAGACATTTCTTCAAATGGATTTACATATCTGATGAGAGCGGATCACCGCTTGAAACGCGTTATATAAAATTATAAAATGATAAAATAACAAAATAATGAATAAATGTTGAAACATTTTTTCACAAACGTTGATAGCCTTACTCCTGTACATATATACTGTTCTCTCGTTGGAACTGCACTAATACTACACTCCCCTCTTTTCTCTCTCTCTCTCTCTCTCTATCTTTCTCTCTCTCTCTCTCTCTCTCTATATATATATATATATATATATATATGTGTTTGTGTATATATATATATATTGGTATATATATACATATATATATATGTATATGTATATATTTATTTGTGTGTATATATATGTATACATATATATGTATATATATATATATATATATATATATATATATATATATATGTATATATTTGTAGATACACATCTAAATGTGTGGATGTGTATAGATTAGTGTATATAGACGTGTATCGAAAATCCAACATATGTTATAATATGTATCAAAATTTGTGTTGTGTTTATGTTTCAACTTACATGTATTTTAAGGATTCATTGTATAAATATTTGCTTTAAATGTGGTCATTTTCTGTTGAATATTTAGATTATAGTCCCTTTCAAATTAAAAACGATAGGCTGTAATGGTGAGTGCAATGCATCGCTCTATATTTCCATTAAATTGATTCAGATAAGAAAAAAGTAAAAATAAAATGTTTAAAAAATGTTTTAAGATTTTCTCGAAATCTATTAGAGGTACATTAAGCCTGGGACTATCAACCCGGTATTTGTTTGCTTTTGAACTTTGACTTTGTGGTCTGTCTGTTTCTAGAGCCTGAGGGAGAACGTATTCTAGGATACTTTCACTTATAAGGATAACATAATTATTCCCTAGTTATATTTTATCTTCAGTTTTAATTGAACTTGCTACACGCATGAATAAGATATTTACTGTCTTACTGATTGTTTGGTTTGTATAACTAATTCACATATAACTATTATTATTGGTTAATATTTAATTTCGAGGGTCTACAATGGATCTGTCTTAACCTAGGGTTCAATAATTATGCAATATATATTGGACGTCTACACGTAATTTCCAAAAGCACATCCAAAGTATAACGTTAATTCTTATTTGCAAGTTTCATAACTTAGTGACACAATATTAACTATCTCTATGAGTAATCAATGGAGTCGCGAATGCGCTCTATCCCTTAATAGAGTTCAAAAACGGCCTATGCTGGAAATCTCATTTCTTTGATAAATCATAACTCAAAAACCAATGAACCAAATTAGTTAAATCTTTGCAGACTTTTTTTCTATCATTTTCTTATTATTTAATTAAGAACATGTAAATAAGTTTGAGACATTTTGTGTTGCTCGCTAATGATAAAAACTGTTTTTTCCAGTGTTAATAGTTACGACCGTTTAAAGATTGTCTACATACAATGAAAACACTTGTTTTAACTGGGGTAATTATGTATATTAATGAGCTTTATTAAAAGTGCTAAACATAACGAACCTGAATTACGTAGGAATTTGGTGCATGTAACAATATTGAATCAAGGGTGGCGCGATAGCGCTCTATCCCTTAATAGACTTAAAAACGACCTATGCTAGAAATCTTATTTCTTTGATCAATCATAACTCAAAAAGCAATAAACTAAATTAGTTAAAACTTTGCACAACATTTTCATTTGAAAGGTTCTAGAAGTGTGTAGAATTTCAGCATCATTAGTCAAGGCAAACAGAGATCCAGAAAGGTCAGGCATGATTTTGTGTTATCCGTGTGTATGTACGTACGTATGTGCCACCCTGTATCTCATAAACTATTTGATGGATTCAGCTGATTTTTGGCAGGGAAAGAGGTTCTAGTGTCTAGTTGATGGCATTTAAATTTCAGTTTACCATATACCTTAGTTTTCTAGAAAATTCCAAAAACCTTTAAAATGACCATTGTATTGAGCCACGCACACACAGACACACTGATACCAACGCACACAGACAACAACGCACACAATGACACCAACGCACACACAGCCGCAATGCATCAACTCTTTCACTGTCTTACGCATACCCCACTGACCCTAACCCTAACGACGGGGTCAAAGTTAGCGCGGGTACCAATGTAACAAAGCATCCTCTATTTGTTAGTAAGTTACGCTTGCTTTATTATGAGCAACCCCCCGTCCGAATAAGAGTAAAATAATTTAAGAAAATAATAATTTGAATTCAAATAACGTGTGTACGATGGACACTCTACTAAAAAGGGTTGATATACCGTAAAAACTGACAGGCTTACTGAAAGAAAACGAAACTGTACTTGTTACTTTCTTCTCTTTCGTTTTTGTTATATATTTAAAAAAACTTTTTGCGATTTATTTATTTGTTTTTCTTGCATTTTCACTTTTCAATTACGTTTAGTCTCTCTCTCTATTTTCTCTCTATCACTCTCTTACGAACACACACACTCTCTTTCTTTCGTACGCGCTCTCTGTGTTTCACTGAAAAAAAACAGTGCTTAATGTGAGTTAAAAAAAATAATACTGGCTGTCTCTCGAACCAAAATAAAGGAAATAAATGGTTTTAATGTTTGAAGTTATCGTCTGCCAGCGTTCGCGTTGTCACAGCTCGTAAGGAGTTTTATTAGTTTCATTAGTTTTATTCGTGAATATTCGAAATATATTTCAACGAAAAGATATTGGATTTTTTTATATATGTAGAAGTATTTGAAGCACAGAAATTCATAGAAGTTACCTTTATTTTTGATAATGTTGCATTGTAAAATGAAAATATTTCACATTTCTCTCTCTCTCTCTCTCTCTCTCGTCGTTCAAATGTTCGATTCCAAGTCTCTCCGTCCAACTTATTTGTTGTTTATTTATTTGTTGAATTTCTGTAGAAGCGTGACACACGTACCTACACCTTAACGTATTTATATATAGATATGGCGGTTTCAAGGGAGGGGGAATCCTATTTTTATTTACCATTTCTACAGGGCGCCACATAGAACAGTTTTATACAGGTAATTCATCAACTTCTTGTCAATTTCTCTTTTTTTGTTTTTTGCTCAGAAAAGTACTGATTTTACAAGGATAAACCATAATTCTAAACTACACCTAACATTTTTTAAACATAACTCTATCCCATAACTAAGTTACATTTTAGCATAAAAATAAGAAAGCCTTAGAGAAAACAACGTTGATTAACTCACAGTTGATATAAGTATATATATTAACTGCGAAAAGAGTTGTTCTAGTTTGAATTGTATCATGAGTAAATATACACTCATCATATTTTTTTTTAATATTTACCTGTGAATATTGGAAGAAACATTGATTAGTCAAACTACCAACTATATCAGTTATGAGAATGCATTGTAGCCTTTACAAAAGTAGTGACATTCCAGGAAAAATGCCAGTATACTGAAATCATATGCCTTTAATAGGGTTAAGATGAAAATCCATATACACTAAATACTAAATGTACAAAAGCAAATAAATTCCCAAATTTTTACACTTTTATTGTCATTAAGGATATGCAGGCACAACAGGGCTATGTATTTTACTGGTAAGAATTTTTTTCAGCGCAAAACATCGAACAAGAATTAATCGTTTATACAAAATCTCTTGGGCTTTTCCAAAGGGAATTCGGCTGGAACTCATCGTCTTCTTTTATTGACAAACGTTCTGATCGATCTGATGTTCTTATAGAAGCTACCTAACATCGACTGGGCCGAGGTCGATCCAGTAAGAACTTCGAATTTGGCTGTAGGCTACGTGTTGAACCCTTAGGCAAGGTTACAAAGTACGAACCGAAATAAAGTGCTATTCTGTTGCCTATATTTGTCATATTAGAGCCGTAGAGTACTGTTTTTAGTTCAGAGAAAACGAAAATTTCAGAGAAATTAAAACTACCAAGGTTTACAGTTCACATTTTTTAATTTATAGGATTTAAAATTCTTGTTTGAGGATCTTCAATCTGAATTGTAAAAAAATGTATTGTATTGTTGAAAATATACAGTAAACATCGTTTATATTTTTTTTAAAAATGGTGAAAGTTGTTAATTCTAATAAATTAAAGTGTGAAACATAAAATTGACTTATATACAACAAGAATACCTTCATTTTCCTTAATACATAACAATGCTCTAGTGTATGAATAATGGTTCCACTCGGGTGTGATTGATAAGGATACTATAAAGGTAAGTAAAATATACGTTAAAATGTCTATTGACAATGCTTATATAAACAGTGCTAAAATAGTAACTATGTTTATATTTTTTATAAGAAAAATTACTACCAGTAAAATACATTGCCCTGTTGTGCTCGCATACCCTTAATGACAATATAAATGTAAAAATGTGTGAATTTCTTTGCTTTTGTACATTTAGTGTTTAGTGAATATGAATTTTCATCTTAACCCTAGTAAGGGCATATGATTTCAGTATACTGGCATTTTTCATGGAATTATATCATATACTTTATCCTTTGGTTAATCTTGTAATTTTATTTTCTACCACTTCTGGCGAAGTTGGACCGGCTTATATGTACTATAATGTACAATATGTAACGATTCTTACATAGGCGCCACCAAAACATTTAATAATAGAGTATCTTTACATAAAAGCAAAATACATTCTTGAATTATGTGTCAATGATTCTGCTATAATTTGAAAAATGAATATATCAAGTCATCGTTGTCTTTCTAACTTGCTATGTCAATGAGGGTGTTGGTACGCTATACTTTTGATGTATGTATAAATGACTTTTATTTAGTCTCTATATCCGGTGCTGACAGTGAGATCATATAGTAATAATAAAAAAATACATGGGCTCTGAAACGATCGTACACTATTCATATTGTTTGTTTGTTCTTGAAACACAAATTGACCATGTAAAGGTGTTTACATTAATCTATGTTTTATATATAATATATACATATATATATATATATATATATATATATATATATATATATATTAACTTGTTTTCCGTTTGTCATTTTTTACCACACACACACACACACACACATATATATATATATATATATATATATATATATATATATATATATATATATATATATAGTTTTTGTTAACCAAGACTGATTAGTGTGGTTATAGGATATGAATTATAACCGGAATTACCCAATACCTCTATCACCACGGCCGTCTTAACTGCTATATGTAATAGAAGAAACATAACTCTTATTATCCTTTTAGCGAATAGATGTTAAGCCACCGAGAGTATTTGTTTTCCCAAGGAAGTAAACTGTTGCAATATTATCTTGTTGAAAGCTTTTCATACTTTTCTTAAACAGTCGTCGTCCGTCTAGAGAGCTTTAAATATTTATCATATTTCGTCGTTAAAAAACTCATTAGTATGACTATATATAACTATTATGTTGGTCACATCATTTGAACTCTGGGCCGAGGTCACTTTTGACATCCATTGAACGCCTCCTTTTCCAGTATCCACGAGAAAAGGACATACTCACTGTGTGTATACCAGCGTGTGTGCACTTCTGTACAGAAGTCAATATATGTACGTGACTGTTTCACCACATATATATGTGCGTGCGTGAAGTGTATGCTGTTTTTTTAATCTGGTGTGTTGCGACAGTTAGTGGTTGTTTGCGTTACTCAGTCAGTGGCCAAAGGCAAGTCTCTGTCGAGGTACCGTCTATCTCTTTCTCTCCCTGTCTATTTCTCTTTTCTTTAGTTGATTTTCGTTTTACTGTCGCTACTGTTTTATTTATATGAACAGAAAGATTGTTCAATAAATACATTTTCAACATTTCAACATTTTCCAAAATATGACTATTAGATTTAAATTTCAAAGCTCATAAAAATGTTTTTCAACCACCAAATTTAAAAACGCCTATATTCGGAACATCAAAAGGTTTTACCTGATATCCTCCTTGCTTGGCAGGCGGAGAGCAGGCTCGAATCATTTACTGGAATGATGGCGATTGAATGTCGCTCAAAAAGTCGAATCAATTAACGGGGATCTCCGATATTGTGCGTCATTAATAATCCAAGGCAGCTGAAGAAGTCCCGCGTGGCGGGACCAATCACTCCACTTTGTTTATATTCGAAATGACCGACAACCATATTTTTCGTTTCATATGAAACGGTACGGTTCTGATATATCAGGTTATTAAGCAGCACATATATCAGGTTATTCAGAGATAAAACCGTTCCTGCGTACTAGAGAGCTCCACACGTCACCTGCTGTTTCCAATTGCGCTTTACTTTCGCCGGAGCCTCTATTTGCACAAACAAATCTAATATATTTTTTTATTTTATAAATATGTATTTTGGAGCTGTGTTATATTTCTTTGTATCCATCATATTTGGTCTCAAATATACGATCAAAATCCTATACTATATATAAAAATGTGAAGAAAGAAATTACTTTAAATTTGTTACCTAATTCGAAACGTAAAACGTGGGAAAAAACAAAAACACTGCAAATTCTTTAACAAATTCCGAAATTCTGTGAAGATCATTAGATTTTATAATTGATGTTCCTGGTTTACTTCCCAGAATTATCGGTTATTTATGGTGTTATTCCGTAAACTCTTTCTATATTAAATATTTGTTTTAATAAAACGCCCCTATTTAAAAGCTAGTTTCTTATTATGACAAACATTACATACGAAATTAGTCTGAATGTTAAATATGAAATAACAAATAATAGTCGCCAATTTTCTTTATATAGATGTGTAATCAACAATGTAAGGGGAGGGTCGGCAATTACGTCATCAGAATTATATTCATATCATAATACGCTACGGCGATTTCATGTTCGTAGCTATGTTATCTCCCTTCCCCCCTTTGCAATGATGGGATCGCCCGATCACCGAAGATGCAATGCAACAAGTATATTTTTAAATTTCATTTAATGTTTCTGTTGTGTCGAACATGAGACTCAAACTAAAATATATTATGGTCAAAGTGTAGTATATGTTATGTCCAAAGATGCGGTCGCGCCAGACGTCCATAGAATTGAAATATGTCACAAATTCCTACGAGGATGCAAGTGTGGAATTTCCACAGGTCTTATTATTATTATTGATAATTTAAAAAACCGACTGAGTAATATTCGAGTATTAGGTTTCATTGTTCGCAAAGATACACTTGTAAAGGTCATAAGCTACATCTCTCAAAACGTTTTGGATACATCAATCAAGATGAGAATCGTTGTTAGAATAATCCATATTCGCCATTGCATATTTATGGTAAACACGTAAGACACAGAGAAATCGATATGTAAAAACCACGCTAGAGTGTTGATTTAGCAATAGAAAAATGTATAAGAAGGAACGAATTTGTAAATGTGCACATTAACACCCTCAGCTAAACACCCTCTAAAAAAAAAACCTTTTTGGACGTTTACGTGCGAACACCCCGTACAACTAGACGGGGAAAAGAAAAAAACAAAAAAACAAAAGGCAATTATTTTAGAATTTAGAGTGGGAGGTCAATTTCGTATATAAGTTTAATGCAAAATAATGATCCATTTCTGGGCCATTCTACATTTTTAGGACGGTTAACTAATTTTTTGACCATTACATCTCAGTCCGACTGGCAATGGCGTAAAACCACACGAAATCTCCTAAATCAGTTGTACATTCCTACAGAATTTATTTCCAATAGAAAAAAAGACGGATGGGGTTAACCGCACTAAAACACTAGAAAGGCCAGAAAATGGGGAATCATTTTACGTTAAAGTTAAATGCGAAACTGACTCCTACTCTAAATAAATACTGTTTTTGTTTGTTTTTTATTTTTTATTTCCGCCAGGTTTCAGAGGATGTTCACACGTAATAGCCTAAAAAAGAGTGTATGATAACGTAACACTTAGAATTATAAATAACGTATTGAAACTGTTGTTAATAATTAAGTAATATTTTAATTTATCTCAGAAATCAACGCAGAATTGTTAAGCGCAGATAAATTCAAGGGGAACAACTCCAAAACATTAACGACTAAATTATTTCCCTTTACTTTTTTACCAGTGGTAAAAGTTTGTTGTATTTAAGCGTTTATATGTATAAATTTGAAAGCGACATTTAACAATAGCGAAACCGTAATAAATAGCGTGATCGGTGTATTTTCAAATTGTGAGGATCTGTAGCAGACATAAATAATTAGTTAGAACACTCCTTGTTAGGCGATTTGGTCACACGCTGATCAATCAGCTTGCAGGGCGCATTTATTTCACCTGTCAACTGAAGAACTACTTCAGACCATTGTGGGAATTGCAGCAGTCATCGAAGAGTTTCCTGAAAGAAATTGAGAAGGGCGGTCATTTCCTTTCTCCTTCCTTGATCCACTGACATCCCGAGCATCGACTATCTTCACTCGACGAACAGCTGCTCGTACACTTTCGGCAGTCAAAGAACTTTCTTATTTTATTTCCCTCACTCGGGCACTTTTCACATTTCTTCAACCTATACCAAACTGTGTAAGTCACTTGTTTAAACCCTTTCGTCGTTGTTATAAAATAGGGGTTCTTTTTCCTTTCGTGCGATGGTTATCGGCACCTACAAATAATATTATAAGAATTGGTCTCAGGTGACTCTTCTAAGAACAGCCTCTATATATAGATTTCTCTAGGTACTGCTATAGAACGGGTATAAATTCTCGTCAAAATTCCACTCGCTCCACTGACAAGATACCACGTGAAATCCACTCGACATAAATTGATTAAATCATCGGCATAACTACCTAAACTATTTTTTTTTAAAACATATTAGTTTTTGAAAACCATCCACTTAATAAATTGTTCTTGTGTACTCACGCATATATTTGTTAGGGATGCGGGAAATCAATTAGTTGAAAGTAAGTTCTCATCACGTTAAATTTAGTTGAAAAAATCTGTAAGATTTTATTTCATTGATGTATCTTCAATCGACAAAAATGTTTATGCATATTAGTTTTAAGACTGCTTCCAGTTAAGTTTATAGGTGGGTATTTTCAAGCAAGAGCTTCTAAATTGTCTATGAAAAATCTTATTTGATCGCTAAGAAGTGTTTTAAGCGTATTAGTTTTTGAAAACTGGCACTCTGAATATTCGTATATTGAATACAGACGCCCGATATACTCTTTTTTCATTAGCATTGAGTTGGCGAAACGAAATCTGTTATTAATGATTTCAATCATTTAAAAGTCAAAATAAAACTTACTACCGGAAAAGTATCACAGTCTTGCTATGAAGCGAGAAGGCAACAACCAAAGGTAACTAAAATATAAGGCCTCCTCGTTGGACGAGACGGTCGTGCTGACGTCACTATATAGCATATGACTCATTCAAATTCAAAAATGTCATATTTGTTAAAGCATATTTATCTTGCCTTAAACAAGCTTGACCCGGCTTGTTTATTTAATTATTTTATATATCATTTATCAATATAAGTGAATAGATTGACTATAAATCATGACATGTGATTTTTTTGTTTATAAATACAAGAGAAATGATTCGAACGGATCGCAGGTTACTGTGTTTTTGTTGTATTTGGTTTGTATTAATTTCTGAAAACCTGGGTTCATTTTACCCCAAATAGTAACAGCGAAGTATTTCTTGTATATTATTTTAAAAATATATAATCTTATTGCATAAATATTTATTTTACTATATCAGAAAACAGAAGAAAATTATGAAACAAAAGAGACATTGAATTAATATCGACATTAAAAATACGTTTAATATATTGTTTTATTTTTAATTCGTATCAGCTATTTTTTTTCAAATCTAAACAACTAATTCAAAAACATCTTTGGTGAAATCTTTGATACCTATACTACTTAAAGGGAATTAGCTTCAATTGTTTTGGAGAAACAGTTAGAATATATTCCATATTTGTCTTCATATTCGTTCACATGATATAGATTGTTGAGAATTTAACTTTAATTTAATGTTTTAATCGCTGACAGCCATGGTTTTTACATGACTTTTTTCTTACCCCCAATGTTTTTACAGATTTACATTGTCTTACAAACTTTTGATATAATAAATAAACTCTGAATATTCTTTTGGAAAAAAACAAGTTTAACTAAAATTAATGAAGAGATAGGTTTGTACATACTTAGTGGATAATTTAAATATAGAAAAGCACTTTACCGAAAAAAAAAATGGTAACGGCAGTAACAAATTTGGCATGAAAAATGAATTTTATACAAGTAAGAAATGAATGAAGACTGTTATTTCAGCACCAAAACTACCATTTCACACCAAGATTCCATTTGATCTTACATTTGGGCGAATAGACAATAGTATATTACAAGTTAATCTAAAATGTGTTATATGGAACCATTAATACAACATTTCCTAAAACAAATCTTTAAAAAATATTTTTTTTTGTAAGAGAAAATTTCCTATTAAATAAAAATTCAAATAATACATATGTGTCAAAACTAAAAATATGTTTGTTTTTGCTTATGCGTTTACTGTTTTGAAAGTTTTTTTAAGTTTTCGCGTTAGCGAATTGTCCAACCCTACAAAACTCATCATCAATTTCAGTGATATTTTCGACGTAATATTCAAATAAAATTTTCCCTGCAAAACATCCGACTTTTTTTATTGCAAATATTGCAGTTCAGCTGCAGATGATGGATTTTCTTGCTAATTTTGTTTTGTATTCCTGTTATATTATGACGGGCCCTGTATTTTAAACGGGTAGATTAACTAGTATCAAATAGCTAATTTTTGTTATCGAAAAATAGGTTTTGTTTCTGGACTCAGAAATGAGTCAGAGAAGTGTTTGATTCAAGAGTAGTCATAACAAATTTAGACCTGACGTGACCTTTGAGTCAGAGATCAGAGTGAGACGTTTTGTCCCCAGATTGTGCGTGGGAACGAGAATTACGTCACCACAGAGAACAACAACTTAGTTTTTAGAATCAGTCGGGACCTAGAAGCGAGACCGTTCAGACCGGCTGCGAAAATGTAGCCGGTAAAAAGGCAAGGCCCCACTGTGGGGGGGATAAAAGATACCCCAGAAGGAAAGAAAATAGCCCGAGTATGAGAGAGTCGAAGCCGGAATCCCCCTGACAACAACCGAACCGAGAAGTAAGAAAATGGTGTGTTGAGAATAAATAAATTTGTGTGAAATATCCCCTCAAGAAAATCAGTGTCTCGTGTGTTCATTCTGTCGGAGACAGACTTCTTCCTTTGATCAAGACGACACAGCCAGCGAAGACTAGACGAATCACAGGCCAAGGAAGAGAACAGAAAATAAGGTAAACCTTGAGATTTATTTGAGATTTATTTGAGAACTTTTTAAAGACTTTAAGATACGTGGTTTTATAAAGGCTTGAGATGCCGTAAAATAAGATTGTAAATCACTGTTAATCCTCTCGTGAACATTTCGCGTTATTTTCGGCCGGAGAGGATGTGATAGCGAACTGTTGAGGTGGTTTTGGAGAAATGCCTCAGTCGGGAGGATCTCTGCGTGTAGTGATAAAAGAAGCTCTCTCCCCCCCTTTGAGTTACGTTACGTTTAATGTCAAGTAGTTATGCAACAACTACTTGTTTTGGTTGCCGTGACTTGCTATTTCCACAAGAAATAGGTTGAGACGAACCGCGTTGCCACAGCGAAAATCTTGGGGTCCAGAGGCAAGCGAAGACAGAGGGAGATCAGCGGAGAGAGGGAGAGTGATGTCAACGAACAGTGAGTACCTCGTATTTTTATGTTGGATAGATAAATTTAAAAAAAAGAAAAAAGAACTCTTACGAAGTTAAAGTAATAGAAAAAGGAAGAAAATAAAAAAAGGAACGAGACACGAGGGGAAAATTGTTGAGATACACAAAAGAGAGACACATGTAGTTAATTATTAGAAAGAGATTTTGTTAATTGTTAAGATTCAAAAAAAAAAAAGGAAAAAAAAAAGAAAGACACATTTTGTTAAAAAAAAAGAAAAAAAAGAACGCACGCACACACAATTATTAGATTACGCAGAAAGAGATTTTGTTAATTGTTAAGATTCACAAAAAAAAGAAAGAGAAAAAAGAAAGACACATTTTGTTAAAAAAAAAGAAAGAAGAACGCACACACAATAAAAAAAAAAGAAAGACACATTTTGTTAAAAAAAAAAGAAGAAAAAGAACGCACGCACACACACACACGCGCAAAAACAATTGTTAAGACTTTGTAGGAAAAGTACATTCTAGTTAGAAAGAAAAGGACGATTTGCCGTAATTATGTTTTTTTTGTGTTGTGTTTTAGGAATTTGTTGCTGTAATTTTTTTTCTGGTTTGTGTTGGTGGGGGACAAAGGCGAAGGGCAATGACGGGCGAGAAAAAAAAAGAAAAGAAAAAAAAAACGAGGGAAGTATGTGCGTGTTGGACAGAGAGAAAGAGAGGAAGAATGGAAATGTTAAAAAAAAGGGTGGATGCGCTGAAGTGGCATGTGCACGCGAGGACGGAGTGTGCGTGTTTAGAAAAAAGAAAGAATGTGTTGGAAAGAGAGAGACAGAGACGGAGAGAGCGTGGAAAGAGAGGGATTGATGTGCCACCCTGTGGCCGAGGTCTTTTGTTTTTTGGAATGTGTGTGCGTCTTAAAAAGAGAGAGAGAGAGAGAAGAATTGAAATGTTAAAAGAGATTGTTTAAAAAAAATGTGCGCGCGAGGTCAGAATATGCTTGTTAGAAAGGAAGGGAGAGAGAGAGAGAGAGAGAGAGAGAGAGAGAAAGAAGGCGCCCGTGGGCCTTGAAGGCTGCTGGAAAGTGTTGCAGGAAAATGGCGACGGCGGCGACGGGTGATCTGATGGTGTCCGGGTTGGAGTTTGGCGACATGTCGGCCCGCCATGGTGTCGGGCGCTGTTCTCTTTTCCCTTTGTCTTTTTATGTTATATTGTGTTGTGGAGATGTGTTCTCCATTGGTTCTGTCGGTTTCGGTTTTATTTTTTTGTTGTTGTTGGGTGGAATGAATTTTTTTTTTTATGTATTTTGATGTATTTGTTACATGGAGGATTCCGGGTTCCTAATGCTTGAGTGAATGATATTTTACTATTTAGAGGATGGAGAAATTTAAAAATGTAATTAAAAAGAAAAAAAAACAGTTCTTAAATTGAATGTTACGTGGGTCAGCCGGGCGATTTGAGTTGATTAGGTTCGGGCAGCTAGAGTTGGTTTGGGTCGGATCGCGGAAACCCTTGGACAGGGTTGATTTTATCGGGAAAAATCCCCGTGTACAGAGTATGTACAGGCTTGGAAAGTCAATGAGGGATTCCCGGCGTTTGCTCGTATGCTCTCTTTTATAGAGTACCCATGGGTTAGTGGCGAGGCTTGTGGTAAAGCCTGCATACGTTAAAATTGCGAACGGGAGAATGACGGGGATATGGTCATTCTGTGGGACCACGAGAAAAGGAAGGTGGTCAGTTATGGAGATTGTTGTTTTTGTGACCCAGGTGTGCCCAACTGCGCCGATAGAGTGTGTGAAAGTTGTGTAAAATGTTAAGCTTTGAAATTGTGGTCCCATTTTTTTTTTGTGGATTTTGGATGTTTGCCGACGAGTGTGCTGCGAAGATACCCCGCCCCCCCCCACCGCATAGATAGGAACACGGGAAGGGAACGCATAGAATTGGTGTCTGCTCAACACCAGTGGGGATGGAGTTAAGCTGGGGTGTGGTGTGACCCGGGTGCGCGCGTCGGGGCGGATAGAACCATGGGGATCGATTTTTAAAAATAGGAGGTACCGGGTGTTAATTGGATTTAATTATAAGATTATAGGTTGGGCCTAGTTTTTGGTCGTTCGACGTGTTCCGGGGGCAGAGATGATTCGATGTGACATTTCGCTCAATACCGTATCGACTAGATAGATCCATGGGATGGGGTCCTCCACGTTTAATGAACAGGGCTGGGAGTTAGAGACATGGGTGATTGTTCGCGGACGTTTGCGCCGGGGCACTGGGATGTTCGAAGTATATGGTCCAGATTAGACAGTGGTAGGAAAACGGTACCTCGTGTAGACACTGGAGGCTGACCATTTAAGTTTACAGGTTAAGGAAAGGGGTTTCTGTTTTTGTGCCCTCATATCGCGGCAATACGCCCGATCAGCAATCGGTCGTGTACCGATGATTAGATGAATATGTGCGTGTGTATTTAAAAAAAAAAAAAAGTGTTGGTGATGGATTTGGATATTTGTGTAAATTTCTTCAGGGAAGAAATTTTGAAAGATAAGGTGGAGAGGAGTGTTATATTATGACGGGCCCTGTATTTTAAACGGGTAGATTAACTAGTATCAAATAGCTAATTTTTGTTATCGAAAAATAGGTTTTGTTTCTGGACTCAGAAATGAGTCAGAGAAGTGTTTGATTCAAGAGTAGTCATAACAAATTTAGACCTGACGTGACCTTTGAGTCAGAGATCAGAGTGAGACGTTTTGTCCCCAGATTGTGCGTGGGAACGAGAATTACGTCACCACAGAGAACAACAACTTAGTTTTTAGAATCAGTCGGGACCTAGAAGCGAGACCGTTCAGACCGGCTGCGAAAATGTAGCCGGTAAAAAGGCAAGGCCCCACTGTGGGGGGGCTAAAAGATACCCCAGAAGGAAAGAAAATAGCCCGAGTATGAGAGAGTCGAAGCCGGAATCCCCCTGACAACAACCGAACCGAGAAGTAAGAAAATGGTGTGTTGAAAATAAATAAATTTGTGTGAAATATCCCCTCAAGAAAATCAGTGTCTCGTGTGTTCATTCTGTCGGAGACAGACTTCTTCCTTTGATCAAGACGACACAGCCAGCGAAGACTAGACGAATCACAGGCCAAGGAAGAGAACAGAAAATAAGGTAAACCTTGAGATTTATTTGAGATTTATTTGAGAACTTTTTAAAGACTTTAAGATACGTGGTTTTATAAAGGCTTGAGATGCCGTAAAATAAGATTGTAAATCACTGTTAATCCTCTCGTGAACATTTCGCGTTATTTTCGGCCGGAGAGGATGTGATAGCGAACTGTTGAGGTGGTTTTGGAGAAATGCCTCAGTCGGGAGGATCTCTGCGTGTAGTGAATAAAGAATCTCTCTCTCCCCCCCCCCTTGCTATGTAACATTCCCCTAAATGTTTTTATTTTTGTCTTGAAATACAATCTAATTAATTTGTTTACGTTTCAAAATTTGCTTTTTTATGGTGCCAACATTTTACATTTTATAGTTATGTTGTTTACAGCAAGTTTTTATTCTTAAAATTATTGATTTGTATGTTTTAATCTTTTCATTATTTTAAATTTTAAGTGTTCATTTTTAAAAAAGTTTATTTGTTGTGTGCAAAATGTTGTTTTGGTGTGTTAAAACAGAAAAGAAATGTTTAAGTAATTCAAAAACGACAAAACAGATTGGCTACCAGCGATAAAGACATCGAATTAAAGTTAGAGTCTCAACTCTTTAAAAAGTGAATTAGAATCATATTTCAAGACAATATTAAAATGTGATACCAAGAATCAATTTTATGTTAACTTTTGTGATCAGGGTAAACATATCGAACGAAAACATAAAAATAATTATTTCCTGCAATTCTTCAAATGTTTGAATGTGTCAATATGGTTAATAATTAATACCTTTAAATATCCAGCAACATCATTCTTGTATAAATATGTAACATTTCTTGTTTTTAATTTATTGTTTGATGTTTACTATTACTGACTGAGTTTCTGTATTTATGATAGTTGATTTCTAATAATCACGTAATGACGAATATTTTAACACTAAAATGTTAATATCTAATTTCTACAGTTCAATTAAAATAAAAACAACAGGCAAATTAAACAATGCCGATTTTTATTTTAAATAAAATTGTTTCCAACTTTCACACAATCAGAATAGGGAGGATTAACGTTAGTATTTAAAGGCAACATTAATGAAACGTACAACATTTTATTACCATAGAAAACAAATATGACACATTTAATTAGTTTCCTAGGCAATGATTAATAAAAATAATAAAGAAACAAAACTGTTTGTTTGTTTTTTATTTATCTATTACTAGACACCCTTGTGGCGTTGGCCGATAATGACATTTGGTGTATAGCAATTCCCAGTCTTTTAATCCATATTACCGTTTTTTGTTCTTATTTTATCATTCCTGTAGTTATCATTTTTCAGGTTATGAATAAAATGGTACTTTACGGAGTTTCCACCAGACCATCTTGATACAGGTATTACATAACAGTGTAACATTGTGTAGATAAACAGATATATGTGTTTGCGAACAATATATATATATATATATATATATATATATATATATATATATATATATATATGTGTGTGTGTGTGTGTGTGTGTGTATGTATGTATGTATGTATGTATGTATACATTGTATTAAGGGTGAAACTATTAAATTTGTTCCACCATTATATGTCTTATTTGCTCCATCTTGTGTTCATCCGTCACACCTGTGCATTGTACTGCCTTCTAAGTATCACATTTCTAAAATGGGTACTGATTCGAAAAAGGCCACCAAAAATTTATAGGCATGACCTATGTGCGACGTATGTGTGACGTATTTACAACGAATGCTACGAAAACAAACGCAAAAATACAAACCAAGTTACGCCGTTCCGAATTTCACCGAAAGACACCCCAAGCCCCCTCTCCATGTTAATATGTTAAACTCTAGGCGGCTTTAATGAAATAAATGTTTTAAATAACACTAGAAACGACGACCTATTTAAGCAATTAGAACGAAACAAAGAGTAATTTTCTGTTTTGGTAAGTGTATTTTGGAGAAGAATATTAGATTTTTTTTTCCGAGTTTTTTTTTTGTGTGTCTATATTTTGTGTGTGGGGAGAGCGAGTTTTTTTAAATACAAGAAACATTTTGGAAATAAACACACAACACAGATTTGTTTCATTTAAAAGATAATTTTTACTTTTTAAAATGTCTACTGTGGTTCTTTACCAGTATCTTTGCTTATGCCACTTGTTCATACGCTAAGTCTACAAAAGAAATAAAATTAGAATAATTTAAATTAATAATAAAAAAAGTAAAGAAAGGGGAATAATTCTGCTGTGATTTATTACATCTATTTAAGAGTTATTTTCCTTACACTTATTATAGAAACCATAATAAAGTAAAATATTCAAACTAGTAGCCCACAAGCAATGAATATTATTACGAGATTGTTTTAAAACACTGAACACGCTAAGTTTTCATTTTCTCACGATTTACGCAATCAATTATCACCTTCGTAGATTTAGAGGATTTAAAAAAAGACGACGGCATCGATGTTCGTATGTATACGGTTATTATAACATTCGTTTTAGTTAAACTTGATGGCATTCCTTCCTCCCAGCATTTAAGTCATCCGTATATTAACACAAAGTCACCGTCCCCTTAGTTTTAGTACTATATAGATAATTATTTAGATTCGAATTAAGAACTATTTATATCACCAGTTTCTCATCAGATAGATAGATAAATAGAGAAAATATACATTATCAAGGAAGACAACTCTTGAATCGGTCCCTGTTTACTTGTCTCTTCACGAGTGCAATGTTTGACACAAGTTTTTAATGTTGGGCACTTTGAATTGAGACAAAAATGTATATTTTCCCAATCTATTAAGATGTCTATTTCATTAACCGAGAACAGAAAATATAAAGTGAAGTATCAGAACAGACTTTGGTCTTTGCCGAAACGCCATTTTTAGTTTGCGAACAATAGGGACCTCCAATTGGTTGTGAACTATTTACCCCCCCGCTATATATAACACGATGTAACTTTAATTTAGATTAAGATTATCAACAAAACTTTTTTACCATTCAAAAGAAGATACATTAAATAAACTGCTGATGATTTTTTAGAATTTTTTCCAGCATACGAAACTCATGAAAATGTGAAGTTAAAATGTTGTGTACTTTTTTTTACGTGATAAACTAACGTTCTTATGTATAAGCATTTATGTGCGCTGTGATAGGCACATTTTTAATAAATCTCGCATAAATCAAGTTATGGCCAGATCTTCACGAAATTTTCAATACTTATTCATTATAGGACTAATTTATCTTTAAAATGCTGTTTTCCTAAAATATATTAGGGAAAATATTTTTTTTACGTTATTCCCCCCCCCCTGTTTCATTTTATGAAATATTGAACGAAATATATTGTCATCCGGCGATTTTTTTTTTCTTATATAAAACTAAACTCTTTTAAAAAACACATTGGATTAATTTTATTAAATTTTACGTAAACTGTTTTAGTAAACTGGTCCGTGAATGCACAAATAAAAAGTGGAAATAAAAGCAATATTATTATGTTTTGAATTTTTTTTTACCTTTTCTCAATAAAATATACTGTGATTTATTGAAATGCAAAAAAAAAAAAAGTTTTACGAAATAATTTTTATTTTCAGAGACATTTATTCATTTGATCGTATTGATCGAGTTTATCGGTTTTAAACATCATTTTTGAACATATTCGTGTTCGAAATTTTTCAAAATATTTTAATATAATATAGCCCGAAGTATTATGAATCGTAAAAGACAAAAGTTGTGGCGGATGTCATATTATGTACTTGGAAAAAACTACTTCATTTGCTAGAAGTAAGAAAATTTTTTTGCACTAACTGATTTTGCCGCAACTATGGAACGCAATACTAGCCATAATTAACACGTCAATTTTTAAAGTGAAATTGTCCCACGCGCATGCGCATACATTTTTAGAGTAAAATTGGTGCACGCCGCACGCTAATTTGTAAACAGTAACACTAATAAGAAAAAACGTTGACAAAAGTAATTATTATTATTATATATTTATAATACTTTTTATCATTTTTCTTTTTTCAAATTAAAATGTTTATCCATTTCGAAATATAAACTTATTTTTACTTTGAATTTTTATTATTCAATTGACGAATATTTTTAATCATTAACAAACCACAATACTTTCTCCATTTTCATTTTTAGTTTAATTTTTATTATATAAAATTTAACCCAAATTTAAGTCAAATGCTAACAAAACAAAATAGATAAATCGTTACTTGCAGTAATATTTTAAATGTAAACATGACACCCGGCCAATCGATAGCGCACAAAAACTGCGAACTGGACCGTTTTTCTATTAGAAACACACCCAATAAATGTCAACAATACATTTTAGCACGATTGTTGACATTTATTGGATGTGTTAAAACAAACCGTTAATTTTGTTTACACCATAGTAGTAAAGTAATTTGTTTCACTTCTGTTCATCCGTACATAGATAATATCTTGCCATGTCTCACGCGATGTTTAGTAAACACTACCCCGTGTGTCGTAAAACAAGAAAATTTCGTAGTTTCATCGGACAATGAAGAAGGGTTTCTTTCAGAATTTGATAATGTAACCTTTAACTAAACTATTTTACTTTAAAACAAGTATAACTTTATTTGAGAGAGTTTTTTTTGCAATCGGTAAAGCAAAACGAATGTATGACTTCTTAACGTACACATGAAATAGTGACGTCACCGTTCTTCACATGCAATTGGAGGTCCCTAGCGAACAACCAACAAAATATTATCAGTTTAACCAATCCAACCCTGGTTCTTGTCGTTTGTAAGTATTTCTTGCTTTTAAAAAATGTATACAGTGATTATTTGGCAATAACCTTGTTACCACCACTTATGTGGCGTCACGTTCAAACGCTCAAGTCCTTTCTACAGGTAACATTACATCAACATTCTAGTAGTAAGTTTTGTTATATAAGGGAAATAACTCTGAAATTATTCAAATAAGTAATAACAACGTTAGCATGGGATATAATTCTGTCAGTACTTATTATAATTATTTTAGAGTTACTTCCCTTAAACTTATCATTTTAATGATAAACTTACATATTCAAATTGCTAAAACTTAGATTACTAGCTCAACTTAAATGCGTTTTAGTAAATGACACAATCCCGAGGGTACAGTATTTTTTATTGCATGAGCTAATCTTTATATAAGCGGATGATTTCATCTTCAAAGATTTTTTTGAAACACGGAAGAATTTGTGTTTTTATTTTTGAACAGTTTCACCAAATCAATTATCACTTTCCTACATTTTAAGGGTTATATTTAAAAAAAAATAAAACGTTCCTTCCGACTATGAGCAAAGTGTAGTATCTGTTTTGGTGTTACACTTCATGTTTTTAAAAAATTTTATTCCAATCCAGAGTGCCCCTGTTTTGGGAGCTGGATTAAAAACCGACATTGTGTCTAACTCTACCCTCGTGGGGAGGCAAGTAAAAAGGAACAACGTTATAACCTTTTGCCTACGATTATTGTAACATTTTTAGTTAAAACTTGATGTAAAAATAATAGTTTACTCATTGAAAAGAGGGATGAATAATAACCTGGTCTTCGTTTAAAAATCATATTTTATTAAAACAATTGTAGAGAAACGAAGAATTAAAAGGTCAATATTATAAACACTGATCCTAAATTGGAATACAGTGAAATCCTGACAACGAGAAGTCGTAACAAAATATGGTAGCATATATTATAAAATATAAAAAGTATATTTAAAATGAGCTAAGCCAACCTGAATATTTTAGTTTATTATGTTTAAAAAATGATCTAAGAGAAGTATTTCTAGATTAATGCAAATAAGTAATAACGTAATTATTGTACTGCTATTGAACTAGACAAACTGACTTTGTATTGGGCATTTTCAGTCGTTTACGTAAACGGTCAGAAGATGCCGAAGAGTTTAATCAATCAGAAGGCTCGAGAAGAAGACGACTACTTTACTTGTACCAAAAGAAAAAAAATTCGTACATCTTTTGAAATGGACAAACACCGAACTGCTTTTTTACACTAACTCTCACTTAACCCTACAGTAACCCTAAACTAATCATAAACTAATTCTAACCTATCCGGCTGTTGTCCGGTTCAAAAGATGGAGAAGTACTAAAATTTAAACAAAAAACGAAAAAAGTCTATAAAAAACGTTTTTCCATTGATTATGTTCTTTACAATGTTATTCATACAAAACACAATCTACCGAGAAAAAAATTAATTTTGAACTTTCTAATGAAAAAATACACATTTAGTTCATTGATTTTTGTTTCGTAAAAAAAAAATTGTTATAAAAATAAACATACGGTGAGTGTTTTTTTCATTATTTTCTTCTGTTGAAAAGCCGCTTTTTAAAATTTGAATCCTGTTCGTTTTCATTTGGCCTTTTCCGACTGTTTACGTATTTCTGCGTCAGCAAAATTCCGTTTTGTCTGGTTCAAAAGCTGTATCAATACAGTATTTATTTACCTTTTTTTACTTTTTTATTACGTATTCAACCTTTATCTTCTATATATAAAGTTAATGTTTGCTTATTTGCGTTTTATGGAATCCGATATGCTAACAGTTAAAACATTCTAATAAGTTTCGATAAGGTGAAACTTTTCACATTATTAAAAGACACTATTGCATTTTTCCTTCGATTCAATCTGAATGTCACTCGAGGGAATTATGGGTTAGATAAATAAAATAACTGAAATATATTAGAACTTTAAGAAATTAAATTCATTATTTAAAATAAATTTTCTTCGTTTAACAAAACTAAAATAAAATTAAACAAATAATATCTCAGTATTTAAAAAAGAGTTTAAAGATTTGCCGTTTCACAGTTGTCTGTAAGAAATGCAGCGTCAAGAAATAGTTTTTCGTTTTAGATTTTGAAATTTTCACCTAAAGGTCGCTGCGGAATATAACTTGAAAAAATTGACAGCATAGTAGGAGACGTCGTCTCTTGAATAGATAAAACCATTGAATATATCAAAGAAAAACGAAGTACTTATTATTTATAAAATAACTTTCCGTCAAAACACCATCGAGCTAACAGTTCTTTTTTATTAATTGACTGATATTTTATATGTTATTTTAAACTTTTCTTTGAAGACATAAATTGTAAACAGTCCTATATTTGAAATTATTTTTTTCATAAGAAACTTTCCGACCGACAATATATTTCCACACGGGCAACGCCGAGGGAATATCGCTAGAATAGAATAACTGTTGGAAATCGTGATTGATCATCCAATAATTAAAAGAGTAATAACAAAAATCATGAACATACATACATTTGAATCAAAATTAAAAATGTGTATTCAAATGTATTTATTTCATTACACTTCTGAATATTGAATTATCACTAAAACTAGGTGTCAACTCTTCATATAAGCCACATCTGTTCTTCTTCTTCTTCTTCTTCTTCTTCTTCTTATTATTATTATTATTATTATTATTATTATTATTATTATTATTATTATTATTATTATTATTATTATTATTATTATTATTATTATTATTATTATTTGTACTCACTAGGAGTTCTCACACAGATCATCGTCAGTGATTGCTCACCGAAAACAACCAGTGGTATTTCCTGGAATCTAAGTGACAACAAGTCTCCCCAGATTTACAATATTCTTCACCTCTTTTCGATAACGATGCGGTATCGCAACAGCCTCTTACCATTGATGTATCGCTGGTAAAGACAATTGGTTTTCTCTGGGATTTGGGTGGCAATAAGCCTCCCCAGTGTCTCAGCATTCTCTGCACTTTTCCAGTGGAGGTCTGGTTTGTGCTGTCCCTCCTCGGTCTTCTCATCCTCCTCGACCCTCTACAAATATTTTGTCTGGTGTCAGCCTAGGCCGGCACCAGTTAAAAGAAAAATAAAAAAAAGAAAAATAAATAAATAAAATAATATTTCTAAAAAATTAATTTAAAAAAAATTAAATGAATAAAAAGTTTAATTTTAAAAATTTTTAAATTTTTTTTCTTTTTTTTCCTTTCCATTCCTTATTTTTTTCCTTTTCTCTTTCATTATTTAAAAAAAATGATTATAATTCTTTTTAATTTATAAAAAAAAATCGGGGGGCTGGGGGAGAGAGGGAGAAGCTTATAGTGTTTCTTGTAATTTCTGTTTCTTTGGTTCATTTTTGTGTAGTGATAGCTGTGGCCGGTGTAATTTATTGGGGTGGGGGAAATTATGAAGTGATGTTTCTACAGTTTCTGTTCCTTGGTTCTTGTTGTGGTGTTCTTCGTGTGGTTTTGTTTTCTCCCTGTTGTAAATTCCTTGTGACTGGTTACCCTTTGTAGCTTATGCGTGTTTGTTTCCGCATTCGAGGATTTTCCATAATATTGCAGCTGTTTTGATCATTGCCGTTCTTTGTATGGTTTGGATGGTCCCTTTGATTCCAATTTCTCCCAGTCTTTTCTCAACGTTTTTTGGGATTGTTCCTAGTCCTTCTACGATTATTATACTTACTTCATGCTCCATATTATCATTATTATTATTATTATAATTATTATTATTGTTGTTATTGTTGTTGTTTCTGTTGTTGTTTTTGATGTTATAACAGATATCTTGAAGAGTTAATGACGGAAAAGAGAGTGTGTGCAGCTGAGTTGATTATTATTGTATGTTTACTTTTGTCTTGTTATGTTATATTTATTTGTTTGTTTGTTCATTTGTTTTAATATATATATATATATATATATATATATATATATATATATATATATATATATATATATATATATAAACTGTGTCCATCGCTTTATTGCAGATTACAAAATAATCAATATTTCAGTAAATATAAGTTATAAAAAGCTGAAAATTACACCATCCAAGGACTGTATTAAGGTGAGATAAATCCTAAAATTTCATCAAAATTCATGTCATATTTAAAAAGTTATGTTATTTTTTTAATATTCAAGGAATTTTCACCGTCCATTGCTTTATTGCAGGTCTCATAAAATGCCAAAAAAAGGACGTTTAACAGCTACCGAGAAGCAGAGGATTATTGCAGGACTAGCAGAAGGACTCTCGATCATAAATTTAGCCACAGAACTAAAAAGGGAACCCCGAACTTTAGCTACATTCGTCAAGAACCCCAACATCAAGTCTAGGAAAGATAAGGGCACAAGGAGGAACCTTTCTGATCGGGATCTTCGAAAAATTCGTAGAGAGATTGTGCGCAACCCAAACAGCACCAGTGCAACAATTTTTGCGAGGGCTGGAATCATACCAAGGTCTAGCCAAGCCCGATGCAATGTACTGAATGAAATGGCAAGGAACATCAAACCTATTCCAAGGCCTCCATTGAGCCAAACCCACAAAGAAAAACGATTGGCTTGGGCACAAAAATATATGAAAATGGATTGCCAAAATGTTCTGTTTACAGATGAGGCTCGTGCTACCCTTGATGGACCGGACGGATGGGCCAAAGTTTGGAATCCAAATGGAACTCCAACGCCTTATAGATTTCGTCGCCAACAGGGAGGTGGAGGCATAATGTTTTGGGCGGGAATTATTGGGGATAAGCTATGTGGACCATTCCGAGTGCCAGAAGGTGTCAAGCTCACCAGCAATGCCTACACTGCCTTTCTAAATGAGAATTTGTTACCATGGCTAGATGATCTTCCCTTGTCACGTCGTTTTAAGATTATTTTTATGCATGACAATGCCCCATCTCATGCTGCTAGGGCAACTACATCCTTCCTTGGATCTCAGGGCTTTGTTGGAGAAACCCTCATGTCCTGGCCACCGTGTTCTCCGGACCTTAACCCCATCGAACACCTATGGTCAATATTGAAACGAGGAGTTTATGAGGGAGGAGAGCAGTTTTCTTCGAAGGATGCCCTTTGGAACAAAATAGTCGACGTTGCCAGAACCATTACTCCATCTCAGATCAAACAATTGACCTCCTCGGTGGACAAAAGGTTGTTTAATGTAATTTCAAAACATGGGGGATATGTGGACAAATAATTCGTTTGTTTGACACTTAGCCCTCGGGATGTGCCTTTGTTTTTGTTAATTTTCCCCAGAAAATGTGTTCAATATAAATTTATGATGCTTTGGTATTGTTTTATTGAGCTAAAACATTATCTTAGAAGACTTGCAATAAAGCGATGGACGGTGAAAATTCCTTGAATATTAAAAAAATAACATAACTTTTTAAATATGACATGAATTTTGATGAAATTTTAGGATTTATCTCACCTTAATACAGTCCTTGGATGGTGTAATTTTCAGCTTTTTATAACTTATATTTACTGAAATATTGATTATTTTGTAATCTGCAATAAAGCGATGGACACAGTTTATATATATATGGTTTACTTCCGTGTTATTGATCATTCAATATTTGATAAAAGGAAATGTTGACGGTGTATTCAAATCTATTTATTTTATTACTCGTCTGAGTATTGAATGATTATTAAAAGTGGGGGTGAACTGAATAAATAAGACATATTTATTATTGTCATGAATCTCTATCTGATAGTGTAACGATACGATTGAGAATATCGTTATCAAAAGTCTCTTAAAAGTTTCTCGAAATCGAAAAGTTTTTACACTTAAAAGCATTTTTAAGCCTTTAAACTCACAGTTCTTTTTTTAATAGAATTTTTATCCACTTGTCCCTACGGCGTGAGCCGATGGGTCGGGGAGTCTCTCTCAACGGGGGATTAATGTGTTGGCGGGTATTCATGCTCGTGCGCGCGTGTCTCCCAGAATGCAGCCCATCGATCATATGATGATCCAAACTTCACAATTTTTTTCCACTCTTTTTTTTACCGTGTGTGTACGTATATTTCTCAAAGCTCTCTTTTAACACAATAGTTAATAATTTACCTGATAATCGTCTTCGTTCTCAATTACTTCGCCTGGCTGTGATCCTCGTGGTCGTCTAGCGTCGTGACGTGGGGTCTTATCCAAGGTCCTCTTAGATCCTTTTTCTTCGTCTTGCAGACCCCCTGATCGTCTAGCGTGGTGCATCTGTTCTCTGGGAATCAAACTCTTTGATACGAATGTTATGGAAATTAGTTTATTGATCTTCTCTGATAACGCCTGGGAGAGAGTTGTCGGTTTTCAGTTATTTCGCCTCTTGTTTTTCTACTACTTAACTATTCTCTTTACTAGCTGGGGGGGATATGGATGGAATGGATCATTCTCGTCTTCTTCGGAGATCCAAACTTGAAGATTTAGACCATTATTTTAGACGTCAACTCGCTTTGATTTCCATACTGAACTGATCTCGACTTTCGTCTCGATAACAAAAAGTGACGTCACAGACCCTTTGTTTAGTTATCCAATCAGACAAGCGCATTTACTCTTGCTTTGTGGTTAACCCTTTTGACCCCAAATCTTTCATATCGACTTAATCTTATATACGTATTATAAACTTGGGAATGAATCATTCAACAAAATACCGGACCACACTAAACTGCTCTTTGATCTCTGACCTTCCCCTGTCCGTACCGCCTACCTATGGGGTATGAATCACTCGTGGGAAGAGATTTATTTATTCAAAATACATGTCAGTTTAACTCTGCACTCAATCCAACAATTTCAGCCAGTCACAATCCATACTAGCTAACTTACACCTTTTACGAAATACAGGGCCCTTCCTAATCCAACAATATCATAATGAGCCTTTATATGTTTATCATCTACGAATTCGATTCGACTCGTTTTTGATTTTGAAAAAACTGATAGTTATTCACATAAAAAGTGTTTCTCGTCATTGTGGCTAAACAAAAAAGCCCTTCACGTCGGGATCAAAACATTACTGTCTTTAGATAGTCGGTGATTTTTACCGTTAGTCTATCAGCACCACACCACGACTACGTGGATTATTTTATGTACGTAAAAATAAATTAATAAACATATATAAAAAATAATGATACGTTCTATTAAAAAGGGCGACTTAATGCAATATTTGTAACGCTTAAGAAGTGGGAAAATACTAAGAAAACAGTTATGTTTCTATCGCCAGTAAATACAATACTAAAAACTACGTAACATAGTTGCGATAAAAAAAATCGATAATCGGCAAGATGTATGTGGTCTGAATGAAAACACCGAATTCCAGGCAGTAATATCGTAGGTTCTATCCTTGACCAGGGTAGCCATGTTGAACCATGTGCCCATTGATGCTTTTTTATGTGCGTAACAATTAATTTATAAATATACATATAGTTAGATAGCTAGATAGGGTGTACATCATATATGAAGGTAACTCTTAAAGTAACCATTTCCTATTTACATTGCAAACATCCAACCCATATTACCAGTTTTAGTATTATAAAGCTCTATTGTACTAACAATATAAATGATCTATTAAAAGCTGAAAAAGTTTCGTTTTCATTTGTTTAGGCTTCTATGTAATTATCACTTTCCTACATTTTAAGGATTTCGTTTAATAGAAGTGTTTTGTTTCCCAAAATGCTTGTCAAATTTTATCGAGTAGCTTTGTCTGATTTTGCAAGTGGTGATATCGCAAATTCATCCACTCTTATTATTTTGTTGTTTAATTGTTGTGGATGTCATTTTTTTAACATATTAATTTGTTTCCTTATTTTTGTGAATTTTTCTACTTAGAAAAGACAATTTCACAGGAAATATTCTATAGTTCATGCGCCATTATTATGATGTTTCATTTGTAATATATTTCAATTTCAGTTTCAATAAACGTTGCTTGATTTTACTATTTGTTTCATACAAAAGAAAACATACCCTCTTTTAACCTTACCACTAACTCTAAGTAAGGATGACTTCACAAAAGCTCTGAGCCAAGCGATAACTACAGAGTAGTCGTCACCCAGACTTAGGGTTAGTTGTAAGATTAAGGGATTTGTTTAAGTTGTTTAAAAACGCTAGTCTTTAATCATAATTTAGGATATTTGCAAAATAAAAATTTTAAAAAACAACAAACAGAAATCAGCAAAAATCAGGCAACAAACTATTATTTGCAACAATACTATTTAATCCGCAAAAATCAGAAAATTGATATTTGTAAAATAAATTAAAAAAAGAAGAAATCCGCAAAAATCTGAGAAGAAATTAATAGGATAGATTAAGGTGGCTTATTACGTCTTGTCAATTCAGAAAAAAAGTATTCCATAAAATTTAGCAACCATTATAATATAATGAGGATTAAAAAAAAATAATGAGGTCGTAATTTTTCATATGTCTACGATTATGATAAAATAACATTTGTTCTCGTTAGAACTTCATGTCATAATTATGTTGTATGTATTAAAAAGAGATATTTTAATAGTAATGCAATCTGAAATAAATAATAACTGCTTTCTGCTGAAAAAAAGCCAATTTTTATTCATGTAAACAATCGTAGACAAACGAAGAAAAAAAACACCATTATTAAAAGCGATGCTTCTAAAATCGACGTTTAAAACCAGATAGAAAGAAATGATAGCAACATATGGTAACATATATCATTTCTTTTTCACTGATAGGTCACCGCTTATTAAGGCCTGGGTGCCACTCGAGGATAAGGCTTAAAAAGATTCTCAGTTGGACGATGATCGCCATACACGAAAGGATTGGAAGCAATGGCTGGAATGAGCAGAATATTATTCAAGATGAATTGTTTACCCAAGGGAGAGACTCAACAAGTATTTGTTTACATTAGACTTGAATACGACTATGTTATACGCAGCTGGGAATCAGTCTCGTGGAATGTTGTTCCACATATGGGATTTTTTCGGACAAAAAAGTTGTTCATGGATGTTCGTTTGTTTTTTTGTGCAGAGAAAGAGAGAGAGAGAGAGAGAGAGAGAGAGAGAGAGAGAGAGAGAGAGAGGGGGGGGTGAAAGAGATATATATTTGTTATTGTTGTAGCTACGCGAGTTCTTGCTGTGAATGCTGTATAGGGACCAGCGATTGGAGCTCAGTTGAGCACCTTCCATGAATATAGCGATAGAGTAGAGAGAGACTAGCAACATCTTTTCTGTGTGAAACATGTTATCGGGTAGAAAAGGATCATCCCCAAAAGTATAATATATGACTATATTGAACATGAGCTTATAAACAAAGTTTTATGAATTTTCGTAGTTTCATGTTAGATGTTTATTAAACGGTGTGAGGGAAGTAACTCTAGAATAATTGAAATAAGAAATAACGTAGTTATTTCCCTTTGTTTATTTTCATATTACTTATTTTGACGCTAATAAACAATAAATGGTGCATATCTTAACACTTTACCCCATTTTGTGCGATCATCTAATACGTATAAGATTAATAAAAGAAAATCCTGAACATGTTTTAGACATTTGAGTACAAATTCAAAATGTGTATTCAGATTTATTAAAACGTTCAGGATTTATTTCAATACACTTCCGAGTATTCAGCTATCCGTAAAACTGGGAGTAAACAGTAAAGATAAGCCACGTTTATTTATTATTGTTATAAAGCTCTATCTAAGAAAATACTGGTGCTGTGCGTGTAGAACATCTCTGTCTTGATTAGGCTCGGCTCAGATTTTTAAAACTTGATTGTCGTCCACGGAAATACTGGTTCGCTCTACTAAAACTATTCGTTGTAGCTCAACAGGCAGGCGCGTAAAGCCAAGATCGAAACAAGACTGCTTTTTCGGTAGTCGGTGGTTCGAACCGTTATTCCATCAGCAACTAGCCACGAGTAAGTGAAATCTTAATTTTTATATAAACATTATCAAAGACAAAAGAGGGATTTTATATTTGTTTTACGAAGAAATTATGTGCGTCTGTAGTTTTAAATGACATCAACATATTCAAAGAAATGTAAAAACTTTGCTATGCACTAATGTGTTAGCTGAATATAAGATGGTACAGAACAAATTACGTAAATTTATCCAGTATTTATTAAATTATAAGAAAAAGAAAGAAAAAAAAACGAGCTTACGTATCGGTACACATTTCAGATCATTTAGTCAAAAGGAAATAACTTTTAGAAACACTCAAAATATAAGAAAGTGGCGGCATATAGATAAAATCGTTTTTTATTTTTAATTCAATAAATACTTTATACATTTGCATAATTTTGTGTGTACAGGCTTCTTTTTCAGCAATCATGTAAGTAAATAACAAAGTTTATACAATGCTTTTCCTAGTTCTTTTTTAAGAGAGGCCTAATATCTCATTGCGAAACTACAGAAGCATCGAGATTTTCAGTATCATTAATTGAAGACTTCATTACAATTATTATTAAAATGCCTTTGCGGTGTTTCTCAGTAATGAGTGAGGATGTCTGTATATTTCTGCTCTTACGCATGAACCACATACTTTTTTTTCTATTATTATTTTTATTTATTTTGTTTTTAATTTTCAAATTATAAATAAAATAGAGTATCTGTTCAATAAAAAATGAGGAGACATATATCTATCTCTTCCCTCTCTCATTCTTTCTCTGCCCTCTCTTTCTTCCTCCCTCTTCTCTTCCGGTCGCTACTATTTCCTTTATCTCTTTCCCTCCTTTCTTTCTCTTGCCTTCTCTGTCGTCTCCACTTTACTCTTTCACCCCTTCCCCTCTCTCCTATTCTTCTCTCATTTATCTTATCTCGTCCTATATCCCACTACATTAATGCTATAACTCGTCAGATTCCTCTCGCCAATTCCCTTATCATATATTGATTTTTTTATTTATATATTGATTTATTTATATTTTGATTTTTGATTTTAATTTATATATTTTTATATTTTTATTCATATTTTTATTTACATTTTGATTTTTGATTCTTTATTTACATATTATTATATTTTATTTTTTATTTATATATTGATTTTATTTATATATCGAATTTTTTATTTATATATTGATTTTTTTATTTTATTTTATTTATATATAGATTTTTTATTTTTTATTTATATATTGATTTTTTATTTATATATTGATTTTTCATTTATATATTGATATTTTAATTATATATTGATTGATTTTTTTATTTATATATTGATTTTTTATTTATTGATTTTTTATTTATATATTTATCTATATTTATATTTTTTCGTTAAATTGATATTTATTAATTGAAACAATCGGAAATTTATATATACATATATATATATTATATAATAATAAATAGTTACCTCCCCTTTTTTAGATAATTTAATTAATTAGAGTTGCGTACCTTTAATTATGTTCTACATATAAAAATAATATATATAAATATAAAAATAATATTTTATTATTATAAATTTAATTTAATTTAATTTTATTTTATTGTTCCCCTCCTTTCTTTCTTTCTTTCTTCCTTCCTTCTCGTTCTTCACTTCTAAATATAGAATCTCTTACTTAACGGCTTTTTCTGATCTAAGCGTCTCGCCGGCCCTCCATTTCAAAATTCTGTGTACATAGCGTTTCATAACGGTTATAAGTGTTTTTTGAAGAAATTCCATCATTTACTATTTCAGACTATGCTGAAGAAGACGGAATCGGGAATTAAACCCGTTTCTTGTCAGAAACCACTGGTCCATGTCTGATTAAAATCTGTATTTAAAAATAAAAATATTACGCTCTTAATTTAATTTAATTGAGCACTCTATTGGTATTTCCCTTTTATTCTTTTTTGAGTATACCTTTATACTTTATATATATATATATATATATATATATATATATATATATATATATATATATATATATATATAGAGAGAGAGAGAGAGAGAGAGAGAGAGAGAGACAGAGAAATAGTGTATACATTATCAAGTAAAGTCACTCTTGAATTAATAATTTTCCATTTAGTTAGCAAACAACTAACCAATATGCCCGTTGAAGTATTTTTTTATCATAGTTCACCCCGAACTAGGCAGACTGCCACCATAGATGTAAGGGACTACTGAGAATTAAGGTGTAGGTTTTGGTGGTCATCCTAAGTTTGGAGGTGTGCAGCGAGATGTTTGTATACATTAGTTTTAAATGTCTGCATGTCGGTGCAGGGAACAGGGAGCAGAGAGCAGGGAGGGAGTTCTAGAGGCCGGCAGTACGAGGAAAGAAACTACTGGAGTAGAAGCCTCTCCGGGTCTGGGGACCTCCACAGTAAATAGATGGGGCTTAGCTGATTGTCGGGTTGGTCTAGTATATTTTCGTCGAGAGGGCACTAGAGCAGTAAGTTCATCGGACCACGATATATTGAAGTACTTGTAAAACAGTCACAAAGATGCAACATTGCGGCTATGTGACAGGGGCTGGTGCTTGGTGGATAGTGAGGGACCTATTAAGTTAGCGAGTCTTTTTTGGACCTTGTCTAAGAGGAAGACACTAGTGGGTGATGCACCAGCCAAGATGTGACAACAATACTCTATGCATGGGCGGATTGTGGCTTTGTAGAGATATAGGATAATGTCATGTGGTAGAAGTTTACTAGAACGGTAAAGGGATCCCACCTTGTTTGCAGCAGCCTTGGTAACGCCTTCATTGTATTTGTTCCAATTCATGTTACCTGTGAATGTTAGGCCGAGGTGTTTGAACGTTGGACAATCAGGTAGGGTGTTTTTTTTGCAATGGCAATCGGTTGTTTAAGATGTTTGTTGTAGTTATTGAATGAAAGGGGGTTTGTCTTTGTAGCATAAATTGATACCATTCCACTACAGACTGGATGTCACTTTCTAAGGATTCAGCTATTGTCTCGCATATGTGCGCGTCCGTTTTTCCACATGAAGAGAGTAAAGCGTGGTGTCGTCAGCAAATATACCCATCTCAGACTCAATATCATCAGGGAAGTCGTTTATGAAATCAAGAACAGTAAAGGTCCAAGGATGAATTCCTTTGTTAGGAAGGATCTAATTATATTAAATATTAGTCCTGTAATACTATATGAGTGAATATTTAGAAGACCTTTATGCCAGACTTTGTCAAATACTTTGGATCTATCAAGCGCTACCGCCCTTGCTTCACTTGCCTTGCCCAATGTATGATATATGCGTTCAGAGATTACCGTTAGGATATCCGCAGTAGATCGTGCTTGACTAAATCAATACTGACTGTCATAAATAAGTTTAGTATTAACGAGATGCCGGACTATCGCTGGATTTATTAAGGATTGAAAATTTTTAGCAAAGATCGGGAGTAAACTGATGGGGCGGTAGTTTACAGGATCAGTTCTATTTCCAGAATTCTTGAAGACTTGTACCACAGAGGCAATTTTTCAGCGATCAGGAAAGCAAGCTTCAGCAAGGCATTTGTTGTAGAGTGTTAAGAGGACAGGGGCCAGTTCAGCAGAGCATTTCCTTATTACTATTACTGATATTATATCAGGCCCACATACTTTGGAGGTGTCAATGTTTTTTTATGATGTCCCTGACCTGAGATGGGGTGATAACCAGGTTTTCAAGTGTGGCTTCAGTCCGCAATGGGAATTTAGGGAGGGGGTAGTTTACTGAGTACAAAGTGGAGTTTAAGGCAAAACGCTGAGCAAATAGTTCAGCCTTATCAGTTGCTGCGCAAACGACATCATTTTGGTTTGATAGCGGGGGAATTGTTGATTGTTTATAGTTCACCACACTATTGTAGACTTTGCATAAATCGCGAGTACCTAGTTTCTGTGACTGGAAGCGTTTTTAGTTATCTCTGTATACCTTCTCTTTGCTCCACCTATTACTACTTTACAATCATTTCTTGACTATAAATTTCTGCTTATTCGCAGTTGACATATTGTGGCCAAATTGTCGGAATGCTTGCTGCCTAGGTGCAATATCAGCTGCACATTTCGTGGTGAACCATTGAGGACAGTTGGGTGTGCTGATGAATTTTTGAATGAGGACATATACTTCAATGCCTGCTTTGACCCATTCGGTTTACTCATTTTCGCACTTATGAGCAGAGAGTGAGAAGGTGTCACTCCATGGGGCGTCGCTGATGATGTATCTGATGGAATAAAAATCAGCCTGCCTGTAGTATCTTGTCTGTTTGGGTAACGGCTCATCAGGTTTTGGACGCGTTTTTTGGGTGATATCAATCATTACCACAATGTGACTAGCGTTCCCGAGCGGGTTATGGGCATTCGTCACACAAGCCTCGGGCAGTTAGGTCAAGAACAGGTCAAGAACAGCAGTTAGGTCAAGAAAAGTGACGCTTGCTGGTTCACACGATCAGGGAGCTGGGTCGGGAAAGTGACAGTCTGTGAGAGGGCGTGAGCTAAGGAGAAATTATACGTAGAGTTGCCGGCTGCGTCAGTAAAGCAAGAAAATCCCAACCAGTCACGGTGATGTGCATTAACATCTTCAAATACATGTATTTGGGCATTAGAGTCGAGTGAGGATGCTTGATCTATGCTTTCCGAGACAGAGTTAAGCAGGCTACAGTACTGGGTCGAAGGAGAACGGTATAAGAAATAAAAGTAACTAACGCTGTGATGTAAGGTCAATCTAAAGTACAATGTAAACTTGGTTATCCGATTCTAACCTATGTTCTCTTGTCAAGGAAAGGGCGTTCCTAACTTGAACTCCTCGCCCGCGCACATGATTGACAGTTTTTTCGGTAGAGTGGGAGGTAATTTGTCACATCAAAGTTGTGGAAGGATATTAACGATTGAAGGTTTGTTTCATTTAGTGCACGGATATCCGGGGAGTTGGTTATATTGATCGAATAATAAGCGTATCTTTTACTACTCGAGTGGCGTAATGTTCAAACCCCCACGTCCCCATGTGACGTCTGCAAATTTACAGTAGTAAGTCTTACTATGTGTAAGGAAAATATATATAGAATGATTGGAATAAGTAATTAAAAAAGGTTATCACAAAGAAAGTATACAGCTATTACTTCTTTCAATTATGTTAAAATTACTCCCCTGATAACTATTTTTAATATGATGAATGAAAATAATCAAATTGTAAAAAGTTAATTTATGATCTCACGTTTCAGGTGTTTTGCTCAATTAAACTATCTCGGGAGTACAGTATTTACGGTGGGATGAACCATATCTGAATTCTCTGTTATTTTGTTTTTGAATGGCTACGCTGCCAAACAAACGGCTTACTTTTTCTTGTTATTCTTTTAAAATAAAATGTTTACATCCGTTTCTGTTTTTAAAGAGCAATATATTAATTCTATTTTGTGTTTTGTTTTGAAAACATGTCGACGCTGCCAACTAAATAATAACCATCTTCCGTTTAAAATTATCCTTTTTATTTTATACAAACGAGGATTAAAAAAATCATTATAAAATAGAATGATCCTAAAATGAAAGATAGTGAAAACCTGATGACGAAAAATAGAAACTAAATGTGGTAACATATTATTATATCATATAGCTACATTTAACAGGAGTTTATGAACTACGTTTGGACAAGAAAAATCAGAATACTAATTAATATTATGAGTTTAAATAGTTTCAATACTTTAATTTATGTTTAATAGAAAACTGTAAGGGAAGTTACACGAAAATAATTGAAACAAGTAAATTATTACCTTTTGTTTACTTTTAAATGACGTATTTGAATGATAAATAAATGATAAATATTATGGTAACACTACTTCAGTTTTAGTGATCACCCCATAGAGAGTGTTAATACATTTGAATAAACATTTAAAATGTGTCTTCAAATGAATTTATTTTTTTACCCGTCTGAATATTGAATGATCACTAAAATCAGGGTTAAACTGTTCAAATAAACCATCTTTATATATGAATCTCTCGTTGTGAAACGAGATATATAAATGCCGAAAAAATATTTTTTTAAATGTACTAGATGAACTATTTATGAGATTAACTAACGAAATTGCACCCGGAGAATTCACAGAACAAAGCGACTAGAACCAACAATATAAAAGCCAAGAAAGTGGAAAACAATTAGTGGGGAATTTTAGACACACAGACGATCCAGTAATCTATAGCATAAGCTGGACAAAAAGGATCATGAGACAGACATTATTGACTTATTTATATAGTTCAATGGGAGCTATTTAAACGATTACACACTGACGGAGGACGTATTGAATAATGAAAGGGATACACTTATCTGGGAGTTTTAAATATTCATGATTTTGAGAAAATAAGAAAAAAAAACCTCCAGCAGATCACAGTGTGAAGCTGAAGGAGACAGGCACATTAAGCAAATATCTGGAACTTTCCCAGAAACGAATAGATGTTATGGAACATACAGTGACGGTAGTACTAATATGTATAGGAGCACAAGAAACAGTCTTAAAACACGTATTAAAATGCTAGAAAAAATGGATTAAGAGGAGAGGTTGACATCATATAAACCACGACACTCTTGAAAACAGTTGTCATATTAAAACACTTTTAGAGTGCGGAAACCAACTCGGATAAGCAAATAATACTAACTAACAACAAGAGAGTTTAAATAAAAAACACATTCAACTAAAAACCTAACACAACCCGGCAAAAATGTCATATAGGCGGAAAGTGCTGGCCTCTACCTAACCGTCTAAGCCAAGTGTATTACTATCATGTTTCTTTCCCCCTCTCTGATTTCTCAATGATGCTTGAGTATGTGGAAGCATGCTGTCATTCAGGCATCAGGAAAGACTACTTGTCATTGCCAGTGAGCTATCATTGATAATGACCCGAGAGAAAAGTCGGAGTGAGTAAACAATAGTCGTGAAGCGTGATGCAGGATTTAAGAATGCAATCCAAAGGATGCTTATTGCAACTCACATTCCAATGAAAGCCAACAGCCAACAGCCAACTGCCGCTATCAGCGAAACATAAATGGTAAGCAGATGTTGCGAAACGCAAAGTGATTTGCAACAATTAGTAAAATAATTATTTTTGTCACTTAGTCTTCAGGTTGCTACCACTGAGCGATCATTAGTAATGACTTGTGTGAAAACTATTGAGCAAATAACAATAATAATAATAATAAGTAATAAATTGTGAATCTATTTTTGGCATCATTTAATCGTTTGTCTCTGACAGTAGGGTGCAATAAAGCTTTGATTTGGGAAAAACTGACAGCTGTTATGACAGACTCCGTTCAGAAGAATCTCCAAATTGAACAGCTATCTACAGCCATGCATAACCATTGTAGAGGCTTGGGAACAAATTAGGTAGCTTAACAGAGGATTTTTGGAAATTTTGGCTGATTTTGGCCATTTTCCACTAGTTTTTTGCTATTTTACATTCATGAAAACCCTTTCAAAGCCTGAAAAATGGTCCTAAATTAAAGTACTATATCAGATTTAACCATCTATATGCGTTAATGGCTTTTGAGGATGTTTTAGGACCTGCAATGTCGCATGAAACCACTTTTTCACCGAAAAATGATGGATGTTGAGTCCTGTGGAGCCCTAACGGCTATTTTTGACCTGCACCTTCTGAACTTTGTAAAATTTTCAAACTGTTTGATTGTTTAGTGTTATTTATGTATAAATGAACACAAAAAAATACTACTCGCATGAATCTGAATTTTTCACCCATTACGTCCCACCCCTAATGGAACTTCAGAAACTGAAAGGAATATGGAGCATGAAGAAAATCAATATAATACCAATAATTGTAGAAGTACTCGGTACAGTCTAACAAAAACTGGAAAAAATGATAAGAGATTGCAATAAATGCAAGGATTGAGATCATACGACGAACGCCAATAGTAAAAACGGCCAAAATCTTAAGGAAAATTCTTGACTGCGGAAACAAACCAACATAACCAATTAACGCTAGGGTTCCACATATAAGGTTCAATAGAACAAATAATAAAACATATTAAAAGAGCATCACACGAACCCAAGAGAACTGAAACTGCCAGATACCAAAATACACTGCCTCCTCTTTCACATACACAGACAATAAAAAATGTCTAGTCAAACATGAATGCATGAGGTGATAACAGCCTCACAAAACTGTTGTGAAGGGCCAAGGAGGATTAAAAGTCCGACGAGGAAGAGAACCGACCGGACTTCCACGGGAGAGTACTTATAACTTGAGGAGACTAATTGCCACTCAAATTCAGTAACGGTCGTTATCAGCGAGAAATCAATGAGAGATGGATGTTGCGATAACGCAAAATGATTTGCAAAGATTATCAGATTAAGAGTGTTAGACATCTGAGTAGATCTATTGTCAGTCAGAATCGAAGTTAACACAGCTTATTATTGTCAGTGACCAACCACTGATAACAACACGCGTGAGAACTCCAAGTAAGAATACTACTACTACTACTACTACTACTACTACTACTACTACTACTACTACTACTACTACTACTAATAATAATAATAATAACTAGCGGGACCCGTGTAAATTACACGAAATGATGTTTTTAATACTAATTATCTTGTTCCTTACCTATACATGTTTGAATAAAATATAAGATGTTGACTTGTATATTTATTTAAAAAAATGAACAATACATGAAATAATTTTAAAAAACTTCTTTTTATACAATATTTCTAGTTAAGGTAATATTTCGACGACTAAACCTTACTTTGTAAATGTTTTCGATTAAATTAAATTTGGCTCCAATTCATGAATATTTATTTACTCCTCTGCAGGAGTTAGGCACAGGGCCAGTTTTATCTTACTCCCACAAGGTAAGATGTGACCCAAGGTCGGGTCGGGAAAGTGGGGTTTGAAAAGCCAGCGCTCGAGAAGGTGAGCACTCTGGCCATTAAAAATTGCCTGGGCAGCCCCGTCGGCATTCCCCGGTAGGGGCGCCCCAGGCAGTAAGTAATAAACTTACTCCTCCCCAAAGAGGGGAGGCGAAGCCTGGGAGGGTGGACCTCCTAGAACTGCACAGGACAGACCCATAGACCGGCGTAAATCAACCCCCGAAGGCCAAGACAATACCAGTCTATGGAGTGCAGTATCCATCGGAACAGATACTACACTTTGATCCTAGCCAAAAGGCCAAGTCAATTCATGAATAGCATTTTATTTACTCCGCTACAGGAGTTAGGCACAAGGCTAGTTGTATCTTACTCCCACAAGTAAGATGTGCCCCAAGCTCGGGTCGGAAAAGTGGGGTTTGAAAAGCCAGCGACCGTGAAGGTGAGCACTCTGGCCATTACAAATTGCCTGAGCAGCCCCGTCAGAATTCCCCGGTAGGGGCGCCTCAGGCAGTAAGCAATAAACTTACTCCTCCCCAAAGAGGGGAGGCGAAGCGTGGGAGGGTGGACCTCCTAGAACTGCACAGGACAGACCCATAGACCGGCGGAATCAAGCTCCGAATGCCAAGACAATACCGGTCTATAGGGTGCAGTATCCATCGGAACAGATACTACACTTTGATCTTAGCCAAAAGGCCAAGTCAATTCATCAATAGCATACAAAGATTCGGAAGTTCGTTGCTTTTGATGTAAGCATGACACACAACATCACACACGCTATTGTATTAATATGTGTCTTCCCGGTCGTCCCCTCCCTACCTCTCTTCCCCTTCGAAATGTAGAAAAAATCTTAGAGGTTGGTTGGGATCGAACTATAAACCAGTCGGCCCGAAGTCAAAAATACTACGTCGCTAACCGTTGCGTCAAAGGGAAATACTTGAAAATGGTTCGAAAATTAGGCGAGTTGAATGTATTTCAAAATCTAGGTGCGGCACGCATGCGCAAAGCTTTTGCCGGAAGCGTGACACACGAACACACACGCTATCGTATTAATATATAGATACTACTAATAATAATTTGTCTACTCAGAGTGCTTTTAACTCCCAACAACATATCTGATAAAGAATGTTGAAAGTGAGAGGGCTACAAATACATGGGAATATTGGAGGCAGACAAGGAAATATAAAACACGTCACAGCTGAGTACAACAGAAGAGTAAGAGTGATTCTTTAATCGCACACCACAGTGAAATACAATCTATGCTTTCCATTCCAGAGCTGTAGATATCATCTGATATACTGCTGGTATACTTGACTGGAATGTAGATGAAGTAACGTGTTTGGACATCAAAATCCATGAAATGCTTACAATCTAGTGAGCTTTGCAACGAAAGAAGATACATATCGATTGTATCTACCTAGAAAGGAAAGTGGTCGATGACTACTTAGTGTATAAAATGGCGTTGATACAGAAAGAATTTGTCTATATAAATATGTTTTAGAAAGTAATTAGATTCATCTTCGTGAAATGAAAAGAGAGCAAATACTAAGAACTGGGGTGGAAAAGAATCAAAGTTTACAAGAGATAAGGTTAAAATTATTAGGAAAGAAACTACACACTGCATTCTTTAAGAATACTGCATTTGGAGATGATGACAGCTGGAATTGATTAGTCAAGGGTGGTTTCAACAGATCTACTGAGAACACCTTAATGGCAGCCCAGGAACAAGCCACTCGCACTCGGCCCATCAAAACATTACATTGCCAAAACTGCAAATTAACCGATATGCTGATTGTGAAAGGGAGGTAACCTTAGCGTATATTCTATCTGAATGCCCTATGCTAGCAAAACACACATATAAAATATGGAGACACGAAAATGTAGCTCAGGTACTACACTGGAATATATGCACACTTTATGAATTAGACCACACTGAGAAGTGATATGAGACAAAGCAAAAAGTGATGAAAAGGAACGACAATGTCAGACTTCTTTGAGACGTGCATACAAACTGATCAGGTTTTTGAACCTTTCAAACCCAACCTTATCTTTCTGAACAAAAACTAGAGAACTTGCGTAATCATTGATATAGCATACCACTTCGATACCAAAGTGCTAGAGAAAGACTACGAAAACAAATACCAAGATCTAAAATAGAAATGTAAAGAAGTCATTGCGATTCACGTTGTAATAGGAACGGTTGGAACTATACGAAAAGCCATCATAAATGGCTTAAACAGCTTGACGAGGCAATTTATTTTCCAATTCTGCAAAAGGCTTGCCTGTTAGGAACGGCGGAAGTGTTAAGGTACAGCTTGAATTTCCAAAGTCAAGTGAATTGGCTTAATGTTCAAAAAGAAAAATCCAACTAAAACATCGAAAAGTTTAGACTACTATGAAATAATAATAATAATAATAATAATAATAATAATAATTATTATTATTGTTATTATTATTATTATTATTATTATTATTATTATTATTATTATTGAAAAGGTGCGGACATTACTAGGACCTTGGGAAAGCTGATTGTTACCCAAACTCCACAGAAGACCAATGTTCGTTGGCAGCGAGTAATCAATGGTAAGCGGCTGTTGCGATAACGCAACATCATTTGATGGTTATTAAACAAATGGAGATTACTGGAAATCTGAGGAGACTTGTTGTCACTCAAACTCCAGAGAACACCCCCATTTTGTATGAGTTAGCAATCTCTTATGTGAGAACCGCGAGTTAGTAAACAATATTAATATTATGATGATGATGAATCAGAATGAGGAAATCCTTGAATAACAAATTAGTTTTAGTTATCCGTTCACGCCATATAAATCTATTACGATTCATTTAAAACAGAATCACAATGCCTGCAGTAGACAATTGATGCAAGATAAATTGTTATTTAACTCATACGTGTGTCCATACCTTTCACAATTGTAATACAGTATACGTGAATGTTGTATTTCTGATTTGATTCGAACTCAGTGTAGCCGATTCCATAGTGCGCAGCTGTATCCATTATAGTAAGTGTGACCTCCTAACCAAGAAGAAGAAAAAGAAAAAGAAGAAGAAGAAGGTTAAATAAAATTTAAAAGAATAAAGCAGAAAGTAGTATAAAGGTAACAGTAGTCATGGTAACAGTTTTATGGGTAAGCATTGCGGCCAAAGGTGTAGAAGAGAATTCACTAAAAATAAAAGAGACAGCTACGAGACAAGAAGCAGCGAGAACGGCGAATATGGAAGAAAAGCCTAACCTCAGCAACACGGAAAACCATGAATCAAGCATCGGAGTCAGGGAAATCGATAATGATGTATCGATAGAGAAATCCAAGCCAGCAACAACGAACAAGCAATGGGAACGACCAGTTTGCTGACAGATCAATAAAATGATTTCTTTTCCGATATATTAATACTATGATCAGTTTGGTAACATACACTAGTACCAATGATTAGTTCATTTCTTTGTAGACAGATTGATAAAATAGTATACTGACAGATCGATACAAATAATTACTTTGTTGACAGATCGATACAAATAATTAGTTTGCTGGCAGAGATATAATTATTAGTATGCTGAAAGATCACTACAAGTAATTAATTTGCTTACATACCGATTAAATCTTAGTTGATTACTTCGCTGACAGATCGATAATGTTATCGGTTTACTAATAGATTGATTAAATGATTAGCTTGCTGATTGATCGATAATATTATTAATTGTTTTGTTTGCTGAGAGATCGATAAATTTATTATTTTGCTGACAGATAAATAGGATTCATTTTTCGACAGCTTGATAAAGCTGATTATTCTGCTAAATGGCTAAGACCAACATTTTTTTTGTTGATAGATTGATAACAATGATTGGGTTGTTGACATATCGATAAATATGGATAGCACACAGTATAAGTTTGGTTAACTTCGGTTTCGCCTGAGAAGAAAATGGCGTATTATAATCGTCAATCAACGGTGGTACACACGTATGACAAAAATACTTAGTTAATTACGATTTATGACAGTTACTGGAAGTAGCGGTATCTGAATAGAGAACTATCCATGATGGAATAAAATATCTTCGTAGTACGAAAAAAATATGAAAACAATTGAATATGTGCAACGTTTGTTCTAGTATGTAAATTACACTTCCATACAGTTAGAGTTATGATCTGTGGATATGTTACAGTCCATTTCATTGCATCAAATTATTATTTTTTGTTGTTTTGTATGAATTAATGTATGACGCTCCTTATAACAGCGAGATGGGAGTTTTCTTTGCCATTGAAAACTAGTTTACATAGAAGAAAATTCACGTAATTGCTACGACAGCATTTTTAAAATGAAGATTAATAACTTATATTTTTGGATTATTAAGACTACTGTTTTCATCTTGGATGTTTTTCTCACAACGTTTTGGCCGATGTAACATTCGACCTTATCGATATGCGTCTTCTCGAACTCAGAAATCTTCATGTGGAACTCGAATATGTTTAAGGCACCCCCAAATTCATACTAAAATTTAGAACATGAATCTTTGTAGCTACGAATGCAATGCTAACTATTAACCAGTTCTTAGCGACAGTCTTTTACAGGTTGCTGGTTCAATCCAAGAGATACTAAAAAATCGATTCGTCATTTTTATCAAAGAAACACATTATATATATATATATATATATATATATATATATATATATATATATAGTTATCCACATACACGTACTTCGTCGTATTTACGACTCCTCGACGTAGCTAGACCTAGCAAGATTCGAATATATCTTTATGGTATAAACCTGACAATAATATTTCTTCAGGCTATATGATCTTTGCATAAATTATATTATTTCTTCAGACACGTAGCATAAAGAACCGAAGATGATTTCTAAATACAAAGATCACTGATCTGAGAAGAATTAGATAAGAAAATAAACAATTACTCTCTGGATACCCGACAAAATAATTAAAAACGAAAATGAAATAAATAATAACTTACCTTTGAACATGTTGCGTTTTCATTTTTAATTTGGTCATATACACATATTTCCCCGCAATATCTGTATAGTTGTAATTGTTCCCATCCCAATCCGAATCTTTAAATTTCTCTCTCCCTGTCTCTTTGTAATCCCCCCCCTTCTCTCTCTCTCCCTCTCTCTCTCTCTCTCTCTCTCTCTCTCTCTCTCTATATATATATATATATATATATATTTATATTTGTTTATGTGTATATTAATGAGAAGTTAGCTACACAAAAACGTTTCGATCATTCACTTTGGAAACCATCATGTAATGTTCGATTATTGCCCTGAGAAAGGAAACACAAGCGTGTCGTTCTAGCTTATTTTCCATAAGTATATTTGTATTCTACTACCAAACTTTATTGGGCACCACTATTAAAGTATATATATATATATATATATATATATATATATATATATATATATATATATATATATATATATATATATATATACACTTCAGTGGTTCTGATTTCAATTTAATAATGAAAATAATATACATATATATATATAAATATATATATATATATATATATATATATATATATATATATATATATATATATATATATATATTATTTGTATTATTATTATTTAATGAATAAGTACTCTTAAATCCATATACATATTTATCGTTTTTTCGATGATCAGTGAGGAAATTAAGTAACTGTACCGCTGTTCGAACAATTTGAACTCAGGATATAAGTATTATACACCTCAGATTCATAACAAGCCAGCTGTCGCGACAATTACACCTTTAAATGCGACAGGCCTAGTACTTTTGTAATTTATAAAGATAAGTAATAGCATTCTGTGTGTTCTGATCTTCCTTTATAAAATTCAGAAAACTTAGTGAAATGGCTTATTTGAATATGCGAATTTACTTTCTTCCAGAAAGCTCAAAAAATTAGGGCTTAACTATTATTATATAATTCAATAAATAAATATGTTTTAGTAATCGTCAGGTTAACTGACAGATTCCTCAGATGGAATGAAATGCAGACGTTTCTGTATATCTCAGTTCCCATTAAGTATATTTGATAATGCTACTCAGCTTCACTCGTGTATTGACCCCTTTTTAAGTATACACTTAAACTAAAATATTTACGAAATATAGTATGATATACATATATATATACATATATATATATATATGTATATATATACATATATATATAAATACATATATATATATAAATATAAATATATATATATATATATGTATATATTAATTTATTAATAATAATGACACTCCTTATTCAAAAGAGCGACTTAATGCAATATTATTTACCACTTAGGAAATGGAAATATATACAATTATTTATGAATAAATATTTTTTTCTAATTCGACCCATACACAGATATGTGTCATGCCAAATCTGTAATCATCAGTATGGAAGAGGATTATCCCTGCCGGTCGCAAGGCACACACACACACACACACACATACACACACACACACACACACACACACATATATATATATATATATATTTCATGATTTTTGGGTGAGCACAAAATTATATTATCGCAAGCATGAAAAGAAGACGAATTTTACTGTTCATGATTAAAAGTTAATAAAAAAGCCAGTCCACCGGTTTCGCATTCTCTTAACAAAGGTTGTATCGAGGCATTTAAAAAAAAACGAGGAATTTAAAAGGGGGTTAAAAGAGAGAGTAGAGAAAGAAAATTAAAATAGCGTTATGGTATATGTACAATGGAGGATGAATCTTAGAGACTGATCAAATCTAGTCCTAATAGACACTCACTTTGTTTACAAAGGGAGGGACGTTTTAGACGAACGTGGATCGTTTCCAAGATGTGTAGATGGTATCATGAGTGAGCATGACTGAGAACGGTGAAGCAGCGGCTGGTCCTTAAAATGGAGGTCATTTTACATTAAATTTATATGCAAAATATTTCCCCTACTTTAAATTCACAAAATAATACTTTTTATTCCTTTCATCTTTTCGTGAAGTTTTTCAGGGTGTTCACAAGTGATCGCCTTAAACAGGTAGAATATTTTTAGGGTAGATGGCGGTAATTTCGCGAAGGATCTTAATCTTTAACTATACCAAAATACGAAGCAATATACTTTCGTAATTGGGACGGATCACAGTGCTACTACCCTATTGTTGTAATTTATCTATCAGAATAGTGGTTAGATATTTATAAACATTAAACAATAACTTTGTTGTTAAATTTTACAATAAAGGCATAACTAAACTACTAAACAATTTATTTATTTATCTTTCAGGGAAAATATAAAAACTAAAAATAGAGGGCGGTAGAAAGAGATCAGAACGAAAGAGAACGAGACAGCCACACTCTCTCCCCTCCTCGTTCTATTTTCGCTTATGCCTAGCTCGTGACGAGCCACGACCTTCTATAAGGTCGTGCACGAGCGCTGATTGTTTAACTTAAGGTGATTTTGGTATTTTTCAAATTTATTTAACTTTTAGTAATTACTGTTAATATGAACGAAACAATTGCATATAGATAACAAAGATAAGCAAATGCAATTCCAAATTAATAATACCAAATGTTAATTTATAATGAGCAGTTTAAAAATAGTTATGCTAATTAGGCAGTCAAAAGGTTCTCTTTTAATCGTTTATATATACTATATACACAGAATATCAAGTAATGGCCAGAGTGCTCACCTTCTCAGGCGCTGGCTTTTCAAACCCCACTTTCCGACCCGAGCTTGGGTCACATCTTACTTGTGGGAGTAAGATAAACCTGGCCTTGTGCCTAACCTCCTGGGGAGGTAAATAAAAATGTCGTATCATTGATATGCGCCATAAACTGGTATCGTCTTGGCCTTCGGGGCTTGATTTACGCCGGTCTATGGGTCTGTCCTGTGCAGTTCTAGGAAGTACACCCTCCCAGGCTTTGCCTCCCCTCTTTGGGAAAGAGTAAGTTTATTGCTTACTGCCTGAGGCGCCCCTACCGGGGAATGCCGACGGGGCTGCCAAGGCAATTTTTAAATAGCCAGAGTGCTCACCTCTCGAGCGCTGGCTTTTCAAACCCCACTTTCCGACCCGAGCTTGGGTCACATCTTACTTGTGGGAGTAAGATAAACCTGGCCTTGTGCTTAACCTCCTGGGGAGGTAAATAAAATGTCGTATCATCGTTTGATACACGCCATAAACTGGTATCGTCTTGGCCTTAGGGGCTTGATTTATGCCGGTCTATGGGTCTGCCCTGTGCAGTTCTAGAAGGTCCACCCTCCCAGGCTTTGTCTCCCCTCTTTGGGGAGGAGTAAGTTTATTGCTTACTGCCTGAGGCGCCCCTACCGGGGAATGTCGATGGGGCTACCCAGGCGATTTTTAATGGCCAGAGTGCTCAACTTCTCAGGCGCTGGCTTTAAAAGTCCCACTTTCCTGACCCGACCTTGGGTCACATCTTACCTTGTGGGAGTAAGATAAACACTGGCCTTGTGCCTAACCTCCTGGGGAGGTAAATAAAATGTCGTATCATTGATTGATACACGCCATAAACTGGTATCGTCTGGGCTTTCGGGGCTTGATTTACGCCGGTCTATGGGTCTGTCCTGTGCAGTTCTAGGAAGTCCACCCTCCCAGGCTTTTCCTACCCTCTTTGGAGAGGAGTAAGTTTATTGCTTACTGCCAGAGGCGCCCCTACCGAGGAATGCCGACGGAGCTGCCCAGGCAATTTTTAATGGCGAGAGTGCTCACCTTCTCGGGCGCTGGCTTTTCAAGTCTCACTTTCCGACCCGACCTTGGGTCACATCTTACCTTTGGGAGTAAGATGAACCTGGCCTTGTGCCTAACCTCCTGGGGAGGTAAATAAAATGTTGTATTATTGATCGCCCTTTCGATGGATGCTACACACCATAAACTGGTATCGTCTTGGCCTTCGGGGGTTGATTTACGCCGGTTTATGGGTCTGTCCTGTGCAGTTCTAAGAAGTCCACCTTCCCAGGTTTTGCCTCTTTTGGGAGGAGTAAGTTTATTGCTTACTACCTGAGGCGCCCATACCGGGGAATGCCACCGGGGCTGCCCAGGCAATTTTTAATGGCCAGAGTGCTCACCTTCGCGGGCGCTGGCTTTTCAAACCCCACTTTCCAGACCCGAGTTTTGGTCACATCTTACCTTGTGGGAGTAAGATAAACCTGACCTTGTGCCTAACCTCCTGGGGAGGTAAATAAAATGTTGTATTATTGATCGCCATTTCGATGGATCCTACACACCATAAACTGGTATCGTCTTGGCCTTCGGGGCTTGATTTACGCCGGCCTATGGGTCCGTCCTGTGCAGTTCTAGGAGGTCCACCTTCCCAGGCTTTGCCTCCCCTCTTTGGGGAGGAGTAAGTTTATTGCTTACTGCCTTAGGCGCCCCTACCGGGGAATGCCGATGGGGCTGCCCAGGCAATTTTTAATGGACAGAATGTCTCACCTTCGCGGGCGCTGACTTTTCAAAACCAACTTTCCAGACCCGAGTTTAGGTCACATCTTACCTTGTGGGAGTAAGATGAACCTGGCCTTGTGCCTAACCTCCTGGGGAGGTAAATAAAATGTTGTATTATTGATCGCCCTTTCGATGGATGCTACACACCATAAACTGGTATCGTCTTGGCATTCGGGGCTTGATTTACACCGGTCTATGGGTCTGTCCTGTGCAGTTATAGAAGGGTCTCCCTCCCAGGCTCTGCCTCCCCTCTTTGCGGAGGAGTAAGTTTATTGCTTACTGGCTGATGCGCCCCTACCGGGGAATGGCGACGGGGCTGCCCAAGCAATTTTTAATGGACAGAGTGCTCACCTTCTCGGTCGATGGCTTTTCAAATACTACTTTCCCGACCCGACCTTGGGTCACATCTTAACTTGTGGGAGTAAAATAAAACTGGCCTTGTGCCTAACCTCCGGGGAGGTAAATAAAATGGTGTATTATTTATTAAAATAACAGTAACCCATTTTGATTATTAGATAGGAATGATGAATAAAAAAAACTTTGGCATTCATTCAATTAGATAAATATATATACAATGCCAGTAAAAGTCCAAGTTGATAAACTAAAACAATTTGTTAAGTACGGTGGGTGATATTTATGTATACATCCTTTTAGTAAAAACATGGTTATTATTTCCAAGCTAAGAGAGTTTTCAATACTGCAGTAAAACATGAGCTCAATAATCAATAGGTTATATCAATATTAAATCATGTCAATATGAAAACTCCAATATATATATATATATATATATATATATATATATATATATATATATATATATATATATATAAATTATAACTGAGTAGAATACAACATTTATAATATATCAATATTTTGTAATCATGCTTCAAAGAATTCAACACCAACAATAGTAGTTATTCTCGGTAATATAGGCAATAAAGAATACTATATAGTTGTTGATGCTGAATGTTTCGGGGCATGATTACAAAATATTGACTATGTCATAAATTGTGCATTCTACTGAGTTATAATGTATGAGTTCTGTTGGACTTTTAGTCTTAAGCATTGAACTAAATTTCACCTGGAGTATTTATTTGTATTCTAAAGATATGCAATATATATATATATATATATATATATATATATATATATATATATATATATATATATATATATATATCAGTTTTATTTGCTTAAAAAATATATATATATATATATATATATATATATATATGACTGACTTCTCTCAGCCTGAACCTTGGTCTAGCGCTCTTAGTAACCACGGCTACTACTTTTTCTCATCAAACCATCATCTCAACCCAATATTTCGATGTACTTGCATGACATTTTCTTTAAATTATCATCCTGAGGAAGTCTTATAATAAAGACGAAACGTTGATGAATATATAAAAATATCTCTTTGTTTTTCCTTTTACATCTCCCATATATATATATATATATATATATATATATATATATATATATATATATATATATATATATATATATATATATATATAACGTTTCCTTTGGTTTATGCTCGTAATGCCGCTATACTTGTACATGATTGAAGCTCTGTCTACGAAGAAGAACCGTCTTATCAGGCATCGCTTTAGACTGCTCAGCTAACGTGTCTAGGTGGACGAAATGACGAATTTTACAGATGACTTAAATATCCAATTGTTTGAATGTCTGTTGTTTTATCATCATTAACCGATATTTACTCAGTGTACACCCATTTGCGAATACGCTGAACTTACGATGAACTGAACGAAAGAAATCGTTGCCGAAAATATGGGTTGTATAAAAGATATAGTACATGATTTAGTTAGTTATGTTATATAGCTTTTATTATTTATTTAATAAATTGATTGCTCATTAAAAATCTTTCTTCTTTTGAATTATCATACACGTTTCACTATGTGGCTTAAGTACTCTTTCACAAGTGCCTCTTTTGTAGCCCACGCTGATTGCGTCTTGTAAGCTCTTCACTAAATAAAATTCGTCCATTGTAGTGTCAGCTGCTGTTGAATCGTGACCGGCTTTCGGTTGGTCGTTGTAATTACAAGAAGAGAACCACTCATGTCTCACTGAAGGAGGACATGTTATTGATTGTTCTTTTTATTCCAGTACTTTTATGCCAATACTTGGCGGTGGCCGATGTTTTATAGAATTCGTTCGGGCCAATTCTTAATAGAAGAAGATAAGCATGAAACAAGAGCGACGCAATGGAGGTTGAGATTTCAGAGCCAAATTATATATCGACTCTCCATTTGCACATGTTTGGATTTGATTAAGTTATAAACGTTTGGTAGTAATCATGTTGTTGCACGTATTGCATTAACCGGCTATATTCAATGGATAGCTTTATGTGTTATTAGCTAGTAAATACAGGGAGAATAATCACGACCATGATTTTATCTTCAAACATCTGCATCTTAATTGCTGGAGCTCCATTCTTCTTTGGGTAGGAATTGTTTTGGTTAAGAACTTAAGCGCTCATATGTATGATGATATTGTAATAAATATTTCGTCATTAAAAGTCAGCCGCTAATGCTTACTCTGAATCTGTCCCTATGTCACATGATCAAGTTAACTAATCATATATCTACTTCTCGTATGGAGTCACTTCTGATCACGTTTCTCATACTAATACATTTATTGAACCTTGTAAATCATATCTACACTCTATTCATGTTAGGGCCGATTAATACGAAACATGAGCGAAATTGGACAGATCAATCCACATGTTTCTAGGAAATTTACTCAACAATGCAGTATAATGAATAACATCATCTCTAACGGCGGTTAGCGATACAATTATGCAAGGTACGACACTAAATTAATCGATTCCTCAATGATTGACACTCTTTCCTTTATTTCTATTGTGGTTCATTATATATATATATATATATATATATATATATATATATATATATATATATATATATATATATATATATATATATATATATATATATATATAAATTATTTATACCTACATACGCTCGCATTTCAAGCTTATTGCTCCCATCAGTGCAGGAAAGTAACAATTTCAGACGGTCGAAAAGCGCGAACACAGTTCACTCAGTCAAACTAGAAGCTGCAAGCAGTCGCCATATCCACTCGACCACCGAAAACTGTCATGTTATTAAGTGAAATTATGATCTATATATACCTAGAAGCGGGCACAGATAGAAGACTAAATATATATGTGTGTGTGTGTGCGTGTGTGCGTGTGTGCGTGTGTGCGTGTGACGTTAGTGAGAGAGAATCCCAACAAAGTGCTCGATTATTAGAAAATTAAAAGATAGAAACGTAATATTTATTTATATATGTATTACAGAAGATCAGACAAACATCGGTACCGTCGGTTTCAAATCCAAACAAGGGGGTACCTATAGTTAGTCTTCATTAACGGACTCGCTTCCGACGGTATCGATGTGGTTCTGAACTTCTGTAATACACACACACATACATATATATATATATTAAAATACACTTGAAGGAATAATCTCTAAGGCCGTTTTAACTATCATCTCGTAAGGAAAATCGATATTGTTGACCAAAATAAACAGCATAATAAACTTTGCTATTGGCCAGCATCTAGGTTGAACATCTTAGTTGTGCCGAGAACTATAAAATAGAGAGTTTTGAGGTCTTGCATAGAGTGGATTTCAAAAAACTATTATAACATTTGTTATGGTATTTTTATTAATTGTGCCAGGTGTTCGCCCCGTACAGTACACCACTTTATATACATGTAACAGTATTTTACGTGAGATATGTAGGTTACTCAAAATATGAATTGGCGAATGGAATGATTAGGTCTCATCTTGAATATAACGCTGAGGTGTTTTGACAGGTTAGGATTTAAGAAAATTAGGAAGGTGCTATCACCTACTGTATTTTTTAAATCCAAAACTTTGTGTTTCTTTTTGTTTTGAAAAATAATATGTAAAGATAAAACAGATTCTAATTAATACAATTGGCTTATCGGAAAACAGTAGAGAGTACACTTTATTTCCACAAGTAAAGTCGTCCTGTATTTGTACATCTAATGCAGAGCATATGTTAGTGAGTTTGCTTTACATAAATAAACAAGCCCGAGTTTAGCAACATAAACCCCTTTCGTGTTCAGTCTTCCTTTTGGTTCTAACCCGCTGATGAAAATGTTACTCGAAATGTTAGAATATCAACTACCGAAAGTTACCAAGTAAGTCCAGATTTTCAGTGTTTTCTCATACGTGGCACATTAACGAGTTATAAGCGAAGATAATGGCTACACAGATATTGGCTACGTAATACATAACCATATAAAGAAACGTGAGGCATAACAATTTGAATTATATTAGTGACATTCCTAAAATGATAGGATTTACGTAAAATATGTCTATGTAGTGCCCTTAAAAAATGAGAAAGTACTACGCTACATATAAGAATGACGTTTTGTTTTTGTTATATTAAGATGATTCAGAAATTATAATTATAATTTTCTTCTCATTAATCAGCCATTTATTATCCGGTTGGACGAGAGATTTGTGTTTTGAATTTGATTAACGAGAACATTCTATAAAAGATTAAACTAGTCTTATGTCATTAGTATTAATTTATTGAAAATTCCAGCCTTTTTTTATTTAAGAAAATAATTATTTCAGCTCGATAGTAATTACCTTTCGTCAATGGTTTTACATAATTTATTTAAATTTTATCAGTGCTTTTTCCTGCTTCATTTTCAATTAATAATGCGTGTTTTTAAATACGATAACACAAGTAAAAGTGTACACACCTAATTGTAAACGAGTAATTGAGGTCGAACAATGTCTTTTTTATCCTTCTGTCCTGTCACTGTGGACGGGATCAACTGGCTTTCTCCGAAGAAGGAATTTTCTAGTTAATATTAAATTCACAAGCGGTCCACAACTGCGTGTGTATTCTGCTCAGTTGAGACAAATTTAACGTTCATAATTTCTTTGAAGTGTTACATTTTTATTGCTCCTTCGTCGGTGAGTTCTGTGATGTCGTAGTTATCGGTCTCTTCAGTGTCAGCCTTTATGTTGTGTCAGCCCTTACTCGGGGTATTTTCTGATGTTCTGAAATGCACCAAATCCCCTGGGAAATGAAAATACAAACGGAGAAAGCCATTCAAGTAAGAAGACCGGGCGTAATAATGATAAACAAGAAGGAAAATAACCTAAACATTGTAGATTCTTCATACTCAGCAGTTCACAGAGTGAAGATCAAGGGAGAAGAAAAACGAAGCAAATATACGCAACTTTCCAGGGAACTGGGAAGAATACGGAACGTGAAGAAAACGACAATAATACCAATCATTATCAGAGCACTACGAACAGTTTTGAAAAAAAACTGTAAAAGTCTAGGAGAAATTGGAAACAAACAAAAGCTTGAAAACGTATCAAACACAACGCTGATGAAAACAGCTTACATATTGAGAAAAATCCTCGAATGCAGAAGCCAATCCACATAACCAGATTATATAAACCAAGAGATGGTACGTGAAAATAGAAAATAGAAAAGACAACCTAAAAATGACAGAAAGAAGTTCACGAATACAAAGGACCTCAGACTGCCAACAGTGAAATGAAAAAAAAATCCCATAAGGTGCCCCCTTCGACAAAAACAGTTACATATGTTGGTATCATATAAAATGGCCGCGAAAGATCAAGTAACATGGAAGGATCGAGGAAGGAGAAAATCATCAAGACCTCCATTGTAATGGCACGGAGAATATTTGAATCATGAGGAGACTTATTACCACTTAAATTCCAGAGAAAGCCAACAGTCGTTATCAGCGATAAATCGATGGTTATCTGCTGTTATAATAACGTAAATTAATTTCTAATGGTTATCAAAAAAAGAGCAGAGCGTACTGACTTACTCTACGTAAAAATGAGAAAAGCAGATAGAGAACTGGTAAGTATAGAACATTTTGTGCATAATACAAAAAACTAGAAAAAGAATCAGAAAACAAAAGCAATAGGCACCGCCAAAATAAACAAACCAGGAAGCAGTGAAATTGGAAACAACAAGGCGAGAAAAGAAAAATAGAGAGAGAAGTATCTACTATGACGATTTATAAGACTGACCAGAGACGAGACACAGAAAAAAATCTTCACATAGTTATGAAGGAGACACTTGGGCAGATAGACGGAATCCCTATTGGACTCCGCGCATGAAAACACAGTACCAAAGCTAAAGCAGAAAAAAACATGGAAAACAGTAAATGTATACTCCGTGTACAAAGAGACGAAACGGTAAATCATATAATAAATAAATGCAGTATACAAGCCCAAAAAGAATATTATAAAAGATACAACTGCGTAGTAAAGGCAGTCTATTGAAACCTATGCAAACGTCTACACTTTGAACACGTAAACAGATAGTACAGACACAGATAAGAGACACCATTGGAAAATGAAAAAAGCACATAAATACTCTGAGAATTAGCGATACAAACAGAAAAATTCATACAAGCAAGGATACCGAACGTGATAAGGATTAGGAGAAAAAACTGCCATATCTTAGATTTCGCTGTATCAGCAGTTAACAAGGTGAAAATAAAGTAGGCAGAAATACGAAGCAAATACATGAAAATATGCAAGAAAATTAAAACAAATATGACACACGAAAAAATAAATATAATATCAATAATTTCAAGAGAACTAGGACAATCCCTAAAACCTGGAAGAAAGACTAGAATTAATTGGAATCAAAGGAAAGACTGAGACGATACAAGGCAAAACAGCGATGAAACAGCCAAAATCCGCATGAAAATTCTCGAGTGCGGAAACTAACCCACATAACCAACGAACGCTAATTAGCAACAAGGGAGTTGCGATCAAAATAAAACGAAAACACATAGAAAGTATATCACGCGAGCAAAGGGTACTACCAAAAAGATTGTAAACTGATCCCCTCGCTCCTAACATAACACACATACATTTCGACATATGCTTTAGCTGTCACCACATACCGTGATTGGTAAGTGTCGAAGAGGATGGAAAAATAAAGGAGAGAGAGAGAGAGAGAGAGAGAGGTAGAGAGAGAGAGAGAGCACGAACTATAATTTTACAGGGAGTGTGCTGAGAATACTGAATACTTCGAGTGGCTTGTTGCCGCTTAGATTCGACAGAATACCAACGGTCGTTGCCAGCGAAGTACCAATGATAAGCGGCTGTTTCGATAACAAAATTTAATTTCAGCGTTTATCGAAAACAGCAGAATACTTGACTTGTTGTCAGTCAGACTCCAGGAACACCACTTGTTAATTTCAGTTATAAACCACTGATAATAACTCATGTGAGAACTCTAGTAAGTAAGAGATAATAACAATGATAATAAAAATAATTATAATAATGATGATGATGATGATGATGATGATGATGATGATGATGATGATGAGCATGATGAAAATAATAATCACAATAATAAAAACCGTATATGTGTTAAAAATATTGGTTAAAAATTATACCTACTATCGCATTAATGACTTTACATCAAACAGTTTCTGTGAGGAGCATCGACATTCTCTTCGTTCTTTTTTCTCCTCCTCCCTCCTTCTCCTCCTACTAGTAAGGTACTACTACTATTACTACTACTACTACTACTACTACTTATACTAGTAGTAGTAGTACTAATACTACTACTACTAATAATAACAATGATGATAATAATAATAATATTAATAACAATAAACACATATGACTAAACAATATTGGTAAAAATTTCATCAAATAAAGACATCATAGTTATCCGCAATAGCTAGACAAATAAAAACGTTTTTGGCAAGTTATGTTTATGAAAAAAGTGATCAGAATGAGTGCTCGCCCAACATCCCTTCCATCTCTGTCAGTTACTGCATTATCTCTCAGACTTGCTTGTTAACCATTCCTCTACTGGGAAGCCAAAACAAACCATAATGATAATCTAGGTTAGGATATGGATTTCAATGAAATCCCAAGGCAATGTTGCTTAAACACAGAACAGTGCCGGGCAATAAGCCAAAATCCATTTGTACATATGAGTGAAGATTAATACAATAATCAATTAACAGGGTTCAGGCTGCACAAACTTTACGTTGGTTAAATATGTTCAATAGTGTGTGTTTGATAGAGAAATGTCTATTAAGATATATCAGCGCTTCTGATTGGTCGAATTGGTACAGTAATATTACGTGTTAGTCATCAGTCAAGTAGTTAGTTGGTGAAATTGAGGGTAAGCATCCGGTTGACAGTGAGATTGTTCGTATTGGAAACTTGGAAAAGGAAACGGTAATCTATGAGCATCACGAGACTAACAATGTCGGCCGGAAATATTGGTTAGCTGGATTAAATACATTAGTGCTGTGAATATTCAAGGTGTCCGTTATTATCTATTCATTCCAATCTAGCTTTCAAAACTGTACAAGCCTCTTATGCTGGGTCGCGTCTACAAAAAGCTGCGTTTATTCTATTTGCGCGTTCATTTGAAACAGAACTCTGACTGACCAATCGACTAACCGCCCTGCTGAGCGATCGCCGAACAAAGTCTCCCATATCTATACCTGAATATATTTAAATCAGAAGTTAGAAGTTCTCTGGGTTTAGACTTCAACAGTAGTCGTCTCAAGATGTTTTTCAGACATCTCCGTCGGACTGCTAGGAAAGTTTGGCTACATCTAAATAGCGATTAAGCTCCTAAGGCAGGAAATGTGTCATCTTCTTAGAAAACCAATATAATATTTGAACAATAACACCCAGTCTTCTTTATAATATATATGCTTCAAATGCATTAACAAAGATGGCAGAGAGCAACGACTAAACGAGCAACCATGTAACACTTAGTCTTCTCTCTCGTAAGGTTTTAAAGCTGGATTGGAATGAATGGATGAATGGATCAAAATGGACTCGCTGAACACTCAAAACATCAATGTATTTAATTTAGCAAACTAATATATCCGACCGACATTGTTTGTCGAGTGAGAATCTTAGGGATTGTAAATTACAATTTTATTTTCCATGTCGCAAGTGAGAAGGCTCTCATAGTCAGCCTGAGGTTTACCCTTCTTTTCACAAACACACAACTAAACTGATGACTTACATGTGATCCTACTCGACCAATCAGAGGCGTACAAACATAGGAGGATATGTCCCTCAGCCAGTGATAGGGATATTAGCGAATATGGCTAGATACATCGGCCTATTCCAAGGCCACCGAAAGTTACTACAGGCCTGTTAGCTCGAAAATGACGTCACTGCATTGCGTGTCAAACAATGGCCGTCGTAATAATAATAAGAAGGCATTTCGACTTCTCCATTCACTAAATAATCCATCAAAATTCAGGAAATCAACCAATTTTAATGACATTTTCAGTATTTATTAATTAATGATCACGGAATATAATAAATCCATTACTTTATTAGAAAACTTGGTGCAAATGTATTATTTCCTCTAAACAAAAAACAGTTATGCAAAATATCAAAACATTTTGCCTTCTCCATTCACTAAATAATCCATCAAAATTCAGGAAATTAATCTATTTTAATGAAATTTTCAGTATCTATTAATTAATGATCACGGAATATAATAAATCCATTACTTTATTAAAAAGCTTGGTGCAAATGTATTATTTCCTGTAAACAAAAACCACCTTTACTAAAGTTATCCAAAATATCAAAACATGTTGACCATACGATATTGTAAATATTTAAAACAAAGCATTAGAAAACTTTAAAAAATACATGTAAAAAAGAAAAGAAAAGAACACGAGTCGATTATTTCTGAAACTGATCTTTATTCAATATAAATTCATAGAAAATATTTAGTAGAATGTTTCTAATTTTCTTTTTCTGTTTAGCTTTTTCTTATTGATGAGATCATTTTTCTTATCACAAAAATTGTTCAGTATAGAATTGGAGAAACTCCAGATAATCATTGAAAAAGAAGATTAGCATTTTTTTTTAATGAAAATAAAGGTCTGTATATGTTTAAAATAAAAAAATTTCATTATTTCGAAAAATGCCCCTAAACTCTGTTAATATATACCTCGAAGAAAAATTAATTTTGTTAATTAACGAATATTATCATTGAATAAGGCATTGTTTAATCAATAGCTTTCCCCAAAAATATAATTTCATAATATATTTCATGTGATTTACTATTTATTTAAATAACATTGTTCCAAATTGTTCGAAATGCCGTAAATGAAACTATTTTAAAAAAAAATCTTAAGGAAAATGTGTTATTTTTTTAAAACAAAATACACCATTACTAAAGGTATATTTTTATGAATTTTATTTTAATGAAAATTTTTTTTTTTTTTAACTATTTCGTATATATTACGAAAAATGCCCCTAAACTTTGTTAATAAAATCATTATAACTCGAAGAAAAATTAATTTTGTTAATTAACGATATTTTCATTGAATAAAGCATTGTTTAATCAATATTTTTTTGTGTGTGAAAATATTAATTAAATATGCCGTTATTATTTCATTTATTTAATCTACAAAAGTACAGAGAAAAGATAAAATATACTACACTTAATAAAACATCGAAAAAAGTAATTAAAAAAAAAATGGAAGCAATAATTATTGGCTATACACTACTTTTTTATCAAATAATGAATAAGTAATTCAGACTTTTGATTTTTTATATAATAAAAAAAAATTCAAACTTATTTGCGTGTATCCATATTTGCCGCAATTCTTTCTCTTTTGGAAATCCAAACACATGCATTAGGCATTTTAACTTTGTGAATGATGAAATGAAATTTAAAAAGGCACGAAACCAAACGCGATGACGTCAGAGGGGGGCAAGAAGTTAGTTGCTTGGCCTTGTTAAACTCTCGGTGGCCATGCCTGTTCTCGCTTGAAACCAGAAAACAAATACGGAAATTAGAAAAATACGCAGATATTAATTGTCCGTCGTATTTAACGAAATATGTTTAAAAGAAAAATCTGCATATATATATATATATATATATATATATATATATATATAATTTATTAATGACAATATGTTATGTATTATGTACCTTTTTTGTTGATACTTATGTGTGCACGGGTCATATCACTAAATAAACGATTCAGTCAGTCCGCGCAAACATGAGATGGTTTATTTGTAAAATGTAGGCTTTCTGAAGACGTTCAGCTCGTTAGTCAAACAGTTCAAGACGACGCCAGCTTCTGAGGCACAGGTTCGAATCCTATAAGAGACTCATTTTTTCCTTTGTGATATTATTGGTTTATTCCCAATCTCGACGACTAAATATATAGTGTGTTTAGTGATAATACTCAAATTAGTGTTCGCTCACAGGCCAGGATACTGGGGTTCAATCTTTGGGTGAGTCATACCAAAGACTCAGATATGATAACTGATGATCTCTTTCTGAGTGTCAGGAAACAAGCAACATGCTAGATCACCCCCCCATATATATATATATATATATATAATGTCATATGCAACTTTAATTAATGCAAGGAACAATTTTCCATATATTCAGCAAAAACACTTTTATTAGCATATGCAATTGCTTCTGCCTTTGTTAATAACATACATTTTTGTTGTATACGAAATATCAACGATTTTTCCTGAGGAGGCTTCGTTAGTGTATAAAGGTTACCCGCCCGGCTTAAATAAAAACTGGAGTGCAGACGGTTGTGGACGATTATTGTATTTTTATTAGTTTAATAGTTATTTTGTTTAAATAAATTATTGCATAAGAAATAATTATTTAAATAGCGAACGAACTCCCCCCCCCCAAATAACTAAATAATAATGTCGATATATGCGTGAGAGTGTGTCTGCGCCTTGCTGCCTCTCAATTTGTCCGTGTGACAATGAAAGAATAATAAGGCGTGGAGCAAAGGAGGAAGGGAACGGGGAAGAGGTTGTATTAAATACCAAAGTTTCATAATCTGAAATGTGTTCAAGAAGCTTAATTTTCCTTTCAATCACACTCAGAAATACATCATAAAAACACTTTGTGTTTATCTCTACATTAAAACAATTAACTATTTACATAATCACTTTTTTCGACTGAGCTCAAATCTTGGGTTCCACCTCTAAAACATTCACAACAAAAACTTGTCTACCACTGTAAATAATGTTCCTTTCTTCCTCTGTGTAAACGGACTTCTATGAGGAAAGTTTCTTTCTAAAGACTACCCATCTGTTGAACACAAAACCGCAAGGGCTGCTACCCAGCTGACTACAACATAGTCGTTTTTAAGTCCAATGTTAATAAATTGTTGTTTTGTCGTTTTCTGAAATAATCTAATTCTGCTCAGTTTGAACAGTCGTTAACAACCTTACAGTGTTGCCTTACCGTGCACTTGACCTCGCTTGGCTTTTGGGTTTCAAAAAGTGGTTACTCGTGAGTACATAAAAAATGGAAATACATTTCTAGTGATATAAAAACCGTCTATTTACTCGATGTCGAATTATTTGTTTGAAGAATGTAACATTTATCTTTATTTCTGATATAACGTGTAGTTCTGTTTGTAGATATATAATTACATCACCAATGGCATAGTTCTTATCGACGCAGATTATAGGCTCGGTTGTCAGTATTCGAGTCCTCTCGAGGCTATTGCACAACTTTCACTAATATCTTTGGGGAAGGATATTAATCAATCTCTCCTCCCTCTAGCAATCAGTGAAATCGTCGGATGAACGAGATTCTAAAGCACTCGTAAAACAACTAGTCTTAGAGAAAGATGCATTCAAACTATCACCAACAGATTCTGATACGCGGTAAACTGTGCACCAGTGTCAAAGTGTAAAGGGGTTAGTTTTTGCAATCTTTGTGTATTATATTTTAGAAGATATCTTATGGTATTATATCTCAGTATATGATATAGTATACGCTGATTAAATATTATACTACGATATAATACCTTAACATATCATACACTATTACATCATGCATCGAGGAATCATAGAATATACACTGATATCATTTACTCTGAGTCAAGATACACTTAAACATCATCTGCTAATATATCATACCAATATACCATATTCTAAGTTATCATAATCCAAGAAAACACACTAGTATATAATATTTTAAGAAACTATAGACTCAGCTTTCATGACTAAAATATCACACATTAATATTGTCAACACTAATTCATATATATATATATATATATATATATATATATATATATATATATATATACATTCTAAGGTATTTTAAAATAAAGTAGCATGCGCGAAAATAAATATTCGAAGATGGCCTAAGATATCATATACAAGCAGATCATACACTAGGATATAAGAGATATAGTGATATCAGACGCCGAGAACACGAGCATTAATGTAACATACATTAATATAAGAGAGTTTTAGATAAAATACACCATTATATCATAAAATAAGATATCCCACACCAATATCACATCTTTTTAAATATGATGAATCAATATTAGATAATATATGTTAAACCACGATATACTAAATTAATCTAAAAAATGATGGTAAATATGGTATTAAGATGGCTGTTATCGGGTGGTGAATTTAGCAGATTTTGATACGTATATTGATTTTGTATTAATGATCCACATATCCTACCATATACTATATTACACAAATATAACACACATGATGTTATGATAAGCTAAAGACAATAAACTAATACACATACCTAATGATACCTTGCATCAAAATTAAATATGATATTAAATTTTACGAAATTATACTAGATATTAAAATAGGATAAACCAAGCTAACATGCACTACCATATTATACGCTGATATAACTTACAGTTACGATAGCATACGGTAAGTTATCATCCATTAACATAGCATACGTTAAGGTATACACAATAATAATTTACATGAAGATAAAACAAACTAAAATATGATATATTAATGTTACATAATATACTATATCATATACTAAGATATAATACAATGAGATATATTTTAAAATATAATAAACCTAGATAACAAAAACTAATATAGCATAAATTAAGTAGAATTGCCTAATAATGTAAACTGAAATATTATGCAATGAGATAACATACACACCATGAAGTAATATAACATAAACTACGATATATCATACGTTAAGATCATATACACTAAGAGTTTATACACAATAATAACGTACACTTAAATACCATACGCAAACATATACATTAAGATATCATGTTTTAATATAACATACACAATGATACCATATACTAAAATAACAGAACAAATACAAATATGCTAATATTATTTGCGCTAAGATATCATACACTAATATAACATACACGAATATAGAATACATTGAGATCACATGTACCAAAAACTAATTTATCATTCATTAACATGGTATACTATTAGATAACATGCACTAATATGTGTGTTATACACTAATAAATCATATACAATAGTATCACACAAATATAACATTCAAAAAGATGGAATACGCAAAGATAGAATACACAAATATAAAATATACTACGATAACAGACATTGAAATATTCGAAGGTTATGAGGCTTAAAATGCGTTTTTGTGAAGGACATATAAGGCTTGAAAAGGTTTTATTAATCTGGACTTCAGGGGTTATAGATTTGAAGGAAAATTTAAATTAGAAAATAAGGGTTGTGAATATTAAAAAAACTATGACAGCAAAGGGGTGGTGATTCAATAAACTACCTTATCACTGTTTAATAATTAAATCTATATAAAAATGACAAACACATATGTGTGTTCGCTTTCTCCACATTTCTAAACATATCAACACCTACATTCATACCAATTATAAAACATTGTAGCCTGAGGAGTGTTTATTGGCAAATATGTTCATCATTTCCCCATCTTAGTATTACACGGTTTTTAATTTAAAGGTTTTTCCTGATTTTTTCACTGATAATAGAAGGGAGATAATCTAAACTAGAAAAAAAGAAAAACAAAACTTTTTTTTTTATTTTACAGATTGTTACGTCACAAGTTGATCTAAAAACACAAATTATTCGGTAATGAATGGAAATATATAAATAGATATTTTTAATTATTCGCTTTATTCGGGTGAAAATATGAAAGCATGTATTAACAAAGAAATGAAAGGTATTGAAAATGTAAATGGTGAGAGCACAGAATGTTTTGTGTGGGGCGATTGACCACAAAAATGAGATGAATGAGGGGCATTATAATTTCACCAAATATTACTATCATGCTTATACTCATAGAGTGAGGGGTTAATTCTTAGAGAGATATTAGGCAGGGGAGAGATTGTTCCTTGACCTGACCTGACCAGCCGATGACCGTTTACACTTACTGACCAGAGAGGCAAAGGTCAATGGCACTTCAATTTCTTTTACACAGATACCTGATTTGTTTATTTAGTGGGGAGCATATGTTACTATATGACACGTTATACATCTATTTCTAATACATGTGAATTAGTGTTTTATTTTAGTCAGGTATATAACACATAATATTTTGAACTCTTATTATATGTTACCTCTCAAACCTACTAATGTATATATAAGAACACGATATGACTATGATAAGTCATAGACAGTGACTGCGTCACCTGGTCGAAAATATACGGACACAAAGATATCAAACATGTTTTCGCTGTTCCGATTTTAGCCTGAATATCATCGAATTATTCATAATGGACATAAAAAAACAACAAATTATATTCAAATTAGAATTATTTTCTTGTAAACATTTGTTCTTCTTTCCGTTATGAAAGACGTTCCCCGCCTTTACGCAAACCCCGACGACGTCTTTCGGTCCAATGGCGTGTGTAGTAAACCGCACGCCCGGTTACTGGTCTGTTGTGCGCTGTCAATGTCAATTATCTCTCTACTCCAACCTGATTTGACATTGGAAACACACGAGTCATCATCTGGTTTCTTAATCAATATTTTCCAAAGCTCTTCGTCTTCTTGTCAGCTGAAATTCTTTCGTTGGCAAGAAATAAAATCAGTAACTTTATCTTTTCAAATATCTTGGGTTTTAACTTTTTTATTAAAATAAATGACATATATTTGACATTTCCAAGAAGGCGTAACGCGAAGGGTGTAAAAACCCATTAAACACAAATAGATATAACTTATGGTGTTAAAATAAAATATAAATGACGTCACTGATTGTGAAAAATTGAATAATATAACGTATAAATTGAAAAAATAAATACTTACAAAAAATGTCTCTACACTAAATGCTTAAAGGTGATAAATATTTACATTAATTAAGCTCTTCAAAGCATAAACATTGACCAAATTCTCTTTTTATAAGATAAAAACAGATAATGCAAACGAAATATGAATACGAGCTGGTTTTGTATAAATTACGCAGTGTTTGGAATCAGGATCAGCCTGCAGTATAGCAAACAGCCGACAGATTGAAACATATATACAACAACTAACTTTTAAAAAACGCATTAAACTTTAATTTTCTACCGACTCATATAATTTTAAAATGTGAAAACGGATTGTAAAATATATTATCTTTGAATTTGTTATCGTTAATTTCACTCATCCAAACACCAGTCAATCAAAGATCGCGTCGATAATTTTTTGAGGTAGTCAGGCTTTACAAAAATAGTGTAAAATAAAGAAAATGACTTACCCTACCATTAACCCTAAGTTTAGGGGAGGCTTGCCAGTCGGACTCTGGTAAGTAATTTTACTGACTACTTTGAAGGAATGAAACACGACCAACAACAGCGATTCGTCGGCCATATTTAATTCGGACTCTTATCTTAAAGGCAGGTGTAAAAAAAATCTTATATTGAAATAAAGAAACAACTTTAGACCAGTTTCCGAACCTCGAAACTATACAGGTCGGTATACAATTACATTTTGATGCGTTTAGTATAAGTACTTTGCTGTAGTTTTTTTTAAAGAAAATCTTTCTCGGGGGTTAATTATACTGCATGATTGTCAAAATTAGTGGTATTAAAGCTGTTTAGTTCATAACTTTATTTTTTTAAAGTGCATGACTTAATTAAAAGTCAAATGAAATTGACCATTGAAATAGACTATATATAAAGCTTAGTGGCAGTATAAAAGTCTACTATGTAAGTATTTTTTCATACAAGTATATATATATATATATACTTTACCTGGATTAATATATATATATATATATATATATATATATATATATATATAAAGGAGTAGTGTGTTTGTTAAAAACATCAATATAAACAACTGTCAGAAAATTCAAATTATTGAATGTTGTAAGAATGTATGGTAATCATACAACTTATCTAATTAATATAACTTTCAGAATGGTTCTATCATGAACCAACGTTGCTACCAACCTTCTTCCCCCTACTCATTCCTACACTCATCCTCTTTGATCTTTTATCCCCTTCGTCTTCTTTTTAACATCTTTTTCTCACTTCCAATACGTCATACCAACGCATGGCAAGAAAGATACACTTCTAATAATCATTCAACTTCAATAGTAGTTGAATATATTCTGGAGGACACATTCTCATCACTGCCCTCCTTTTCCAAGATCGATATCTAGTTCTGAACAAAATTACACACTACTTACTATGTTGTAAGGGACACCGACCCAGCTACATTTTGACATAAATAATAGAGATTTGAATACTTAGAAAAAGGTTAGATTAAGATATATGAGTACGCAAGTGAGGTATTAAAACGGGTGCAACATTGTAATTAAAATATTTGATTTTCATTTAAAAATATATACTTTTAAAGCCTTAAATGATAGAAACATAGACAATGCACCAGAATATGTCGGTCTTATTAAAGTCAGATACAGATACCTGGGATAAAGAGACGAATAGGTAATTACGAATAAAATCAAATTCTAATGAGATATCAATAGACCTCGAGTAGTATAGATTTCCTATAAGTATTTATGAGTCATATTTCATAGCTAAAATGTTGCATCATCGATAAATATATCCCATCTCTTCCCAGTCTAATAATAATAAACTCGCTTCGATAATTAAGATATTGTCGTAGAATATTATATACGTATTTAAAAAAGTAACTCCAATGCGTTAAATAGGAGTGACAAACACAAAAAAAACTATGTGTTGCATAAGAAGCCATTACAATGAAAACGAAGAGAAAAACACTGAAAATGAATATTTTTAATGGAAATCGCTCCAGACAAAGTATGGAGTCACTTGATGTAAGGAGCTAAAAAGAACAAAACATGATTATCGCAAATACATGAGATGCTTATTGGCCTTAGTTTTTAAAAAAAACTCTATGTTATAGGCCAGAGGAAAACAGTCAGAGTTCCAACTGCCTACAGTGCATGGAAAGACACTACTGGAATAGGAGACTGTTTTACAATAATATAACAAAAATCATATAGTATTAATGGACCAATATTTAATAAAATGATGTCCTTCCTATCCAAAAGAAAGATCCAGGTTGTCCGTTCATAAAAATCACGTGACTTAAATGCAGGTGTACCGCAGGGATCGATCTTTGGACATTTATTTTTCCGGATTTTAATAAACGACCTCCCTGGTGACATTGTTTTTGAGATCGGTATGTTTGCTGACGACACCACGCTCTACTCTCGTCATGTGGGTAAAACGGATGCGCACATATCCGAGGCAATAGCTGAATCGTTAGAAAGTTACCTCCAGGCTGTAGTGGAATGGGGTCATGAATGGATGGTAACATTTAATGCTGTAAGATGAAGCTCCTTTCCTACAACAACTACAAGGACCTCTTCAACCATCGGTTGCCATGGCAAATAAAGCCCTACCTGAGAGTCCAACGTTCAAACTCCTCGGCCTAACATTCACAGGTAACAATAATTGAAACCAATACATAAAAGACATCGCCAAGGCTGCTGCAAAGAAAGTGGGCTCCCTCTACCGAGCTAGATAACTTCTCATACTGAACAGTATTCTATATCTCTTCAAAGCCACCATTCGCCATCCATGGAGTATTGTTGTCACATCTGGGCTGGTGCACCATCCACTTGTCTCCCCCTTTTAGAAAAGTTCCAAAAAAGAGTCGCTAATATAATAGGTCCCTCACTATAAACCAAGCTCTAGTCTCTGTCTTATTGCCGCAATGTTGCATCCTTGTGCTTGGAATGTACTCTAATGAAATTGCTACCCTTCTTCCCCGTTGACGTAAATACACTCGGCTTACCCGACAATCAGCTATATCCCATCCAATTACTGTGGAGGCCCCCCAGATGTCGGAGAGCTTTCTACTCAAATAGATCATTTTCTCGAGCTTCTGGCCTTAGCAACTGACTCCCTGCTCCCTATTTCCCCGACTGTACTGACGTTCAGAAATTTAAAAATAATTAAAACAAGCATCTCGCCGCACAGTTCCAAATTCATGATGCCTTCTTAATACGTTCACCCTAATTCTCAGTAGCCCTTACGTCTACAGTGACAACTTGCCTTGTTTGGGGTGAACTAAGTTAAAAAAAATTTAAAATAAAAATATAGCGAATTGATATTCAAAGAAGAGCATAGTTACATGATATTACTACTCGTGGCTTACTAATATTAGACTCGACCAACGTTCAGGAGAGCTGGTAACACGAACACTATTATAGATCAATTGAAAGAAATAAAAGTTCCATAAATACACGTTGCTTAAAGTTGGAAACTATTTTCTTGATAAAGCCTTTCAGATATAAACAATGCCCGGTTTATGGAAACAGATACTATTAACTATCTATTCATATATTTTTTATTAATAGATTGATAATGATTATGAAACCACTTAGATTCTAAGAGGGTATGTATAGATTTCGAGGTACAAATATTCGCCATAAACATTGATTTATTAAATTAAGCTTTTATAGGTACTGATAGGCTAAATAATCTATAAATATTTATATTGATACCATGTACATAAGCCCAGTCTAATAAAACTAAACCAGTAATTAGAAATGGTGCTATAGTAATATATATTTAAAGAAGTGACACGCAGACAGTTAATGTTCATCTCCCATCAAATTAAATCCAGAAATAAAAACCGTTAACTTCAAAATCGTTCTCTTCATTATTTCTCCTTTTCTCAAAGCGAACCAATGAAAAAATTACATAGTTCTTCCATATATAGACATATATATATATATATATATAGACATATATATATATATATATATATATATATACACACAAGTCATCTACCAGTCAATTCAGACTTAAAGGTAAATGAATCCCAGATGGTACCAGAAAGAGACTACCGACTGAAGTCGTACGACACACCTAAAAAGAATCCTGCTTTGGAGAGATTTGGTGAGCTTTGATTGATATTTAGTCAATATTACTAAGGACTTGACATTCACAAATAGTAAAAGATATAGGACCAGATCCGTAAAATACATTACTGATTTATTGAGAAAATTGATTAATAAATTGAATAGAAAGTTAATTGTACCAGTAACAAACTAATACTCTCAACAGCTTGATCTCTGAACAATACAAAACTATCCTATATAACCAATTGCATAAGAACTATAAGACAACCTTAAGGGACTCTATCAAAAACATAAACTTCCAAACAAAAAACTCTAGCTAGACTTAAGATAGATAAATACGCGGAAATAGTAGTTCCGGATATACCGATGTCAAAGAGTACTTTAACAATAATCAATACATTAGACTAATCTAACCTTCTAGATCAGATATAGGCCCTGTGAGTAAAAATATATTAGATAGAATAATCCTCACTATCAAAGATCAGATTAAGTACCCTATTTGGGCTTCTTCCAATTAAGTCTCTGATTGGTTTAAAATGTTGAAACACACACATGATATTAAATTCTGAGCAATTGAGATATATATATATATATATATATATATATATATATATATATATATATATATATATGTAACTTTTTTTCTAAGATGTCTCCTATTTTCGGGATTTTTACCATATATATATATATATATAAATATATATATATATATATATATATATATATGATTGTGAAACTATGTTTTAGCATATACTTTCAATACTGTATGTTTACCAACATCTTCCAATTTTACAATTTAAGCCTGGTGATTGTTGACTAGTAACAACATAGCATATATATGTAAGCAAAGTTCATTCATATTCTAAAAGCCACTATTTTATTTTTCTTAGAAAACATTTTCAAACAGATACATGATATATTTTACGAATCGTTTCACTTAAAGTAAACTAACCAACATTATTATGTAAATATTGGATCAGTACACCTCGAGCTCATCAGAAAGTACAAACAATTTTTTTTTTTAATTTCAATAAATAAATGACGTAGTGTGACATGATAGATACACGTTAAAAAAACAAACTTTGACCTTACGTTCTACCCTCGGATGTCCGTGATCTTAAAAGAAACAAGAGATACAGTAGGCCGAATAAAAAGTAAGTACGCGTTTAAGCATATCAACTAACGATTTTCCAAGTTCACGTTGTGTAGAACCCAACATTGATAGAATAGGGCGTAAAGGAATGTTGGGTTTATGAACCTTGGCTAAGGTTGTATTCCCTCGTAAATATCGTTAGAAAGAAACGTATATATATATATATATATATATATATATATATATATATATATATATATATATATATAAACATAAACATAAACACACGTGGTGCTTGGATGTCGCGATTTGAACACACGGGAGTAAAATACCTTATTTGCAAAAAAAAAAAAAAATGAGTACGGATTGTAATCCAGGTTTTCCTGCCTGCACTTTTTTTACCATTTTTTTGCGAGTAAATAAAATATCTACCCCAAGTAATACATAGTTGGATACTTAAACATTATCATATATATCTTGGTGGTAGGCCGAAAATATTGTATACTGGTAATGAAAAATAGATTGTTTGTAAACTGGTGTGAATCTGTTCTTCCTCATACTTGATATGATTTAAATTACATTGAAATATTTACTATAGCTCTAGTTTTCAACTATTGAGCTATTATAAAAGTTTATGTTATAAAATTTATATCTAAAAAAGAAATAAATAAATATCAATATATAAATACACATATATATATATTTCAGAGAAAACATTATTTTGATCAATGAAACGAGCGGGTGGAAAAAAAGAAAATAGCTAAAATTGTCCTTATCGTCTGATCCTCTAAGAGGAAACGTCAGGACAATAAATTAACAACTAAGAAAATCGAATGAGATTTTATTAGTTATTAATTTATCATTCTGACGTTTCTTCTGAAAGGGTCAGAAAGTAAGGCCATGAAGACAAACTTTAGCAAGAGAGTGTGCGTCGGGGTATGTGTAAAGAAATCAATAAATTGCTCGATCGTAAAAAATATGAGAATCAAAATACAAATTATCTATTTAAAAATTATACATTACATATTCCAGAGACGTACAAGTGTTTCATTGACATGCATCGACGTGTACTGTTTAGAAAATATGTCATTTTTCAAACTGTCTTCATTTCGTGAGTCGCTGACGATTTTAGATGGATTGTAACGGCTTTTCTAAACAGTAAAGACCGATTTATATAAAGAAAACCATAGTACGTCTATAGAATATGTAACGTATAGGTTTAAAAAAAAAAAATTTGTATATATATATATATATATATATATATATATATATATATATATATATATATATCGCTAGATGTTTTATGAAGACATGTGGAAAATTGCCATTGTCGATCTGCTTCTAAATATTCATGGAAGTTGTAATAAATACTTGTCTTCGCGTAAAGGTTATTTTCTGGCATTGATTTCGCTTCTGTTTTGTTTATTCGCCCAATTTACTCCGTGTTTTGTGTTTCTTTTTAAATTGGTCTTTCGTATTCTTTCTTTTTTCGGCAATGTGTTATTGTCTTCCATGGTCCATGCATATAAATGTCTTTAAATCAATGTCGCCCACACAAAACTGCCGCGCAACTTTAACTTATCTTGTCTGGCGCGCTATTGATTTTCAGGGTGAAAAAAGCGGGCAATCATTCAATTTAAAATGAAATGTCTTCTCAATTACGTTGTTACTTTTCCTTTTTATATGCAACTCTACTGTATATTTGTACGTGCATTTTTACATACAGAAAAAAACGAGGATGCAAATATGCGGACATATAAAAACACAAAAAATATGTATATACATGGTCTTTGGCAAACGTGAATTACATTTTCTTAACTATATCATCGATACTGAGGTCCTGAGTATGACCTTAAACTGCATCCGACTTGAGATCACAACTGTGGAGTCTGTGGGAGTGTTAAACCATCCCTATATTACAATTACTCCCATGCCCACTCTGACCCGGTATAAGAGAGTCTCTCAGAAAGTGATCTATGGATTAAGAGAAATCTGTCCATTGATTGCCACAAAACCGCTTTGGACCCACTTGAGCACAGTATTCGCCTCTTACCCTCACAACGACTACCGAAATATATATTTCCCCGTCTTTTATACTTTACCAACTACTTAAGCTCCCTCTTTACTTTATTTTTTTTTAGTGAGTCACCTCTTATTAAGGCCTAAATACGACTTGAGGATAAGGCGTAATGAGATTGTGTGTTGTGGATGAGTAATCCGTTTCTTATTAGTTTTAGGTACACATAGGAAACCCGATGACATTTCTTTATGATCTTCCGTTCAACCTGTCTATCTTATTATTTCGTAGAAGATGATTCATTTTCCAAAGTTTATGTCAGCTTAACCTGAACTGATCTCGACCTTTTTAAACAATTCATACTTGTTCAGGTACTCCTTTTTCGACATAGGACCTTTCATAATGCAACATTATCATTGTTATTATTATTATTATTATTATTATTATTATTTGTACTCACAAGTTCTTCTCACACAATTCATCAGTGAATGCTCACCGACAACCGGTGGTATTCCCAGGAGTTTGAGTGAAAACAAGTCTCCCCAGATTTCCAGTATTCTCCACCTCTTTTTGATAGTCACGGCAAATAACCTTGCACTATCGCAACATCCGTTTACCATTGATTTCTCGCTGGTAAGGACTATTGGTCTTATCTGGGATTTGGGTGGCAATAAGCCTCCCCAAGTGAAGGTCTGGTTTGTGCTGTCTCTCCTCGGTCTTCTCATCCTCCTTGACCCTATGCAAATATTTTGTGTGGCGTTAGCCTAGGCTGGTACCATTTTTTATTTATTTATTTTTTTCATTTATTTATTTTTTTTAAATTTAATTTAATATAATATGTATTGAAGGGGGAGCGGGGGTTCTTATGGTGTGGGGTGGGGAGAGAGGGAGGAGCTGATAGTGTTTCTTGTAATTTCTGTTTCTTTGGTTCATTTTTGTGTAGTGATAGCTGAGGCCGGTGTACTTTATTGGGATAGGGGGAATTATGAAGTGATGTTTCTTGCAGTTTCTGTTCCTTGGTTCGTGTTGTAGTGTGTTCTTCTTGTGGTTTTGTTTTCTCCCTGTTGTAAATTCCTTGTGACTGGTTACCCTTCATAGCTTATGCGTGTTGGTTTCCGCATTCGAGGATTTTCCTTAAGATTGCATCTGTGTTGATCATTGCCGTACTTTGTATCGTTTCAATGATCCCTTTGATTCCAATTTGTCCCAGTCTTTTTTCCAGTTTTTGGGGGATTGTTCCTAGATCTCCTACGATTATTGGTATTATACTAAATTTTTTCATGCTCCATATTCCTTCCAGTTCTCTGGCTAGTTCCGTGTATTTGCTTCGGTTTTCCGTTTCTTTTATCTTCACTCTGTGGTCTGGTTGAACGGCGAAGTCTACGAATTTACAAGATTTTTCCTTCTTGTCTATTATAATAACATCAGGGCTCCTTGCTTGTATGAGTTTATCTGTTTGTATATCTATATCCCAGAGGATTTTGTGTTTTTCGTTTTCCAGTACTGTTTCTGGTTTATGTTTGTACCATTTGTCTGCATATTCGAAATTCAATTGTTTGCACAGTACCCAGTGTATTACTTTCCCAACACAGTCATGTTTGTTCTTGTATTCATTTTGTGCAAGTTTGCTACAGTCACTAATTATATGATTTACTGTTTCGTCTCTTTGTCCACATAGTCTGCATTTATTGTTTTCCTGGGTGTTATCTATTTTAGCTTTAATGTAGTTTGTCCTAATCGCATTGTTCTGTGCAGCCATCAGTAAAGATTCCGTTTCTCTGTTCAAGTTTCCTTTTCTTAGCCATGCCAAGCTATTTTCGTTGGTTTCTTCTCTTGTGAGTCTTATGAAGCGTCCATGTAGTTGTTTTTCTTCTCATTTCTCTTTTCTTGTCTGTTTGTGTCCAGTTTCGATGCTTCCTGCGTTGTTCGTTGGGACGGTATCTCTTGCTGCGGTGATCAGCCTTTCTGTGTTCTGATTTATGTATTTATCCAGCTCGTGTTTAGTGTCGTCCACACAGTCTTCTATACGTACAAGCCCTCTTCCCCCTCCGTTTCTCTTCGCGTAGAGTCTGTCTGTATCGTCTTTTTGGATGTAGTGCGTTGTGAATAGTCATTAATTTTCTAGTCTTCTGGTCAAGGTGCCTGAGTTCTTTTTTCAGTCCAGCTTATTAATGGTCCAGAATATCTTATTAGTGATACTGCCTAGGTATTTATTCCTTTGATTAGGTTTCTGCTATATAATTTTGTTTCTAAGAGATTTCTTGTTCTTCTCAGGTATTTTTTTCCAATCTTCTCTTTCATTTCTGTTGATATTATTGTGTCTGCTTCAAAAACTTCCAAATATTTATAGCTGTCTTGTTTACCTAGCGCCCTAATCTGCTCTTCGTTGGGTAGTTCCATGCTCTCAGTCGTCTCCAGCTTTCCTTTTTTAATCTCTAGCAATGCACACTTTTCCATCCATAATTCAATTTTAATGTCCTGACTGAGGATTCTGGTCGTATTTATCAGCTTTTCCAGTTCTTGTTTGCTTTTTGCAAATAGCCTCAGGTCGTCCATGTACATTAGATGGTTTATTCTTTGTTTTCTGCCTGCGAACTTGTATCCGGCGTCACATTTCCTAAGTATGTAGTTGAGTGGCATCATGGCTATGATAAACAGTAGTGGTGATAGGGAGTCTCCTTGGAAAATGTCTCTCTGTATTTTTATCTATGTCAAGTATTGCAATCCAGCTGTCAGTTCTAATCCCGATGTTTCCATTGCTTTCTTGATGAGATTGAAAATACTGTCAATCCATGCCATAGATATTTTCTTTTTCTTGCTTTTAACTTCTTTCAGGATCTTTTGATCTTTGTATAATAGATCATGTGTCCATCTTTTCTCTTTCTGGCATCCTTTTTGTTCCTCGGGAAGTAGTCCACGACTGTTCAGGGAATGGTAAATTTGCTCTCTCAGTTGTGCCGTTAGGATTTTCCACATTGTCGGTAAACAGGTTATTGGTCTGTAATTGCTTGGGGTCGTTCCCTTCATCGCGTCTTTTTGCATGAGCGTTGTCCTTCCTTTGGTCATCCACTCTTGTACGTCTGTTTTATGGATACATCCTCTCAGTTTCTGTGCTAGCTCTTCATGTAGGGTCGTGAATTTTTTGAACCAGTACGCATGTATTCCATCGTGACCTGCTGTTTTTCAGTTTGCCATTTTCTTTAGTGTTGTCTTAATAGTTTCTTCATTAATTTCTGTTTCCGTTCCTTCTTCAATTTCTAGAAGTTTATCTTTCATGTCTTTCAGCCATTTAGAATTTTCGTTATGATCTTCAGCATTTTCCAATATCTTGCTCCAGAAATGTTTTGTTTGTGTCGGGTCCGGTTGTTCTGTTGTTGTTCTTTCTCCGTTTACGTTTTTGTAAAACTGGCTTTTATTGTTGTCAAAGGTCCTGTTCTGTGTGTACTGTTCCGATTTGTATCTGTATCGTCTCAATCTTCCTTCTTTTGCTGCTATCTTTTGTTTTAGTTCTTCATGTTTCTTATTTAGTCTTTCCTTGCGATTCAGATTTCTGCTCTTCCATCGTTTACTATTCTCCTTCATCCTATTTACGGGTTTAGCTTCCTTTTAATATTTGGTGATCTGGGTTTCTAGTCTGATCTCTCATCCAGATTTCGTCTGCTCATTCTTTTGGTCAGTCTTCTTTTCCCCTTTTAGTTTCATACTCATTGATTTTGCCCCCGCATATATCAAGTTGTTTAGATCTGTGATAGCGGTGTATGTTGGGATGTACGTGAGTACTCTGTTTACTTTCTCTGTTTCAACTTTGAACTTCTTCCAGTCTTCGTTCCATAGGGATGGAAGTTTTGTTTTGTTCTCGGACATTAATCGTTTTATGTTTTCCACTTCTCTTGCTTCTTCCTCAGATAGCTCTATAGTTTCGTCGTCTTCGCCCTCTTCAGTTTCTGTGTTTATGTTTTTCCCGTCTTCTTTCTGGGAGTTTTCGTCAAGTGGTGTGTCTTGATTTGTCACGCCATTTATCTTTTTTTAAATTCCCGTTAATTCCATCTCCGAGAACCACCCTCTCTTGAGTATCTGTCTTGCTTGATCTGCTATCCTGTGTGCCGTTGTATGGCAGTCAGTAGAAATGTCCTATAGATCTTGCATTCGTTTCCGATATCCTCTTTCTGTGGGGTAGCGGCTTTTGTAGTAGCCTTCCATTACCAGTCTGTTCTCTTTTGTGGTCCATTTCTTTCTATGGCTTTTTGGTTTGTTATTTTCATTCTTGCTTTCTTGTGTTTGGTCAGGGTCCTTATCATATTTGGAATTTGATGGGTTACCTACTTGTTTCTTGTCCGTGGTCTTGTTCCTGAAATTTAAAGAGCCAACATTCGCAGGATGCAGACCGGGTCCCCCATGTTGGCCATCGAGGGAGCACCTGCCCATCATTACACTCAGATCTTTTTTCTAAGTCCCACGGCGTTTATTTGTATTTATATACATTTATCATGGTTTAGTGTTTGTGGCAACACAAGGCCCAGGCTTAGTTTACCTGTGATCCTGTCACAGAGATAGTTTGTCTCATGTTCATGAGGTTCAAAGTGCACTATCACACATACATGAAGACACATTTACGAAAAAAAATGAAAAAGTAATAATAATAATAATAATAATAAATAAATAAGTGAATAAAAAAACAATAAAATAAAATAAAAAAAGAAAGATAATAATTATATGTATATCTTACCTAATCACATAGTATTAGTTTTCTAGGATAATCTTAAAGAAAAAAAGGAAAAAAGATGATAGATTCCTCTCCTATGTTTGTCTAATTAATTGATGCAAACTTATCAAACGTTCGGTGGAAATGAAAAAAATAACGTTAACTTTTATTCTCTAACGTGACTGGCTACTTTTTGGGGAGGGGGATTTCAATTATGTTCAACTCAAACAAAAAGCAAAAATATTACCTCCCGAACCTCGAAAGGAAATCTCAGTAGCTTCTTATTAGTTAACATCAAAATTCACAATAAATATAACATTTGTATATCTACCAAAAAAACCTATTCAATTGATACGCTCGAGACTTTAAATGTTTATCGGCTCCTGAAAAATAACGGTAAATGTTCTTCTCTAACGTGACTTGCTACTTTTGGGGAAAGGGGGATTTCAATTACGTTAAATCAAACAGAAAGCAAAAATATTATCTCCCGACCCCTGAAGTGAAATCTCAGAAACTTCCTTTTAGTTAACATTAAAATTCACAATAAATATAACATTTGTATATCTACCGAAAAGACGTCTTCAATTAATACGCTTAAGACTTTCAATGTTTATCGGCTCCTGAAAAATAACGGTAAAATGTTCTCTAACGTGACTAGCTACTTTTGGGGGGAGGGGAGGGATTTTAATTATGTTCAACTCAAACAAAAACCAAAAATATTACATCCCGACCCCGTAGTGAAATCTCAGAAGCTTCTCATTAGTAAACATTAAAATTCACAATTAATATAACATTTGTATATCTACTAAAAAGACGTCTTCAATTGATATGCTCGAGACTTTTCACACAATTCATTAACAGTAGTGTTTCCTGATATCTGACTGACAATAAGTCTCCCCAGATTTCCAGCACTCTCCACCTTTTTCGAAATTCGTCGCAAATCACTTTGCCTTATTGCAATAATCATGCACTTGTCATCACAATGATATGGTCGGCATTATTAGTATGTGTTCTGATGACACACAAATCATTAAATCTGGACAGTATAGTGAGATGTGTGCAGAACAGGTAGGTATGGTCACGTGTAAAGAAACGGGTAGATTGCTTGGGTTAGTAGATATAAAATAGTGTAGGTAGCACGATCAGTTTACAGGGGAAAGTAAAGAAAAATATGCGAGAAAGTGGTAAGCATGGATTTGTGATATAAAAAGATAAATAAATACCTTGTCAGGAATAGGGTTGTTAAGAAGTCA